>JAFMSR010000014.1:41300321-42024327 GCA_022818135.1 Saxidomus purpurata
ATGAAAAATTGTAAATTGCAAAAGTATTAAAAATAGTATCTATATTTCAAAGTTTAATGGAAATCGTAAAATAGCAAAAAGAGAACAGTCGTTCTTGGTAAAGAGCAGAACTATGTTGCCATGCCCTGAATGAAACTGCCAACTATCTAAAATAACGGGTCTGTCGTATTGCTACGTCCTTTTGTAAACATCATTAGATATTTCATACGATCGAACCCTATTTGACGAGGACTCACAACCAAAACCTACTTGCCGAGGTCGATGTTGTACTATTGAACCCTACTTACGGAGCTCTGCTACTTAAAACCCAGTTGAGGCCAACACCGCACCGCCTCATCAGTAAAATATTATAATTAAAAAAACCTTACAGATTTAGTTTTTTTTTAAAATGCATTTGTAGTTATGAAAAGGACAAATATAATTTATCGTAGAACAATCAGTTTCATGCTTTTAAAGATGTTCTGAAAAAAATGTTTTAAACGTTAACTATCGACATTGTATGTAAAGAAACAGTTGACAGTTTAATTGGAGAGTCTCGAAGGTTATCAAAACAAATCACACGAAATACATTGATATAATTTATCATTTCAAATATCAGAAAGAAAAATACAATACTTTGAAATAAGAGATCGCAAATCGACACATGAAAGAAGAACAAAATCCAAGACGGGTTATAGGAAATAACAATTGTAAAACGAAACTGTCAACCTTTTTCAATTTGACATAACTGTTAACATAATGACTAAGATCAGGTCGAAGTATAAGAGCTCTTTGACACGGTGCAAGTTAGTCATATTTTATCATGACAAGAGCTGTCCATAAGACAGCAAGCTCAACTATTGTGGGTGTTTGCTAATCAAACAAAACTTTTATCAGTATAATAGCAAAACAAAATTCTTTTAACTATTAAGTATAAACTAGGAAAGTTGAATCATAAAAGAAGTCAAAATCTATCACTATATATTTAATTTTTTGTAAATTAATTGTTTGATACAAAATGTACCCCTGAACACTACTGCTAAGTTTAATATAACTACCATAAGTGGTTACTGAGATATGTGCATGATAGTACCTTGCATGCAAAACTTTAACCGAATTTTCAAAGTCAAACAAGGGCCATAATTTGCACTAAATTTAAACAAGAGTTATCTGTCTTGACTGTGTGCCACCCATTAAGACTTTAACAAAGTTTCAAGTCAATATCATAAGTGGTTACTGAGATATGTGCATGATAGTACCTAGCAGGCAAAACTTTAACCAAATTTTCAAAGTCAAACAAGGGCAATAATTTGTATCAAATTTATACAAGAGTTATCTGACTTGACTGTGTGACACCCCTTAAGACATTAACAAAGTTCAAGTCAATATCATAATTAGTTACTGAGATATGTACATGATAGTACCTAGCAGGCAAAACTTTAACCAAATTTTCAAAGTCAAACAAGGGCAATAATTTGTACTAAATTTAAACAAGAGTTATCTGACTTGACTGTGTGACACCCCTTAGACAGTAACAAAGTTCAAGTCAATATCATAAGTGGTTACTGAGATATGTGCATGATAGTACCTAGCAGGCAAAACTTAATCAAATTTTCAAAGTCAAACAAGGGCCATAATTTGCACTAAATTTATACAAGAGTTATCTGTCTTGACTGTGTGACACCCCTTAAGACATTAACAAAGTTTCAAGTCAATATCATAAGTGGTTACTGAGATATGTGCATGATAGTACCTAGCAGGCAAAACTTTAACCAAATTTTCAAAGTCAAACAAGGGCCATAATTTGTATCAAATTTATACAAGAGTTATCTGACTTGACTGTGTGACACCCCTTTAGACATTAACAAAGTTCAAGTCAATATCATAATTGGTTACTGAGATATGTACATGATAGTACTTAGCTGGCAAAACTTTAACCAAAGAAGCAACGCCGACGCCGACGCACAAGTGACTGTAATAGCTAAAAACGGTTCATCATTGCTAATTTTGTTGCAGTTTCTTATATGATACAACACAAGATTACTTCAAGAAGTAAACTTTCAAAAGTATCATTTTCATACACAGATCGCATCATTGTACATTATTTCTAGTTTTTTACCTATTAACTTTTCTTACAATGGCCCAAATTCTAACTCTTCCAAATTCTCCAACATTAATTATGACCCCGATAATGACTTCAGTCTATGTTCATGTAAAACATACATAGCGATCATTAAAATAATTTGGGTGATATGGGATGGACCCCGGTACATATGCTTCAGTGGAAATCTGTTATCAATTATTGGGCACGGATATCCGAGAGTTAATAAACGCATTAAACGTCTGGGCAAACACAAAATCAGTAAAATACAAGAATTGGTTTTATTTTGTTCGTAAACAGCTACGTCATTGTAATCTTGCACACTATTCTGATAGTTCAAAACCTATCTCTAAGAGTAATATTGTAAAAGACATTGAGCAAGTTATATATAATGAATATAAACATGATTGGTCAGATTAAATGCTGGTAATGGTACATCAAGGAGAGGAGGAAATAAACTAAGAACATACTATATTTTAAACAAGTAACTATATGGTGTTGAATAATATTGTACGCTTATCATGCCAAATATTCATAGGTCTGCACTTTGTAAATTTAGATGCGGGGTTGCCCCACTGCGTATTGAAACAGGGCGATATGAAGGTTTACCTGTTGATAGGCGTTAATGCAACACGTTCTGTTAGAGCGCAACATGTATAATGAGATTTTAGAGATACACTTTTCAGAAAGGCTTTAGTTTTTGCTCCAGATTCTCTGGAATTATCTTAAACTGATAAACTGAAATATCTATTCAGTGAGGACGGTTTGACAAGAATTTTAGCCAAAAACTTTTTTTTAATATTACAGAGAAGACAGTTTACCTCTTTAAATAATGTATTGAATTGTTTTAAATGACGACTGTAGAACTTATTTAACATTATCGTGAGAAGTAATTGCTAATTAAGTCATTCCCAATCTGATTGAGAATGATAAATGGTTTTTTAAGCCCATGTTTAAAGTTTAGTGCATTAGTGCTCTTTTTGCCTTTCATACATGTAAATTCTTAGCTAGATCTTAATTATACAATTCGCAATTGCTACTCACTCTTACCTGTTAATATTACAGATGTGTATATACTTGTATGTCTTTTAGGCATACTCTTTAGTCGAGCATGATTTGATAACCACCAACACTTTATCAAATAAGATGAAAGTTCAGAATTCATCTAGCTAGATACTCGGTTGAATTGTACGACCTTTTAAATCTAAGTTATGGAGTCTAGAAGATGGACTGGATGTTTCTCTTTAAAATAACTAAGACGATTTCATTTACAACTGAACTTATATGCATTCTAATCATAGTCAAAATTTCATTTGTTGTTATCTGCACTACAATATAAATTTTGCTGGGCCTGTGCAATTACTCAGGGGTCTGGTACCACCAGTGCAATAAGATGTGATATAATACCTGTGATATTATGATGCTATTTATAAATGTCAAAGTACTGTTTCTTGCCAACTCAATTGATAGCTCTAGGTCACGTTTTACTTGGGTAATTTTATATGTTTAAATTTTTACTCTAAAATAGACTAGGTAACAGAATTTTAAAGCTCAGTTGTATGTAAATACATGTATATAATTATATGATATTAAAAAGTATGTTGTAAACAGTATGGAATGGCCAGATACTGTTTTATATTTGACATGTTTGATATGTGACATGTTTTATATGTATTGTATTCTGTATGTATACGGATGAGACTATAATAAACTATAAAATCTTATGACGGACATATACATACTACACGGTCCAGGATGGGTGTATTTGACAAACACTACACTGCAATCAAGAGAGTAAAATGTTAATTATATGATGTCCGCGACCATTCTGTTTTTATATCATACAAAGACTTGGAGATTTCGTTTACCAGTCTTAACAATTGAATTCACAAAAGTCACTTTGCAAAAATGTTCATCTTCGCGAGAACTACCCATCTACCATTAAACATTTTATAGTATGTATATCAAATGAGAACTCTTTCTCACTTTCAAGATTTCTAATTAATATGTTTGACTTGGGGAAAGTCAATGGCATTAAGCAATGATCATACTTGGGTGGTTTGGTTTCGTTTGTCTAAATATTAGACGACTGAATAAGCACATCACACTGTGGACCAATGCTTTATCCAATTTTTAGTCAAAACTGGTTAAACTATGTAAAAGAAGTCCAAATAATTTGGGCCGGATACGTTGTTCTACATGTTAATCATTCTTGTATTGTATTGCTATGTATTTTCAAACTTGGATCAAGAATCGTCATTTGACGAAATGCATCCATGTCTCTTGAATTTCAACACATTAAGTTTTAAACGACCAGCAGAAAGATATTTATATTACGTGCAATATATACAGTACTAGTGTGCCAATTAGATTCGCATGATCTTGGTAATAAAGGAATTGATGGATCAAACAAAAACTTAATAAACGAAATTAATCGCAAAACTAACTACATGTGTAAACGGATATCTGACAAAAGGTTATTTGTAACACTTAGGCCAACAAAAAAAACCCTTTCTATTTGGCTTTATTTTGTTCTTTTGACAGCTTTGCTTTGACGAAAGTTCTACTGGACTTTACAATGTTTACCAAAGGGGCTGGATTTTAACATACGTAGATAGTAAAATATATGGGAGAATGCACATTCACAAAACAAATATGGCAAAATTTAAATGATTTATTTCAACATAATAACAGACTAGATAAACACAAGAAGCTTTACAAAGTAGATGGATATTAATTAAGTATGAGTAGAATACACAACTAAATAAATTGATTACACTTCACCCATATTAAACAGTTGCTAATATGATATACATGTATTGTATGTGTGTTGAATTTCATTTCACGCATTCTAAAGCTGTTTCTCATTAGGAATTTGTAGACAAACTTTTATAAGCACCAATTAGTAAGATGTACCATACCTTGTGACCACTGTGCTAAAACAAAATACTGTCCTAAAAATTTATATCATAAGTAAAGTCGTTCGATTACATGAAACTAACACATTTAGGGCTTCCTTTTTTACTAAACATTCTTCGGTAAGTGGTTGACATGCTTGACTATGGTAGCAGAGTGCCTTTATGGTTTTTGTGGTTTTGAATCAAACGAGAACGTGGTGTACATGTGTAACATCTCATTGGCTAATAAGCCGATGTTGGAAAATATTTCTCTTTGGATTAGGAGTTTCTGCTCTCGTGTCACGTGACTGCAAGACGTCGTAATTGGTTGTCGACAGAATTGGCGCGGAAGTGTGACATTTGACTCCATGCTTAGGTGGTTAAGAGAGCAAAGTGCACGCATAGCAACGTTCACCAAACTACTGATGGCGTCATCAAGGTCGGCTGGGTGGGTATCGTTGTCGGCCTTTGTAAACTCCAGAAGAGAAAGAATGTCTGTCAACGTGGTAAATGTTTCATTCAGAGCACCTGGAAGCTGTAAATATGATAAAAAAGATTTTAATTTATAACACTGAAACGACACTAAATAACGGACTGTATGTTCTATCGCATGCTCCCTATTCCAAAATAGAATCACGTTTGTTTTACAGATTAATATACTTTTCAAGATAAGTTTTATTAATTTATCACAGTTGCATTATATACCCTGTCAACACTTTATAACAAATTTCATCATTACTATAAATAGAATTATTATTTGTATTATTGTTTTGACATTGCACTCACAAGTGTTCTATCTTAAAGAATAAACTGAAAGATACCTTGTACTCTAAACTTACAAAGTATGTTGAGATGACAACTTTAAAACCCCTGTAAATAAGTCTATTTTCAATACCCGGAGAAATCTATCAGAGAAAAACAATCTATCCAAACTCATCTCAACAGATGGAGCCAAAGTTAGGGGATGTTCTGAACATTCTATGAAAAATCCTATCAAAGAACTGAAGGGAATATTGTTTGATTGTTGAAAAGACTCAACGACTGATTCTAGTCTACTGAAGATTCTCCACGTTTTGAGTTCCTTGCAAATGGTAAGAAGTTTTAATAATGGTGAGGTTTCAGATGTGTTGATGGCCGTAGAAGAGAAAACGCTTACATTTGCCACACTTATCGCCCCTGTTTCTAACTGAGGTATAATCTGACTAATACAGGCTAGGTCCGCACTTGAAATTTTCTCACCAGACAGTAAGAAGCCGTCAGAATTCTGAAATAAATGAAATATCTGTCCGAATGAATTAAAGTTGCTACGGAACTTATAAATTAACTAAAATTTATATTAGATCTACCTTAAATTTATTTGAATTAAAATCAAATTAATAAAAACCGAATTATTTTTTATATCATTATTGTTGTGAATTAATACAGTACATCAATTTTAATGATTTTGATTCACTAAATGCGTACTTTTTTTGCCCAGCATGTAATTAGGTCAAACAAATAGTTCCAACAGATAAAGTCCGTCTACAGCCGTAACTGAATATATTGTTTCATAAAGTTAATTTGTGTTGATAACTGAAGAAATCTTTGAAATTATATCCTTTATCTAAAGTATCAAACCTTACATTATAATAATAATTTGTATTAACTAGCTCTTGCATTGTTTTGTGTTAACCTTATCGCGGAGGCATACACAAAACGGACATGAATGGGATGTGCTTCACAAAAACATGCGATGAAACCTTTTCTAGCACGTAATTTGATTTTGATATGCAGAAAAATCGTATTCATCGCAAAACTGGTCGACTTCGTGAAAAGTTTGTTTAATTACCGACACTTTTGCTTAATTACCGACACATAAATCCGAGCTACTCACGAAAATTTTCACGATGCCCTCACTTCTCTCCCGAATTGACCGGAAAGTTTCAGTCAGTATATTCAAAGCCCGAATACCATTGATCGTAGACCGCTGTAATCTCCCACCACACACCGTTACTTGTTGACAGTTTAGAGCCTTTGCCGGTTTTGGGGCAGCTATGGCAACGTGAATAAACGCAAAAATCGCTAAGTCTGAAAGATAATCATAAGTGTGTAAAATGTCCGAATATTGTTCTGTTCATCATGTTATAATAAACAGCAAATAAGCATCAAATACTAGCTAAAACACTTCAGTATATATTTTAGACTTTTATAAATACCGAAGTACAAATAAAGTGTTAGCTAAATTTTCTTAAATATTATTTTTTACAGCCGACATAATCATAGAAAGAGTTTCAACGCAGTTAAGAGCAAAAGCTTACAAAATGTAATATTCATATTTGTTGGTGAACTGATTGAAAGCTAAGACTATCTTAGATTTTATGATTTTTGAATTTAGTTACTACGTTAGAGATACTTATACCCACCGTTTCTGGGATTTCATAAGTGAACACTCCTTTCACTTTCCGTGGCACGTTCGTCGTCATACGACAATTCCGGTGCCGACAAATCAACTGAAAGTCATGTTTTAGCTGCAGGATTGTTCAAATATAATAAAACTACCAAAGACAAGCTGGGAAAAGCGTAATTCGACAGTACCCTCATAACGGCATACTACCGGAAATTACAACTGTTTCTCCAGTATTGCAAACTATCCAAGTACAGGTTTCATACACAAACACACACACACACACACACACACACCTTATAAAACGGAATGTTTTCCGGTTTTTTTTCTTTACTTAATAAATAACTGAAATAGAAAATTAAATCACATTTTACCTAGTACTCTAGTCAATTAATAAATATAATTACAGGCGGATATTATTTATTGGTTTTAATTTTGGCTAAAAATTGACAAAAAAAATGTTGTCAAATTGCTTTGTTAAATACAAAACTATGCAAATTAGATAAATCTGATTGGTTTTACAAATGTCAGAAAGGCGTTACAAAAAAATATCTTTTATTAAGTTTCAAAAAGTACTGAAATGTAGCCAGACAGGGTTGAAATCTTAAATCTGCGTTTCAATTTTCTCAATGTCAAAAAGTCCATTAATTCATTTTCGTTTATTTGAGATAATAGTGTTTAATATGAAAGAGGTATTCTCTTCGCTGATATTTTGTAACAGATGTAAAGCGAAAATGTACTTATTTGTTGCAGTTGTCGGTGTGTGTTTTTTGTTTCGCTCTTTCTAATGACGTATTTTAAATTTTGTTTTCTTGGTCATGGAAAAAAATCTGAATTCCATTGAGCTAAACATTTTACAATTACACATGTATATGTTTGGGGACTGGTGCAATAATGAAAGAGGAAATTGTCTGACTATGCCTTTTCCAAACATGAACAGTATTTTTCTGAATAACGTTGCCAAAAGGGTCTATTACGTAATAAATTGAGCCCGGAACACATGACACAGGTGGTAGGCTTAAGTTACGTAACTTTCAGTTTTGTGCATTGAAAAAAATAGTTGAATTACCAATGTGAGTCTATCAAAGGAAAAAGGGTGACAACTTGATAGCCTAATCGCTGCAATTACTTCGAGTTGATATCAATTATCATTACAAATACCGGGTACTAGAAATTAATAATATTCGGTACAGTATGAAATACATAAAAAGGATCAATTACTGCAACAAAGTGCGTGTACTTTTCTCTACATAGTGCAAAATGTTTAGCGATTCTGTGGTCTAGTAGTTAACGCGCTGGACTTGTAATCCAGAGATCGTAGGTTCGATCCCCCGCTCCTCCACTAACATAACTATTGTTTTTTTGGATGATATCTAAA
This sequence comes from Saxidomus purpurata, assembly GCA_022818135.1. NCBI lineage: Eukaryota > Metazoa > Mollusca > Bivalvia > Venerida > Veneridae > Saxidomus > Saxidomus purpurata. The sequence continues at coordinate 41,309,060 of JAFMSR010000014.1, forward strand.
ACCGAGGAACGATGTACCGGGCATATTAAAGGACCATTAAGTGTATCTAAAACGGGACACGTTCTGTATCTTGCACTATGCCCCGAAACCTAAAATAACTGAACTTTTCTGGGAGCGTTGGTCATTTGGATTATCCGGTACCATCGATAAGACTCATACAGAATGTTGAGAAAACAAACAAGTACCTGTAATAATAAATGTTGTCTTATAACTGGTGTAAATAAGATTGATACAGTTAATTAATTTATACTAATTTATTTATTTTCGATTGCGAAACAAGTTCTTACAACTTATATTAATCGCTCTCGAGATTCATTCCGGATGGAATCAACTTCGAATAGAGAGAAGTATGTGTAATTAGTTGAGTCTTGCCTAAGGACACTACTGGTAGGGATCGAACTCTTCCATCCTGAGGCGAAAACGCCACGACGGCTTCACAGTAATGCAGTTTAATAGGTGTCGTCTATGCAGAGGCCCCAGCCTATCTTTGTAGTGTATATTAAATTGTAATTGATTTACTTTCTTTATCATCTTTCTTTCTTTGTCATCTATATCAAATATCTATATTAATAAAATAAAATCATTGTCCGACTTATGAATACAATTAAGTCAGGCGTTAGCAATTGAATAGAATACAATGTTCACATTCTTAACTTGGTCAAATTGACAGTTCTTCAACAAGTAGCAATACATGATTGTAGTGTACTAGTAATCCCTAGCGGGGCTCCATATTCAAATCTTCAATTTAGGACTGTAATATTTTCTTATTTTAAATTTCGACACACTGCCTATTTTTGTCTTACAACTATTCTCCGCAGTGAATGTGTGAGTGAACGTGTGCCTGTGCGTGAGTGTGTGTTGAGGGAGAGAGAGAGAGAGAGAGAGAAGAAGGCGAGAGAGAGAGAGAGAGAGAGAGAGAGACTATTTTGCAATGTAATCAAGGAAAAGTTAACAGAGTTCCTAACACGTTTGAAGACTGTGGGTGATGTAGATCTCCAGATATTGAGCGGGAAAGATTTTTCGGTTCATTGTAACTGTCACTTTTGACTAACTAACCCCAAAATCGATAGGGATCATCTACATGTTACAGGGAACCTTCTGAGTCATTTTGATGACAGTTGAATGAAAACTATGACCCGTACAGTGTTATCAAAGACAATCTAACGATGGTCACTGTGACCTTCACCTTTGACCCACTGATTCCAAAAACAATAGGGATCATCGACGCATTGCCGGAAACCTTTTGAGCAAGTTTGATGAAAGTTGAATGAAAATTGTGACCTGTAAAGTGTTATCAAAGAATTGCTTTCGGATCTCACTGAGACCTTGACACACTGACCCAAAACACAACAGGGATCATAAACATGATGCAGGAAACCTTCTGGGTAAGTTTGATGATAGTTGAATGAAAATCGTGAGCTGTAGAGCGTTATCAAGGAAAATCTAACGGAGACCACTGTGATCTTGACCTCTGACCCACTGACCCCAAAAATAATAGGGATCATGAACGTGTTGCAGGAAACTTTCTGAACAAATTTGATAAAAGTTGAACGAAAACTATGACCTGTAGAGCGTTATCAAGGAAAATATAATGGAGTTGACAGTGACCTTGATCTATAACCCACCGATCTTAAAATCAGAAGGGATCATCTACCTGTTATAGGGAACCTTCTGAGCTAGTTTGATGCAAGTTGAATTAAATCTGTGACCTGTAGAGTGTTATCAAGGAAAATCTAACCATGGTCACTGTGATCTTGACCTTTGATCCACTGATTCCAAAAACCATAGGGAACATCTACGTGTTGCTGGGAACCTTCTGAGCTAGTTTGGTGAAAGCTGAATGAAAGTTGTGACCTGTAGAGTGTTATCAAGGCATTGCTATCGGAGTTCACTGAGACCTTGATCCTTGAAAAAAAAAACAATAGGGAACATCTACAATGTGTAGGGATTCTTATCAGCAAGTTTCATTAAAATCGAATGAAAACTGCGACTTGTAGAGCGTTATCAAGGAAAAGTTTACGCACACACGGACGGACGTACAGAAGACAGACAAAACACAATGGCATAAACTCTGCTGGACTTCGTCCAGTTGAGCTTTGTTATTCTTTATATGTCGTGAATGTTACCTTCACAAAATAAAGTTGTTAGTATAATTATAAAAAAATTGACTGCGTTGTTGAAAACTACGTCATTAAATGGTAGCCGCGTATAATTATCAACGCATATCGTCGTCATATTGAACCCGTTAAAATTTATCGGGAGGCCCTAGGTAAATATATTCAACACGCAAGTGATTTTTCTGTTTTATTCTATCTTTTGAAAGTAAAAGATGTAACCCTGTAAAACAGTGTCACACCCATGTCGGTGTTATGCAGTCAGTGATTGGTCTAATAGTGGCAGAAAAATCAGTTCAAATTGTCTCTGAATGTAATCCATAAATTATTCCAACATCATAAAAACAAAGACATTTAAATTATAAGTAAGATCCCCACACATCCCCGTTTAAGTATGTAGACAAGTAGAAAAATGAAGTGTTGTCTGCAATGTTCTAAGCTTTTAGCCCCTCAGTTTCTAAAAAAAAGAATTCTAAGGTTTTTCTTATATACATCTCAGTGTGAAAAAGCAAGACCTGGAGCTGGGTTAATTTGACCCAAGGGGTATGATTGAGACAAACTTGGCGGTTAACTTTTACCAAAATATCTAAGCTAATAATTTAAAAGTTGTTCTAATATACATATATGCATATCGCATTTGTGAAACAAGAGGGCCACGATGGCTCTATATCGCTCACCTGACTACCATTGGCTATAATTAAAGGGGTCATGGTTCTAACATAATTCTTTGAGGTCCACTACACAATGCTAAGTAACATTTCAAATATCTATTGTCTGCCTGTTGGCCTTGTGCTTTTTCCCTATATAAGCCTATGTGAAATCAAGTGACTTCCCCCACCTCCTGGGAAAGGGTAATTCGCGGGGTCATGATTTGAACAATCTTGGTAGAGGTCCATTAGACAATGCTACATGCTAAATATCTAAGCTCTAGGCCTTGTGGTTTCAGAGAAGAAGATTTTTTTTTAAATTCCTATATAAGCGTATGTAAAACCAAGTGACCCCCCGGGCAGGGTCAATTTTGACCCGGGGCTCATAATTTGAACAATCTTGGTAGAGGTCCACTAGACAATACCACATGCGAAATACCTAAGCTCTAGGCCTTGTGGTTTCAGAGAAGATTTTTTTAAAGTTTTTCCTATTCGTTGCCATAGCAACCAGAGTTCTGCATTGAATGGAATTATTTGAACAACTTTGATAGAGCTTCATGCAAGGAAACATCCCTGCAAATTTTCATCAACATTGGCCCAGTGGTTTCCAAGTGTCGTTTGAAAGAGAAGACGGGAGAGTGATCCCAATAGCTTAGTCTGGCACTTTGTGCCAGGTGAGTTAAAAAAGAAAAGCCGTAGCGCATGGTTGGAATGGACCATTACGCAGTGCTACGCGCCGAATGTCTAATTGAGGTTTCTGACCAGAAGATCACTATATATTTCTGTGTTAAACAAGATTCTGATGCATGATTTGAACAAATTTGGTAGACGAAAACTACACAATGACACGCTAATATCTAAGCTCTAGACCTTGAAATTTTGGACATGCTAATGATTTTAATTGTTTTCCCTTTGGTTGCCATGGCGACCAGAGTGCTGTATGGATTTGAATTCATAGAAATAATGGTTAAGCGGGCCTATAACGATTCCCGGGTCCATTGGCGGCACTATGGTACAAGTAAAGGTATGGGAAATGGCTTTTATCTAGTATGAATAAATTTGATCGACATAACTATGGACATTGTATATATATGTTTTTTATTTTATTAAAATCAGCGTCGTAAAACTGTAAATAAAAACAAATCGCAGCACATGTCATCGGATGTATGTTTTGCAAGACTTCCGTACGACATACGGTGCTCAGCCAAGCTATTTAGTTAGGAAATAGGCTTTTATCAGTATGAATAAATGTTGATCGACATAACTACATGTATATACATTGTATATTTATATTTTTTATTTTATTGAAAATCAGTCGTAAAACTGTAAATAAAAACACATTGTAGCACACGTCACCGGATGTATGCTTTGCAAGACTTCAGTATGGCATCACCGGAGCTATCCGGAAACAGTTTACTGTTCTTCTCAATATATGTACATGCGACAAATGCTGTTGAATATAAAATATGTCTCTTTGCATATTCCGTAGCATTCTCGAAATGCAGGTCTACGTAACTCTTTTTTTTTTCGTAGTTGCAAAGTATAGGTCTTTTGTTAGCATCGACGTTATGCAGGGAATTTGCTTCATTTTATGGAAGTCTTTATTTTCAGGGTTGAAAGACTGGAAATTTTGTGCTACCTTTTTATTAACCAGTGTCAATAACTTCCTTATTTCCATTGTTTTTCCAAAGTCTTTAAATACCTCTGCCAATGCCTGTATAAACCAGGAACCATTCATTCCGTTCCGCCAGGAATAGTAACCTGGTATTGTTGAATACGCAAACAGGAAGTCCGCCTCAATCGGCAATTTAACTATTGCTGGTTCCGCTTCCGCTTTGCCTTTCGCGTCCATGACATTGACTGTTACCCCAGGATCGGTTTGATATCCTCGACATGCTTGAATCACGAATAGCTTCGGCTTTCCAACGAGAGATGGACACACATCGCCTTTAAAGTATTTAGTGAGTTCTTTTATCTCTACACTTTTATCTGTCCCATAGACCACGCCTTCCTCCCCGTGACTAAGAATGACGCATATGAAACAATCACATTCGCTGTGATCTTTTGCCGCCATATTGGAACAAATTCTTTGTATTTGACTAGCTTTGAGATCGTGATAGCCAGTCACAGTAAATCCTGTAAAAAAATCAATCAATTTCATGATAATTTACTTTGCATTTTTAATTCATTGCGAAATTATCTGCATCTTGCCTAAAGACACCACCACTTCTTTGCAGCGATGGGGATCGAAAAGATAACTCTACATTACCCCTCTCTCTTTCTCTTCGAGGTTGATTTCGTCTGGAGTGAGTCTCGAGAGCGGTTAATATAAGTTGTCAGAACTTGATTCGCAATCGAAAGTAAATAAATTAGTATAAACAAGAGCTGTCAGTAGGACAGCGTGCTCGACTTTTTTAGTGCTTGCCAATAAAACAAAACTTTGACAGTTAAGGGCACACAAGACTTTAACTAGGAATTTCTAAGTACAAATCAAGAAATTTTTGCACAGAGTTATCTTCTCTTGCTTACAGATAGGTCTTACGATGGTACATAAGTACTCCAACTTTCAAAGTAATATCTCAAATGGTTAAGTTAACAAGTGGACAAGAATGAAAATTTTTAATTGAGTTTCTAAGTCAAAAAGGGCCATAATTCAAATAAAATCCTTGACAGAATTACCTTCTCCTGCCCATGTTTGGGAATCATGATGGTAAACAAATATTCCAACTTTCAAATTAATATCTCAAACAGTTCAGTCAAAAAAGTGGACTGGTACGAAAAACCTAACCAAGATTCTAAGTCGATAAAAGGCCTTTAATTTTTAAAACAAACCCTGACAGAGTTACCTTCTCTTTCCTACAGATGGGGGTAATGATGTGAAATAGCATTAAAAGTTTCAAAGCAATATCTCAAAGGGTTAAGGCAATAAGTGGATTTTACCAATATTAAATGTATTTTCTAAGTCAAAAGGGGCATAATTCTGTCAAAAACCTTGACAGAGTTATGTCCTCTTGTCTGTTGACGAAGGTCGGATGGTAAACAAGTATGGTTAGTTTCAAAGCAATACCTCCAATGGTTTTGAAATAAAGTGGTGGTACGAAAAACTTAACCAAGCTCAATACACTTTCTAAGTAAAAAAGGGCCATAATTCTGTCAAAAACCTTGACAGAGTTATGTACTCTTGTCTGTAGATGGAGGTTATGATGGTAAAGAAGTATGGTAAGTTTCAAAGCCATACCTCTAATACTTCTTTGAAATAAAGTGGGGTGGTACGAAAAACTTAACCAAGGTGTGACGCCAACGCCGACGCCGGGGCGAGTAGGATAGCTCCCCTTTTCATAGAAAAGTCGAGCTAAAAATGATTGTGGATACACATGAAGTTTCTTCACACTAAATATTTAGCATATAACACAGGGCGATAAGTTTTATCGCAATCTGAAACGTATAATTTATTACGCATGCATTTGCATTTCCTTAAAGTAGTTATTTCAATATCCACTGAACTGCAAAATTGAAATAAAAACACACCTTTACAAGCTATCACTATTCGTTAAGCATGAATTAAAATACGAAACTTACATTGAAATGACTTAATCTCGTAAGTATCGACTTTATTTAAAATTTACGACTGCTTACATGAAATTATATGAATCGGAACGCTTACATGAAATTATTTGAATCTGTTTCGATTACTTCTACATAAGTCTATATATAACGCATTAGAAACATATATTTTAAAGACTAAAGATCTAATTCGTGACCTCTGGAGTCCTGTGTGGACGAACGGTAAACCTAAACCAGGATTCATTAGATTACCGGATTGTGAAACGGCGTGATTAAGTCGGAGTTCTCTGCCGTTTCGACGCCATTTTGTTTCAGTAATCAGAAAAAGGCCGATATATTTCTTCAATTATTAACACGTTTAAGTTATCAATCAGAAGAATTACTTCATAGAGTAATAGATAAGTGTCATTATTATATAAGATCCCTGCGTAAACTATCCTTTCTATACCAAAAGAAAACCCGCAATAGTCCGTTACCTAGATCGTGCAATCTTCTGTTTATTACCCTGTCGTCTACACTGGACCCATCTCTGTTCCCAAGACCTTGTTCTCTTAGCTGGACACTAAACCGTTCGTTATTTATCAACAATGCATGGCCCCTGTATTTATGGTCCATATTGTAAACATCCAGTTCCTGGCTAATCGTCGGTAGGCTAGAAACCTGGAAAATAAATGAGCTTGTATTTAATGTAATTTAAGTGTTTTCTTATCTGATTTAGATTTACGATCGTGCAAAGTGAAATGGGAATTTAAAAGCGCGTCGCAACTTGATAAACATAAAAAGAATCAACAAACGTTTTTTCACTGCTTAAAATGTGCAAATACAAAAATAATGATCTTTCATGTACAGGTAACTATGTAAAATGTCCTAATTAAAAATGTTTCAAATACATTGTACGAGGTCGCAGACTGGAATCCTGTTTGAGACATTACCTCATTCCTCAAAAACTCGGTTTACCGTAGAATTTGAGAACACCTAGAGTGGAGTGGATTCAAACTTGGACCAGATCAACTATGTAACATTAGCATGGACTGGACTATTTATAAAGTTAGTGCATCATGAGCATGTATTTAATGAGGTCATAATTGTAGACACAACACTAACCGTCTGACCGGTGTCTGTGGCTCCAAAACAACTAAGAACCCGTGCATCCGTGGAGGCAGCGCCCTTGTCACTACCTGCTTCTACAATGTCACTGGTTACTTCCTCAGCCTTAGCGTCATGTTTAGTTACTTCATCTTCACCGGCTGTATCATGCGCTCCGCTCACATCTACATTGGCATCAACATCCGTCCCTTCCCAATCCACATCAGTAGGATCGCCCGTTCCACCAACATCCACACTTGCATCGGTTTTGTCTTCTCCGATGGCCAGTGCCTTTGTGCTGTCTGTGACCTGGTCCATTTATGCCTAAAATGATTTGTTTATGTTAGAATGTGTGTGTTCTACAATAAATAAGTGATTCGTTAGCGTTACTTGTTTACATACACGGATATGGGGAAGCTGCCAATGAGACCAGCTTTAAATCAATACCCTGGATTTCTGTCAATGAATATCCGATGACATAATAATAAAATATTTAGCAGAAGGGAGTAAAAATACGTGTCTAACACAATCAGTAAGTTACATGGTATTACCACTAGGAGGAACTTGCCCGAGATGCATAAATATATGTAGTTTTAATACGTAATATGAGCTAACTACACATGTCTACATCTTACAAACATGTAATAAAATATATGGCAAACATGTGTGATTATATCATCAGTATAAATTCGAGTGTGCGGTAGCACATCGTACCGCATATATACCTCGCTCAAGGGTGGTGGACCTAATAAGCACGTATACAAACAAACACACGGTTACGGTAGGCATGTAAAACCGAAAGGGCAAACACAGTATATATCATGATCTATTCATTATATGTCATGGCTATAATGCTAGCATGCAACTATATTTATTGATCTATTAAAATTAGTGACAGATTCTAAATAATATCCTGATATAATCAACCATCTAGATTCATTACATAAAGTATCACTTAAACCAACACATTTGTTGTAAATTATTAAAAACAAATTCGTTATAAAACAACATACCTTCTTTAATGATCCTGTGTGCTTTTTATGCATCAGAAACCAGAGCGTTACGATGTTACTATATTTAGAGCATGATTCAGACTGGTTTAATGGTTTATTTCAGCTGGTTGCAATAAAACTTGGATTCGGCTACTTGAACTTTAAACTAAGGAAAATTCAATATAACAAACATTAAGAAATTTAATGATTTGTTAGTGTTTACAATGTTATAGGCGAGTGCTACATTTATTTTAATCAATAATGGAGACAATATATCGCTGGCATCCGTCCTGAAACAGGAAAAATAATACGCATGATTTGCAGGTTTTATTCATCGGAGTTGGGGAGATTTTAATCTTTGTTATTTTTCGGTACCTTTAAACCAAAGGTATTGTAAAAATTAAGAATTCAAATGAAAAATAATCGAATTTATTAAAGATACAGTCAAACCTGGAGCCAGGCAAGGGACGTATAAAAACTGACCGCTTATAGAAAAGGGCTGTTAAATGAAATTAATAACTATGACTCTGGATATAACAAATTTTATAGACCTGATGTTTTTTGTTCAATATTTAATATGGAAATGCTTTACGCATATAACAAACTCTGCATATAAAGAATGAATTTAAATGAGCCCCCAAGGGTTCGTTATATAATGGTGTTTACTGTACACAAGTAATGCTTCTTCGGGCAGGTTGCGGCTTTATTTAAGTGACCACCGACACAAGATCAGTGCTTTAAATGTATTAGGCTACTAAAAATTAAATCTCCAATGATTATATTCAAAGGTTGGAACTATTTTTCATAAATGGTTCATCATAATTAGCTTTTAATACCAAAATAGATACCAGGAATTGACCTTTCTATCAAGGTTATTCAAAAAGACACTAGTATGGTTATATTGAATGCGGCAATTAAATCTCTTTCAAGTATTTCTCTAGTGTAAACTTCCTCATTCAAAACTTGAAGGTTTCGGCCACTTTGTATTGATGATGTGGTATATACGTGATCACTGTGTTGAGGTTTGAACTCACAACCTATGGAAGTACATTACGATTGTCCAACACATCATTTCTTTATATATCAAACTACAATCAAACTGTGTAAAAGACCACCTGCGAATAAAGACCGCCCTGCAAGAAAAGACCAGTGGGGAGAAAAACGCGCACTATTAAACTCAAGTGCAAACACCTATGAATAAAGTTAAAAGACCACCTGTAAACAAAGACCACTTGAGCTTCTTCCAGTCAGTGATCTTTGTTCACAGGTTTGACTGTACATTTCCCAATTGCTGCACTTTGATTGGCAAGTTTAAGGCAGCGAGCCTCAGATTGCATCAGTCAACTTAACCCAAGAACTTTCAAAATATCAAAATGATATAGGAGTATATCTTATGCAGCATATGCAGGCAACGGGGGATTCATACATGGTTAAGGATTCTGTATATGTCAATGAAAAGGTCTTTCATAGGCCCTACTTAAAAGCTGGCACGTATCAAAAGCAGAACAACGTCTTGTATGATTTCTTTATTTAAACAGTTCATAAATGAATGGAAACAAATGAAATATGGATAAAGAAAAAGAAGTAATAGTTTTCACAAGTTTGCATGCACATCACCAATTTCAAGCACACCATTTGTAAATTCAATTTAACAACATTTCATAGATCATTTGGCAGCTATAAACATCAATAGAGAGTAAGTAATGACGTAAAAACACAGTTTTAGGGAAGCTGGTGAGAACATTATTGAAAATATGTAAAATAGCACAGTTTCAAATATGAACAAATAAATAAAAACACAAAAAAATCAAATTCTGTGTTCTAGGTGATATCTGTAAAAACTTTAATTGAAGTTGACATTTTTCTAAGTTCTTTGCTATTATTCAGGAAAATGCTGCTATTCAATTTAAAGCTGCTAAATGATCCATGCTATCATTAAGCTATTTTACTAAGCTATTAACACCTGTATTCTAGCAATACACTCTCCCATTTAGGCTCAGCATGTACAGTATCTAAAACAAGTAAATTTTCTTCATTTGTTTTACATTCTACAACTTTGCATTTTACAGTCGGACCAGCCCTTGCGACCACCTGAGTGAAGCAGCATCCTGACCTATGCAGCCACTTTAAATTCTTCCATTGCGATTTCAAGCAATAATATTCTATCCTGAGGAAAGAATTCCCCTGTGTGGTCACTTACGCCAGGTTCAACTGTACGATATAAGTTCTCACCACAGACAGACAGACACAACCCACTGACCTAGAGATCAACAGAGCTTTTTTCATTTATCTAATGATGCCACTTTATTTTTGTTACATGATTAATAGTCCATAATCTAGTTGAAATTAGCTACACTTTAAATGAGTCATTACAACTAACTACTAAATCCACAACAACCCTTTCAAGAGCACATTAAACTGATCTCTTATTGTATACAATGTACAAAATTTACTTATTGAACATTCTAGACAAATAGTTTGAATCACAAGAGTCCAATCTAAAAGCTATCCAGCAGCTTTCTGCATTGATCTAATTACTGATAATAAGGTTAAAACTTGGCCAAAATTAATCCCTGACCCAGCTAAATTTCTAAAATGGACACGTCAAACTTTCAGTTTTGGTAGTACATGTACCATGTAGTGTAGTGTGCAGCTTTATTTGTTAGCCAATGAAATCGTTGTATCACCGTTTTTTCCTCTCATTCTAAATTTCATAAAATTTCTATACGAAAAGAACATTAGGAGCGATGACTGGACTTTCCATTTTTAGAACATGTATGGGTAATTTATAATCCTAACACTTAATGGGAACGATTTCTCATCCAATGAAAGGCCTTATTTTCTATGTTTATCCACAAGGGTTCTATCTGACAAAGTGAGTATGAACTGCTTAACACAAGTATGTCTGTTTATCCACATGTCTACAACCAGTTACTTCACGCATGTTGATCTTTCTATTTTCGTCCATAGAACCATACAGATAAACACAAACATATACTTAATATTTCATATGGATACCAACCGACTGAAAATTTACTGACTGATTGGCAAACATAGCACATTATAACCCAATTGCAAAGATATGCAGGCTGATCATGATCTACACAGGTTACAATGGTATAAAACATTTGCCTCTAGCAGGGTAAAAGTTCATATAACCAAATTGGAAGCTCTGCATAGTTTATATAAAAATTCTTTCTAATTCAAGAATAATGTCCAGCATATTATTCATTTCTTATTGAGCACAAACCCCTTAAAGGGTTGTAACTACATAGTATGAAGCCAAAGCCAATTTTATGTACATGTTCATCAAAGTTCAAAATACAAATTAAAATTCACACTGTCTTGAATAAATGAGTAACTGCAAAACAAAATTGTCCATAATTTCACGTATGTGAGCATTTAATCTACTTGTAAACTTTATGAGACCAAAAACAAACAATTACTACGTGCAACATGATCAGCTCTAATTGACTTAAACCAGATAAGAGTCTGTTACCTAGCAACCCTCAATATATTACATTATAACTAACATTAGATACATAAATGTTTACAATGATTCAATGTCTCTTTTTGTATCATTTGTCCCTTTATAAAACATGCACCAAACATTTCACAGTTGTGAAGAAAAGTGTTCCCAAAACCTTTACATTAATACTTTGATTAATATAGTAAAATATGGATAATTTAACAAAAAGAAACAATAAAACAGATATAAGTTAGACATTGTTATTAATTAAATTATCAAAATCATTATCAATTCGCTTGGATAAGATTCTTTTCATGAGTGTAAAAAGTTATTTTCACAAGCACACTTAGGTCACATGGCAAGCTTAAAGATTTAACAACTCTGGTTCAACTAGTACTGGGTAAAACCATATACTTTATAACAAAGGCAGCTCTTTCACGACTGTCAAAATGTACATACATGTACAGTATTCACAGACAGGACAAGACGCTTGCAATAATCGCATACTGAAAGACATTATTAATATCTGAAAATTGTTAAAACATTATGCATACGATACAGTAAACACTTTAAAGTATTTGACAGGTGTCTGTTTAAATATTCTCATATTCATTTACTCATCCAAGGATTTCATCTTTTTTCCTAGAGTTTAGCGCCATTTTCAATAGTGTTTCAGTAAAAAACGCCAGTTTTCACAGCATTTCAGTTATATACATGCAGGGCAGTTTACCTTACATACGTTCATACGCAGAACCATATCTACCCCCCCATCCTCCGTAAGAAACAGCCATCTTTTTTTAAATAGTGTCGGTTGATAGCAAAGCTATTACCCATGACCGTCAGCGAGAATTTTAGTGATTATGAGTCGGCGACCGTAACCATGCAAACAAGGAGGCCAGTCTCAAGGATTTCAGGATCTTTATTGATATAAAGTTTTGCAGACTGTGACAGGGGTTTGTTTCTTAAAGAGACAACTGCAAAGGTTGGTGACAAACTTAAGTGCTAATGAACAGACAGCTTTACTGCTCTAAGCAACTTAGAACCAGATTTTATGGCTGTGGTTATAATAGGCTGCAACAGTTATTGCCTGTCCGGTGACCTGGAAGTTTACAATGTGGCCATAGACTTGATGTTGTGAATCTTGATTCCAGCCCAAACACAACAGTTTCCATACACAACAAGAATTTACGAAAACCTACATTCTGTATGTTTCATGAAAATTCAAAGACCACAAGAGTTGCTAGAGTGTTAACAAGTTTTTCTAATTTAATACACAAGCCTGCTTTGACCCCATGTATTACATTGCAGTTATTTCTATGCAAGCAATCAAATAATAGTTCTGGAGGACATGGCAAATAAAATGATAGCTATGCGACTTGTTTGGTAAATCTTGGATTTGTAAACGTAGGCCGATATACGAAAATGTTTGAAACAAGAACTGTGTTTGTGCAAGACATGGCAAGACGTGTATTGGCCAGTGATGAACCAATATAATCAGATATCATATGAGTCAACAATTAAGCGTTTGCAGCCTTTGTTATCTCCCTTGATACCTAATTGTACTGACTGTGTACAGAAATAAACAAGAGCTGTCACATGACAGCACGCTCGACTATTCGAAAGCTTGTTGGTAAAATGGGGTTTTTGTCTAAGAACAGGAGTATTGTGTAATTGTCTATAAGAATTAAGGTCAAAGATATGAAACTTGTTCAAAGACCTTTGTAAATGTACTTGCTTCAAGGCCTTACTCTGGATTCTGCAAGCCAACTGGAGGGAGGATGGGGGGATATTTCAAAGAAATACATGACCTTGTTATTTGATATGAATAATTTTGTAACTTTTCAAAATTGATATGTATAGAATTAAAAAGATGACCGCTTCATGCTGCATAATTATTCTATGACTTTCAAAAGAAAGCCTTTTGAGTATTTCCATTTTAGTCTGGAAAAACTGTGACAAAATTTAAGTAAAAAGGGCATAAATATGTCAAAAATCAAAAACTTGGTGAAGATGTTGACAGTAAATCGTTCGATAGTATTCTATCTTTAACAAAACTTCAAAGTAAAAAGGGACACAAATCTATCAAAATCAAAACAGAGTTATGGGGATTGTTTCTCAGGTGTAGATGTTGATGGTAAACATATATTTTGAGTTTCAAGTCAAAACCTTATATAGTATTCAAGATATTTGAATTTACAAAAAAAAATCCAAAATTTAAGTAAAAAGGGGCTAAATCTGTCAAAAATCAAAACGGTTATGGGATTGTTCTCAGGTGTATAATGTTGATGGTAGACACTCTTTGAGTTTCAAGTCATACCTTTGATAGTATTCAAGATATTTGAATTTATAAAAACTTTAACCAAAATTTCTAAGTTAAAAGGGCATAAATCTGTCAAAAATCAAAACGGTTATGGGGTTGTTTCTCAGGTGAAGATGTTGCGGTAACAATGTTTGGTTTCAAGTCATCCTTTGAAGTATTCAAGATTTTGACTTTAGAAACTTTAACCAACGCAGACGCCGACGCCGACGCGGGGCAGTGCGTCTCCTTCTTCGAACGGCAAAAACTTGTATTGTAATTTGAACGCTTCTGGAAGAAGGAATGTCCCTGTATGTCTGCCCACTTCTGTTCATGACATACGTCTTTCTTCTTTCACATTTATCGGAAAAAATACAGTTAATAAATATGAAAACTACAAAAGAAAAAGAGAACTGCAGAGATCACGTTGAGCATTCAAATGTTCCCCATCCATACCGCATATATTATTTATACATTTATAGATTATTGCACTGTATTTCTAAACATGGTGCACGGGACTTCTTTATTTGGTTAAGGAATGCTATAGACACTTTCACCCTCAATTTCATGTGACTTAGTAAATGTATATTTAGATGTTGTTCTTTTTATTTTGTTTTCACATGAACTGATATTCACATCGAGTACTTGCTTTAGGCTGCAATCGTCAAACTACAAATAGACGTATATGAATAAGAAGTACAAAATTGGAAGTTCATGTTCCGTGAGCAATTTTCTGGTATCTCTCTAAAAACACTGAGAGATGTTGAAAATGCAAACTTGGAACTTTATCAAGTAAACAGAGTTCTCAAATGTCAATATGTAAATTTCCTTCAAACTGACAGACATGAACCTTGCTTAAAGTACTTTACAAAGTTTGACTGTTGCGTTTTTAAATCTCTTATGTATGTAGCTTACCACACATGTTTATCTCAGCCTCCTTTTTTATCCTTATTAATGAGAGATGAAAAATGGATTTATATGCCTTTCTAAAACTATTCAAAGGTTAAAAGACATGAAAATGGATTATGCCAGTATTTCTAGCATCATGAAAGGTTATCAGTGTCATTCCTGGTGCCAAGACAAATAGACAACAATGTTATCACTGGGAAACTTCTCAAGTCTCATAAAACTTCACCAGGAATTTTATGCATTAACTTTTCAAACAAGTACTTCAAATAAACCCCAAAAGTGCCAGCTTACATATCGTGATCAGTAACAGGGAGGGGCCTTCTGTCCAAAATACAGCTTACATGGTATGAATGTAATTTAGATTTCGTTTCTTTCATGATTTTTTGGCAGCGACTATTTTGATTCATTTTTATATCAAACACAGCGCAAATTTTATATCATACATAACCAAACAAGATAAAAATTTCAACACAGTGATGAAGCAAGTTGTGCAATGGATAAGGGCTGTCAATATAATGAAAATACACACCAACTTCTAAAATATATTAAATTGTGACGAAATTCTGACAGCAAACAAATCTGTATTAATGGCCTCTATGTTACTTCAGCCTAAAACTTAAATCATTTGAACAAAAGGAGCATATTTTATCTCTTTTAGTCAAATGAATATGCTTGATTATACATGACATGTACTAGTATATTTGGCTGTTCGTGTAAATGAAATTTACGAGGTTTTGAATGAATTATTTCATTACTCTCTTCCTTATTTATGAGTTGACTATTTCATTCAATGTTCCATTTATCACATTTCACCTTGATTTATCTGTACAGTGAAGCACATTTCCAAACTTTGAATCATTGCTCAAATGGTGAACAATTGATTTATTTTATAGTAAATCAGGCCATATTCACAATAACGCCTGCTTCTCAAACAGTTGTTTGATGAAATTATTGCATTCTTTACTTTTCCTATTGCTTTCATTACAAGCATTAGTTCAACGCCAGATGTCCATTTGTCCATTTCCCTGCAATAAAACGAAATTTAAATTCCTTCTATAGTGTCCTCACATTCCCTTCACTAGATAAAAATTGTGTTGTTGTTTTTTGTAACATACAATTTCACACATTTATTTCCATTTCAATGACACATTTGTTCTTTTGCAGCAGACGACACGTGCGCACCAACTTTAGCTGACTGTATCCCTGATTAGCACCACGAAAAGAAAGGAGTTCTGTGAGAGAAGCTCTGAGTGTATGAATCACTGTCTGTACGCATACGACCGCTAGTCGTTCTGTTGCGTTCTATCGTGACCACTGGCATTTGAACTAGTTGTACCGGACT
Source organism: Saxidomus purpurata (assembly GCA_022818135.1). Taxonomy (NCBI): domain Eukaryota; kingdom Metazoa; phylum Mollusca; class Bivalvia; order Venerida; family Veneridae; genus Saxidomus; species Saxidomus purpurata. The sequence continues at coordinate 41,325,479 of JAFMSR010000014.1, forward strand.
TTTATCATCCTTTAACGCTTGAGTCAGATTTAAAATCTACAAGAGAAAGAAAACAGTAAATACACAACTTCATTACATAACAGCAATTCCTTTTGCGAATTTAAAATTCACGAATAACTATGTCTGCTCACAAATCATCAAATTTTTCTCACACAAAAATTACCCAATTTACTGTATCTTTCAAATCTAATTTTCTCTGGCAGAACTAAGATTAGTTTTCATTTTGGAAAATAGAAATTTTAGCAATAATGTATTACTTCTGAAGAGCCATATTGTATGTTATGAATGCAGATTTTATTTCTTTAAGTTGATCAATTACCTTCTCAACTATTTAACATAAAGAAATGTTTTTCCTTGAACTTGGTGTCATGTTACCCTTGCTATTTACGAAGCACGGAAAAAGTCCTGTTCTTTACACTCTTTGAAATACAGATGGTCATGATCAAAGACAGATGGGAAAGTATTTGAGCAAATAAAAATTTCACTACAAACAGACTCAAAAATTTCGTCTTTTTTTTGGCTCATTTGTTTCTGTCAGATTTTACAACCCCTGTCATCACTGTCTGAGATACTGGCCTTTATGCTAACACCACTAAATCTCAAAAATGGACTTGTCCATCTTTCAATTTGGACAGTACCATTGATTGTTCAAAGGGGTGTCCACTGAAAATTTATCAACTAAGTAGCGAACAGTGTAGATCATGATGAGACTGCATGGGTGTTCAATGACGATCATAATCTGCACTGGCTGCAAAGGCAGACTCAAACCTTGAACTGTAAGACAGTTTTCCTTTGCTGAGGTCTGCTAACCTATGCCAAAGTTCAGGCCGTTTGCCATACTCTAACCCATGACCCTCCTGTTGTGAGCTAACCTGGTATGGCAGGACCAGTTTATATAGTCTGTTGTGCATAGTGCATAGATAGATACCATCTAAACAGTAACAAATGTAAGAGATACAATTAATTATCAACACATTACCTGTCCCCTCATCACAGCCATTTGTTTATTGAAGATTCCTCGGTCAAACCCTTTGTCAGTCTGAAACAATATAAAGCCAAAATATACAGATTGTGTCACATGCATTCAAATATTTGGAAGACACCAATTACACCTCTGTTCTAGTATTTGAAAGCACAAAAAAAGTTAACTACTGACAGCACAAATTTGGTAATTCCGTTTATCACCGTCTGCTAAACTACTTTCTAAAAGTGATATTACCCCTCAAAGTGACCATCATTATTTCAAGATAGGCATTGGACAATGATTTATACTCTGACATAAATGTTGTAACTAAGATTATAAGTGGATGTGTACCAGTTTTATTCCTATTGAATATAGCAAAAATTATTTTTACCATCCCAGTCAAAAATTGGTATTCCACCTATTTTGGACGGTTCATTTTCATTTCTATTGTATTATCAGAGAAATAACTTGACATAAGTTACTTTTAACAAGTTTTCAAAGCATTCAAAGTGTTTTAAGCCTCTTATTTGACCTTTTGAACGGAAATATAACTTAAACATACAATCTCCCGACACTTTTTGTTAAAAATGTAACTAACCAGTCAGTTATCTCATCCATACAAGGGAGACAATTTACATATTTTCACTCTCATTCACTACTTGTGGAAAGAAGAATTGTCTCCCTTTTGGTGATATTTAAAAGGTAATATTTGGCAAAACCAATATTCTCTGTAGTTTTCAGGAGACTGTTCTACTGTTGGCAAGCATGTTGTCACTGCTCCTGAGGCCTAGCAAAATTGCTTTTCAATATAATCTTGAAAGTAATGGGCTTATGTTTATGAAAAAGTTAAAGGACAGAATATAAAGCAACTTCCTCATTCATACTAACAGCGTGACATCAGATGGTTTGCCTCCAGGACAGAACTAATACATTTAATGTGTACGAATTTATTTTAGTTTCATGAAGAAAGCGTCTGTAGTTTATTGAATTGCTCTCGGACACTCATCCCAGATGTTATCATGCTTGCGAGAGACAGGCAGTGAGTTTTTCACCACTGCTTAGCTGCTACCTATTTATAGCTAGGTGGCCTGAGGCACATGTGGTACCAGCGTCTTTGCCAAAGAACACACCTTATGCTCCGTCTGGGTTTTGAACCCAGGCCCTTCTTTTCACATGGCGAACACCTTAACTATTGAGCTATCCCTGCCCACTTACAACTTGCTGTGATCTGAGACTGTTTAACCTTAGCCTGCCACTCAGTATTACATAAATTCTGACACAGACGTGAACAATATTACACGGAAACTGACACAATTATGTTGACACTGAACTACTCCCTTGACCTACATTTTAACCTGATACATATATTTACACAGACTGCACATTATTTCGTAATATCTCAGTAAAGTGAGTAAACTGACACAGTAAATCAACTAATACATTCAGATAACATGTCACACTATCCTTGTTATCACTGAAAGTAACTTCACACAAGATGATAAAGAAAGCTAACTTTTAAAAAGCTTTCTTTGAAAAGTAAAGCAACTTCGAACTTGAACTAGAAGGATTTGCACTCTGGACTGCCAAGCTTTTTAAACCTGACCTGCTTTAATTTCTTAAATGTCTGTCTTTCAGTTTAGACAGTGACATTAATTGTAGAAAGCGGTATCCTGTACAACTTTATGGACTGAATAGTAAACAGTGCAGATTAATGTATTTTCTATCAACCTGTTGTATCCATTTGCTAGCCCAGTCAGCAAAATTAAAATACAATCCCTCATCAAAGATAGGTTACATTGAATACAATTTAGTTTCTGTCTAACCATCACTATCCAAACAGCTGGTAACTTTACATCCAGTTCCCTAAAGATGTCTGTCGAAACAATATTGTGTTGAATCCCTTGGTTAATTTAATAAATTTCTAAACTAAACTGAGAACTATAAGTAACTAAGACAATCTCTTGTAGAACCACCCTGAAACCTTAATCAAGTGCCTCAGTCCACAAAGCTGTAAATAGGTAGCAGTGATGAGAAACTTGCTGCCTCTGTTTATAAAAAAACATCTAGAATGTGTGTTCCAAAGGGATTGAATGAGGTAAGCTTGCTTTTCTTGTAATTGTAAATAAATCTGTATAAACTAAACTTCTGTTAACTAGGTAGAATTCATGATTATTCAATTTTCGTAATTCCTACTTCGCTAATAGATTTACTATTAGAGAATTCTCCCTTCGCCAATTTAAAATTCGCAAATTAAGTCCGTCTGCTCCCAAATTGTGAAATTTTCATCATGGGAAAATTACCCAATTAGCAGTAAGAATAAGGAGAACAAGGTATCTGCTAGTCACTTACTTTAAATAGTTCATATAATTCATCACAGAGATCCTGTACAAAGTTCATATCTGAGAGCTGTGGTAGAACAAGATCTTTGATTTCCTGTGAGAATGGTACCTTAGCTTGTGGTAACCACGCCCAATGGTATGGATCTGAAATAAACAGCAGTTGGTTCTTACTTCATTTTTACCCCTAGAGTTTAATACCTGTTTCAGCAATATTTCATTTATTTACCAGCAGGCAGATACTAGTAACCTAACCAACGTTCCTGGGTAGGACCAGTACACAGCTCCCATCCTTCGTTAGAAACTGAAACTTTCTAGTAGCCATATTGAAGTGATAACTTGTGGCAGCCGCATTTGAAACTTAATACAAATCTACTGGCTTTGCTACACATGTGCAATAAATTGTGTATAAAATAAACAAGAGTTATTTACCAATTTACAGGTTCATGTCTAGTTTTTATAATCATGAAACTCACACAAAGAAATGAAAACTGATCAACCAACACCAAAAAACAACATAAACTGGTTGTGACCTTGACCTTTAAGATAGAGAAACGACCTACAAGAGACACAGCATGTTGGTGTGATACTTATTTGCATTGTCTTGACAACACTGGACATACTCACAGCATAAGCCTTAAATTTTTACAACTAGCAGTCGATTTTGTATAGAAAGAGTAGCCATTCTTAGCAAAATTAATTTTTTGCAAAATTACTGTCTTTGTAAAGTTGGCATATATCAAACCCTTGTGAAAAGTCAAGCCTATTTTTAGAATACTTACAAGCTCTCCACTCATCTGGATGTTTAAAAGGAAATGCTAGACCATTATCTATTGCAGCTATGGCGATCTCCGGATTCTCAACCAAACTCCACTCACTATCCTGGTAAATAAAATAAACAAGCTGTCAATATGAATACAAAGGTTTCTGTTTACATAGTTAACTAAAGCATCATTTTGTCATGGACCTATATACAAATATAGGTCCGTGATTCTGCCAGTATATTACAAAGAAAAAAATGAAAGCACTGTTGAACCGGCATGACGCAACCAACTTAGCGATACAAAAGAGTGGCAACTTAAGACTGCTCGAAACAGGTAAATCTATTATTAACATAGAAATTTGGGATACAGCAACAACATAGGCATCATTGCAGGTCATACGTTCGAGCTCCACTATCTAATTGAATATTTATGTGAGAAAGTTGACAGTTTCCCATAGAGGATGGAAGTCTAGTACTGGTCCTTCCAAGGTAGTCTTATATCAAAATGACAGCTAACGCATGTTCTACTGTACAGTTTTAACTGATATTATGAAGTAAAATGGTGAAAGGTAAGTGCAAATGTACTTAATAGGCAGTCTACAGATTTTGTATTGGGTCCACCATCCTCTAAAGAGGCTATAGTCGGTGCGACCCGTCAGTCTACAGAAGCATAGTTGGTCTCATAAATCATCAGATTACATACAACAACAACAGTCAATACTAAAAAGCCAGTGACCTTGACCTTTGCTGCACAGACATTGTGACCTCTGCATGACACCTCACTGTCTTCAACATTAATTTTGTGTAAAGTTTCATAGCAATTTCCTCAATAGTTAGAAAGTTATGACTGACACGCAAATGCGACTGACCAACCGACCGACCAACAGACCGACAGACAGACAAATGAACTAACAAACAGATGGATGAACAGTGTGACTTATACACTTGCCTCACAGGCAATAAACATTCAATCTTACCCCTTTCCCGTCGGAACTGTTGGCTGTTGCATGTTCGTATTTAATTAACCAGTTATCATTCCCTCGATCTACAAATATAAAAACATGCCATTGAAAACACAATTACAACTTCAGTCTAGAAATTTAAACATACATTTATATAAATATTTTATCAATACCTAATTAACAAAGTGGTATTCTAAATTAATCATAAAACATGCATTTTATAACATCCTGAACTGTGATTGGAAATGTTATTATCCACAATATATTATCCATGCAACATGAGTGACCTGGAGTTAGGCACTTGATGTTAATTGCATGGAGTAACCTCTGTATACAGGTCAAGGACACACAACCCAAAGACCAACAAATCAGATCTGGTCTATATTCCACTTTGATTGAGATTTTATTATTATACATATTCTCTATATAAAAAAAGGAACATGCCAAGAAATGGTGTAACATGTAGATCGTAAATCAAGGGCACATAACTCCTGACCTACTGGTCCAATCTTGCTGACAACTAAACTCTCTTGAGATCTTGTAGGCATACACATTCTGTGTAAATTTGATTTCAAATCTGGTCTATAATCCACTTTGATTGAAGATCGTAAATCAAGGACACGTAACTCCTGACATACTGGTCGAACCTTGCTGACAATTAAACTCTCTCGAGATCTTGTAGGCATACACATTCTGTGTAAATTTGATTAGGATAAGTGGAGAAATGAAGCTGCTCTCGTATTAAGATGTGCACACAAGTGCACGCTTATCAGGATCTGCACTGGTTGCATTAAGGTGGCACCACTTAACTTCAGCAGTTTTAAAGTTAAATTGCATTTAAAATTATAAGCAGTAACAAATCATCTCACCTGTATTTCTAATTATATAATCTAAGACGACTAATCTTTCAAATAAACTCTGGAATTTCCGAGCTGTTGATTCAGGTAAGGCTTCATTATCAAACTTCCGTAGCCAGAAGTCGGCGTCTTTGTAACCAGTCACAAACAGCTGGAAGGATCCCGACTGAAAATGATACAAATAAAATTGATTATTAATTATTTGTCACAAAGAATTTAAAGTTCAAGTTTATATCAAATACACATGTATTACGCAGTCACCTGCTTTACAGGCCAGTGACTACTTTTGAGTGGATGCTTAAAGTGACTACTTTTGAGTGGCAGCGTCAAGTGACTGCTTTTGAGTGGCTGCTTCAGGTGACTGCTTTTGAGTGGCTGCTTCTAATGACTACTTTGAGTGGCTGCTTCAAGTGACTATTTTTGAGTGGCTGCTTTAAGTGACTACTTTTGAGTGGCTGCTTTAAGTGACTACTTCTGAGTGGCTGCTTTAAGTGACTACTTTTGAGTGGCTGCTTTAAGTGACTACTTTTGAGGGGCTGCCTAAACAGGATTTACTGTAGTCTACATCAATTGTTTTAGTTTAATCCTGTTAGAGGAAAGAGGAGAGAGACTTCTTCCAATTTGAGAATACTGACTGTCTATGAATACAATAAACATGATCAATGCTGGTTTCCATACAAACAGTTTTTGAGGGTTACTACAGTTTCTTCCTTGCTTTCTAACAAAACTAGATCTCAGCAATGCAAACTGCAAAACACTGTCTACAAAAAAACTGACCAATGGACTGCTTTATTGACATAAAGTTAATCATTGGATACTTTACAGAAAGGCAGAATTTTTTGTCAATAAACCGTAACCCAGGCAGTCCATTATATTGCAGGGAAAAGTATTTGCCATGCTTCTAGCGGGACAAAATAACAGGTTACTTTGCTTCTCAGACGGTGCACAAATAACCATGACAGTGTTCAGAATAATCATGCTTTTAAGGCAGAACAGCTGTCAAAATGCATGGCTAAACATGCAAGATGAAGTAAAATCATAAAAAGTTGATGATGACGTTTGCAAGCAATGAAAATATTACTACATGTGACATGCAATGTATTTTTATTGGTACTGTGAATGAAATATCAATATTTTTAAATGAGATGTTTCAATATTTCACGAGAATGAAAACATCATTACCGTGCGGTAATCAAAGAGAAATTAATGAAAGATTTGCCCGGAATTCATGCACAATATTCCCATTACAAAACTGGAAGAATTTTCATAGAATTTCTTTCTTCAAACTAAGCAACCTGATTGAGAATCAAGTTTGAAACAAAAATCTGAAAATTAAAATCATAGGTCACTGGCCTTGATCTTTAATTATCTGCCCTTGAAAATTGGATAATATATCAAAATGCTGTATTCAAGGGCAGATAATTCAAACCCATTGCCCTATGGTTTTTATTTCAGATTTTGTTTCAAACTTGATTCTCAGTCAAAATACCAAGTTTGAAGAAATTCTATGAAAGGGAAAAAGGTTTTACCCTAAATACATAAAGGAAACTGTAGCAAAGGTCCTTAAATTTTACTTCTGCTATATGTGGCAGAGAATTTTTCTGGAAAATTAAACTGTCTGTGATTGGTGCATGTACATGTATGCAATGAAAAGCTAATAAAACGACTTGTGCGGGCCGAAATAAAATATCGGGACACAGTCTAGACACAATCTTACTGTGTGAACCAATATTTTACTTAAGCCGATCTCCGCTGTTTAATAAACTGTAATTACGCTTCTACTGGTGACATGAAATATTATATTAGAAAATGGGCTCAGTAATCAGAAAGTCTATGATGTGATTTGAGAGCTGGTTTGTGGCCAGTGTTTCACATAATTTAGGCCTACGTAAACCCTAGGTCTTGCTTAAATAATACTGACCTAGATTTGGGGCTTCCCGAAGAAATTCTTTTCAAGCACTTTTACGACTTATTACATGTATATGGAAGTGACTGACTCCAGTCCATTTATTTCACTATTCACAACAGTTATAATAATAAGATCCAAACTTGTATAGTATGAGATTGTAAATATTTGTGTGGGGCGCTTGTTTTTGTTGAGTTCATGGACGGACCAATCCAGGAATTAGTTTCCGATGAAAAACTGTTGAACATTAACAGTTTTTAAAAAAATCAAATGAATTCATAAATTAAACAAGTGACAGGAAATTGTCACAAAACCAGGTTTTCATTTTCCAGTCTGCTGGCCGAGCGCAAATGTGTTTTTAAAGTCAGTAGATATACATAATGTGAAAAAGAAACAAAGGTGTTCGTCTATATATTACATGTGTAAAAAAAGCAAAGGGCCATAATTCAGGCAAAACTGATCCAAACACAAAACCCAGACAATATGCACGAGGGCACTTGATGACAACAGTTTTGTGAGAGTTTGGTTTAAATATCTTGAGAAATGTAGGAAGAAGTGGGCAGGTGACAGTATTCTTCTATATATAACATATGTGGAAAAAAAGCAAAGGGCCACAATTCAGGCAAAAATTAAAAAAAAAAAAAGAAAAAAAAAAAAAAAAAAAAAACTTGCTCTGTGTGGGGTTTGAACCGCTGGTCTCATGAGAAATTTTGTCATCTTACTGTAACAGAATACTCCAAAGTATACAGGACTGGTAATCTATTCTAAAAATAGACAGTAATAACAGAGTATTCTCTCTTTTATAATAACAGAGTATTCTCCCTTTTATATATACTTAAATAAGGAGACACACAATTGCTAACGGACGGACGGACGACCAGGGGCAGAACATTATATATTCAAAATTCTTTAGTTCACAATTATAGTTCTGTGAAAGTTTGGTTGAAATCCCTTGAGAAATGTAGGATTTGCACACAGAAGAGTATTTCTCTATATATATTACATTATGTGGAAAAAAACAAAGGGCCATAATTCTGTCAAAATGACCAAATCACAAAACCCCGACAATATGCGCCAGGGCACTTCATGACAATACTTCTGTGAAAGTTTGGTTGAAATCTGTTGAGAAATGTAGGAGGAGTTGCGCACAGAAGAAATTGCTTACGCCCACCCGCCCGCCAGCCCGCCGACATACCTCAATCTAATAACCAGGATTTTTCCTTCGGAAAACCTGGTTAAAAATTATACAAAAAAATTGCATTTAATGAAAAATCTGCAAAATGTTTTGCCCTCAAATTTTAGACGCATTCACAGTATTTATTCCTTCTTCTACCATGTAATGATTGTTCCACATCAGCACTACTTGGAGACATAATCACATGTACAGTCATAAATGTGTACAGATGAGGTAAATGAATATTTTATTGTCTTTTCACTCTTGTGGGTTATTTACAGTACCAGTAAATGCTCTCAGACTGAGACAAATTACATCTTGTCGAGCGTCAGAATGCAGACCAGACTTAACTGGCTAAAGAAACAGTTTTAAAATTAACAAATTTCATTAATCATTCGAAAACTTCCCTGGCTTTGAGAACAGAGACTAGTTAAAATCATTTGCCGCAGCTATAATTTTGGTGCGATCGCCGCTTAGGTCACCTTTGTGCAAGCTGTCCAGTAGTACATCTAGAATGTCTACATATGGCCCTAGCTGCAGACACAGTCAAAATTCAAATAAAAAGAACTTAAATCAAATATGTACGTTCTCAGTAACTAAATAAATGTCTCTTCTCGTCTCTTCGAAAGCGGATTCCATCTGGTGCGAGTCTCGACAAATTACTAGAACTTGTTTCATGGTCCAGAGGAAGATATAAATAATTATAGAACAAATCAAATCTAAAAATAGATCACCTTTGGCGGCAGTCCAAGCCTTTTAAAATGCCGACCCACTTGCGAAAAGTTTCTGCTGATCATTTTCTTTGTGCTTGCTTTCGCTCTGTCTATAGCATTATAGTTAAAAGTTTCACTGCATAATTTAACAACCTGGAAATACAGAATAAATATACATATTTGTAGTTCGAAATATACGATTACTTTACTGCACATTTTTGGGCCAGAAACTATTATTCCTTATATCCGAAGATTCGTTAAAGCCAATGTACGTTATTATCTTATATTTTTATATTAAACAAAGAAGGAAAAAAATTGTGCCGAAAAAATATGTTAATTATATTGGGAGTTATGTTATATCTGGAGTCGATATATACAGAGTTTACTGTATGTTCAAATACATCGCAGAAAAATGAGTGTACATACAGAAAATTTACAACTGACTTCAGAATGCACTTGAAAGGCCTTTCAGTAACACATAGCTTAGGAGAAAAGTGTATCTACTGTAGATACATGTATACAATGACATGCACACATTTTGTCTGTTTAATGTACATTAATTAGAATTTATTACAACTGTGTGATATTTTACATCAACTTTTATGGTGAAGATATACTGTAAAACCTATCTAATCTGCTACCTAGTTTTATAAGCAAACTGCCTTATCTGGCATAGTCCCTTGGCCCTTAGTAACATAAATGTATATTTATTGGCAACCTGCTTCAACCGGCCTGATCCTCATTCAGAAGGATGCTGGGTAAAACAGGTTTTACTGTACATATTTATATTTACAATTAATACAGATCCAGATCATACAGTCCTTGAGGTATATTATACACAATATGTTATAATGTACTTCATGAAAGAAGTAAATGCTATGCAGATGTTTCATGTATAAAAAAGACATGAACTGAACCCAGCTGTTCTTAGTTCATGATAAATAACAACTCAATTGTCGCATCCATATAAAAACATAAAATTTATTGTTCAAAAATGTTGCAAGGTCTCTACGGTACAGAATGACAAAACATACCTTTGTAGTTGGAACAATATTTAACTGCAATTTTTGGTCGACTAGACTGGCCCCGGCTTCGGAGAGATAGCCCTGATTGGGAACAAGACAACTCCTTCCAAAACAGCATGGGCAACACAACTTATGTAACCATTTTGTCCATTTTGGATTTAACTGCCCGTAAGGTTCCTCATCTTTGGGTTTAAACACAGCTATTGTTTTCTGCAATGACAAAAAATTACGCTTTAGATTACCGCGTATATATATTCTTAGAATTTATGCCTATTTCAACATTATCTACGAACAGACAGTTTACATCACCACTGTTCCTTGGGAGCACCAGCACAAGATTCCAACCTTTCATAAGAAATCGCCAATTTTTCTCACTAAAACCATCGGGCCAGTAGCAGGGCTCAAACTCATGACCCTCGATCAGCGAAAGCTTCTGTAATTTCAAGTTAATGACCTTAACACTCAATCATGAGGGTGGGTCTGTTCTATGGTGTACAACAAAAGGTCAGCAGCAGGGAGGCCCTAAAGGAGAGCAGGGGGGATTCTAAAAAGGGCAGGGAAAAGGCAGCAGGGGGGATGATGCAAAAAAGGGCAGGGTGCAGCACCCTGCTAAAACACTAATAAAACAAGAGCTGTCCCTCACAAGTGACGAATGCCCCCGAAAGAGGTGCCTCACAGTCTGTGTCCTCTCCATGTGCTCAATAAATGTGCTATGTAATTTTAAAATCCTTCCATGCATGACAGAGTAATCATGCATACAGTATTCCATTACTTTAAACACTAAGTGTGACCTTGACCTTTGAGGTAGGGACTTGGGTCTTGCACGCGACACATCCGCTTGATGTGCTAGACATTTGTGCCAAGTTATTTTAAAATCCTTCAAAGCATAATAAAGTTATAGTCCGGACACAAATGTATGCATATATACAGGATTCCATTACCTATAAACTCTAAGTGTGACCTTGACCTTTGCGGTAGGGATGTGGGTGTTGCACACGACATGTCGTCTTGATGTGCTAGACATTTGTGCCATACTATTTTAAAATCCTTCAAGGCATGACAAAGTTACAGTCCGGACACGAATGTGTGCATATATGCATATATAGAGGAATCCATTACCTTCAAACTCTAAGTATGACCTTGACCTTTGAGCTAGGGACGTGGGTCTTGCACGCGACACGTCGTCTTGATGTGCTAGACATTTGTGCCAAGTTATTTTAAAATCCTTCAATGCATGACAAAGTTACAGTCCGGACACGAAGGTGTGCATATATGCATATATAGAGGAATCCATTACCTTCAAACTCTAAGTATGACCTTGACCTTTGAGCTAGGGACGTGGGTCTTGCATGCGACACGTCGTCTTGATGTGCTAGACATGTGTGCCTAGTTATTTTAAAATCCTTCAATGCATGACAAAGTTACAGTCCGGACACGAATGTGTGCATATATAAAGGATTCCATAACCTTCATACTCCAAGTGTGTCCTTCACCTTTGAGGTAGGGATGTGGGTCTTGCACGCGACACGTCGTCTTGATGTGCTAGACATGTGTGCCAAGTTATTTTAAAATCCTTCAATGCATGACAAAGTTACAGTCCGGACACGAATTTGTAAGTGGGGACGCACGGACGGACGGACAGACGGACGGACGGACAGACGGACAGACGGTGCGATTTTAATATGCCACCCTTCGGGGGCATAATAAAATATAACACTAATAATACACATGTATCTTAAAATCAAGGGAAAGGTATTTCATTATGACAGCTTTTGCCATCTCCGCACTTAACAATGTGCGTATATAACTTTATATTAATATCATCACCACTTCTACATTTTGTATATCATATTGGCAAGTCCTCAAACTCACTGAGACAGCTGTTCAATTTAATCAAGTTTAATTTAGAATAGTATATGATATACATGTCCTGGTATAATGTTGTAGAGTTTAACGTCCGTTTCAACTGTATTTTGGTCTTGTTTACAAGAGGACAGTTTATCTAACAATCGTTCATCGGACAAACCAGTACTAGACTCCTATTCTCCGTAAGAAACTGTCAACTTTCTCACATAAAGAGACATGGACGGTAGCAGGGCTTGAACCCATGACACTCAATCTTTCAACAATGATTTCAAGTCCGTGACTCTAACCACTCAACCACGGAGGCAGACTATATGGTCTGATGGACACTTCAGTTCAAGATGCCTCTTACCCTTTTACCATAAAGAACTAAATACACAGGACCTTCGTTTTAAGACTCGTCAGAATGAATGTTTGTAATTTTGTACGGAGAAACGCAGATTTGAACTTTCATTTTCCATGGACAACAAGTGCCCTCACTACTAACCCTTACCCTCCTGGCCCTATGTGATTTTGCAATTAGCACCCAGAGAAGACTGTGACCAGCCAACACATCCATACAGAATGATCATGATCTGCACTTTTTATTATTTAAGTCAGTAAATTTTAAATGAGCACCCCTTTGAACAAGAAATGGTACAATCCAAGCTGAAAGATGGACAAGTCCATTTTAGAAATTTATCAGAGTCAGGGTAAAGCCCCTTCTGACCTGTGTCACTCCAGTGCTATGGTTACTGTTCAGAAGTATGATTTTCAGTGTTATTACTGTACCAGTCTGCTATGTGTATGTTACTATCTGAACATACATGTACTTATACATTATTCAATAGCACATACACATTTATAGACAACATGTGAATGAAACATATGGTACAATAATCATGCACCATTCTGTTTACAGTTCAATATCATGTTTTTATGTTGAAAGAATTCTTACATGACTTGTAATGACAGTTAAACAATGAAGGAAATCAAGTATTGTATATTCTGCAATAAACTACTGGAGTTACAATGTACAATCAACGGACATATAGTAAATCAGTATGGCATCAAAATGGAGGATGTAAATTGTGTTGCATATCAGGATAAAAACTGAAAATAACCTAGTGTTTTTCCTTCTTTTCTCGTGGCCTTTGGTCATGTTAAGATGGTGTTTATTTGCTAATAAACGATAGTTGCCATTCTGCTTTAAACCACTTACTAGGCCTACTTCTTTCATGGTTCATCTCTGCATACCTGAACTCCAAACCATTGTTTATTAGTCAATAAACACTGCTGAATGAATTTGGCCAGTTTTATAATCCATGAAGTCTGATCATGATCTGCATTGTACACTATTCAGTTGAAAGATTTTCAGTGCTCATCCCTTTACACAATAAATGTCCACTAGTTAGGTCAGAATTAAAAGCATTGATTGAAGATAGAGAAGGTCAATCCAGGCTATAACCAGACATTTATAGCTGGTTAATAAAATTCCTTTTATATTAAGCCATTAGTATGTATGGCACAAACCTATAATATAATAATCACCTTGCTGTGCTTGAGACAAAAAGGACATCAGACAGGAGACCTCTGGTACTTTTCTCTTATACACATTATACATGTTATAGGGCGGCAATATTATGAAAAAGTTATAAATTAAAATAGAGCTGTCATTAAATCGAGTAATTACCTCATAAACAGTTAATTAAATAGACAATTGAGCTGGATAGTGAACAATATCTGTGATCAGGGGCAAGAACTCTTCTAGGTCTAGGCTGCATCTTAAAATACCAGTAATATGTCGGCCTCAGACATACAACTCCATCTACATGTATATGTTTTCTTCATGGTGATAACATTTAACAAGTTTCACTGATATCCTTTAAAGTCTGATGAAGTTGTTAGTACAATTCACACTATATGCACTGGATCCATAGATCACATACATCTGTAAAGTTATGCTTCTTTTCACAACATTAACATCTGTGTTTCGGGCAACCCGACCCTACCTGGCAATTAAAACCCTAAAGACCCTAGAGTTTTTTTTTAATCTGTCCCTACCCTACCTAGCATTCTTGGAATCGTTGCCCTAAACACATTGTTTTTATCAAACCTATAGAATTTTTTTTCAATTTAAAGAAACTCAACAAAACCAAAAACTTTGCTCCTACCCTATCTAGAATTTTTGGAAACATGGCCCTAAACACAGGTATTTTGTTTTTATTTGGCCTTAATGATTTTTGCTCTTGGAGAAATGATTATCACCTTAAAGCTGTAACTAATAGAATTGAAATTGGGCCCATCATGCAACCTGACCATTTTAGACCGTAATATACATGTACACAGATGTAACTTTAAGCAGAAGCCAAAACGACTTCTATCAATCCTTTTGAGACTTAGCGCCTGACCCAATTTGCCAACCAATCATATCGCTCAGATTTTCAAATAAACGTCTTTTTTTTATATTTAAACTAACTACTGAAATTACTTAATTATTAAGAGTTCGCTCTTAATTAATATCAAGCACTTTAGCTCCGCCCACAATACATTTCACAGGCTATGCAAAACGTCAAATGAGGTTGAACACTACCGCTAGCTCCCTTAGGGTTTCTTAATTGTTAAAATTTGACTTAATAAACACTAACTTATACTTGGTATGTGGCGATTTTGAATTTCAGTTTTCCAATTAAGGTCTAAATCTTAATTATTTACAAAAACATGATACATGACACTATGTTTCAGAAGGAGTCAGGCTTCATATAAAATGTCATGTAATATCATATCATATAATTAGCTGACCAATCTAAAGTTTTTAAGACACTATCATATTTCAAAGAGGGTCATATTTAAGAAAGTAGCTTGTTTAAAATACTTGAATAAAGAAATTGCACCGTTAAACAGCCGTTTCAACAGGCTGAGCACCCCACTATATATAGAGATAATTTAGCTTCAAATCATTAAGCTGAAACAATTGAACAAAAGAACAGAATAATGAATGGATGGTGTTTTATGGCATATCACTTCTAAGGTCACATAGCTAGCATTAAAATTTTTGTATCAAAAATGTAATACATTTAAGCACGAATGTCGTTAAGTGTTGAAACAGAATGTTATCTTCAATTAAATTTCTCTTTATTGTCAATGTAGAAGCTTCTATCTAAACCAATTCAAACTAACTGACCCTTCAACCCTTCAATATCTGAAACATTTTATGTACGGTACCCAACTTGTTGAAAATACAGAACTTACTCCTATCCTGCTATACATAAAATAGCATCCACTGGTACCCTTTACACTAAGTTTGGGTTTCTGTCCAAAATCTAGGGCAAGCTCGCCCTCGTAGACTAACTGAGCAAACTGTTCGTCCTCTTTTCGAAATGTATTTCCGAACGGTGACACATAAGTCTGCGGGTCAATCTTGTATTCCATACTTTGATATAAACTTGCCGAGTCAACGTTAGAATCCTGCCGCTGTACTATTTGTATGGTGTCTAAATCAGCCATGTTTGCTACCATACACTGGTGCTTTATAAATAAATCAAACTGAAAATTTAATCCGTAGTAATGAGCAAGACATGGTATACTGGCACTCATTACTCAGTGCCATTTACTCGGACTCCAATCCAAAACACCATTTACTAAATTACGTAGTGAATTACTTAAATTCCTTTTTCCAGAAAGACCGAATAATCAACAAATATGTGCAAGTATCCACAGTGGCTTAATAATCCTTGAAGTAGAAATTCCATAAATAGGACCTAATTAACTGACAAACATACTGTATCTGAACTGAGAACTAAAGCTCAACTGACAGCCTTCTACACAAAAGTTGTGTGTATTCCAATCACTATGTTTTCACTACCACTGTTCTAGGTATTGTCACTAAATATTCTGATACAGTTAAACTTAAACAGCATGCAGGCCCCATGCAATATCTCCTGATAACACATTTGAAATTTCATCGTATAATTATCGCAGCATACATCATCTATATTACAAAAGTGTACATGTCAAACTTCAATAACTGCCATGTTCAGATAAGGGGCTTGAGGCCATCATGTACTTGAAATGTATTTGTGGATAATTGCTATCAGTGAATAATCTAAAATAAGACTCAAGCCTAAGAATGCTTATTTGTATTTAGCTGTCTTTCACACATCTAAATAATGTAAACCCAGTAGAAGATTTATTAACTTGAGATGGATCGCTGATACAATGGGCTTTTAACTTCTGGGAAGTCTTGTTTTACAGGAAGGAAATAAATTGATCCCTGCCGTAGACCTAAAACTGTTGTATCTGCAGAGAAGACAAAGAATAGCCACTTCATAAAAGTTGTATCTTATAATACACATGTAGTAGACCTTTACTTAAGAAGTTTATGTTAATCCTTAAAGCTGAATATATTATCATTCTTTTCTGCATAGTACGGAAGTAACTATACTTAAACCAATGTGACAGCAATTAAAACATTCAAGAGTCACTTATAAAGTTTGATTAACGTAGACAATAGTTAATTATACACAATACTACACTAAATAAATCCTTATTCCGGTTTGTTATTAACATCTAATAAAATAACTGAACTATAACACACTGTCAATTAAAAATGAATCCGCTTTTACAAAACACCATCATTTCCTCTATACAAGCCATGAATTCTTTTAAAATATGTTTTCCCCTTAAAAACATGTGTAATTCCATAAATCGCATTAAACAGTATTCCAATTATAGCAGTATTGTATTTTCTACGCTATATACAGAGTGAATCTAGCACAGTTAGTGGTTAAAAATAAAACCAATACATAACACATGTGATCAAATGTTCAATATGTAAACGGTGTCTGTAAAACGTACCAAAATAAACACACACTTCCGAGCATGCCCAACGAGCATTTCCTTTACAACAATAGTTCCACACAAGACAAACTCAGATATCGTAAACTTGCCAGATAAAGACAGCTTACCACTACAATTAGGCATAAAAGTGCCTATTCATTTTTGGGCATTGCAAGGGAAATAAATCTTCCAAAGTTTAGACTTTTTGCTTGTTTGAATTACCTACCCTAAAAGGGAAACAAATAGCTTCCTCATTAATTTTCTCTAATTACCATAAATCAATTGACAAATGGTACGCAGTCTATTAAATCAAATCTGATTTAATTAACAGTACAGTGGTACACAAATTTCTTCTTTGAATGACAATTTTACACAGTGACTCACTTTTTCCTCTAGTTTCAGTGAAATCGTGTTTACAAAGGCCTATTGTATATTGTGACCTAGGAAAAATGTAATCCCAAGTCATAACTATACAGTTCATTAAGATAATGTGACAGAGATTTACAAGTCATTGCAGAAAAAGGTGCATTCAGAAGATCCGATAAATGAATACAATAATATTAGTTTGATTTATACTGAATTATTACTAATTTATTTGAGCTCGATTGTGAAGAAAGCTTGTAGCTTATAGAGTCACTCTCCAGTCCACTTCATGGAAAACCCAGTACTGGTGTCACACGTGGAACGGTAGCGACCCCAGTGGGGTTTAAACCCACAACCTCCGGGATGAACGGCTGACACAACAATATTGGATTCTTCTGCTGTGTCTCTGACACATTATTCTGAATGAACTATATATTTGTATATTTCTATCTACATGTACATGTAAAATGAGGACAGTAATTCCTAAAGGACCTATGCATAGAAGAATGACATCCTCCCAACTACATGTATGATAACATACAGCGGACAATGTACACAGTGTAGGTTAAACACAGCAGACAATGTACACAGTTTAGGTTTAACACAGCAGACAATGTACACAGTGTAGGTTTAACACAGCAGACAATGTACACAGTGTAGGTTTAACACAGCAGACAATGTACACAGTGTAGGTTTAACACAGCAGACAATTTACACAGTGTAGGTTTAACACAGCAGACAATGTACACAGTGTAGGTTTAACACAGCAGACAATTTACACAGTGTAGGTTAAACAAAGCAGACAATGTACACAGTGTAGGTTAAACAAAGCAGACAATGTACACAGTGTAGGTTAAACACAGCAGACAATGTACACAGTGTAGGTTAAACAAAGCAGACAATGTACACAGTGTAGGTTAAACAAAGCAGACAATGTACACAGTGTAGGTTAAACAAAGCAGACAATGTACACAGTGTAGGTTTAGCACAGCGAACAATGTTCACAGTGTAGGTTAAACACAACGAACAATGTTCACTGTGTAGGTTAAACACAGCAGACAATGTACACACTGCAGCTTAAATACAGCGGGCAATGTACACACTGCAGCTTAAATACAGCAAACAATGTACACAGTGCAGCTTAAATATACGGGCAATGTACACAGTGCAGCTTAAATATACAGACAATGTACACAGTGCAACTTAAATACAGCAGGCAATGTACACAGTGCAGCTTAAATATACAGACAATGTACACAGTGCAGCTTAAATACAGCAGGCAATGTACACACTGCAGCTTAAATACAGCAGACAATGTACACAGTGCAGCTTCAATTCAGCAGACAATGTACACACTGCAGCTTAAATACAGCAGACAATGTACACAGTGCAGCTTCAATTCAGCAGACAATGTACACAGTGCAGCCTAAATATAGCAGACAAAGAACACATTGCAGCTAAAATGCAGCGGAGAATGTACACACTTTAACTTAAATACAGCAGACAATGTACACACTGCAGCTTCAATTCAGCTAACAATGTACACACTGCAGCTTCAATACAGCAGACAATGAACACACTGCAGCTTAAATACAGCAGACAATGTACACACTGCAGCTAAAATACAGCTAACAATGTACACACTGCAGCTTCAATACAGCAGAAAATGTACACACTGCAGCTTAAATATAGCAGACAATGTACACACTACAACTTAAATGCAGCAAACAATATACATTGTATACACTGAAGCTAGCATATAGCTGACAATGTACACACTGCAGCTAAAATACAGCAGACAATGAACACACTGCAGCTTAAATACAGCTGACAATGAACACACTGCAGCTTAAATACAGCTGACAATGTACACACTGCAGCTTAAATACAGCTGACAATGTACACACTGCAGCTTAAATACTGTTGACATTGTACACACCACAGCTTATATACAGCGAACAATGTACACGTTGGGGCTAACATACAGCAGACAATGTTCACACTGCAGCTGGAATACAGTTGGCAATGTAAGTACACAATACAGCTTAAATAAAGCCAACAATGTACACACTGTTGTTAAAATACAGCGGACAATGTTCACACTGCAGCTTAAATATAGTGGACAATGTACACATGGCAGCTTCAATACAGCAGAAAGTGTACACACAGCAGCTAAATATACACTACAACTTAAATACAGCAAACAATATATACACTTCAGCTCAAAAACAGCACTCTCGTATGTCCAGAGCATTCATTACATAATTTCATGTTTGTCTGAAAGGTTGGCAAACAACTGATGCATGAGGATGAAAAACAGCTGACAATGTACATACTGCAGCTTAAATTCAGCAGACTATATGTTCACACTGCAGCTTAAATTCAGCTGATTTTGTACTCACTGCAGCTTCTATACAGCTGACAATGTACATACTGTGGCTTAAATACATAAAAAATGTACACAGTGCAGCTAAGAAACAGCAGATAATGTACACACTGCAGCTTCAATACAGTTGACAATGTACACCCCGTGGCTTAAATACAGCAGAAAATGTACACAGTGCAGCTAAGAAACAGCAGACAATGTACACACTGCAGCTTAAATACAGCAGACAATGTATAAACTACAGCTTAAATATAGAGGACAATGTACAAATTGCAGCTTAAATACAGCAGACAATGTACAAATTGCAGCTTAAATATAGAGGACAATGTACAAATTGCAGCTTAAATACAGCAGACAATGTACAAATTGCAGCTTAAATACAGCGGCCTGCAATCTGAGCATGATCTGCACCACTCACTATTCAGTCAGTGAATTTTAGTGAGCTTCCCTTTCAACATTTAATAGAACTGTCTGAACTGAAAATGCGACAAGTCTGTTCCAGAAATATAGCAGACATAGGGTCGAACACAGCTTTCATTTCCAAAATAATTTAGACTATGATTTCAGATGCCTCGATTCATTTGCAATTTACTTTAGTTGTATAAACTTATTTCCAGTGCCAAAGTGAATCTTTTTTCTCTTTAATAATGCAACACAAAAACTCCTAAATTTAACTACATACGTATGTCAGTTACATTAAATGCACAAAAGACATTCCCTTGAAGATTTGCTTTCCTGTAATACCATAATTAAACCAGGACAACCTAAAAATACAGATGCTTCTATTAGTGTTTTAACTTAAACAAGTGACAGGAAATTGTCACAAAACCAGGTTTTCATTTTCCAGTCTGCTGGCCGAGTGCAAATGTGTTTTAAAGTCAGTAGATATACATAATGTGAAAAAGAAACAAAGGTCTTCTTCTATATATTACATGTGTAAAAAAAGCAAAGGGCCATAATTCAGGCAAAATTGATCCAAACACAAAACCCAGACAATATGCACGAGGGTACTTGATGACAACAGTTGTGTGAGAGTTTGGTTTAAATATCTTGAGAAATGTAGGAGGAAGTGGGCACGTGACAGTATTCTTCTATATATAACATATGTGGAAAAAAGCAAAGGGCCATAATTCAGGCAAAAATTATAAAAAAAAAAAAAAAAAAAAAAAAAAAAAAAACTTGCTCTGTGTGGGGTTTGAACCGCTGGTCTCATGAGAAATTTTGTCATCTTACTGTAACAGAATACTCCAAAGTATACAGGACTGGTAATCTATTCTAAAAATAGACAGTAATAACAGAGTACATGTATTCTCCCTTTTATAATAACAGAGTATTCTCCCTTTTATATATACTTAAATAAGGAGACACAAAATTGCTAACGGACGGACGAATGGACGGACGACCAGGGACAGAACATTATATATTCAAAATTCTTTAGTTCACAATTATAGTTCTGTGAAAGTTTGGTTGAAATCCCTTGAGAAATGTAGGAGTTGCACACAGAAGAGTATTTCTCTATATATATTACATTATGTGGAAAAAAACAAAGGCCCATAATTCTGTCAAAAATGATCAAATCACAAAACCCCGACAATATGCGCCAGGGCACTTGGTGACAATAATTCTGTGAAAGTTTAGTTGAAATCCCTTGAGAAGTGTAGAAGGAGTTGCGCACAGAAGAATTACATGTGAAAAAAAACAAAGGGCCATAATTCTGTCAAAAATGACCAAATCACAAAACCCGGAAAATATGCGCCAGGGCACTTCATGACAATACTTCTGTGAAAGTTTGGTTGAAATCCGTTGAGAAATGTAGGAGTTGCGCACAGAAGAATAACATGTGAAAAAAAACAAAGGGCCATAACTCTGTCAAAAATGACCAAATCACAAAACCCCGACAATATGCGCCAGGGCACTTCATGACAATACTTCTGTGAAAGTTTGGTTGAAATCCGTTGAGAAATGTAGGAGGAGTTGCGCACAGAAGAAATTGTTTACGCCCGCCCGCCTGCCGACATACCCCAATCTAATAACCAGGATTTTTCCTTCAGAAAACCTGGTTAACAATTTACACTAATTTGTTTTAGGTTAAAGTCCCATTAGCACTTTAGATATTCATAAATTTACAGACAGAGTAATAACAGAACTGTTCACTATTTAGTCTAAAATAATATTGACCTACATATTTCTTTTATATTTTTATTCCCTTAATATTCACAAAAATGCCTTATCAGACAGTTTTTCTTAAATTTTGCTACATCAGTGAAAAACGTAATACACTACATTTAAAGCACCTATTTTCGATTTAAAAAGCAACCTTTAAGGAAAGTTTTTTGAACAAATAACGGTTGATTCCACAAGTAAAGTACATTTCTTGGTATTTTAAGAGCTACATGTATTTTTATATCCAAGTGCTTCTGGAACTTTAAATGTGAAGAAAGTTTCACGCATATCAAGCTACTGCAGAATCTCGTCTCTAGAAATAAGTCGTGATGCCTCACACATGTACAAATTTTGCTGACCAATTTATTTCACTAAACACCTTTTAGTGTCCAATGTTTTGTTACTCTTTTTTTAATCTTCACAGAAATGCCCCCTCATCGAGCCCCAGTGCTTTACATTGTACTTAGGTTAATATGGTATCTGTAAGTTGCTATGTTGCAAAATATTATCATAATAATTATGTCATCTGACAATCTGTTCAAAATCAATATATACTATAGCATATAAAGCTTTCATTTTCGAAATTATAACTCATTCAATTTAAATTTTTCATTTCCCTATCTTTATCTTTGACAAATACTTAACTACACAAACAATTAAGAGAGTGAATATTAAGTACATGGTTCCCTACACAACAACCTTCAAGATGGGTACATGTACAAGGAACCAGGAAGCCAGTGGTTTCTTTATTTGTAACTGAAACTTTAGCTGAACTTGATATTTCTTTATAACTTCTTACCCTATCTTTTTCTTAAATTTTATTCCTTAAATTTTTCAAATGTTTATATTATTTAGAATGTACATGTATGTACATTTGTAAACCTATGGCTCTTCAAACAAAAGGGCTATGATGGCCCTGTATAGCTCACCTGGCTTTAGAGAAGAAGATTTTTAAAGTTTTTCCTATATCAGCCTATGTAAAATAAAGTTCCGTCCGGTCAATTTTGACCTTACGGTCATACTGTGAACAATCTTGTTAGAGGTCTACGAGGCAATGCTACATCTTAAATAACTAAGCTCTAGGTCTTGTTGTTTCAAAGAAGATTTTTAAAGTTTTCCCTATACAAGCCTATATAAAATGTAGTGACCCCCCAGGCAGGGTGAATTTTGAGCTGGGGGTCATAATTTCAACAATCGTGGTAGAGGTCCACTAGACAATGCTGCATGCCAAATATCTAAACCCTGGGCTTTCAGATATTTGAGAAGAAGGTTTTTGAAGTTTTTCCTTTCCATTGCCATGGCAACCAGAGTTCTGCATGGAATGGAATTACTTGAATGGAATTACTTGAACAACTTTGACAATCAGAGCTTCATGCAAGGAACATCCCTGCCAAGTTTCATCAAGTTCATTGGCCCTGTGGTTTCAGAGGAGATGTTGTTTTAAGGAAAAAGTGAATAGACGTACAACGTGCAATGGACGCCGGAGGGTGAACAAGCCTTTTAATTTGTGCCAGGTGAGCTAATAAAACAACACAAACTTTTCCAGTGCTGTACAAGGGGAAAATTGCAACCCTTGAATTAAAGCATCTTTTTATCTTTAAACACATTAGAGGCCTATTTCTTTATGGCATTATGTCATAACGACCTGCATTAACATCATCATTTGTTTTCTTTTATCAGTTCATCAATTGTTTTCTGTTATCACCTAAATTGATATAAACATTAAAATGGATATGTGCAATCATTTATGCAGTTGTAAACATCATTGAGGAAGCTGTAGGACAATTGCCATAATTATCATGATTATAAACATCTACAACAATGTGATACAGGGTAACCATGGTACTGCAGATTTCATAATACCGTGCCGTTTCAGTGTTTGCTTTACACACAGGTAGTAAATGACGTCGATGTCACATTCTGTAGTTAGCTCCGCCCAAATCGATACCTTTACTGACTACTATACTGACAGTATAAGCTTACACATCTTCAAGCTACAATTGCGACATTATTTGATTTTTTTATGAATCTAGTGCTTATGTATTCTTTTTGGATAAAATTGGTTTATTTTAAACCTCGAAAGTTTATTTCATAAAACAACTTGTATTCAATTTTTACAAACGAAACCGAACTGTATTGCGTGTTCTACTATCAACACGAAACAAAGATTTTATACTTTTCTGTAATAAAGTCCATATAAGAAAATGTTGATGGAGGAAAATGTGTCCTCGGCTAACTCGGGCTAAGTATCTGAAACGTTTGCTGAGCTAAGAAGACACGGTTGTAAAGAGTCTCACTTATACGACAAACTATTTACAAACATGATTCCAAGAACTTTTCTTGCAGGATGTTTAGAATGAACTGTTTTAGGACATTTTATATTCGTGAATCACTGTTGAACCTGCAGAGAATATAGCACCCTTAATCATCTTTCCTGTATATTTTTTCATACGGGAAATCCTTTCTAAAGCGTGATTAGAAATGTATGATATATATAACTGTTGTTTTGTTGCATCATCGCCGATTGTATTTTACGAGAAAACAGAAATTCACCTTCGTAAAATTTATAAAAGAATGTCTAGATCATTGAGTGACCACTCTTTAAACTTATGGTAAATTATATACATTATACATGCGCTCTGCATGTAAATATTTGTGCACAGTATACAGGTATAGCAAACTCCCGTGTACCATCTAAGATTCAGGTAAATGTATCGCTGTACAAACTTGCGAAAAGTCAAATCGTATGTCGATAAAATAAACACGAACTGAAAACATCAAAACTTGGCTCGATTGTACATGCAATCGTCACCAATTAAGTGAACGAAACTACTTATAAAACAAAGTAAATTTCATTTGTACTTGCGATAGGTCAACTGTGGCAATGTGATGTACTGGTAGTCCTAGAAAAAAGACCTCGCATTTATTATCTTAAGTTTTCACTTTTATGATATTTTACTTTTTATATTCATTGAGGAAAGTCATGCTAACAAAGATGTAAAAAATAAACACCAAAAGTTAGAAAATACAAATCATGAAGAAACAAGCATTATGTCTAGATAGTTGGACTACCGGTAGAGGTTAACGCTCTACATTTTTTGTGAAAGCTTTACGCAACGACTCTGATGACATGTGCGTTGTTGCATTTCTTGCTTTTACAGATTTCAGAGCATCGAGCACTCTTGTAAGTCAAATATAGTACGTGCAAAGCAATCGCGGTTGTAACAAGATATCAGTATAGTCGTATTTTATAATGCATAATATTAAAGTATTGCGATCGGATCATTTATAGAAGAGCGAAATAGAATGTATATTTACAATATTTTTATTCATTCTACTTCGACATATATTTACACTAAAATTATGTAAGTGAAATGTAATGACACTTGTACCGGATTTACACGTACATGTTGTATGCGTATATTCCCTTCTTTGATGGGACTCTAGCACACAAGCAACATGTACGTAACCACCGACTAAACGCTATTGAATGCCGTAAACAATATGACCGATTTATATTTTTTTCTCACTACACTTTATCTGATAGCTCTCCGTATGTGTAAAATGTAGCTCCGCCTACAGACGCTTTAGTCATTCATTACCTGTATTCAATCGATACGCAACAAACACTGAAACGGCGCGCTATTATGAAATCTGCAGTAAGTCAGGTGTGATACCCTTGCTCTTATTGAATAGAGTTCCTGCTTTCTGCGCCCAGTGTGTATCACCAGTACATAGGAATAATAGGATCTTCGGTAAGTGTAACAGTCTCATTTGAAAGACTGTGTGGGCATGAGACAGTAGGGATGCAACAATACAGTCAAACTTGTATTGCGATATATTGTGTCACGGTTACGGACTTAATCATGGAAAAGGGGAGAAAATGTGTAGGCGGCCGGATAGCTCAGTCGGTAGAGCATTCGCCCTGTAAGCGAAGGGTCCCGGGTTCGAGTCCCAGTCAGACTGCACATTTTTCTCACCCTATGACATTTGGCGCCCAACAGGTCCCCCGTGACGGCATTACAAGGTTTGTCTCCGACACCTGTAATAGCTTAATTTAATAGTACTCACTGCAATTCGAGGATGAATTTCAACGTCATAGTGGGGAAGAATGTCATGGTTACGGACTTAATTATGGAAAAGGGGAGAAAATGTGTAGGCAGCCGGATAGCTCAGTCGGTAGAGCATTCGCCCTGTAAGCGAAGGGTCCCGGGTTCGAGTCCCGGTCAGGCTGCACATTTTTCTCACCCTATGACATTTGCAATACAGCCAACCCACATTGCAATACGATTGTGATATATTGCTAAGAAGACAGAATAAAATCAAATCACTACTGTAAATACAGTGACACAAGTTGACCATAAATGATCCAGAAACTGCATATTGAAAGCTAGCTTGACTTATGGACAAGTTATATTATATTTGTAACCAAAGAGTGGCAAAGATGGTCAAACATGATTTACCAAAAATCTTTTCCTGATTTATTAACATGCATAGCAGTGTGTAAAGTTGGTAGGTCAACTATCTCTGAATATCATGGCATGGGAATTCGTACCTTGGGATACTTCTGTCTGGCTCTGTATTATAGGTTATTGAACTTGTATGTTGAAATATTACTTGAAACGAGTTGATTTGGCAAGAACAACGAGCTTGCGACGATCAACTACCGTACGATTTTACCATGTGCATTTTCTTTATTGCATATTAATCGACTCAATTCAATATTAATTTAAGCGGGAGGACGTTGACGTCAATTATATGGTAAGAAATTTCAGTTGCCGTCCACCATCTTGTTTTGAAAAACGCAAGACTTTTCCTACAAATGCAGGTTTGTGATTTGAAATGTGAATAAATCAACTTGATATACGTTCCTTAAAATGTTTTCTCTTTCTTGTGACTACATGCTAAACATCATTCCTTTTCTTTATCAATATTTGGCTGATACACGTACCAGGAACTTTCATAACCAGAACTAAGTATTGCATGCCGTAAAAAATTCGAACCATTATAAAAATGATACTCTTTTACATCTACTTGAAACTGATTAAAGTTTCTTTTTTATTTTAAGACTGTAGTTTATCTATTTGTAAAATACTGTCAAACTTCAACAGTTAAACCTCATTAAAACGATGTTTGCAAACAAATAAAATAGTCTGTACAGCTGATCGCTAGGACCGCCCTCCCTTGCCAACCTTCAGTATCATTCCTTGCCAATACTGATCAAACTCTCTAAGGCAAAGTGAACGGGGCAATATGATAGTATATCATAATGCAATATACATGTACTGGTATAGCGTTGCCCCATTAGACAGTTAGAAGCCGATTAGGACACAGTGAAAAATGTACCAGATATACCCATTGTCAGCTCCAAGGATAGAACCAGATACCTCTACATCGCTACTCTAGACCTTTATCACTAGACAAAGTCACTAAACAATATTTAAAACATGCCACATTACCACGATACTTACATTGTTCTGGTCCTTTACAAAATAGCTTCCGCTTGATCCTTGATAGATGCGCTCTGGGTAATGACCAAATTCTATAGCATCTTCAGCAAGCCTTACAATATCTTGAAAGATTGGATCATCTGGAAAATTGTTCTCAAAGTCCCCATATTCCATTTCCAGAGACCTCGGCTGCAAAAGTGGCGAACTTTCTCCGGTACCTTCACCCGCTCGATTTTCCCGGGTGGGTGAGCGCGGAGAACGCTCATTGCGCGAAGCAAATGAAACTTTTACATTTGTAACATCAGGGGGCGGACCAAAATCCATTTCATCGTCATCAGAAGGGATAACAGATGTAAGCGGACGGTCGATATTCATGTGATCGTGAGTTGGCCAATTTGACAGTCGCGAAATAACATAATTTTTGACCCGGAAGTTGACTCATCGACTGATTTAATTGCCTTTCAGTGCCGTTCTCTTAATACCGTGTGACATGGCACATCGGTTCCTTCCCTTCTAAGTCAAGTCTAAAGTCGGGTTGAGAAAAACATTGGTACAGAGTACACAAGAGCCATTACAATTAACATGCACAATGAAGATCATTTAGTAAGATATATAGTATTACGAATAATAAGAGCATTGGTTTTTTGTGTCCAATATTTAAATTACTCTATATGAATATAACCTCTCAGTAACATATTTTTGGGACATTTTTTTGCATTAAAAACACGATGAAAATCTCACGAGTAATCATAATCTGATTGTACGCCGCTGGACTATCTAGCTTATGTATATTTACCTGGGTATGTGGCGACCATACATTATGATGCGTACTCAAAAGTGGTCTGACTTATGTTTGGTCGCCACACACCCAGGTCAATATGCTTAAGCTAGAAATGGTCCAGCGTTGCACAATCAGATGGGTAAAATGTGTTTACTCAAGAAAGCTGACTGGGATAGTTTTAGGATCAATATAACAAATCTCCATAACTCCCTCACCAGATCATAAAGGTATATCAAGGATTCCGTAAAAGAACTCTGGCAAATCATCTCCACCTCCATAGAGGAAGGGGTCAACACCTTTATCCCATCTAAATAGTCATTCTCCAAAAATAAATTCCCCTGGATTAAGGTCAACCTCAAACGCCTGTATAGAAAATGGGATAAAGCATACAAAAAGAACGGGAGTCGTAACTCAAATAAATTTAAAGATCGCTATCTCAGTCTAAGACACATATGTACAAAAGAAACAAAAGGAAGTGGCTGCTCGTCCGGTAACCGGACGACTAGACTTTTTTCTAGTCGTCCGGTAACCGGACGAGCAGCCTATACTAGTATGCTAGGCTAGTCGTCCGGTAATCAATTTCTTTGTATATGAGTTCGTCTTGATGAATGTAAGAGCAGTAGTAAAGCAAAAAAAACTGTGTTATTATATATATTAAATACCTTTACCTTGCGTATGACATTTGTTTGTTTTCTTCATAAAATGATTTCCATCTCGTGTAGATGTGGTCTCGGGGTTTAGTCTCGAACCAAAATTAGCGACTTTCAAATCTAATTCCCTCAGTTATACGGCTGAATAGAAGGAAACAAACAAATGTCATAGTAAAGATAAAAGTATAATATGATATATATAACACAGATATTTTGCTTTACTACTGCTCTTACATTCATCAAGATGAACTCATATACAAAGAAATAATGGAAGTGGCTGCTCGTCTGGTAACCGGATGACTAGAATTTTTTCTAGTGGTGATAAGAAGATAGATTCAAATACTTCTCTTTATGAAAGTATGAATTTTGTTTGCATCTTGGAACTTATTTAAAAGATGCCCTTAGGCTTTGAACAGAAATACCCCAAAACCAGTAAGCGCTGATTAAAATAGTACCGATACTTACGGAGAGCGTTTTAACTGCGATATTTTTTCTTAACCAATGTATAATGAGGAAATAATACGTCAGTGACTTTCAAAAGCGTGTTTCAGTTAGCATGGTAATTAAAATCGTTTGATCCGTTTGAAATGGTTTTAATTGAGGTTTGTTAGCGCTTAGTAATAACTAATAATATAAGTTATAATTATTCAAAGATGCCGAGTTTAACAAACGACTTTGTTTTTCGCACGAACTTGTTAAAAAAACTTCGTTCTTGACTGTTTGATTGCCTGAAAAAACAAACGTCTCTCCTATTCAGCCTTATAACTGAGGGAATTAGATAATTAGATTTGAAAATCGCTAATTTTGGTTCGAGACTAAACCCCGAGACCACTTCTACTCGAGATGGAAATCATTTTATGAAGGAAACAAACAAATGTCATAGTAAAGATAAAAGTATAATATGATATATATAACACAGATATTTTTGCTTTACTACTGCTCTTACATTCATCAAGATGAACTCATATACAAAGAAATTGATTACCGGACGACTAGCCTAGCATACTAGTATAGGCTGCTCGTCCGGTTACCGGACGGCTAGAAAAAATTCTAGCCGTCCGGTTACCGGACGAGCAGCCACTTCCGAAACAAAAATAGCGTAGCAGAACTTTATTGGAGAATCCTAAATGTAAACAGTGATACTGTGCAAGATCAAAACCAGACACAATACAGACCAAACACTAAAACACTATACTCTTTACTTTAACACTCAAGACAAGACTCTGTTGGAACTGAATCACTTAAAACACAATAAACTACACTTAACAAGTTTTCTAACGCAACCAGTAGCATTTTCACTATTACTTTAAAACTACACAATATGATGAAATAAAATTTTAAGGGCAATTGAATTCAAAGAAAAGACATTATTTGGTACAAAATATGAAACAAAATTATCTTTTAAATTTATTTGATACACCCCACGTTATACAAATTCGCAAAGTTAGCAATTTGATTCAATTGATAAAAACTGGAAAGTTAACATCCACTGGTTTACTTTAAAGTTTCCAAGATTATAACCGATACAAAATTCAAAAAGTAGGTATGTTTTGTATCCATTTTATGATAATTAACTAATCGCGCTTGAAAACACGTGACAAATTGTAAAAATGTTGGTAGAATGGACACCATGTATGCAGCTATATAGAGAGGCAGTTGATTGACATGCGCTGATCCTGACTAAAGCACATGTCCTAATTATTTCATAAATTTAATTAAGAATGCAAATTGAATTATTTTTTTATGGTACTTGAAAGATTAAAATTTTGATAAATTCTTACACCAGCAGTTTTCGTGTTCACCGATATCCCCCAATCAAATTCTGAAAGAATTCCCGCCAAATGACGTATTACGAAATTATCGGGCGATGTAGTTTGCCAACCAAGTGAAAATAATAAAATAGTCTGTTTTATTTGCAAAAAGGTGATAACTATCTTTAAGTTCATTGGTATTAAAATAACAGTTTTAAGAATTTGAAAGAATTTTACAAATAAGATGTTCTCACAAATTTTAATCATTGGCACAAGTCATTTTGTGAATTTGCAAAATAGGGACTGTATCAAATAATCTACAAAAACTTAAATTTGTAGAATATTTTTGTTCTTTACTTGAAATCAAACAATGTCTTATATATTTCTCTAACTGTCCTGAAAATTTCATCTCATTAAGGTGTGTAGTTTAAAAGTTATTGCGAAAAGGCTGCTGGTAGCGTTAGAAAAGTCGTTAAGTATATATACTGGAGACCAAGAAAAAGCCATCATACTAAACGAACAATTCCAATCAGTCTTCACAGCTATATCACCTATTTCTCTACAATCCCTGTCTAAAATGAAAGTACAGGATCTGGCAGATGCAGGTAGAGAGGTTCACGGTTCAGCATTCTGTCCCCATAGCCCGATGCCTCATATTGATACTTCCGTAAATGGTATTGAGAAACTTTTCAAAAACCTAAACCCTATAATGTTGCAGGACCAGACCAGATTATATCAATTATACTTAAAAGTTACTCCAACCATAGTTGAATTATTCAAGAAATCCCTGCAGACTTATAACCTTCCCGACATGTGGAAAATGGCAAATGTATCCCCCGTTTATAAGAAAGGCACCTGGTCAGATCCAGTAAAGTACCATCCAATCTCTCTTACCTGCATTTTGTGTAAAACCCTGGAACATATTGTATCATCAAGTATCATAAAACATTTTAGTAGATCTTATTTGTTCTATGAATTACAACATAGTTTCCAAGAAAAAACAGTCATCCCAAACTCAACTCCTCATGTTACTAGACGATATTCTTCAGTCTGTAAACCAAAAAAGCCAAGTAGACTTAATACTTCTTGATTTATCAAAAGCTTTCAATATGGTCAATCATGAAAAACTACTGTATAAGTTACATTACTATGGCTAACTCTCAAATGGAGGGTTCCTAGGCAATAGGTTGCAGTATGTAGTGGTAAATGGCTCAACATCTAGTACCATAATGGTCTCCTCCGGTATTCCTCAGGGTTGGTCCTTGGGCTGCTATCTATATTTACGATCTACCTGATTATGTAAAAGTCCGTCTCTTTGCATATGACAAGCTCCGTATTTGACACTGTCTGTTTCTTCTCATTTAAGCCTTTTAAACAGGGTTTTGCACCAGCTAGAACTCTGGGAATCAAAATGAAATTCAATCCATCGAAATGCCAGGTTATTTAAATCACCAAACGAATTTCAGTCATACATACAAAATACATCCTTCACAACTCAATCTTAGAAACAGTTTCCTCAGCTTAATACCTGGGCATAACCATAACAAATGACTTACATGGAACAAACACATAGACAACATCACAAAAAAGCTAAGCAAACACTTGGTTTTCTAAGACGAAACATCAAAGTTCACTCAGAAGGGTTAAAGTCAACTGCATACAATATACTTGTATGGCTCTAGCTTGAATACAGCCCATCTGCCTGGTCCCTTACAGGAACGCTCATTGACCAACTTGAGTCAGTGCAGCGCAGGGCAGCCCGCTGGACAAAGCCTCACTATGGCCGGATGTCCAGTGTCACTGATATGTTGACTTCATTAAACAGTGGAAGCGTCTTGACCTTCAAGACCTCTTCAAGAACATCAAATACCACAGCATTCAAACAGATTCAAACGAAAAAAAGATTATTAGAACCAGTGTCCACTGGAATGCCTTACCCCCAGATATTGTCATGATTTCTTGTCCAGAGTTCAGTCTGGCAATTAATCAGATTGAACATATGTCTCCCTAAATAAACCTGCTTTGTTTTTAACCTGTTTTTAACCAACCTTACGTCATTCTGTTTTCTTTTTATTTCAGTTCTCATCAACATTCTGTCAGTTGACGCTTGTCAAGTCTAGGTCCCCAGTAGGGGTTTGACTAAATGGAAGATAAATAGATAGATACTAGTGTGACAGGCCTGCAGAACATTTTTTACTTGAAAACCCTTGAGAACTAGCTTCCAAACTGATTATCTTCTACAAACTATACCACCATCTTGTAGCAATCTCACTATCCAGTTATCTAGAAGTCCCAAACAGGTTAGCAAAACATATCCACCCCCCTAAGTCTTCGCCAAACCCACGCAAATTCTAACTTCTTTAAGAACTCCCCTTCCCC
Organism: Saxidomus purpurata; assembly: GCA_022818135.1. Classification (NCBI taxonomy): domain Eukaryota; kingdom Metazoa; phylum Mollusca; class Bivalvia; order Venerida; family Veneridae; genus Saxidomus; species Saxidomus purpurata. The sequence continues at coordinate 41,358,783 of JAFMSR010000014.1, forward strand.
CCCCCCCCCCCATACCACAGTCCTGTGGAATAGGTTACCTCAGCATATTGCAACCCTGTCTGATCTTGAATCATTCAAGCAGGCAGTGGCCTAGCCCACTTATTAATGATACAACTGTTGTTTTTAAACCTTTGCTTTCAAGTTTGGAAATGTCGAAAATCCATTATAAAAGCAGGATGAGTATGTTCCGTCATTATTTTTAGTATGCATTTGACATGTTGGAACAATAAAGGAAATAACAACATATGATAAATTGATGTTGTTGTATATATTATTACTCATTTGCATTTAGGATGTGTATTCATCGGCGATGAGGTGTACGCATTTACGATACATTGATTAACTCTAGGTTATTGTCAAATCTAACATAACCAACGATGTTGTCTCTATATAAAGAGTAGAACAGTATTCCATAAACAACGTGCGAACCGATATGCCGCCAAAGTGACCTCTTAGTGTACCGCATAATTAACGTTAAATAGATATCTGTGTACAAAATTTACCTACCTTTTGTAACATCTGGTCACGTTAGAATTGAAATAACATCCCTTTAAGCGTTATCTTCTAATGAACAACTCTTTGGCATTGTTCAGTGAGCACTACTCAGAGTCAGCATTGTTCAGTGAGCATTTCTAAGAGTCAGCATTGTTCAGTGAGCACTACTCAGTGTCAGCATTGTTCAGTGAGTACTTCTTAGAGTCAGCATTGTTCAGTGAGCACTTCTCAGTCAGCATTGTTCATAGAGTACTTCTCAGAGTCAGAATTGTTCAGTGAGCACTACTCAGAGTCAGCATTGTTCAGTGAGCACTACTCAGTGTCATCATTGTTCAGTGAGCACTACTCAGTGTCAGCATTGTTCAGTGAGCACTACTCAGTGTCAGCATTGTTCAGTGAGCACTACTCAGTGTCAGCTTTGTTCAGTGAGCACTACTCAGAGTCAGCATTGTTCAGTGAGCACTACTCAGAGTCAGCATTGTTCAGTGAGCACTTCTCAGAGTCAGCATTGTTCAGTGAGCACTACTCAGAGTCAGCATTGTTCAGTGAGTACTTCTTAGAGTCAGCATTGTTCAGTGAGTACTTCTTAGAGTCAGCATTGTTCATAGAGTACTTCTCAGAGTCAGCATTGTTCAGTGAGCACTTCTCAGAGTCAGCATTGTTCAGTGAGCACTACTCAGAGTCAGCATTGTTCAGTGAGTACCTCTTAGAGTCAGCATTGTTCATAGAGTACTTCTCAGAGTCAGCATTGTTCAGTGAGCATTTCTAAGAGTCAGCATTGTTCAGTGAGCACTACTCAGTGTCAGCATTGTTCAGTGAGTACTTCTTAGAGTCAGCATTGTTCAGTGAACACTTCTCAGAGTCAGCATTGTTCATAGAGTACTTCTCAGAGTCAGCATTGTTCAGTGAGTACTTCTCAGAGTCAGCATTGTTCAGTGAGCACTACTCAGAGTCAGCATTGTTCAGTGAGCACTACTCAGAGTCATCATTGTTCAGTGAGCACTACTCAGTGTCAGCATTGTTCAGTGAGCACTACTCAGTGTCAGCATTGTTCACTGAGCACTACTCAGTGTCAGCTTTGTTCAGTGAGCACTACTCAGAGTCAGCATTGTTCAGTGAGCACTACTCAGAGTCAGCATTGTTCAGTGAGCACTTCTCAGAGTCAGCATTGTTCAGTGAGCACTTCTCAGAGTCAGCATTGTTCAGTGAGCACTTCTCAGTGTCAGCATTGTTCAGTGAGCACTTCTCAGAGTCAGCATTGTTCAGTGAGTACTTCTTAGAGTCAGCATTGTTCAGTGAGCACTTCTCAGAGTCAGCTTTGTTCAGTGAGCACTACTCAGAGTCAGCATTGTTCAGTGAGCACTACTCATTGCAGCATTGTTCAGTGAGTACTTCTTAGAGGCAGCATTGTTCAGTGAGCACTTCTTAGAGTCAGCATTGCAGTGAGCACTACTCAGTGTCAGCATTGTTCAGTGAGTACTTCTTCGTCAGCATTGTTCAGTGAGCACTTCTCAGAGTCAGCATTGTTCAGTGAGCACTTCTCAGAGTCAGCATTGTTCAGTGAGCACTACTCAGAGTCAGCATTGTTCAGTGAGCACTACTCAGAGTCAGCATTGTTCAGTGAGCACTACTCAGTGTCAGCATTGTTCAGTGAGTACTTCTTCGTCAGCATTGTTCAGTGAGCACTTCTCAGAGTCAGCATTGTTCAGTGAGCACTTCTCAGAGTCAGCATTGTTCAGTGAGCACTACTCAGAGTCAGCATTGTTCAGTGAGCACTTCTCAGAGTCAGCATTGTTCAGTGAGCACTTCTCAGAGTCAGCATTGTTCAGTGAGCACTACTCAGAGTCAGCATTGTTCAGTGAGCACTTCTCAGAGTCAGCATTGTTCAGTGAGCACTACTCAGAGTCAGCATTGTTCAGTGAGCACTTCTCAGAGTCAGCTTTGTTCAGTGAGCACTACTCAGAGTCAGCATTGTTCAGTGAGCACTTCTCAGAGTCAGCATTGTTCAGTGAGCACTACTCAGAGTCAGAATTTTTCAGTGAGTATTACTTCGACTTTATTTTAAAGCACTGTCCAGCAAGCAGTTTTTTAAATGACAGTTCACTGTGACTTTGATAATTGACCCCAAAGTCAATAGGTCTCATTTACTCTCCATAAACTATACTCTTAGCAACAACAAACCTGGCAAGTTTGAAGATCTTAGGTCAAAACATGAGCAAGATATTGAAACCTCTAGGTCAAAGCCGTTTGAAATTACTGAGTGGAAACCATTTTAAAATGTGTTTGACATTTAAATGAAAAGGGTTTATGTACTGTCTATGACCTATTTCCTTACTAAGTTTTAGACTTCTAGGTCCAAATATTGTAAAGTTTTTAATCGGAAACTGTTAAGTAAATGCATGGTGACTGTAACCTTGACATCAAAATCAATCTGCTGAGCATGACCAATGTCCCTATCAAGTTCGAGACCTCTAGGTCTTTATGGCCATGGGTAGGGGTTCAAAAAGAGTAAGATTGCAAAGCCTCCCAGGCTAGACATTGAAAATGTGATAAACAGAAAATAGGTTCAAAACCTAAATTAACCTTAAAATGCTTATACAATGCAGAGGTCGACTCTGTACATAGTGAACAAAACAAGAGTGTTTGAGAGCTGTTAAAAATAGACTGTCTAAGGGATGTGTGGCAATGTAGCCAGTCCTGCAGGACTTGGCAGTGTCATCACTGATTACCTAAACCAATAGTGAATTCCATTCAACAAGAGTGCTTGGAAAGAAAGAGTATTTGATGAGGTCTGAAGACTTGTGTGTATTTGATATGCCAAGTGAAGGAAATATCGAGATTGTAATATATAAGGGGTCATATGAAATTATCGAGATGGTATTATGTGAACTAGTCCATAATGATTCTTGTAAGAGGCTGAGACGGATGTTCCGTCTTTTTTTCAAGGGATTCACAGTCCAACTGGTTAAGCATGTCTGATACAATTCCTGGCCCCGTGCTTTTAAAAGTTTCTTGAGCACAATCTCATGCTCAGGTAATATGAAGACAAGACAAGTTATTATTTTTTTTACAAAGTCGGGCTTAATATAAAGATACATTATAAAGCTCAAAAACAGACCTTCTGAGACTTGGTCTGGAACCTGACTTTGTAAAAAAAAAAATTGTGCTCAAGAAACTTTTATAAACACATGGCCTGGAGACTCGAGTAGCTATTGGTGACTTACAATCTCGTGGCTCTTCTTTGTACATTATGGAGTTTTTGAATATTGGTCACCTGGAATGTATCCCAAACTGAAGAATTGTATTTCAAATTGGATTGGACGTTGAATTTGTACACTGCTGCTTTTGTTTCAGGTTTTGCAAAGTGGAAATGTGGCTTGCTGAACACTGTTGCCATCGGCTTGTTATGGAGGTCGAGTTGACAGTTACATGTAGTCATCGAAGGGGGATATTAGAGCGCTTATTTGGTGAAAATTTGCAATTCAACAGCTGCAATTCCCCAAGTACTTATTTTTTTATAAAGATGTTACTAAGAAAAATCAAACAACTGTAATAAAATTCCTGCAGCTAAGGGAGCAGATGAAATTACCATTTGGACTGGTCTGGGTTCCTGGTGATTTATCAGAGTTTGAAGACCAGTTGACAACAGAACCAAATGATGGTGTGTTTCTTTGTGGGGGCGGGGGAGAGAGCTGTTAATTGGTATACAACACATGGTCATTTTATTTCATTGCTTCAAGACAGCAGAAATAAAGTCACTCCATTTCATAGTATTTGTATTTAATACTAAAACATTCCGTAAATTGAACAAACTATAGACAGCAAACAATCACAAGACTGCAAACGTCACAACAGTTTATTTAAATAACAAACACAGCTTTGATATACAATGTCAGTTCAAAGCTTTAAACAGAATCATTTTTATTCTGCGAGCAACTATCTTCTGAAGCATACATGTCAAGTTTTCCACACATTACTAGGAGACCTGATTTTGAAAATCAAGAGTTTGTATGAATAATCAATACTAAGAAAACAAAATTAATCATTGTATAAAACAGAAAAGTGGGTTTTCAATATGCTGTATAACAGTATACATGTGTTCTGAAAAATCAGAAGGTAAGTTATACAAAGAACAAAATTTTGAAGAAAATCACCAGGAATTACTTTAACATTAAATCCAGGAAATTTCATCAGAAATTCTAGTATTTTAACATTAAATCCAGGAAATCTCATCAGGAATTCAAGTATTTTAACATTAAATCCAGGAAATTTCATCAGGAATTCAAGTATTTTAACCTTAAATCCAGGAAATCTCATCAGGAATTCAAGTATTTCAACATTAAATCAAGGAAATCTGACCAATTTCTTTTAAATTGGCACCATTAAATTTCTGGAGTCTCCTGGAAATGTCAGGGCACCTGGCATGCATGCTGAGAAGATCATACAATAAATTAACACTCAACATGGAGATCATTGTGTGTTAGTATTTAACTGGCACTCATAAACATTCCATGACTTTTCAGAGTGGCATTACAATAGGTAAGATTTACAAAGACAAAATTACTTTATACACATATGCCACATTCACTAATAGCACAAAAAACATCTGAAAATATCAGCAAAAAAATCAACGAGTGATAGCTAAATACTTACACACAATACCAGCAGTACTGTGAAACCAGTGATATTTCTGGTTCACAAATTTTCATGGATTTGCGAGTATGCAAATTCATGAATTAAGCCCTATGACATAAATGTCACATTACCTTTTTCTATGAAAAACAGAATTAACAAATTCACAGTATGTAAACATTATTTTTGAAATATAAATGTTCATGTATAAATTTTCAACATATCCAATAGTGTTGCATTCTGTCACATGTATCTAACTTTAGTAGACAATAACCTCTCAATACATGATCAATAGAATAGGGTAAACTTAAACACACTTTTTCTATTACTTAATATCTTTTGGACAAAATAAATCAAACAAACTGCAAGGAATGTTCACATAATATCAGATCTATAAAATTGGGTTTGGCTTAAATATATGGTGAAGATTTTTTAAGAAAAAAAAAAAAAAAAAAAAATATTTGAAAATTTACATTACCGGGTAACAGCAAAATATCCACTACAGTTTGGGTACCCATCATTCTTAATAATGGGTCTGTTACCACTGAAGCTTCATTGGAATTCCTTTTTACATGTTTAACTCTTACCCTACCTAATTTCTAAATTGGACTTGCCCATACTTTAATTTGGACCATACCATTTATTGTTGAAAAGGATGTTCACTAACTACAGTGCAGATCATGATCAGAACGCAAAGTGCAGGTTGATCATGATCTGCACTAAACATCAGCAAGGTTAAAGTAAAGCTTCTGTTAAACACAAATGGGCATAATGCATCTCTAAGGGATTATCAAGGGGCAGCATATCCATTGCTCCAATTCAAATATCATTCTAAATTGTAAATATCATTCTAAATGTGATGGAAATTAGACATTCCTCGCTTCACATAAAATCATTGTTTCCACTTTTACCCTGTTTGCAGACTCTGTAACCACACTTAAATCAGTATTTTTGCTTTTTTACTGAACAAAATCTGAGTTTTTCTTTGGCAGTTTTCATTCTAAAATGCGCACGTCACTTTGAGATTCTATGTACTGGGCCAGAATGCAAGTTCCTCGACCAATTAATAACCTTCAAGATCAAACAATAATTCTGATCCTAGTGTATCTCCCATAATCAACAAACAACTACAAAGATGAGAGAGATAAGCACACAACATATGGGTTGCAATTAATGCAGCCCATAAATATAAATTTCCAACACATACATTTAAGATATAAATATAATTTATACAAATTTATCAACATAATAATTTATTCTTATAAAACAGAGGATAATTATCTAGCACAGCCTTGATAAACTTTTATATCACAATATACAGTGTAGTAAGATTGGCACAACTCTATAGGGACAGCAGTTCATACAAGCTCTCCTAGCCCAGAGCAGCATCAACATTAGGCCAAACAAAACAATATATGTGTGTTTCCAGTCTGAGGCTCTCTTTGACAAAAAATTTAAGGTCAGTGACTCCGTCGGTCGGCAGGGTTTTCATTTTAAATTTTCTTATTTTGCCTCTTTTGGTCTGAAAATTGTTCCTTTTGATCATTTTCTCAGAAAAAAGGGTTTAAGGCCGGCAGTAAAACTTTAAGGTTGTTCTGGAGACTGGAAACACACATACTTTTTTTTTGGGCCTTATGTCACAGCAATAGAACAACACATAGTTTAATTCCAGACAAAGGAACCCTTACTTTTTATGGTTCAAGGATTCTTCTGAAGTCAGTATCACAAATGTGGCTACCCTAATGTGATAGCCGATTTATTCATACAAGGAAATACAACCATGCACCTGGGTATATGTTAACTGAACCTCACTGTGCAAAAACAAACCTATGTCAACAGAATGAATGCATATAAACTTAGGTTTGAAGCTAAACTTGAAAAAAAAAAAAACTTATACAGAAATGTTATATGGACTTTTGCTTTGCAAAAAAGGAAATACAAGACTTGATGACAACCGTGTAGGGATAAAGCTTCAAACTCTAAACCAAGCCCTATAAGGTGTATTACAGTAACTTCCAAAAATTAAAAGCCTTATAAATGCAGTATAATGATATAAAGTAAAGGACATGTCAGTATAGGAGCAAAGGATTTGGCTGATACCAGGGCAAGTTTACTCGAGGCTTTTTGTACATGTAGGTCTCTTGAAGACTCTCCAATACATTTTCAGTACTTCTAAACTGAAGAGCCCTAGTATTTTCTTTAGATCAGATCCAGCCCATGATAAATTTTGTCTGAGAACTTATGGCCACATATCTGTTCTGTAAACATTTGGTTATGACAAATTTGGTTTTAAAAGTAATTGGATTTAGCTATAAAATCTGTTTCTATTCACAATGTAACTGCGAAGGACAAACTTTTACTTTTGCACAGTAAGTCTCAAAAATATTACCATATTAATACTAGAGCATGTGCAAAATCTAATCACGTACTGACTTAACACAATCTACAACTTCGATTAATTTGTCAGAAACTGTTCCCCCAGTAATCAGTTTGTTTTGGTGGCTCACAATTTCAGGGTAAAACATTTGCTGGTTGATGCTGAATGATCCTGAATGGGTCTTTCACAGCAGCAATGCTTGCTATTTATACACCCAAGGAAAACTTGTTTCATCAACATTTCCTGTCTTTTACATTTCATTTACAAGTTGCTGTGATTGCTTTATGAACATGATCTTGATTTTAGTATTAGTGATCTGTCACTGTAAAGAACTTCCTGCTAGCAGTGTTTGACAGCAGTTGATTAAAACGTCACAGAAGCGAACAAACTTTTGTCTTCCCTTTCGGTGTTTGTTTTTTGCTTTGTTTGGAACCCTGCAATCATAAAAGCTTTCGATAAAATTACACTTTTGAATAAGAAGAATAAAATACAAACAAAAGTGGGTAGATGAGTATATATGTATGTATATGTACATTGCCTCCTATAGCAACCAGCTTCTTGACATCGATATTTACTGAAAAATCTTTTTTTTTTTTTTTTTTTTTAAATTTTATGGTTCAATGACATGATGACTATTCAGGTTTGCTTCTTCCAAAGCTCTCTTTAAAACTCAGCACTGACTTTACACGACAAAAGTGGTAGACTTTTGTCCTTGCTTGGTAAGTTGTGCTTTGCACTTTTGATTAAAGTTTTGCATGCAAGCTACTATCATGAACTTATCTGACACAAAGTGTGAAAAAGATACAGGTATCTTTGGAACTAGACCAAACATTCAGCCTCCTGAAACAACCTGTTCACAGCCAAAGATAAATGCCACATTTACTTAAAGCTTTTAATTTAATAATAAGTATGCTGTCTCGAAACTCTTGATTTCAAGTGTATTCTGATAAACACAACATATTTTGCCACAATGCATCGTAGCGTCAAAACATATACCCATACCTTTGCTTTCTTTCCTACCTTGCTGGATTTCACTCCCTTATTATTGTTCATTTCCTCGTCATAAATACTTTTTGATGTAGATGTATATAATTCCTTATGAAGTTCCTCTGTTTTACCTGCAATACATATAGCTAGCTTATCTAAGAGCAAAAACAAGACACTGTATCTAACAAGATTCATTTTACAAACCATTTAGAAATAAATGCTACATTAGCCATTATCCTGTCAAATTTGTAAAATAAATATGACCGTCTTTCAATATGGACAATACTAGTAAATGCTTAGATGGGTGCTATCTGAAGCTATAATGACTGCATAAGGAATGGTGTAGATCATGATCAGGCTGTACAGATGTGAATGCTTGATCATGATCTACACTGGTTGCAAAGGGCAGAATGAATCTAATTTTACTCCCAGCAAAGTAAAGGTTAATGTTCCCTTTCACAGGCTATTGATATCTTGTATCAGGAAATAAAGCAAAAAAATAAAGAACAAGATATTTATAGACCTAAAAAGTTGGTTCTTAACGTAGCAACTGATTACAAGTTGAGAGAATCATGTATTACTTTATTCAGAATGAGAATATGAATTTTTCTTATTGACGTCATTTACTTAACTGTTTTTCCATAAAAATACACTGTACATGATAACTTATGATTAATGAATACAAATACAATGTATAGTGTGTAAAAATATACAACATTTACAATATGTAAAAGCAAGCTGTCTGTTACCTACACACTTAATGTTACTAACTGAAACACCTTTATGGCAATTTAATTGTTATATTTTTGACAGTGGGTCAGGTGAAAAAAGGGCACCATACGCCAAAATACACAAAAGTCAAATTATTTTGCATGCCTGAAACAAACATTTCCTATATCTTAAGATTTCAGCTACATATTGTAATTTTGAACTGTTTCCCAATAATGTTACATGCCCAGGTCCCTCTGGGACAATAGTTATTTCCATTCTTCTATAAATTTACATACAGCCATGCTAGCAAGACTACATCAAACATGATTAAATACACAATAATCAACCCCCTCTTGTTCTCTGATAGTTCCTATGTAGTCTCATTGAAATTAAATGAAAAATGTGAGCAATGACAAACAGCTGAGTGCCAAACTGTCACAAAATACACCTGTCAGAGAGGCATAACTCGGTATCTGGTAGTTCATAGGTTTTGTTAAACCTGTTTGAACTATACAGCAGACAAGGCTAATTTCATCATTTTTTGATGATTCAAAGGCCATAATCCAAAAGTGCCTTAGGTGATTTTGCTTGCTATCAAACTTGACCTAGACATTATGCACACAAATATTTTCACCAAGTTTGGTGATCTGATGAGAACTGTTTGACATATAGACAGACAAGGCTAATTTGGCCAATTTTGGATTATTCAAGGGCCATAATCCAAACGTGCCTCAGGTGATTTTGGCTGGTTGTCAAACTTAGCCAGACATTATGCCCACAAACATGTTCAGCAAGTATGGTGAAGATCGGATGAAAACTGTTTGACTTGGAGAGTGGACAATATGTGGATGTTGCCCACCTGCCACAGGCGTTTCATATTATGCCCCTTACAGGCTGTAAAAATTGATGAAAAAATGACATTCGATTAAAGGTCCAATACTAACGAAAGCGAAAATTCAAATATACTTTAAAAAACACAGAAATAAGTTATTTTTAATAAAAAATGAAAGTTGGTATGTAGAAATTCTAAATAAACCACAGTACATGTACAATTATTTTTCTATGCATTATGAACAAAGTTAAAAAGACCTGGGTAGTCATTTTGTCGAATCACTGAGATTTCAACATAATACACATACTTTTCTACGTGTTCCAAACACTTTCTGTAAATGTTAACCTGCAAATCTTCATTATTTAGTGTCTTGCATAAGGTAATGTTATTGCCATTGAAATAACTGTCACTTAATTTTCGCTTAGTAGTGGACCTTTAAAAGACATCATTATTTGATCTTTAATAAGTACCTTTAAGTTATTGCTTGATTAAACTTTTTAGGAATAAGGGGTTCTCCTGTAAGCTTGTTTAAAACTTCAAAACAGAAATTTCATTCACATTCAATAAGCTATTTCTTTTTGGAGAATGCAAGCTAGTCAAGTGCTACTAACTCACAGGCTATGACCAAATATGAAAAGTTTCAGCAAAAAATGAACTGGGTAAATATACTAGGTAATACTGATATAAAATGGGTTGGAAAAACAATTATCACAACAAGCACTGTATTTTGAATCAAACTTTCACCTTGGTACTGCAGAAGGAAACAAAATTGAGAAAAATATTTAGCTTGAATGCACCCAATGAACAAATTTATGAAACTTTAATAAAGTAAAGGGCAATAATTCTGCAGCTACCTGACTAAATGTCATTGCAACACAATGATGAAGACATAAAGATGATAATACATATTCATTTAGTTTTATGGAATCCTACATCCTGTTGCTGCTTGTGTCAGTTGTACAACGTGGTATTATATGTAAGAATTATTGGACCAAACACTACTCCTTACCTCTAGTCCTCCTTTCCATATGGACAGTACAGTAAACTCTGTATATAATGAACCTCTTGGAACCATGTTAATGTGTTCCTTCTATCTGGAGTTTGTTATATCCATAAAACATTTTCATATAAACTAAAAAAAATAAAGTTGGGCAGTGAAAATTTGTTCCTTATATCCAAAGTTTAGCTATATCCGGAGTTGTTTATATCCAGAGTTTACTGTACTATCAGTCATTCCAAGGGGTGTTCTCTGCAAGTTTGCTGACTGAATAGCGAACTGTACAGACCATAATCAGACTGCCCAGATAAGCTGACTGATAATGATCTGCACTGTTTGCACAGACTAATTTAAGTCAATCGAAGCCAGGCGGGAAAGGGCTAAATAAACAAATGTAGGAACCTGATTTGTAGAGATCATCTAAAGCCTGCCAGTGCTTTTTGTTGTCCAGTGCCCCTGTGTACAGTGGTCTAAGAAATGGACTTATTTCAGCAAACATCTGCATGCAAAGAATTAAACACAACATCAATGCAACAATATCAAGTATAAAATGTGCATATAACTGTGCAGGTTCCTTTAAAGAAAGTAAAACAAATATTTTTACAAATGTACACATGCAAAACACTTCTATTGTATAATTTTAAAATTGAATTTTCAACACATTTTTTGGGGGGCTGAACAAAGAGCACTTTATCAGATTGTGAAGGCAGTCATGGCTGACATTTTTGGTGGTTCTGTTTTATGTGAACAATGAATATTTAAATAAAACTAAAAAGTTACAGTACTTTTTACAGCAGTATAATTAATGTCTTGAACAAATTGGCCAACCATTTCAAACTATGACAAACACGTCTAATTCAGTTACTGTTGTAGGATATTACCAAAGCTTTAGTTGTATCAGTTAAATGTCTAGCATAATTAAATAGAACATTCTATCATGTTTCATATACTAAAAAGGAGCAAATATGCGGCTGTCTATAAGGCTAGAACTGGTCAAAAGTACTTCTGGCAAAAGCTACAGCACTGATAGACAATATCAAAACCATATCACTGAATAATATGAAGCAATATTATCAAACTTTTATGGACTGCAAGACAGAGTTGGTTTTACAGTTTCCTGTTAGTAGAGTTGTATTCAAGCATTATACGCAAGCACGCCCCAACACCTGTAAGTAACTGCCTAAAGTTTGAGAAGGATCTGTATAATGTACTAAGGAATAATAACAGACGGAAGCTTCATCCAATATCATCAGTATCCAAAAGGCTTTACATCACAATTTTAAGATAGGTGAACCAGATGTGAGGATGACATGCACAAAACTTTCAGACTAAAACTCCCAAACAAGCGGTTTTAAAAATTAAATTATAAAAAAAAAAACATTGAAAAGGTTTAATGATATAGATAAATTTTCTTACTGGCTATTGCTCTGACAAGATTAATGGACCAGAGCACGATAGAAATATACATTACACCAAAGTTTCAGCAACATTAACAATCAGTTTAAGGTGGCTGTATTTTAATTAGCTAAAAAATGCCTTTGAGTAAGCTCTGAACATGGAAGAGCATTAAAGAGGAATAAATCTGTGAGGTAAAACCTACAGTTATGACTACTGCACTTCCTTTGAATACCCAGTCTATCACTGAATGCTGTAACAACAAATTCCCTGTTTTCCCATTTGAAGTGATGCTACGGACAGGTGAAATTAAAGCACCGTAGCAGAGTATATCTACACAGAAAAAGGAAAGCTTTCTGGCTCCTTACACACTATTTTCTATCTATTTGTGTGAAGTTTTATTCATTTTCAACTCATGCTCCAGACAAAACTGTTACGACTGTACGAAAGCATGCATGCACCCATACCACAATAAAAAATTGCCTCCGATAGCGGGGCAAAAAATAAGCTGCCCAAACAACTTCATTTCTATAAAAATATCAGTAAAGGTTATCATATCACTATAATTTAGATACAGAGTCACTCAAAAGCGTGCCTTAAATTTCAGTTTAAGTCAGATTCGTTATTCGTCTATTATCTTTTACTGCAGACAACTGAAAAATTTGGGCTTTCATTATCTGACGCATTTACATATAAAATTTAGAAATTTCTTGTAACATGTAAATCAGATTTACTATGTCACGAACCTATATACACATGTATATATAGGTCCATGACATATGTGCAGCATGCGCATACACACTAAGACAAGTAAACACATACATTGTACACGTATGCAGCATTCACAACCGACAGCAATATAAGCTTACAAGAATGATAAAGCCTACAAAACATCTAATCCTATGTAAAAGTTATGAACCAGAAGGTTCAGGACTGGTTACTGGAGACATCGCCAGCTGGTTCCAGTTTGCACGGTTCTCCTTGCAACCACTGTACATGGGTTTCAGAGTGGGCCAGAGTCCAGAAAACATCTTTCAGAGAGCAAATAAAAAGTAAATATAGTTTAGATAAAAAAGCCACTGTGTGACAAAACCAACATCGTGATCAAAGTGTTGTAAAAGGGTAATCGTGGTGTAGATTTGTAAACATTTTATTTAACAAAACTGCCTTTTCTATTTTTAGAACCAGTGACCTTGAACTTGAGCCAAGTGACCATAAAGACAAAATCAACCTGTCTTGATATAAGCTTCCAACCCATTAAGTTTTGTAACAATACCTCAATCCTAGCTAAAGCAATTGACTATGTTCTATCTTTCTTAACTGTGTCCTTGACCATAGTGACCCCAAAACCAATCCCAAAGTACATACTGATATATATACTAGAAAATACCAATCAATTAAATTTTGTTGTGATATTTTAAACCAAACTTGGGTCATATTGCGAACAATGTCATTATGGTCAACTTAGAGAATTCAAGGGCAATAACTTTAAATGATCATGCCAATCAAGCCAGTTATTTAACCTTGCTGACATACTGTGCCCATAAATATTGTGCTCACTTTTGGTGGTGAATTAATAATAGATGGTCAAGCTGGAGAGACTAGCCACTGTCAATTTAACAATTCAAGGGCCATAACTATGGAGAGACCTGCCTGATAAGGCTCACTTCTGGTAATCAAAGATGGCTGAGATATTGTGCTCATGTATATTATGACCCAAAGTTTAGTGACAATTGAAAGAGATGCTCAAGTTATTGATCAGACATCAAAAGAGCAGGAAGAGAATTTGAGAAATGAGTAATTTTCTCAGAAATGGCATTAAACATCAATTGTTCTTCATGATGAAAATTTCAAAACACATATCTATATGACTAAAAAACATAATGCACTATTTCTTTTGTAAAATGATTGGTGGGAAATGCATTTTCATTTTCTTTGGGACTTTCTCAGTAATTGTTATATCTTCTTCAAAGCTGACACATCAAACAAACTTGCTCCTGTTTTTTAAGGAAAAGTCAGAAATAAACAGTAATCAATTTATACAGTTTGTAAATCAAACAATGACAGAAGTCCAAGATAACAACATGTAATAAATTTCATAGAACTTTTATGGTGAAACCAACATAATTATAGTGTTCAACTGAAAATTCAAAATCAAAGGAGCGGTCTCTGACTTGAAATCATTGTAACCTCTCATGGACTGAAGGTCCTGGGTTCGAACCCTGCAACCGACCATGTCTCTTTATGTTGGCAGACCTATGGAGGATAGGTCTTTAGTACTGGTTGTTCCAAGGAACGATGGTTAATGGTCGACTGCCTGCCTGTAAAAATGACCGAAATTATGTAACAGTTGAAACAGGCGTTAAACTCATACAATAACACGAAACATGTAACAGACAATTAGAACCTTCTGCAAAGACCACTTTAACATGGACAGCTTACCTCATAAACTGGTAAACATATGGCATCAATAAATCCAACTTGCATTTTTGGTAATTCATCTTTCTTGTCCCGGTCCATCATTGCCTGCAATAAAAATATGCAGATTATATTTCAGCAAATGAACAACGTCTGATCTTCAATCAATCGTGTGATTATCAGGATTCAAACTCGGGTCTTTCAGTTTGCTGAGCAGACACTCTACAAGAGAGTAAAGTGCTGTATTATGCCTTTATTCCAATATGGCTTTTTTGTTTATATTTATTCATTAAACAAGTACCCACCCAGCATCTTTGAGATACACTGAGGCTGAGGCTCAATGATATATGATGTATATATACTCAGGCTTAGGCCTTATAATTTTTCTATCATTCTATTCATATAAATACTTTTTGAATTACCTCAACTACTTGTAAACCTGTTTGGTATTTTTAGATGTACTAAGATTAAAATGAAAGATCCGAGAAAACTACCATACGTTTAAGTGTAAAAACAGTCCAGCCATTCCACTACCTTTAACCACTTAGTTATACAAATTCACTGACTAAAAAAATCCTACACATGAAATATAACAAAGTAAGTTCAAACTGAGTATTTACAATTGGTGTTTCCCCAAGTTGTGTTTTCTCCACATCTCCTTGCTCAAAGAATTCGTTAGCAACAAGTTGGGCTACCTCCTTCTGTACCTCCCATGGTTTTGTTATAGCAGCAACATCACAGGCTGTCATCATCATTGCTCTGGTATATAAGAAGAGGACAATTGTTGGGTCTAGGGTAATGTCCCCGAGTGGGTACCAAAAGTGATTTTTTCATGAGTGGCGCAGCCAGGAGTGAAAATAACTAATTTTGATGTTCACGAGTGAAATTAACGTGATATTACTTTGAAACCAACAATTTATCATAACTCCTGTCCATAAGGGTATAGCATCCCCACCCCCTTCCCTCCCAGTTATAATACTGCATTGCATTTGAAAGCAGTTCCAGTATATTCCATTTAATACTACCAAGAGTTATGGTCCATACAAAAACAGGGTGATAATTCGTTAAATGAGGTAAGAATTGTTCTTGTACACTGCAATTTCCCTCCATATCCTTAAGCTTTATCTTTGTATATGGATTAAATAAATTTACTTAAAAATATTTTTGCATGCTCCAAACAAGTAAATGTAAAGGGGCGTAACTTAATATGAGACAAAGTAGAGTTATGGTTCTTGCATCACACATTTTCTCTCAGTTTCATAGGCACTACTAGATTGACCCAAACAGGTAGTGTGCCATTCACTTAAACCCTCAAAATCTTTTTTTAATTTTTTTTATAAGTACATAGTAAAACAACTTGACAACATATATCTGAGAATATTTAGTAGCAAATGCATACTAGACCTATCACTAACAGTTGTCCTTTTTGCTTGTAAAACGTTCACAAAGATGTAATCTATTTGTCAGGCTCTCTCACACAGAATCCCACCATCACTCTCCCACACTATACCTTGTTTGCACTCCTTTACACAATCTCACTCATCTAAATACTACCAAACCTACATCCACACTTGTTGATATCAGCAGATACAATGTACCCATCTGTGTATTCTGGTATGTTTGAAAAATTAAGATTGGACTTGTATTAGGTAGTACCAAGTAAAAAGAATCCGTTCCATTTTCTATTATGTGCACTTAATTTATATCATGATTGAACAATGTACATACTTCAACAAATCTTTTTCATGCTGCTGTTTGAAATCAGGTTTGCCTTTTTCAACCAATTTCTTGAAATCCCCTCTTTTTCTGTAAAAAAGGAAAGATTACATTAGTTCTTGGGGCAATTCATAAATATCTACGAGCGATTTTTCCATTAGTCTGGTAATGTTACTTTACTGCCTGGATTTACATGGTTTCCATTACATTAAGAATAATTTTTTATGTGTTTTCGAAGTTGTGGAGGCAAACGATATCTATGAATACTTGTTCGTTTTCTACTTTACCTAACATATTTTTGAGAATACTCTGGTCTGGGCAATGTGTATTGAAGTTTGTTCCGCATTTGTTGGTTTACCAAGCAATTAAACATTGTAATATAGGCCTATACTGTGTTACAATGCAAAATTTGAACATGCCCTGTCTAATAAAAAGTCCATATTACACAATCACGATGACATCAAATACTGTACACAGACAAGCAAGACCAATCTACCCACGTGTTCTTACAAATGTCATAATCCTACTAGGACAGATTTTATTCTTATGTAACTGAATGGCAACTGGTGCAAAAAAAGTTGACGGAAGAAAATGCATTTGAAAAAAGTCATTCAATCTGTACTTTAAATGTGCATTTCTTTACACCATTTTAACCCACAATATCTTTCAAAGGTTTTCTCAGTGGCAAAAATAATTTGCCTGTCCAGTATTCCCACCTTGGTCAATGACAATTAAGTAAGTGTCGATGTATTACATTGAGCTTGTAGGTTGCAGGTTTGAGACTCACTGTGGTCATGGAAGCCACCTAGTACTGGTTTTCTCAAGAATTAGGACTGGAGAAAGACTATCTTAAAGTTTTCATTAAAATTGTGACATGTTGTAAAAAATATTAATGAATTGCATAAAATTCTCATATGGAAATCTGTATTCTAACACTACTCACAATTTTGTCTCTATATACAAAGAGCAGAACAAATTAGGTTTTATTATGCCATAATCAATGTTTTATGTCGTGCGGGCAGATATGACGTAAAAAATGATATCATATTCTGCCGCATACTTTAAATGAATATCTGTGTAGCAAATAACCCTTTGCATTTATTCACCATTTGTGATACCTGGCCATGTTAGAATCTAAATAACATCCTTTTCAGCATTGTTATCTGTTTGTCGTTCTGATGCACAGCTATAAACCACTAAGGCCTTGTGGTTTATTACTGCGCAACAGAACTCCAAATCATTGTTTATTAGACGATGAACACTGCTGAAACGTATATTATTTCATCAATAAATTACATCTAACAACACATTGAAGCTATATACATGTATCAGTATTCAAATTCTCTTGCAAAGACACAAAATCACTGCACTGAAGTTGAAGACCGATTGTTCAAAGTTTATAATTAGAATCAACATTTATAATTAGACGGAGGTCTTAGCAGAAAATATATTGGCCAGAAAAAAATTAATTTAAAGCATTTAAATAACAAAAGAACATTATCAAAATACACCCAAAAAAACGGTACCTGAAGTACAGTGCAAGATCAGTTGAAAGTATACAGAATTCAAGCTGTTTGATCACCCGACGGTATTCCTCTGGAGATAGTGACTGAAATATGTTGTTACCCTGAAACAATACAAGTAGCATAAATATGCTGAACTTTTGCTTTTTTTTATTTTTACTAAAGCCACAACAATTTTGATCAGTGACAGAATTGGATTGTACTTTATACAATTTGTTACATGATACCCATACCATATAAAAATGTCAAAACATCCCCTTTTTGCAACCAATTTGAACCATACCTGACAAAACATACATGTAATTTGTTGACATTTTAACATTGTACATATAGAGTCCAGTAAATTGTGTAATTCACAATAAATTCAAATGTTCTTCTTATATCCTCTAGGATTGTAATTACCTCACTGTTTAGAATCATGATACAGTGATCGAAGTGGTGATGCTCCATCACAGATGTGCTGTACAGCATTGCCAACGGTGAAACAACCCTGAAGAGAGAGAAATCTTCTAAACTTGCATCACACACATCAACGTTAATTCTTCAATACATTTGATTTTTACATGAACAATATTTCTTTTATTATTTTCAAAACAGTTCATGTAAGTCTCAGGTACAGTACAGTTTGCGAGAATAATTATGTTACTTCAACGAGGCATACCCTCCGAGTAATACCGTGATTGTCCCAGCAAACTGTTCTCTGTCTGATTTGTATCATGGCCAAATTCCTATACTACTCCATTGAAACTATGCTCTATTTCAGATAGAGTACAGTTTATTGAAGCTCCGCCCCCTTGCACAAAGCAAGGTTTAATAAATAGATTAGTTTGCTCTTATGTAGAGAAGCGGATCAGTGGTCTAGTGGTTAACACGCTGGACTTGAAATTCAGGGATCGCAGGTTCTATTCCCCACTCCTCCACTGACATAGACTAAACCGGAGGTCCGATATATTGGTGCTGTACATTGGGCATGTTAAAGAACCATACATTTGGTACACAAGTTTTTATCTTAGATGTGCACATTGACTGTTTTCATTCCCACACTTAACTAGATTCTCAGCCTGCACTGCAGAAAATCTTATTCAATACCACAGATTGACTATACATTACATTAAATATCCAAGAATGAACTTCTGCAAGAAAATACATTTCTTTTACAGTAAATGTAGAGAGAATGAATTTTTCTTCAACATCTTATGGCCATATTTTCTATGTTATCAAAACTGCAGCTTACTTGGTCTGGAATGCATTGTTTGTCCCTCTATGGTCCAGATCATGACACAAACATGCTGCCAACATCGCTAACACCTCTAAATCCTCAAACACTGGAAGCAGTTGTCCCGTCTGTAAAATTCAATATAGTAGTGTATAACCTAATATAGCATGGTTTAACCGGATATATCTATCATTTTAACAGGACTTGTTTCATTGGTCAGTTTTCAGAAGAAAATCAAACTATAGTTATTTCTGCAATAAACAATCTTTTGACGCACAAGCAGTGACGTCACTGATGACATCAAATTTTGCCTTATGACAAACTAATAAATGCTCACATAAAATATGGCCTGTTGCATTTTTAATCTTTTTTTGGGATGATATGTTGTCATGTAAGAATCAAAATAATATACTATAGGTGTTGTTCATTGTCTTATAAACAACTTCTTGTTGTTCAGCTGCTTATAGTCATAAACCACTCTGGCTTACAGCCTATGTGCTTTATTACTGCATCAGAACTCCAAATCATTCTTTATTAGCTAATGAGCATCGCAAAATAGTGGATAATTGTTTGTTTAGGTGTAATATCACGTTATAATTTCACCGAGTGGGCACCCAAAGTACTATTTTAAAACAGCTACTTTTTGGTGTTCATGAATGAAATGAATGTGATATTACATCGATATCAGCAATTTTTCTGTTTATTTTCTGTTTAAACCTCTTAACTTGTTGAGTTTGTTTCACTAAAATGTCGAGAAACCATCATCAGAATGCATAGAACGCATTAACAGTCATTTTCGTTTGATTCCGGCATTCTTTACACTCCGTATACTTTTTGTTGTCAATCCTGGTTGAAGATTTTGATAATGTCACTGCTTTGAAACAGTGAAAATATCAATTTTATTTCACTGATATAGTTCAGTATTTCACTGAAAAGCATAAAATAAAATTGAACACACATCTCCAAACACTTTTTATTCATCTGAAACTTTATTACACAGCTGGGATCAGTCAAGCAAGTTTAAATTCTTGCTTTTATTTCTGATTCTTAATTCATTAAGGAATACAGAACCTGCTGGTTGTAACAATTAATCTGAAGACAAATTTCTCTGTCCCGAGAGATTTAAAGATTTCATTGCACAGTAAAAATTAAATGCACTGTGGATATAAAAGTGCATTTACGAACAAGTGACAGGAAATTGTCACAAAACCAGGTTTTCATTTTCCAGTCTGCTGGCCGAGCGCAAATGTGTTTTTAAAGTCAGTAGATATACATAATGTGAAAAAGAAACAAAGGTCTTCTTCTATATATTACATGTGTAAAAAAAGCAAAGGGCCATAATTCAGGCAAAATTGATCCAAACACAAAACCCAGACAATATGCCCAAGGGCACTTGATAACAATACTTCTGTGAGAGTTTGGTTGAAATCCCTTGAGAAATGTAAGAGGAGTTGCGCAGTAGAATTACATATGTGAAAAAAAACAAAGGGCCATAATTAGGTCAAAAATGACAAAATCACAAAACCCCGACAATATGCGCCGGGGCACTTCATGACAATACTTCTGTGAAAGTTTGGTTGAAATCCGTTGAGAAATGTAGGAGTTGCGCACAGAAGAAATTGTTTACGTCCGCCCGCCGACATACCTCAATCTAATAACCAGGATTTTTCCTTCGGAAAACCTGGTTAAAAACTAATTTACACCCTCAATAAACTAACTATAAATTAGAAACAGAATTCTAATGCAAGAAGGTGGAATATTTTATTGCATTTTAGGAAAAAAATTTAAAATTTTGGTCCTGTTAAATTGATTTTTTAAAACATGTGTCACATCAACAAAATGTTCACCACTCTTTTCCTCATGTTTCATCCTCTTGTCCTTATTTTGAGGTACATGTACTATATTATGCTAACTTGTCAACTTCCGTCAATTTGCTGAATAACTATGCTTAACCTAAAAACCGAACCTTCCCTATCAAATCTTGACAGCCAGACATAGTTAAATTTTCACTTTAACTAAATCTAGTTGTACAAATAACGAGGAAAGAAAAACTTACAAACAGCATGGTAAACATAGTCTGTGTGACATTAAATGCATGTCTCCAGTTGTGATATGTTACAGGGCGGTAATTTTTCTTCACGCTGCACGTCCATCTACATATCACCTAAATAGACAAAAACTCATGAAGGCATCCATACATTGACAAAAATAAAAACCCTGTTTAGTGGGTATCAAAAATAATCACTTAACACTAGAATCAGAAATCTTTTATTACACATATCAACCTAGTCTATTTGTGTGCTTTTCTGTGTGTTCATATGGTCTTCAAAGCACCTACAACATAAAGGACCTTCAAAAGGGAGGTAATCTCCAATTCAAAGTAACTTTTAAAGTGGTAACCTTTCGACTTCCAACACTCCTTACACGGTACAATAACATGAACATGTTAAAACTTCATAAAATTTGACTTTTTATACCACATAGACATTTTTTACATGTATACACAGTTGACCTACTTAAAGCATTACAATGCCTAGTATCATACAGAATTCTAATAAATCTTCTCCCAATTCTAATACGATTTCAATGATGAAATAACAAGCCTATGATACTTACGTCCATAGGTATTTTATATTTCTGTATCAGTCCCGACTCCTTAAACATACATATCACACTCTGCAACGTCTCATCATCTGACAGTACCAGATCATTGAATTCATACGTATACAGCTTAAGCTCATCTCCAGAACGCGTTTCACTCCGCTGAAAAGAAAAGCATAATAAAATCCAAAACATCACTGTTCAACACATGATTTAGAATGATTTAAAGTCCTAACTTACTTCTATATTTACAAAGAGGAGACTTCCTTAAAAAAAAATTGATATACATTATCAAGCCATTAAATTCTAATATAAGTTATTAATGGAAGTGGGTGACCGAGAGCATGAGCTTATATAATACTGCAAACATGAGCTAATATTAAATTGTTGATTCAGACTCGACAACACCCAGCAGCAGCTATCATTCTCCGATATAAATTCAATCCAGAAAGATCGAACAAATAAATATGTGTCTCTGGTTTCTTTTGTCGGTCGGCAGGGTTTTTTAATTAAGATTTTTTATTTTGCCTTTTTTGCTCTGAAACACTTGAAAAGTGTTCTTCTTGATCATTTTCACAAAAAGCAAGTTTCAGATCCACAGTAAAAAGTTAAGGTGGGTTCAGAGACCGGAAACAAACATATTTGTTTTATTTTGGCCTAAAGAAATGTAACAAAGTGACTAACTACAGCAAGGCGCTCTGTCTCTTCCTGACCCGCAGTTGCATGAAATGACAACACTTCCAGAGCGACTGTCTGTTTCGCCATTAATCTACACGCGTTCTCGTACATCTGACAGTTGTGAATCCCCAGACCAGTAAATATCGAAAATGCCTGAAAAACAGTTTATCAGTCGCTGATTAATGAGTCTGAACATTTTAATTTTGCTTCTCTCTTGCTGTAAATTATTCTACTTTTATGCCAAATTGTGCTTGAAATATGAGAATCTAATTGGTTCGATAGATATGGGTTTAATGAGGGAGTGCTCGCAAAGATTTTACATATTTAATTGGTAACCGAGCTCCATGAAGCGTATTTTCAATCTTAATCATAAAGTAATTAAAAAACTTTTCAGTTTTTTTCCAAATGTATGTTAAAAATTCTATTCATTTTTCTAAATAATGCAAAACAAGAGCCATGTTAAACATGGCCATCCCCCCGCCGTGTGATCTTTCTATGACCAAGAAATTTTAGGTGAGAGGAATGGATATGGTATAGGTTCTAACTTAATAAAATATTAGTAATTATAATGTGTGGAGGGTTATTCACCTCCACTTTCTGTGTTAATGTTGCACTTCTACTCTAAAAATCTGAAATTGTATGCTTTGCACAAACATTTTATGCAAAAAATCAATAAAAGGAGATAACTCAAAACCAGGGTAAGTTTGAGTTATGGTTCTTGGACACTGCACTGCATCTTAATGTCCTCTATGACTGTATGCAATTTGAATCAATTCAGTTCTGTACTTAAGGAGTTATGGCCCTGACAAGAAAAAGTAATAAAGGGAGATAATTCAAAAATAGGCAACTAGAGTTTTTGCCCCAAAACCCCCCCCCCCCAACCCCCCCCGGAAAGGGAAACAAAAAAAAACCAATTGGAACCAAAACAAAAAAGGGGGGGCCAAAAAAAAAAAAAAAAAAAAGAAATCAGACAAGCTAGAGTTAAGCTCCTTGTACACTGCACTTTCTCTCAATGACCTCTGTCTGTGTGTAAAGTTTAAATAAATTTCCTTGAACACTTTCTTAGTTATGCTCCAGACAAAAGTGTGACAGATGGATGCACTAACCGACAGAGCCCATTACCACATCCCCTCCACCAAGGGGGGATAATAACAGAACGTCAATTATATAATTTGACATGAAAAAGTTCTTTTCAGTTACAAGTACAATGTACAGTGCAACCTCTTAGGAGCCAACACCCTTGGGAACACTGAAATGTGTTTGTTATAGAGAGGTGTTGTTTTAGAGCAATCGATGCCTTATATAATTGATGCAAGGGGAAAAAAACATGTGTATTTTTAGTGAGGTTGTTGCTCTAGGAAGGTGTCATTCTGGGAGGTTGGACTGTATGTGTGTATGGAGGGTGGGGAATAGGGCAGCAGGTAATTTTGGAGGTCTGTAATGACCCATCCTAAATAAAATAGTTCCTGACATTCTGACCCTGACACATCAGTAATTTCGGATCCAAACCAGTAATGTTGGAATCACTTAACCATCGAACAGGAGTTCCACACAAATAGACCCATGATTATCTATTTCAAACCCTTGTGGACCATCTATACATAAAATTCAAAATGGAACAAACAAGCAAATTAAAATTGTAAAGGAATATAGAACATTGACCGGCAGAAGATATCCATAAGATTTTTATATTTTCCCTTCGTGCAATAATTCAAATGACATCTTATCAGCAATTTGTCTAGAAACCGTAAAAGGTTGCCTGAAGTGAAACTACTCTGACAATCTCCCTCTGATATTGAGAACGATAAGCAAAGTCTAAGAAGTGTTACTCAGACTTAATTCATTCTGAATTAGACAAATCTTTTGTCTCAGTCGCAGTCACTCTGCCTATCACGTCTTAGAATCCTGGTAAATCCAAGCCCTGTAAGAGACAGGTGGTAGACAAAGCAAGTCAATTCCTGTCACCCGCACTAATCAATTGCAATGTTGAAGACACTGACTGCGTTTCAATGAAGTAGGACCTATTTAAGAGTTGATCACGTAATACGTTATCGACTTCTTCCAGTCTACCAGGAGTAAATGGAAATAAATGTCTTGATTTTTTTATGGTTTCTATGCCATTTAACTTTCTTTAAAACATGTGATTTTCCCTGACAAGTATTGTCACATTACCGAAATACGTAACAAGCTAAATTTTACAATCTGCATTTAGAGGATTTCAAAGCTGAAAGCTTAGTAACCAGACTTAATCACAGCTTGTTTTCTATGAGAAAACAACTCAAAAAACAAAAACCAAAAAAAAATGTGCTAAATCAGGCAATTTAAAAAAAATAAATATTGATTTTCAAAAATAAAATAATCTTGAATTTTTTTGAGTACAATTCTGGAGACAATATTACTAAAAAGTAATATATTCCTTTTTCTCACTGAAAAGTTTCATGCCCTTTCTTTGAAAGAAGAAACAATGGACCCTGTCCCAGACGGCCATTTGCTCACATGAGAGTTACTAGGTTCAGGCACCATCTCAGACAAACTTCATTTATTATACATGTATATTCCTCAATCTAGAAATCCTAACAGAGAAAGATAACTCTAAATTCTCAATGGAACAATTATTATGAACACATGTAATGTAGCAAATACTTCAACTTGTTAATGAAGTTATATTGTCCAAAACGATGCAAAATTAGTCTTTAAATATAATCACTATTTTAGACTTTAAACCCCCAAGCTTTGCAATTGGAATGTTATAAACTTGAAACTGATCTTCTCACAATGAAATGTGGCACACAGGAACATTCGCTTTCAAATCAAACCTGCATGTTATTAAAGTTTCAACTGAATCAATACCGCAACATCAAACCATCGGATTTTCTTTGCAAGGTGTTTTTTTTTAAAGTTTAATTCTAAATTTCTACTTCAGAACTGTTTTAAACATGGTTATTTGGTCTGTCTTTGATAAGAACTTAATGAAAATTTGCTTGAATCCAAATCATTAAATTATATACCTCTATGATATTTGCATCACTATCATTGAACGGCGATCCGTTCAGTTTGTTAATGAGCTGAGTGACCGCTGTGATCTTTCTCTCGCTGTTGTAAACCGGCATACATAAAATACTCCTGGTAGTGAAACCATCTTCGTCCTGGAACTAAAATTCAAATCCAAAATACATATTTTTAGGAAAAAATCTCTATTAAACTATATTAAAATTCAAACCTAAAATACGTAGTTTTGGAAAAAATCTCTACCAAACTATTCTAAGCCAATCATGTTCATTTAATAAACCTGGAATTCTCATATTTTTTCAATAAAGATATTGATTAAAAAGATGACAATTTAAATAGCATTTAAAAAATATTAAGATCATTCAAGCATACTAGCTAGTAAACAATGAAAATAAAATGATAGCATGACTGATAAAAGCAACAGTCACTCACGGGTCCTTTTCCAAACCTTCCATCTAGTTCGAGATCAGTTATACACAGATGAGACTCGTGGATCGCCACATATCTCGCTACCTCTGCATTCTTTGAATGAGATAACTGAGTCGCACTGTAAAAATAAACAAAAACAATCACGTAAATTATAAATATTGACTCTTCTAATCTAACTTCTGGAAATTCAACCAATTTAAAACTACTCAGAAATTTTCAAAATCTTTTTAGTTTCAACCAATTCATTTTTTTTTGGTGCCAATTAAATTTTGCAATTGGGCAATTTCAAACATGCAAATGGTAATCCAATTTTGCTTTCTGCAAATAGAAAACCAATTTTGTAAACATGCATTGCCATTAAGTTGAACTTTAGAACCTGTGCCGTAAACAGTTGGGACAAGGGCCTGTCATTAAACTTCAACTCCCATGGTAACAAAATTTTAATTTGTGTGAATAATAGTTACTGAAAATCACTTTGAATATTGGAAACAAAAAATTTGCAATATCTGATCTCCAGATCAATTCACAACACAATGAATATGTGAACAAACAATCCTGTTTATATATTTCCAGAAATTGTTCATTGCCAGAGAACTAGATAAATTTGTGAACATGTGCTCTCGCGACAAGAAAACCCTGTGAAAATAAAGTTCTCACGAAAATTTCATGATTTACAGCCTTCTATTTCCAGGGCAGACATTAAAAGATAACTTACCGAAAGTACGAAACATTGTACATTCAAGTAAAATAGGCATGTGTCTTAATAGTAAAAAATAAAATTATATGTAATTTTTGTGAAAGAACCAATTTTGAGTTAATTCTTTTTTTTTTTTTTTTGGACTAAAAAAAATACAAATACATTATGAAGAGTTAGCCTCATTTTCTGTACCTCTGTATATGGATATTTCCACCATCTTTTGCATACAAGTCAAATACCTTCAAAAAGACAATATCCTGGAAAGAAACAAGAAAACATCTTATGTTAAAGTAAATCTTATCACATGTGTACCTAAAGTACAAATTTCCAAGTGAGACAACGCTCTAGCAACGTAACTCTTATCGAACATAACTTCCATACATCCATCAAAGTCTTGATAAAAGCCCTGGGGGCGTAAGATTTTCCAAAAGGGTGTTTATTTTATTATATTTTCTATAGATACAGATATATTTCATTTTTGCTGCTTTTCACACATTTTGAAGTCCCTCATCCCCAGAATATGGACCAAAGCAGTCGTTAACATATACCGGTAAGTGATGATTGTAGTGTATATAACTTTTAATATCTTTTTTTTTTTACGAAGTTTAGTCCAAAAGTTCGGGAAAATCCCTATCAGCAAAAATATATAAGAAACTGGAACAGAGAAACTGTGTGACAAAATGCGATTTTTCAGCATTTTGCATATTCATGCCATCAATTATAAGCCATGGGGAATGAGGGATGGCATAAATGGAATAGGACTTCTATCAATACTTTTACAGTACATCTCGTTCAGTCTCACACTCCACTATAGACGGCTAAAAAAGAGAAAAACCTGCAATTAGCTTATACATTAAATAAAACTTACATCAGTAGTTCTTGCTTTGATGGAATCGTTTAACGTCCAACCGCCATTCTTTTGATCCTTCTGTTTGTGTATAAAAAAAGAAAAATCAATTAAACTATAAAAGATAATGAAAATTTTTGTTTACAAACAGGATAATTTCTCCAGTTTCATTTCCTAAACAAGTACAACCTGATATTTGTGTAAGCTATAAACTGCGAACTCAATTGATAGCAATCTTTATTTTATTACCTTAAAAATGTCCATAAATACTTTCATTATATTCCAGACATCCTTTGGTTAAGGTAAATAGATACTAACAAAAGCAATAATTACATTCGTCACTAAAGAGGAATGTTTATATTATGGCATTAATTTAATAACCAAGTGTCCCATTTCTACTGCTCTCTTTCATTTTCTCTTACCCTATATTTGAATGCTTTAAAAAAAAATATCTTTATAGAAATTTTAATATAGCACATAAAATATATATGTAACAACATTGGCACAGATCAAAAGATACAGCATCTGAAAGGAGAAGTCATTTGAGCATTCTAGAATAGAAGAAAGTGTGTTTTTTGTTAGTTCCGTGCACAATACAGATAGCAGAAGACACGTGCAGCTCACCTAAAATACTGTAACTGCATTATGTACATTAGCACTGTTACTTTGGAGATAGGGAGCAAACAGTTTTGCTTTTAATTTGTTTCTAGAAGCTTCTACCAAAGTAATTTAGTTTAATTGTAAAGAAAAACTGTCAACTTTCAGGGAAAAACAACCTTAAGCAATATTCTAACATCTACACCACCTCCCAATGTTTGAAATAAAACGACATGAAACTGACATTACTTCTATGTGCAAACTCTTTTTTATTTAAATTGAAGATTCTTTCTTTTCCTTTGGGTTTAATTCATGTTTCAAAAGTATTTCTGTTATCTATAGGTGGGCAGTTTGCTCTACCAATGTTCCTGTAAAGAACCAGTGCAAGACTTACATCCTCAATTTAAAAGAAACTGAAATCTTAATTATATAAAAGGTCAGGTTGGTAGCAAGACAGGAAATCATCAATGAAAAATGAAGATACATGTATATAAAAAGAAGCAAAACTGCCACATACAGAAACTGCTAGTATGGTAGAAAGCATTTAAGGGTACAATAACTCTTGTTTCAACACAGCTGCTATACATATAGCTTTAACCGCTAACACTGCCATATAGTAATGCAAACTCTGAAGCACAGTCAACTTGAGCTTCTAAAAATGAACATGCATTTATTCCCATCACATTTTAAAAATATGTATGATAAAAAAAATTTATCAAGAGGTTTATTTTCAAGTAAATAAGGAGCTTATCATAAGATTTTGCAGAAATATGATGTGTCACAGAAGCTGATTCTCTACTGCAGTAAAGAATTCCATTAAACTATTCTGGGTTTCACACTTTATACTGCTGTGGCATTTTATACAGTAACACTAATCAATCACTTAATCTGAAATGTAATTATTAATGAGAAAGCGGATTTTCCCACTTCTGCAACGATACCTATACCGGTTGTTGGTTGGAAAAATCTAAAATACATAAAATACACAACATATTGAGTGTCACTTAAACAAAATTAAAGAAAATCGTTTCATGATTTTTCTTGTTTACGCATTTATACAGAGACATGTTTATTATTTTTTAAAGGGAAACTCAAGTCAGAAGAAGATTGTGTAAGAATTTTTAAAATCGGACAAAAATTAGAAGAGTTATGAGAAATCTAAGACTCATGAAACATTAAAAGCCGAGCCGGATGCCTTACATATTGCATTATGTAAAAAGAATTGAATTAAGTATTGTGCAAAACATTTAAAGAAATAAGATAGCTTTTAAACCATTAAAAGCATAAAAACCGTAACATAAAAGTTAACCTGATTTTGTTCAAAGCAGGATAAAGATAGAGCAACCTAATAAATTGGATGTCAGAAAACTAAATAAAGAAAATCACAACCCTTAAAACTTAAAATGATTTATTTGAAGTGCTTTGTAGAAAACAATTCTTTCAGAAAGAGATAACAAAACTACATAAAATGTCTTGCACAATTTAGAATGCTATAAGCCCTATAAAACCTACGACTACACTTAATCAGAATTTAATAGTCAAATTTTAGTACTTTGTATTTTATATAGGAAACACAATTTGTAAGACCAGTTGAACCAATATTATTCTGCCCTTCTTCTCAGAATGAATTACATTTTTAAAGCTTTTTTAAAATATGAATTGCATTTTTAGAGCTTTTAAAGCTTTAATTAAAAAAAAACATTTTTAGAGCTTTTCAAAATATGAATTACATTAAGATATGTATAGCTGTATTGGAATAAAGTTATATGAGACAGGAAGTTAAAATTATTACTCTGTTCAGTCAATGAGATTTTAAATATGAATTACATTTTAGAGCTTTTTAACAGAGATGAAGGAAAGTGCTGGCATGTACATGTACAGAGAAGCAGCACATGCAAAACATGCATCTGGGGGAAAATTACCTTGTGTACAGCACAGACCCTTTTTAAAATTTTATAAATGATCAAAGGACTGAAGGTACTGCTGAGGCTGAATAATTCATCCAAATCATTTATATGATAAATGTCCTAAATATTTAAACCTATGGCTTCAGCAGATTTAAGCAGAAACATAAATGTAAACTGGTCTCTCAGTAACAAAGTCACATCATCATAAGACACTTTTTGTCTTCTTTTAGGACTCAAACAACAAACATTTACATCTGGTACAAAGTCAGCTATCATGTTACAAAATACAACTGCAAACTCTGACTGACAGGTAAGCATGTGACTTTTATGCAAATGAAATCATGTGACCATCATAACTGTAAATTAACATTGTACTAAGGTATTTTTGTGTAAAACAAAATGTAAAAAGACTTCACCTTTGAAGATATTTTATTATTTATATAGGGTTTGTCAGTACCATTTCCCACAGCTAAAATTAGCAAAGACTAAATAAACAAGAGCTGTCCCTCACAAGTGACGAATGCCCCCGAAAGAGGTGCCTCACAGTCTGTGTCCTCTCCATGTGCTCAATAAATGTGCTATGTAATTTTAAAATCCTTCCATGCATGACAGAGTAATCATGCATACAGTATTCCATTACTTTAAACACTAAGTGTGACCTTGACCTTTGAGGTAGGGACTTGGGTCTTGCCTGGACACATCCGCTTGATGTGCTAGACATTTTTGCCAAGTTATTTTAAAATCCTTCAAAGCATAATAAAGTTATAGTCCGGACACAAATGTATGCATATATACAGGATTCCATTACCTATAAATTCTAAGTGTGACCTTGACCTTTGTGGTAGGGATGTGGGTCTTGCACGCGACACGTCGTATTGATTTGCTAGACATGTGTGCCAAGTTATTTTAAAATCCTTCAAAGCATGACAAAATTACAGTCCGGACACGAATGCGTGCATATATATGCATATATAGAGGAATCCATTACCTTCAAACTCTAAGTGTGACCTTGACCTCTGAGGTAGGGACGTGGGTCTTGCACGCGACACGTTGTCTTGATGTGCTAGACATTTGTGCCAAGTTATTTTAAAATCCTTCAATGCATGACAAAGTTACAGTCCGGACACGAATGTGTGCATATATGCATATATAGAGGAATCCATTACCTTCAAACTCTAAGTATGACCTTGACCTTTGAGGTAGGGACGTGGGTCTTGCAAGCGACACGTCGTCTTGATGTGCTAGACATGTGTGCCTAGTTATTTTAAAATCCTTCAATGCATGACAAAGTTACAGTCCGGACACGAATGTGTGCATATATAGAGGATTCCATAACCTTCATACTCCAAGTGTGACCTTGACCTTTGAGGTAGGGATGTGGGTCTTGCACGCGACACGTCGTCTTGATGTGCTAGACATGTGTGCCAAGTTATTTTAAAATCCTTCAATGCATGACAGAGTTACAGTCCGGACACGAATTTGTAAGTGGGGACGCACGGACGGACGGACAGACGGTGCGATTTTAATATGCCTCCCTTCGGGGGCATAAAAAAGAAGATAACAATTTTGCAGTCTTTCAAAAAGAGAAAAGGTAATCTAGTAGATAACAATTTTGCAGCCCTACAAAATGAGCAAAAGTAAGCCTGTCTTTACCTTTCCTGAATAATGCCGGAGAGAAACATAGTGCGGCTGAAACAATTAAGTTTTGTTAGACATAAATGTGGCTGAAAATAAAAACTGTGTTGCATAATTGGCTGCAAGTGGATAGAGAATCTTCTGCAACTCTTCTAGGAATAATTTATCCAGTTTTTTAGGAGTTTTTCCTTAAATATTTGTCTTGTTAATCCATAAACATTTTCTCCCAACTGGAAGGATCTTAGGTTTTGTCAAATTTCAAGGGTACAATCAAATTTCTTCAATTTCTCTCTTTTTCTTTTTTAAATAATGATATCTGTTGGTTGTTTTGACAGAAGTTTCTTTTAATGACATCAAACTTTCATATTTTCTTACCTTGTCTGAGTAAGTAAACATTCATTTAATGTTGCAGAAAAATGTGGCCAAAAAGTGTGACCTTTACATTCAATGCATCAGCTTTGATGCATGGCCAGTACTTGGTAATCTAATGGAGCATACAATGTATTATCATGTAATTTTATGGAATACATATGAACAGCAGTGCCATACAATCACATGGCATCCTTGAAGTATTTCCTTGTAAGCAGTGGTTGTGAAGTGCATGTTGTGTCCATTGTAAGCACACAACACATCATGAAGAAATGAGAACTGCTCATGTAAAAGAGAGCAGATATGCACTGTCTATGTAAATGAGAACAGATATGACATTGTACTGTTCATGTAAATGAGAACAGATATGAAATTGTACTGTTCATGTAAATGAGAACAGACATTGTACTGTTCATGTAAATGAGAACAGATATGACATTGTACTGTTCATATAAATGAGAACAGATATGACATTGTACTGTTCATGTAACTGAGAACAGATATGACATTGTACTGTTCATGTAAATGAATACAGATATGACATTGTACTGTTCATGCAAATGAGAACAGATATGACACTGTACTGTTCATGTAAATGAGAACAGACATGTACTGTTCATGTAAATGAGAACAGATATGACATTGTACTGTTCATATAAATGAGAACAGATATGACATTGTACTGTTCATGAAAGTGAGAAAAGATATATAAAGAACGATGCTCTGCCGAATTCCTGCAAAACAGTTGACCAAGGTGAAGGATATTGCCATCTGAACCAAATGTCTTGTGATCTATAAAAACATTTTCTTGCATACTGTCATATAAAACAAAAGGTATTCAGATTCTGTGTTGGGGAAAGTGACGTCACAACATTTATGTATAACGTTATGTCTCAAGTATTTCACAAGAGTCGTCTATCACTTGCAAGAATATTATACGCTCAGAACTCATTTTAGAACAGACTCTCAAGTACATGTATAACTTATACATTCTGTCTTTTTGCTGACAGATGATCAATATTAGAATAATGAAAAATGTTGCAGGAAAGAATTAGCTTGTTATGTGGGCTGCTACAAGGGCTATTACAGCTATTGTGGAAGACAATACAATTGTGCAGACTGACTACCACACGGTCTAGACAATTGAACTTAGCCACTGTTGAAATTGTTTATTGGGAAATGTCATCACCAAATTCCAGGCTATGTTATATACAGAGTCTAGTAAGGTTGAAGAAAGTAATGCTACAGATTTTGTCACACAAAGTAGGTCTTTGTCTTATTATTAAATACAGCTCTGTCATTTTTTTTACTAAATCAATGAGGTAACAGTTGAAGTAATGAATGGTGCTGTCTATCAAGATCTATATACTATATAAGTCTAACACTTATTTTTTCTGCAAAAAAAAAAAAAGGAGAAACAATTTTGTCACTGCAAGCTGGTCTGCATGCATCCTCTAAAAAAAAATGATGTTTCTTTTCCTGTTATTTTAAAACTGAAATTGAATCAAATTCATAAGAGCAAGTTGCAGATGCATGTACAATACCTGTCAAACATAAAAACTTCTTAGAAGAGTTTGTTTTGTTGACACCCCCTCAACTACAACAGGCTTTCATTAATCCAATTCAGGACATGAATCAAAAGGTAAAAAGAAGACAAAAGAACTACCATACTACGTAATATTAATTCCATTGCCAGTACAGAAACATCCTACTGTTCTACATATTCAAACCATATTTTCCTGTTCCTTTCAGACATAGGTTAAAACACATTACCATTACCACACTAACAGACTGAAGTTTTTATGGCATTCTCTGATGGATCCGCCAGACACTCCTTTATCAGAAACTGCCTGTGCAAATTGTTTTAGGTACAAAAGTAAAAGCTTCCTCATCTATTCAGTGGTGAGATAATCATGTAAATAGTTTTCCTCTAAGCACACAAGATATTGTAGTATTTAGGGGTTAGTAAGTACTGAAACAAGGTTGTGAAAACCCATCACCATTGTATTATTACAAAAAAATGTACAAAGTTTCACAGTTAAAACAGTGAATCTGTGATTACATGAACTATCTTCTGCATGGAATAATTGCCCAAAGTAAGGTGAAAGCTGCTATCTGCATGCTTCTTCATGTTACATCATATTATCAAAAATGTTTTCGATCTGACATTTTTTTTTATTCTTGACCATTTTATCAAAGTGACACATTATGACAATTTCATCAATTAACAATGGCTGGCATTGTGTTATTCTTTGAGTACGAAGGCTGTACATGAGGAATCACATAGCCAAATCATTTGTGTAATATTGACCCTTATGCATTTCCATTTGTGTTTTAATTAAAGGTACACTTTCAAGCTAAGGACACTCATACAGTACCTAAAAGATGGACTCTAGAATTTAAAATTCTACAGACTCCCAGATTTTAAACCTGTTGAAATAGACATGTTAAGTAAACATTTCATTAACTTGATGACACAGAATACTGCAATGCAGCCAGAATGATTGGTCCTTTTCAAACCGATATCATTACAAATTTACTTTCGCAATTTTAAAACAGATGGGTACTTAATGTATCTTTTTTCTGAGTATGCATCTTTAACATTAACAAAATAATTGCACAAACTGTTTTTGAATGATGTCTTCACAGCCTTGTTAAGTGTTGTTACAAAGAATTTCACACACTTAAATACCTCGTCCTCTGTACACATGGATGCAAGCAGACTTTTATTACTGAATTTCTTTAGAATACTTGCAAACATGCCAGTAAACTTGTGATGTCCCTATACACATTTCAACATTTATTATATAGTAATGCAACATAATATCATGGTAAAAATAAAACTGCTACGTATATCTTATAGTTATCTAACCTTTTAAAACAAATATAAAACAAGAGCTGTCCCTCCCAAGTGACGAATGCCCCCGAAAGAGGTGCCTCACAGTCTGTGTCCTCTCCATGTGCTCAATAAATGTGCTATGTAATTTTAAAATCCTTCCATGCATGACAGAGTAATCATGCATACAGTATTCCATTACTTTAAACACTAAGTGTGACCTTGACCTTTGAGGTAGGGACTTGGGTCTTGCACGCGACACATCCGCTTGATGTGCTAGACATTTGTGCACAGTTATTTTAAAATCCTTCAAAGCATAATAAAGTTATAGTCCGGACACAAATGTATGCATATATACAGGATTCCATTACCTATAAACTCTAAGTGTGACCTTGACCTTTGTGGTAGGGATGTGGGTCATGCACGCCACACGTCGTCTTGATGTGCTAGACATTTGTGCCAAATTATTTTAAAATCCTTCAAGGCATGACAAAGTTACAGTCCGGACACGAATGTGTGCATATATGCTTATATAGAGGAATCCATTACCTTCAAACTCTAAGTATGACCTTGACCTTTGAGCTAGGGACGTGGGTCTTGCACGCGACACCTCGTCTTGATGTGCTAGACATTTGTGCACAGTTATTTTAAAATCCTTCAATGCATGACAAAGTTACAGTCCGGACACGAATGTGTGCATATATGCTTATATGGAGGAATCCATTACCTTCAAACTCTAAGTATGACCTTGACCTTTGAGCTAGGGACGTGGGTCTTGCACGCGACACGTCGTCTTGATGTGCTAGACATGTGTGCCTAGTTATTTTAAAATCCTTCAATGCATGACAAAGTTACAGTCCGGACACGAATGTGTGCATATATAGAGGATTCCATAACCTTCATACTCCAAGTGTGACCTTCACCTTTGAGGTAGGGATGTGGGTCTTGCACGCGACACGTCGTCTTGATGTGCTAGACATGTGTGCCAAGTTATTTTAAAATCCTTCAATGCATGACAAAGTTACAGTCCGGACACGAATTTGTAAGTGGGGACGCACGGACGGACAGACGGTCAGACGGACGGACAGACGGACAGACGGTGCGATTTTAATATGCCACCCTTCGGGGGCATAAAAATTGATGACCATTAAAGTATACTAAAGTCTAGGCATTCATTAACATTTTGAGCCAGAAATTGAGCCATGAATGATGTTGTTATATCAATTTTTCTCGGTTACAGTGAGGTACTGGAACATAAGTGACAACAGTAACTGAAGAAAGCAAAACTTTGCCAGTATACTTGTCTCTTGATAAAGCAGCATTGTGAGTTTACCCATTCACAAAAATTCATAACTTCAGAAGCTTGTAGGCAATCAAATTGCATTTTATGTTACCCTATTTACAGTTAATATTTTTTTACCAATGCAGTCCTCCAACCATTGCACCTTTGACCTTGTAGATGGCTCTTTCAAATCTCTGGCACTAACAGGATAAAACCTTTAAAATCTGCAAGTCAATATTTAGCTATTTATATATATATATATATGAAATGCTCAGCTGATCAACAAACAAACTAATAATATGTATGAAATATACATACAGAATCGAGAGTGTCATCTATCAGATACACGCTACATCTCTCACACTGTAGAAGTTCCTGAGCATCTAGCATGATTTTCTGCACAAGTTTTTCCAAGTTTTGCTGTTCCTCAAACACTCCTCGTGCCAGGTTGAGCAAAAGCTGTACAAATTGAGGAACAAAATAAAGTCAACCTGTCTTAAGGCAACCAGCCTAAGGATGCATCAGAAGAAGGTCGATGCGTTATGCAGGTGTATATGTATAATACAAAAATGACCAATCAGAGTACAGCAGTATAAACTGTTTAAGACAGGTGGCTGTTTAACAGAGGTAACAACTAACACATGCTGTAGTTTCATAAGGTCTGTAAATCAGCATTAAACTTCATTGATGGAGAGACTTAGTACATGAAAATTGCAAGAAGTCTTCTTAACTTTGCAGGTTACTAAGCCAGGACCTTCTGCCACATTTGACGCATTAGTTTGAAAAACTAAAATTAGAAATGAATTTTCAGGAGAAACTTCAATTCATCCTGAAAGACTCAAGCAAATAGTTTGAATACTTATTTGCATCCTTTAATTAGGACATAAAAAATCAGTATTTTCAACTTGAAGAATGTACTAAAAGAAAACACTTTGATTTTTTTTCTTTAACCCTGCCACAAGTATTTTAACTTTTCATTGTATTTTCAAGTGCACAAATAGTCATAGCCTGTATAAAGGAGACAACTTTACAAATTCAAGTTTACCTTATTGCGTTTATATTCCTGCACTGACAACTCGAAGAGTTGAGCATTTGTGATACCAATTCCACAGAACATCAGGTACTTCCGGAATACCTACAAAATATCAAAACCATACAAGACATTTGAAAATATTTTTACCTTCCCTCTCTCTCTCCTGCCTTCCCTCTCGATCTGCCTCCATGACACATCTTAATCATATTCAAACAGAAAACAAACCATGTCACTATATACAGACGTGTCTTTCTACTTCATTAACATGCACTGTTTAGAGGCCCTGAAATAACTGCTTGTAAAAGGGGCAATCCCTACGATGAGCAGATTATTTTCTCAAAACGATTAATATGAGCTTAATGTACATGTAAAACAATAAATAAGTTTTTCACGAAGAACATGTATCGAGAAATGTCTCTTTTATGATGCACGGTGTGCCAAATTGCGCAATATAGCGGCATTTTATCATAAATCGCTATCCACCCAAAAAATTGTGAAGCAAGTGTTTATGAAGGTTTTATGGCACTACACTATATGCATGACTATGCTAATTTCACCGATGTTTACTGGAAGTTTTAGCTGAAACTTTCAAGTTCGGAAGCAATCCCTGTCAATTATTTAAACAAAAATAGTTTTGAGATTATTTAAATTGATCCCAGATTTAGGTGTATGCGTCTTTAAGCTGACATGTGTCTCTGCTTGTATGTTATTACATTTGAAAAGCAGTAGTTAAGAGAAATGATTGCAACAACTATTACTGTTATATTTCACATCCAGCAATACTGTCTGCAGATAAACTTCAAAGTTGATATTTTCATTTTTAGGAAACAATTTTTAGAATAGAAAAATCGGACAAACAATAAATGAAAGGAAGAAAATTGACATGCTGTTTACTGAGGGAAACAAGCACTTTTTGTGAAAGACTCAAAGTTTCTTCAATTTGCTCTCATATGAAATCAAATATCTAGAAATGCCATAAATTCAAGAATTTGACATTTTATCTAATGTAAATTTACTGAATCTCAGCTTCTACCGCAATTCAAGAGGTTCCAAAATGAGACAGACTCTGTGAAATGTAAAAGGAATATTAAAAATTGTAATAGAAGTTCAGAAGAAAATGGAACATATTGCAAATGTTTGGCTCCAAACAGTCTGCCCCACAGAAAGATTGATGACACTTTTCCAAGACCCAAGCCGCTGGAGGTCCAACAGAAGATCCATCAGAAAATTTGAATGTCAGTATTTTATTCTAACTTGTTACATCAATTTTCTATTAATTTCCATGTTTCTGAAATTTGCTGTTTACTTAACAAATATTCTTAAGACTGACTCTTGGCCGACTCTCGGTTAAATCAGAACACTGAGGAAACGGAAAGTAATTTTACGCTATTTTCCCAAAAATAATGAACAGGATTACTAGAATTAATGAAAATTGTGCATGGATTTCTAGTTATTTATTGTCTTGTTGCTTTAACTTACAAAAACGTAACAGCAATTTTATCAATTTATAGTTATGGAGGATATTCAGAAAATGTCAGTCTTTTATTTCAACCACACGGTAGGCTTTGACAGAATCCTGAATGGTTGCACAGCACAGTGCAGTACTTCTTAAACAAAACTACTTGTTCAGAAACAAGTGTTCCGCTTCTTGAAGTAGTGTTGGCATTTTTTAAAAGCCAGTTCTTTTTACAATACAAGCGAAACTAGAACTATCACTGAAGGTGATGAATACCCCCCGAACATCCCACTGACACAGTATTTAAAATTTATGTAGTATTTGATGCTTTAATTATTGGACCTGCACATCTGTGAAATATAATTAAATTTTGACCAGCGGGTTTGGAGATTAAAAGCACACAAGATTTTACTATCTCAAGCCCCTGTGACCTTTGATCTAGTGACCCAAAACATGGACCATGCACAACTAGTTATTGAACTTATCACTTCTATGAAGTATCATTAAATTCTGACCAGGGGTTTTGAAGATTTAGCGTCCACAAGATTTTACCATCTCGAGTCCCTGTGACCTTGACCTTTGACCTAGAGACCTGAAACCTGGACCATGCACAACTAGGCATTGTACTTATCACTTGTGTGAAGTATCATCAAATTCTGACCAGGGTTTTGACATTTAGGGGGCAGTCCACAAGATTTTACTATCCCAAGCCGCTGTGACCTTGATATTTGACCTAGAGACCCGAAACCTGGACCATGCACAACTACGCATTGTACTTATCACTTGTGTGAAATATCATTAAATTCTGACCAGGGGTTTTGAAGATTTAGCGTCCACAAGATTTTACCATCTCAAGCCCCTGTGAACTTGACCTTTGACCTAGAGACCCGAAACCTGGACCATGCACAACTAGGCATTGTACTTATCACTTGTGTGAAGTATCATCAAATTCTGACCAGGGATTTTGGAGATTTAGCATCCACAAGATTTTACCATCCCCCGCCCCTGTGACCTTGACCTTTGACCTAGAGACTCGAAACCTGAACCATGCACAACTAGGCATTGTACTTATCACTTTTGTGAAGTATCATCAAATTCTGACCAGGGGTTTTGGAGATTTAGCGTCCACAAGATTTTACTATCCCAAGCCCCTGTGACCTTGACCTTTGACCTAGAGACCCGAAACCTGGACCATGCACAACTAAGCATTGTACTTATCACTTGTGTGAAGTATCATTAAATTCTGACCAGGGGTATTTGAGATCTAGTGTCCACAAGATTCCGTCTACAGAAGGACAGACGGCCCGACAGACAAGCTGAATCTAGTATACCCCCCCTAACACTTTGTGTTCGGGGGGTATAACAAACATTATATTAAATCAACATTGAGTATATGTGTGGATGCATAAGACCTTGGTCTTGATAAATACATAACTTCCTACTGAAGCCACAAAAGTAGCTTTAAAGTATGCATACAGCATACCACATCTTATACTCATCAAAATCAAGCATTTTTACCTCAACATCTTGTTCTTCAAACTCATGATTGCCTGTAACCTTGTTTATAATTTGAGCTGCTCCTATCACTTCCATCTCGTGGTTATGTATCGGCATACATAATATACTATGAGTTCTGTAGCCGGTTTTCTTGTCTATTTCCTTGTTAAATCTCGGATCCTGTAAGCAGTTTAAAATATTATAAACGCAGTTGATAGAGTGTGGTTAAACAGATCGCAATGAACCTAGACTTTTAACCATATTTAGGTATGTTTGCGCTACACCTTAAAAATTCGATGTGTCAAGTATTGCTCTTAGACACATGTTGGCCAAACCTCTTAAAATTTTGCTACACAAAGTCTATAACATTCTCCTTTTCTTATGGCCTTACTTAACTGATTTTGGTTCCCAAAGAAGCAAGTGATAAAATTCAGAAATTGAATCTTCAAGATACTTGTCACTGATTTCAATAAGGCCGAATTTGACAAAGTTTATTTTAAAACTTTTGTAGTACCTACAAAGCACTTCTCCTAAGTTCATTTAGTAGCCTACTTTTCAACCCAGCTCTAAGCTTGATATTTAAAGGTGCTGCGATTTTATCAAGGGACACATTAATAAAGATCCACAGTGCTCAAACATGAATCTATTCGTGATCTTCTCTGGAATCTGACCATGAACTGAAAGGTTTTGCAGCTGCTTTAAAAGTATTTACACAACTTGTAAGTATTTAATGTGTTGTAAATAGTTTCACTTTTGGAGTACAATTCTGGCCAAATCTCTGAATGTGATGGTTGGTTTAAATCTGCTACAGGCATGGCAAATAATGCATCAATTGATGTTTTTCAACTGTTCTCTATAATGTGCACTTTTATATGAGTTGATAATGTTTTTTATCAGATTAAAGTATACACGAAGTACTGTGGTTGTAAGTGAAAAAATACTAAACATGAAACAATAGATATATCAACAAGTTATGAAACTAAATGAATAAAACAATTAAAAAATACAAATATCTCACTATCTGGGTTCAAACCTACTGCTATCTTGAACAAGAATCTACATTGTAATAATTGTGATATACACAACAGTTGGAAAACCTATGTTTGAATACCTCGTTATCTGTAGTCCCATTTTCCCCCAACATTTTAACTTATCCCTGCCGGACTACACCAGAGAAAATATACAGCAGTGTTCCCACTCAGTTTTTTTTTCAAGGGTATACTTACCCCCTGGACACAAAAAGAAGGGGTAAATCTACAGTGAGTTTGGAGCTTCCTGTTTTCTTAGTTAGTAAACAATCACAGTTCTAAAACCAAAATGCATTTACCTGATAAGCATCCTTTATGTTGATTGTTTCTTTGGTTAATGCTACAGTTCCAACTATTCCCCTGCCAAATGGAATTTTAATTTCAGTCTCTTCTGTATGTAATGAGTCCTCTAGAGTTGAAGTGTCAGTCACATCAAACAATTTAGAAACT
Organism: Saxidomus purpurata; assembly: GCA_022818135.1. Classification (NCBI taxonomy): domain Eukaryota; kingdom Metazoa; phylum Mollusca; class Bivalvia; order Venerida; family Veneridae; genus Saxidomus; species Saxidomus purpurata. Next base: position 41,400,433 of record JAFMSR010000014.1, read on the forward strand.
AGAAACCTTTTTTCTTTTGACCCCTTTACAAGAAATAAGCTTCCCCTGTCACTACCAGTTAATACACTTACATTCCGCAATATCTTATGACACAATACATTGACATCTAATTCACTTGCAATGTCTCTTATTAGTTCCATAAACATTTCTGACTCACTCATAGCAAGTAGTTTCTCTTTTTGAACTTCTGACCTCTTCCTCTGCCTGACCATGCCATCAACATAATTTTTAAACATGTTAGAAGTGATGGAATTCCTTGCTGCAGTATTAAATTTTGGTTGAAGTCCTGAAACATCAAGGTTTTTAATTTTATACATAAGTTCCGGTGTAGCATGTTTCTTGAGCCAGTTTTCAAGAAACTCAGCATTATCCAGGAGAAAAGTTTCCACATCTTCTTCTTTCAGAGCTGACTCCATCTTTGTATCACCCATGTTCTTTTCTAGTTGCTCTGTCTGCAGAATATCTTTACATGCCTAAGGTATCAGCATCGTATCAGTTTCTGAAAAATATGAATTATGTAAATCTTTCAGATTGGAACCAGCGAGATACATGTATTAAAGAAAGCCAATGTTTTTTTTAATTCAAGTGAGGGTCTAATTCTGGCCGGGTTGGCAATTTTGTGGTAAAATTGGGAAAAATTATAAATTTTGCACCAGAAACCTCATTTGGCTTGACTTCCAGTGATACGATTGTTCATACTTGGTCCAATAAAAAACAGGTGTTTCAGTTTGTTTGTCTGGCAACAACACATCTGTCTTCTGATTCAGCGATTGTCAGTGTCCGACTTGGATAAATTGTGATTCAACATCTGTAATGCTGCTTACTGGTTTACTGTATGTATCTTAGAGTTTTAGCATTGGTACCAGATAATCCATATGACCAACGCCCCCAGAAGAATTTAGTTGGCAGTGGCTAGAGTTACGGTAGCGTAACTCTAGCCTCCGAGTCTAGAGTTACGTGAGTTCCGTATCTCTAGAAAATCCTATGAGGATGGGCTAGAGTACGGAAGTTTATAAAGACATATGCATATTGCTTTAAATATGCATGGTAATGTATTGTAAACTTTACCATATCACCAGTAATAGTGTATAAACCGATCTGTCGGCAAATGCAGAGACATCGTAGCCGCCATTTTGGTTTTCCATAATACATTGGCGGAAATATATCGTTTTATCTCCGTCTTTACTTGAGCGACAATTATATCACATTTTGTGCAAAGCATGATAGAAGTTAAGTAACATATGTTGTTGACATATGTTGTTTTTGTATTTAATTGTAGAAGGCACTCAAATCGTGACCAAAAAAAAGACTGATTTTAATTGTGATTGAAAGCAGGGTCCGTGTATTACACGTAGTCGAAAGTACAGCTGTTAAATTTCAAAATAAATCTTAATTTCTTTTTTTTCGTTTACTTTTTTCATGCTCTTAAAATTCTAATATTCTTCTTTTATTAATCTTACGATTGTTTATTAACGTTGTTTGTAAACAGAACACGTAAGAGTATACTGCATGACAATGATAGTTCCGATATTAGCAACAAGTATAACCAAAATGGCGCCTGTGAAATTGTCGTATAACGGTATATACAACAGATCAGTTTATTCACGAATAGTGGTAAAATATGTAAGTTTACAACACATTATCATGCATATATTAAAGCAATATTCATACCTTTATAAACTTCCGTAACTCTAGCCTTTCCTCTTAGGGTTTTGCTAGAGATACGGAACTTCCGTAACTCTAGACACTGCCAATTTAGTTATTTTAGGTTTCGGGGGATAGTGCAAGATACAGACCACTTCCAGAAAACACCCCTTTCTTTAACATGCCCATTGTACAGCACCGATACATTGGACCTCGGTTTTAGGTCTCATCCAAAAGACCATTAGTTACGTTAGTGGAGGACCCGGGGATCAAACCTGTGATCTCTGGATTACAAGTCCAGCGCATTAACCACTTTAGACCACCGATCTGCTTGCTGGTTTACTGACTCTGTTCTTCACAATTTAAACTACGCAAGTCACAGGTGCAAATTTGATATTCATGAATAAAATTACACCTGTCCCTGCAAATGACTCACGACAGTGGCCGGCCGATGCATGGATGCCAAACTCAGCTGTGCAGAACTTCTTTTGCAGAAAGATTAAATCTACCATTTTGGAATTGATTCTACTAGTACTATCCAGGTTTCATGTCTGTTGGTGCGTTTTTAATTTTTCTCAAACCGGCATATCTTTCGTCAGAAATATATATTTTAATTGACCTGAGGTGACATTTCATGATTTTGCAATCAACCGCCATTCAAACGCTGTTTTTCGAAGCCATGACGTCATATCCTTTGAAGGTCGGGACTAAAATACTAACAAAAGCAACTCTGACATACAGTTTCAGAGAAGAGGTTTAAAGAAATGTTGTCGACGGACCATGGACGAAAGACGAAGCAACATTGATAACAACAACGGCTTTAACGTTAAAAGAAGAAAAAAGATGATAATTATAAACTTTGGCCACGAACAACACCAAACACAGCACCCACCTGCTAGAAAACAAACACACAGAATGACATCTCCAACTACAGCTTTAGGCAGTACAAACAATAAAATAAATACTCTCATATCAGAACTTCTAATACATTGTATGTATAGTTGCTTCCTCATATCAATGCTTTGTCAGTCTCGATCGACTCATTATCACGCGTACAGGAAAAATTGTAACTCAATGGAATGTATAATATTCTAACTTCTGATACATAACTTTATCGTGCTAGAGAATCATTGAGAGTTTGACATAAGTTGAAGTGCAACAACTTACTAATGTACTGACTAACCATGAATGTGAAACTGCCCATTATTTCTATGCCGAATTTGCTAGCTGATAAACGAATTTATGTTGCAAACAGTCTTCATATGTACACAGCTGAAAACTGTATCAGAAGATTATGATTGTGTTACAGCCCCGCTTTGCTGAGATACCGATAGAAGAATGAACCCTATAAATATGTTGAGTATGACATACCGACTCTAAATATATCTTTTGTATTGAAAGAACTGTGTTCTACTTGCTCTAAAATAAAATCGAAGTTTGTCTTTCTGTCGTACTCCTGTCGTTGATTCTGGAAAACTGTTGTCAGCAAGCGTTTTTTTTCAAATATCATTGGAAAAAATACATTGCTATATTTATAACATGTTGTCTTGATTTCAAAATGCAATGTCTATAATCTTTTTGTACAAAATCAGGATCAATTTTGACGGTGAGGCATCTATCTGTCTTGTTTTAAGTGCTCCGAGTAAATATAACATCCACAGTGATCATGTGCCTTTAAAATTATTGATGTTCCTGAATCACATTTAAATAGAGGATAATAATTATTATTGTTGGTTTCGATGTAATATCATGTTATAATCTAACCGAGTGAGCACCAAAAGTATTATTTCAAAATAAATACTTTTGGTGTTCACGAGCGAAATTAACGTGATATTCCATCGCTACCAACAATTTTCTGTTTATTTTGTTTAAAATCTACTTTTTGTTGAGTTTGTTTCAATAAAATGTCGAAAATCGCAGCAGACGTCATAAGAAAGCAGAGGCACATTCGGTATCATTTTAATGACGTCATTGTCGTATGGTTTCCAACATTCATTACGCTCGGGGTTTTTTACGTTAATCCGGGTAAAATATATAGATAAATTCACTGAGTGAACAGTGCGTTTGTCGGGTAATAAGCCACCGTTTTATTTCAATAAACCACCGAAATTCATAAAATAATGTATGCCCTAAGTCATTGTTTATCAACAGTGACGTGATATAACGTAAGAGTTTTTTATGTTCTTCAGTGAAAATAAAAGAAAACAGACCGACTTAAGTAGACCAACAATATTATGAAATATGGGCTATTGTTTGAATGCAAATTGTTTGCCTTCTGTAATTTAAACAAAAAATAAAATAACAAAATCATAGATTCAGATTACACCAAGGTCAGAATAGTAGCGCTTTGGAAAATCTGCGTTGTTTACAGTGTTTATAGGGTGTGTATTTTAGTTTGTGATTAGTGTTATTTGCCAATAAACAAGACATTGAATTTTGATAAGGCTTTAGCAGGGATTACTTTTATTTACACTGTCCTGTGACTTTGGAACATGGTGGGGGTAAGAGTGAGGTTGGGTGCGCACCATAAACCGGTTTAAGCTCCCCAGTGGTGTTTTTGCCACTGACCGTTCCAAGGCGGTGCCCCACTGTGTTCCTTTAATTGTTCGTTTTGTCCTCGTGTGTTTGCTTTGTATGCTAGTGTGTGTTGGTGGTGTGTGTGTGTGTGTGTGTGTGTGCGTGATTGTGTGTGTGTGTCGTGTGTGTGTGCGTGTGTGTGTGTGTTGGTGGTGTGCACTTCTGGGTGCTGTGGGGCTCGTTTTGGGGAGGCTGCGTTTTTGGTACGTGGCGTTCCCTGTTTGATATTATTTTTGTTTTTTTGGAAATTTTTATCAGACTTCTTAAAGAGCATCAAATAAAATGTGTTTGAGATATCAAGATATTACTCAATGTGACTGCATTATGTCATAAAATAAAGAAAATAATTTACATTTTTATATTACTGAAAGATAACACAGTAAAATAGAGTAGCAAATATTTGCTTTAAAAACAACTGGTCAATTAACTCTTGTTTATAATTTGTTGTATTTTTTAGCGATTTTTTATTCATTTCAGTAAAAATTGATAATACCGTAAGGTTTACAATTTTCGCAGGCATATTGAGAAATGACTTGATAAATCAAACAAACTATACGGGAAATAAACTACAATGTAATTTCAATTGCAGAAATATATAAGGACGTTAAGAAAGTTCAAACTTGATTACATTGTCAATATTTTGTTTACAGACATGTAACCTAAAATACCGACATACATTTATCTTATCATTCTGACCTTGTAGTACGGTCTGAATGCATTTATTTACAAAGTATCATTCTAAAATAAATATTCAAATTGCAAGTAAAGGCTTCTTTTTTTCTTATATTTTCTTATAAAAAGTATACTAAGCACTCTACAATAATCATACAAAATTTCATTAAATACACCATTTCTTTTATATTTAATTAAAAACGATATCTATATAAATAAGTTCTATGAGTTATGTATGCTTTTTCAAAAAATATACGGCAAAAGTATATCTGATTACACCCCTCATCGCCTGATTAAATATAATTCAGAAACTACATGTATGTGATAAATTTACAATACCATTAAGAAATCACTGCCTATGGTCAAAATTCCAACTAAAACTACGGAATAAAATTACACGCATACTAAAAAGCATAATGCACAATATTCTAAAATATTAGTGTTTTTTTTGTGTAAAGACCTAAGATACTAAAAAAAAACATGCAGCACCTGTAACATTATTTACAATATGCAGTAGATGATTACGAAAATCGGTAGTTAGTATATAAATGGTCCTGTCCATTTAATTGGTTCCTATTGCGAATACACGAGCCTGTCTAGCACCAGAGGCCACTTAACTTTCATTTAAGGTAAATCCAATTTAACGAACACAATTATAAAAACGCACGTGGTCCATAAATGCGTAACAAATATAAGTGCACACTCACTTTCACAAATCCATATACGAACCGTGTAAAATATGTCAATCTACTCAATGTAGACAAGAAACCATTTCCGCATTGACTGAAAAACAATCCATACGCGATACAAACGAGGATACAAATGCAATTCCCGCGCTATAACAGTCAGGCATCAAGCTTTTAAACTGCACAGATCGATATTATAATTTGATTAGAACTTCAGAGGATAAGGCGAATAATAAATCGAATATGCTGTACAAATAGTTTGGTAATACCAGCCTTAAGCCAAGTTTGTATTGTATATTTAATATGAAAGCGTTTAGATTTATGAACCTAAAATGAAGTTCAAAATAGGTCAGTTCTTGTTTGCACATTTGTTAAAGTTTACAGTTCGTATTTAGTTTAAATTTCGGCCAAAACATTAAAAATAGTCATAATACACAATCACTTTCTTTTCTTAAATGTAAAAAGCGTTAAACGTTCTCTAACCTGCATTTAACTATTTGTAGGCCATAGAGCTATTTCATTGCACATCCGGTAGTCAGTCTACTTAGGATTGTGACCGGTCAAAGAAGTGTGATGGGAAAGGAATGTGTGCGTTGTATGATATGAACTATTTAAATAATCAATTGGGCACTACAATAAGGGATGATGTAGTTTTCTCATATTCAAAAATCTGCATTATATATATATCCTATGGAACAAGTAATATAAACTCAGTAAACGCACTTCTTTATCTGCATTTTCACTATTCAGCCGATTATAAAATCCGTTTAAACTTTCCGTAAAGATGATTAAGTCGCTTGTTACAAAAGATGACGACTTTACGTCACGAAATTTGGACTGCACATGTATTACGTTACTATGACCGGTATCCCGTGAATTTTGACACTTTGAAATGCATGTAGTTATTGAATAAACATATTTGAGATGTGATAAAAAAGCCATTTAGTTTGGGACTGAAAACTGATGTCCATCACTTAATGTAGTGTACACAATCAGTTCTTCAATATAAAACATTTTCTGTATAAGATTATGTTGTCAGGGTAACCACATATTGTATCTAATTAAAACAGTTACAATATGGTAAAAATATTAATCTTCACAAACAGTAATATATATGGAAATTTTATATCATTTATTTTGGAAACTGTCTAGTGAATATCGATAAATTGAGATAAATAAAATATATGACGTCATTTTGACACAGTTTGGTAATGCATGATGTGCAAATATCTAACAGACTATTATAAACTATCCAAAAATGTTAACAACTGAAATTAATGAAATCGGTAAAATTCATCTGTTAAAATCAACTATTTACATCATTCTGTCTGAAAGTTTATATGCTAGAATATCGAAAATCGTCAAAGAAAATCTTAAAAAGTTGTAACGTCTTTCAATATATGCAAGGTTCGGCGCGAAGAAATTACTTCTGGATACTATTCAGTCATTATGAGCGAGGAAAAGAATCTATTTAAATACGCTTTTAAAACACTTTACTTTTCGGGTGACCATGATAACTTTAAGAAAGACAGTGAGCACTGATTTGTACTCGTAGAAAAATTAGTAATACAAATGTATGAATTTACTGAACACTTTTATTTCTGCAGAATATGTTGACTTGTTTACGTTTATTTTCATTTTTAGTATAGGCTTCAAGATTAACAGAGGATAATAATTGTTGGTTTCGATGTAATGTCGCGTTATAATTTCACTGAGTGGGCACCAAAAGTGGTATTCACGTGTGAAATTAACGTGATATTACATCGATACCAACAATTTTTCTGTTTAATTTATGTTTAAAACTCTGCTTTTATTGAAATGTCAGTATAAGTTATTTTTTACCTTACTGGACGGTGATGCAGTCTGGTCATTTTGAAGGGATTGAAAGATCCATATAACTTTAAGGTAGTTATTTAAAAGTAATGAAAAATCACATGATTTATTTTTTACACTCGTATACGGACATTGTTTTGGATTTTTTACACTCGTATTCGGACATTGTTTTGGATTTTTTACATTCGTATACGGACATTGTTTTGGTCTCTATTGTCTCGTTTGAACAAAAACATGAAGGCCAAACGGAAATGTTTTATATTAATCAGTAGCGCTGAAAGCTGCTAAAGTTTCTGATGAAACAACTATAAAACATATTCCGTTACATTGAAGCTAATTAACCGATTCTTAAGCATAAATTATTTTGGTTGAGGTTGAATGACCATAAAATAATTTTCAATATTATAGTTATTTGTCCATTTTTAGAATTATTGATCTGGCAAAACATGTTCGCAAGAAGTGTGGCCTTGCTTTGTCGAATATTTAATCATCCAATGCTAGAAAAGATGTTGACATCCACAAAACTTTCGAAATCAACATGTTCACTCGATGTCAATGTTTTGTACTTTCCTAGAAACAAGCTCTATCTATATGGAAATTAAAGATACACAGACCAACATCTGCATTTTATGGCAAGCACAATATATATAAATCGATAGTCAAAGGTTATAAACTCAATTTTCACAACTCCAATAAAAAACGAATCCATATAAATGCGATGATAATACATGTACTACAAGTGAAAATCAGTATTTAACAACAATATTTACTTGAAGATTAAGAACATTCTGCCGATACATTACAGATATAAAAAGCTTAAGAACTGCTACTCTAGTAACGCTTAACTTGCTAAATCATTCACTTGTTTAAGATTTTTTAAATATTCTATAATCTAAACTATAAAGACGCTATGATGAAATCCGTTTCTTTTTTTAATTTATTGAAATATACCCATTATACAGTATATGACATTCATTAAGGCATTCTCGCCTTCTCTTCTTTCAACACTTAAAGCAATGAATGTTTCTTTAAGAATGTTTGCTAAGAAGCAAAACAAATTGAAAAGGATTTGTTTCTGTAATGAGCATTTTCATTGATTTTCAGTAAATCTACAATCGTTAGAATTCCAAAAACATTCGCTCCTCTCTCAAAAGACAGATGAATGCAAACGAAATGGATGATTTACATAATAGAATTCTCCATAGAACAAATAACATGTTCATGATTTTTGGAACTGTTTAAGAGGACATTAGATGCTTGTGCAAACTACATTTTGACCGAACTATTCCATATGAAATTTGAGTAGGGTATAATGAATAGACACAGGCTGTACTTTTCCACAAAAAGTACAACTGGGTCCGCTGAAAATATGTATTTGATGAAAAAATGGATTTGGTGTCGGATTTAATACTGACCTTTATATACAGTTGTGCCTTTTTGAGTAATAATGAAATAAACCTCACATATTAATATTGTTTATAAAAGTCCATTACAGTAATATTTATTATAACATAATAATTATGTATATAGAATAACAATGGCCTACATTTTGAATTTCATAATGGGCGTATTTAAACGGCATTTTCGGTACATATCATCGGCTTCATTGACATTTTCCCAAATAATAGACTGAAAATAAAGCCTGTCAAACTCGATCATTGAGCTGTAGAATCCGTTGAAAGTGAAGTAAATCATTGTACTGACGTCATAGTTATGGAACTGTAGAAAATAACGACCCCAGTTATTCGAATAAAACCTCTACAATGGTTGTAAATCTGAGAAAAAAATGTAATTATCGTATTTCTTTCTACTTTATGAGCGATTTTTAAAATTAACCATTCTTAAGAAGCCGGTTGCTATTAAATGTACAAAAACGACATTTGTCGGTTTGCATTGTTTTTCATGACCATAACGTCAAAGGTTAGCATCCTTAGTAGGTCTTACCATACAAATGTTGCTTAACATAGATCAACTGTTAGGCCCTTACAAAGATTCTGGTGAAGATGTGGTAATATGTGTTGGCAAAAAAGAATTTTCACTACACGATAGGAGGGCTTTATAAGGTGTTAGTACCACATATATATTTTGATATCTGACATACAACAATGAATAACGTAATTGTAACTAATTAATGATTGCTTTTTGCTCCTTTGTTTACTTCATAACAGTACATGGAAGGGGCAACATAATTTATATCATCATTGACAGTAACTCTATTATACGAGGGGGTAGTACGCATATCTTATCTTCGGTCATTTGTCTGACGTTATGATCTTTAAAAAAGAGCGCCATATTTCTTTTCAAGTTATTAATTGTATAGTTTGGTCTTAGTAAAAAAGGAGAAACACGTTCATTTGGTTTAGGTGCAGGTTGTTACCTGAATTAATCATGGTTTTGAACGACCTGTAACCAACAAATGCCAAATGTCAATTTAATTTTAAAAGAATATTTGAGAAGTCAAAGTATTGGTAGAAGATATAGGATAAAATATCGTGTTCAATTTTACAGAAGAGTAAGTGTTACCGTATAAGTTATGTTCTTGTTCTTTCTCTAATCAGACAAGAGGAGGCTGTTGACTTGAATAAAAGCTCAAAATCAATAATAAATACTTTAATAGGGCTTGGTATAAAGTTAATGCTAGACAATCCAATTTCTAGTAATTTTCCTCTTTACTTATAAAGGGAAGATGTAAAGTAGGCGTGGAATTTACATCTACCAAACTGATTAGGACATAGGCAGTCTGCAAATTAATTATGTATCAGATGCAGCGTATATTTACAGAATCTCTTTTGGCAGAAATGCAGAGATTCAATTGCACCAAACAGGACTTGTCAAATAACAATATGTTATCATTTCGCTACACAAGAGTGCAAAACATCACGTATACACGAATTTAGATGCTTTTAGAAAATGCAAAATCTTTATTCTTGATTATTTTGTTTAATAGTGTGCTTTTGATACTTGTTTGCATCGGGTTCAACTATGTTACGCAAACACCGTTTAGAACATAGATGCATGTTTAAAAGCATATTCTCTTGTTACGTTTGTTTGTTCAAAAGATCAGATATTTATGTGTTTGAATTTGTGTCATTATTATTCAATCGTATTTACCATGCATTCATTTTACTCGTTACCGTATTTTATTTCTAAATTATTCATGTTTCAAGAAAAAATCTTTAAAAACGATGCTTTAGCATCTTTTCAGTAATTTTTCTTTTACAGGTGGTAAAGCATTGATAATTGCGATAAAAAGCATTCACATTCAAGATAACAGATCGCAAATTTTAAAATACGTATTTAGATCTATTAGCAAATATATAAATGATATATACAAATTTTTGTGGTTGCTATTGTAGTTATATTGGTGAAATCAATCTCAAATTAGTTTTGCTTACAGCTATAAAAGCGAAGGCATCAGCTCAAATTTAATCCCCAGGAGTAAGTTTTGAGGAGATAATTTCATAAAACGCCACAAATACTTTATATAGAATACAATACAATACAATATGTTTGTTGCTTTAAACATTTTACAATGCTTCTGGCAAAAACAAAGTATACAGCAGGTAACATGGTCACAGCAAGTATAAATATAGAAATAGACTTGCAAACTGTGTTTAACAGAAGTGTATATACAATACAAAAAAGACCTATATCAAACTATTGTCTGGGTTTCTATATTTAGGTATGATTTTCGAGTTTTTATTTTTTCATTTTTTTTTAAAATGTATATTACTAGTATTATCGAACTACAGGTCTTAATCAGGCTAATAATTCAGCATTACTGACGTCTCTTGAACGCAAAGTAAAGGAACTTATATACATTTTACCCACGAATCTTTATATTATTGTTAAAAAAAACATTATCACTTTCAAGCCGCACAATCAAGTAATCTCTTCCGTACAATAAGGTTGTAACTCTTGTTAAGATAAGAGGATTTACGACTTGTTACACCAGAGGGGTGATATCACTAAAATAAATATAAATATAGATTGTACAGACAACGGTCTAAGAACGCTTTATAATCGATACTGAACGATCCTCATAAATGCAAATTTACATTGTTTGAAAGCCTCCTGGTATTTTATGTAATTTGTTTTTATAATGCAATCGAGTGTTTGGCAATAAAACAGTGTGTTACCAATAATGTATTTTTAAAAGCTATCAGTATGTGTGCTTTGATTTACTCTTTGTTATTTTGTACTACTAAGGCACACAATCTATTGCAATTTACATTTGGACCCTACATATATTTTATGTATTTAGTGTTAAGTTTCGTGTGACACATGACAACCTTCCATCACATTACTATACCTGTAATAAATAGATTATTTCGATTGGCCAAGAGCGGTCACGTGCCGATCGCGATTTTGCATAAGTTTGTGTAGACCTACACGCTGTTCCTCGGGTCTAAACATACTTTAATGGAGTCGGTTTATAGAGTTAGTCGTCACTTAATCTTAAAGAATGTATACCATATTTGCTATAAGGTATACGATAATTTAATACAGGTCCGCAACACTATATATTGGCCTCAAAATAAGTCTATAATTGCATAATATTTAATGATACAACAGCAGAATCAACACTTATAACTGGTAAGGAGACAAGATACAACTGTATAAATATGAATATTTTGTTTATTTTTCCTATTAAAGTGAAGAACAAGTATGAGGGAAAATTAACACTTCTACTTGGCAGAACGTCTGTATTACAGTATCAGGTCTCCTTTGCAAGACACTCCGAAATGAAATACTCGTCCTTTATCGTAGTTCAATGTCACAACCAATAAAATTGCAGTTTTAAATATTGTGCGACTGCTTTACATTTTTACCAACAAATCAAAATATGAATAACTTCGTGAAATTCTGGATTCAGAGCAAGAACATGTCGACCATATTCCAATTTTAGGTATGTATCTATTACAAAATTGCGAGAACAAATTATTGATTCATTAAATTTTAAGAACAGAAACATATTTTAACGGAGACTATCGTTTAAATGTTCTTCTCAATAACACAAATAAGGAGATTCTTATATAGAAACAATGCATTGTATGTTTACTCTTGGCAGCTCAGCCGGTTTTGTCAGTATTTTGATTTAAAATCATTATATCACAAACCAAAAAAGTATATCTGCTCATTCTAGGGTCGTGACCAATGCTTGAGGTTTCCTAGGTCCCACAAGCTTTCCTGTAGCCTTCTTCAGATTGAAACTGTCATTAAAGTCGGAAACAAACATTCATTTCAAATATCTTTTTGTAATTTTTCATTTTTAAGGCATTTTCTTGATACAAATAAATCCACTCACATCCTAGTGAATAAATCGGTATTTGTAAATTTCATTTTTAAAGTAGTGCCTTAATACAAATAAATCCGTCCAGATCCTAGCGGATAAAGCGGTGTTTATTCAAAGGATTACAGATATCAGGACATGAGAATAATGATAATCTGTGTTAAGAGACCACTTGGCTTGTAGCTAAGCAATGAGTAGAACTAACCCCAACTAGATGAAATGAAAATAACAAATGAAATGAAAATAACAAATGAAATGAAAATAACAAATGAGATGAAAATAACAAATGAAATGAAAATAACAAATGAAATGAAACAAATGAAATGAAAATAACAAATGAAATGAAAATAACAAATGAAATGAAAATAACAAAATGCATACGACGGCAGCAGTGTCATCACGACAATAGCACAGTCGAGTTTTAAGTAAATGTAGAATTGAAATCGTAATTCTAGCATAAAATGTGCTGTTTTTGCCCATTTTGCCGGTGTTTTAACAGGAGAAAAAACGTGTGTTAACGGGGAGATTCACGCCGTTATAACCCGTTTTCATTTATGCGCAGTAGGGCCATTGTAAACAATGGACCTGTCTTCCAAGTCTTACATCATGTACGGCGTCAACAGCGCCGGGCTTAAAACCGCTGGTGACGTCATAAATATGACGTAACCAACACGGACGTTGTCCCGCGCATTATTGAACGTCGTACCAGTAAGAGCGTTTCATTTTTATTTCTATGATTTTTTATGTTATTTATGCTAGAATAGCGCTAACGAACGTTTATTCGTGTTATAACACCTGCAGAAACCCTCGGGATATGTTGGTGCCCTCGCCCTAACGGGCTCGGGCACCAACCATCCCCCGGGTTTCTGCAGATGTTATAACACGAAAAAACGTGCGTTAACCCTACAAAGTCACTGACTTGACACATACGAATGGAGAAACGGACAGGACGGAAGACGTAGTCGTGAGAACGGTATTACTTATTTTTGTAAGAAATTTTCAAATCGGTAGTTAAAAGTAACGTGCACGGAACATAACAGAACTTGAATTTGTCCATTGTGAATCTCATTTTTAAACAATTTTGATACTGAAGTGAAAGCTTAGAATAAAACTAAGATTTTATTATACGACATCACGAATACACGAGCTTCATTCGATCGGTAAATAAATGTTTAATATTTAATTTATGTCACATGTACATTATTACAGATGTCACTGGCCAAAAATTGTCGTATAGCTACTTTTTTGCATTTTTCTGATAATGTTGCGAGCGATTTCCCCAGAAAACTACATGTATCAACAAAAGTCTGTAACATTTGGGCATTAAAAATAAAACGTAATACGGATAAATTGCTGTGTTTAATGCACGACAGTGTCACATCAAAGCATACTAAATTGAACAAAAACAATTTGTATGATGGAGAAATCTATACATCGCCTGGATTGTTCCTCGCATACGGTGCACATACTTCCGAACGCAGTCGGTTCTAATTGATCATCATTTTTAAAAGTACGACAATTAAATACGACAATTAAATAAATTACATACAGTTCGAGAATCTAAAAAGGTAATTATCGCATTGTAGAACAATGTGTTAGAGTCACTCAGAAATTCTTTCTTCGATTGAATTACTGGAATGTCTGGATAATATGTTTCTTAGCAGAACATTAAGCAGATATATCCCACACCTGTATCTCTTTACTGTCATATAAATTAGAGATACAATGAGCAGGTCAAAAGGTTTTGGTTTTTTGTCCTAAATACAGCACAAAAAAATTGAACAGGAAAGCAGGTTTGGTTTAAGTTTTGATGAATTAAAGAAAATTGCATTTAAGAATGATAATGCCTTTGAATCTGTCCGAATTTTAGTGAAATATATATCTAACAACTCATGGGTTTAAATATCAAAATATCTGCTTTTAAAAGGAGATGCTTCATTCTGGGCAGTGAATTTTACTGATAATTTAGTTTTTTGTATTAAAGAATGTGATCATAGTTAGCGTAGGGTTCCGATTGAATTTTAAAGAGCTGCAAATCGGTTTGAGACCGTTCTTGGTACCTTAACATCCCGGTCCATGCTTATCAGTGTTCATTCAAGCCTTATTGAATACTGTTTACTTTTGTGTTTTACAAGAACAGGATTGCAGGATGATAATACATGTCGTAGTGTTTGAAAGCTGACATATTGTAACATTTCCGCTTAATAGAATTTACTGCACAACTCCTAATGTCATTTTCTCCTCGAAAATCATTACTGGTCTGTTCAATGCTTTAAACTAAAACCAAAAAAAAGTTCATTGTTGTTCAAATATAGTTCATAATTATGTTCTATCTTACACGAAAGAAGTTTTGAAGACTTTTGCACATTTTGCTACAGTTAAAGAAGTTTCAATCAAAGTTTTGCTTGATGCGGAAAGTCTCAGTTCAACCGTATCAAATTTATTCTTTCAAATACGTTTACATAACATGCTTCATTGTAGCAAAGGAATAATTTGTTCATAATTCGAAATAGTCGATTCTGTTAAAAGAAATAATCTTTTTCAAAGCGAATAAACATGACAATGTTGATAACAAAACGATTCTAAGTCAACACAAAGCACATCAATCGATTCAGGGTGATAATCTTATTGGAATGATTTTCTATTCTAAAATCCATCTTGTATTTGATGTCATTCACAAAAGCGATTAATAATGTTTCTCGAAATTGTGCTGTTTGGATTCTCCTAGCTGAGTTATACAGATAGACACGTTTTTGCAATTTCCATTAAGATTCAGCTTAGTTTATTTCGACCATCTTTTATATTTTGTGTATTGCACGATATTCTCGTATCAAACAATCGCAATGAAAAAGAAAAACAACAGCAGTAACGTGCTAAATGGAATAATTTTTGCACGAAAATCTCATATCAAACACACTCAACGAAAAGGGAAAGCAACAGCAGCAACGTGTTAGATAGATGAATGGTTTGTTCCAGAAATTACAGCTTTCTTGAACATTTCAATTGACTTGTTATAAGCAGAATGTATTAAATATTTGCTGTAGTCAATCATTTCATGTACCTTTCCTCTTTGAAGAAATGTTCATTGTAATTCTGGAAAGGCAGAATAAATAGAAAACAGTGAGTATTCGAAAAACCACTATTCTATTTGAGCAAATCAAAATGACCAAGGTTCCATCTGTAGTACATGTACGTTTGTATCCAATCGTACAAAAATCAGGAATGCTTAAACTGAATTTCTGGAATATTATTTTATTCAATATACTGTTTCACAGAAACCCTGTGAAGTACAAAGCGACACAGAAAAATTGATGAATTGCATGTTGGAAGGCTGAGTTTCCAGCCATTCATATCTACAACAACACGTTCTCAGACAATGCACTGAAAAGAATCCTGAAAATGCCAGAGGAGAGACACAGAATCTGTTTGAAAGAGAGATAAATCTTATAATTGACGTCAATGCTACGTAATTCATGGATTTATGACTCGATTAATTGATCGAATTAAATAAAGATCGAGTTTAAATTATTTGAAAAAGGCTCTAAATCAATTCTACATAATAAATATGAACTTTCTTTACCAATTATATAAACTGAGCATTTTCTCTAACAAAGCTTTTAAATTAAAAAAAACTGCAATTATACAAGGCACTATATTTTTATGTGGCTTCGTCAGGTGTTATTGCTGTATTCAATTAACGAAAAAGTATGTCCTCGAAATTTTGCGTGTCTTTTTGTTTGCGTGGAGTATGCTTTTCTCATAGTGATTCTATTTCCTTTAACATAATGGCATGGTCTGAGATTAACCTCATTAGAAAATGAATTTAGGCTAATTCAAAAATACTTCATATGAGTCCCTAAGAAGATATCGTTTTACATGGTCTTCACATAGATTAATCTCATTAGAAAATGAATTTAGGCTAATTGAAAAATACTTCATATGAGTCTGTAAGAAGATAGCGTATTATGACTTCCCTCTCAGCTGAAATTCAAGAAACAGGGGCAATTAATGTAAACTAGACGGCTATACATGCACATTATCAAAAAGGCCAGTGAGGTCTTCTGAGGGTGGAGATGCACCGTTTTACATGATTCCATGATACAATTTTACAAGAGGGTGGACTTATTTTTTATCGGTTAAATATTGTACATGGCCATGTCTGTTAAATTTCTTAGGTAATTTCATATTCTTGTTGAATGAAAGATGTAACATAAATAATTAAATAAAAAGGTTTTCGTTCATTTGTATGTTCTTGTTTTCTGTCATTTAGGCAAAAACGTTACCATACTCCCATGATTAAAACCTCCTTTGATTTTCATTGCAAATAATGTAATCCCTAAAATATCCATTACCCTTTTTTATCCTCATCATCATCGTTATCATCATGCAAATGAAACAGATACATTGCATAACAAATGTCTAAGAAAATTAATAAAACATGATCATCATGGTTTTTAAACAGCTCATGAAGCAAGTAAAACTTCATTATGATAATGAATACAAAGGATATGCCTCATTCAAATTAGACTTGTCATGCCTCTAGCGAAAAATTTTTTTGTTTGGAAGAAATTATACTCTAAGACTGCTAACGCATTTTATTGTTTTCAATTGTTAGTAAATATTCAACTGACAAACCAAAGACATCAAAAAGATTTTTTTTTTATCCAAACCTGTCATTTAATTCAGCCGTTTTATAATGTTTTAAGAAATATAGTGTCTCTATGGGTAGTATAATAAATTATCACAATGACTGCTTTTGTTTATCTAATAAGACGGCTTTTCACGTTTTCAATAAAGTTTTCAAAATCGCAAATCGTTATTTTAAGGTTCAGTTACTAATACTTTCTCCTTCCTTGGCTTTCAGGAATTCCTTCAACTCATTCTCCTAGTTTGTAAATTGCTCTACCTGTCTGTACAAGAACACGATTGCACGACTGAAAAACTAATTTTTGTGTTTCAAAGCTTAAGTAATACAACAGTGCCCATGTAGTAGAATTTTACGGTACCTCTAGTTTTCTTTTCTGTTCTAATCTCAATTTTGCTCTCACATGCACTCGTATTCCATGCTTTTAACAAAACCTGTATACGTTATGTTCTAATAACATTGCTGAGCTGCGCACAACTCACAAACATTTCATGCGTTTTACTAAAACCAGTACAGTACTTAGACCAGTGGCATCAAGAACTTAACTTCAGTAAAAGCTATTTACAACGAATATTAAAGAAAACGGAAGCAACTTCATTTAATTAAGTTATATTTTGGACTTAGATTGATCAATCAAATGCAATCCATTAACTTAGGCTTATCAAGATGGCGCTAAATAACTTAAACCAATGCCGCGATATCAAGCAAAAGTTTACTTATAATTGAGAAAATCAAAGTAGAAGAGTCAATTTAATTCTCATATGAGTTATATTTAGTTCAATAGTTTTACAACACGCCTTGCTGTATACCGGTAGAAACCTTAGTGTGTTCACTATCCGACCTAATGTGTTCCCGTCGTATCACAAAAGCATCTTTATAAAGTGGATAAACATGTCCATGTTGATATAATAATGACACTACAGTCAACGCAGTTTTCATCAATCGATAAGGAGTGATCCCCTGATTGGAACGAATTTGTATTCTAAAATCCATCATATATTTTATGGCATTCACAAAAGCGAATGTTTCTTGATAAGGCAGTATTTCGACTCTATCAGCTGAGTTATAAAAAAAGACACATTATTTCTATTTACACCAGGACCCAATTAACCTTTGTCACGTAATTTGCAGTTGTAATGCCCGTGCGCCAGGCTTTAAAAAGTCTACGATTTTTAAAATTGCGTACTGTTATCCCTATATAAATACAGAAGAGATAGCCAAGGAGTCCCAATTATATAACCAGTACATGATCTTGAAAAAGCATAGAGTATTGACAAATGTGGAAGTGTTTCACAGATTCAGTCAAATTGTTTTTGAGTGATTTATGCTATTTCTTTAACGACATTTTTAATCATTTAGGCCATGCATATATGGCACCCTCTAGAAAGTTTCGGTAAAGTCAATAAAAACTGAAATTGACAGGAGACTTTTCTGTCATCTTTTTCAAGGAACAGTTATTACTTACACGGGTAGATAAGATAAAGTTCCACAAATCAGGGCTGCATGCAGAATGAGCCCTTCAGTTGAGACCTTCCCTCTAAATGACGAGAGTTGTCGGTTCTTTTAAGACCCGGCAAAATGATATTGTATGGTGAAATGGAATCATACAGACTCATTTTATTCAATATTTTGACATTAGCACAACTTTATTTAGTTATTTCAATTCACTGATACTCCTAAATTTGAAAATATGTTTGCGTGCGTTTTGGCTTATATCAAATGATGCTGTTTATTCTTTCACTAATTCTGCAATTCTTTTTCTTTTGATTCTAGAAATTACAGTTTGCATGCATGCCAGAAGTTTTTTGTTTGAATTTTAAAACACTGAACAATGAGACATGTTACTCTAAATATTGTGTTACAGAATACAGAAGGTCTTAGCTACAATACGAGCAAAATATTAGAACACTTTAAAGCAAATGAATTTATAACTTTCGACTTTGACAGGCCAATTAAGCAGATACTTGAATTGATATTATTAAGTGAAACATTTTTAAGATTGAGATCTACTTCCCCCGCAAGAAACATCATTTTTCTTTTAGGAAAGAGTTCATTACAGATCGGATAAAAGGCTAGATATACAGATACCGATACCTATGAATATTTATAGCATGAACGAAATCAAATGTCATGAACATGTTTAACAAGAGTTCCTAATGTTAGTCTACATTGCAATAAAAAGGAATGAATTTCTCTTGCAAATAGTGTTGCAGGCCTATTAACCTAATAAATGTGACAAAGACAAATTCTTAGTCATTTGATAAGAAATTGACGTCGATATGATAAGAGATTGACGCCGATATCTGACTGCAAGTTATCGAAAGAATTTCAAGATATTTTTTACAATGAAATGGACAATGAAAAATTTTCATAGCAGCAGTTAAATGTAGTTGAAAATGCTCTTAAAATACAATTACTTTAAATGTACGAATTTTATGATATTCCTTAAGTGATTTCTTCGTAGGGACTTTCGAAAGAACCAGTAAATTAAATGTGTTTCAAATCCATTCTCATGAAAAGCAGAAACATTTAAACCGAATTTCTGGAGATAAATGTTTTTGTTCCCTAAATTATCTTAAATAAATACATACACTATAAAGTACAAAGTGAAGAGTTAAAAATTAAAGTATTGCATGTTGGAAAGCAGAGTGTGGATCCGATCTTATTTTCACAGACATTCCCAAGACAATAGACTCGAAACTAATTCGTGAAGATGCGAGAAGAGAGACACTGAATCTATGTGAAAGACAGATATATCATTATACTGACGTCAATCCTACGTAATTCAGTGAATTACGTCTCAAATAATTATTCGAATTAAATATCGAATTTAATTCTTCAGACTAAATGTGAAATTTTGTTACAAACGTCTGTGTATCGATGTGTTTTCTGAAATAAAGCTATCAAACTTAACCAGACCTGCAACTGAACAAGGTGTTTCATTTGTTTGCTGTAAAAGGTTTAATTGCTAAATAGAATGCCTTTATATAAAGTTTATATCTACAAAAATGTATTTGGGTATAGGTCTCCTTTTTATCAGTATCGACAATTCAACATGCAGGCTGAAATTGTCCTATTCCGATTACAAGAGAGACAAGAAATATCTTCTAAAAAAAAGGCAAACTGCGTTGAGCCAATGTATATTTTAGTATATATAAGCATCGTTCCTGGGAGGCGGTTGGATATGCAGTATATCAGCAGCTACATCATTTAGCAATGAAACGATCACGTGATCAAATGGGTCGTATACAAATTCCATCCACACCGCTTCAATTCGCAACATCTGATTGGTCCAAAAAGTAGGTCAAAACCCAGTTTGTACAGCTTACGCCGAAATAATTGAATTACGATAGACACGTTTCTGAGAGATCTCCTCAAAGTTTTCCACATGCTTATTAAACGAAAACATCATACTTCAAACTGTTGACAAACTGAATACAAAACTTGCAGACTTCGGTGATAGAAAAGGAAAAGGGATTGATTTAATTTGACTCAGGCTCGTCTATTGTAGAATTATTTTTACCAAAAAAAAACCACAACAGTACAGGGTTTCTGTCTGTATCTGTCTGTAGTAGCAATACATTTAAGTCCCAGGATATCTTTGGATTTACTGATATAGTAACATAAATTTATTGATAGATAAGGATGATGACAGAACCATGTTCTATTCACTCTAAAACAATGTTGACATTATGCCTTTCTGTCGTATTCAAGTTGTTTCTTCAAGACAAAGAGTTGCCTTTCTTATTACTTGCAATATCATTGAAATAAAATACTGCGCTCTGTTTCTAATATGTACTTATCCATTTATAAAGCAAAGTTAGGAATGTGTTTGGTACAAATAATGGTCATTTCTGTCAGTAAGACATCTTTCTTGATACAATGAGAGCTACTCGTAAATGTGATCCTGGGACATTAACTAGCACGTAAATATACATATTGGTGATAAAAAACAAATATGCAATGCAAATAGGAAAATGTATACACAATTAAGGATTAAAATAACAGTAACACTGCTAGCATACAGATTGACAGTATCAAACAGATATGAAAACTATGTAGCTAAAGCGAAAACATACTGAACACCAATAAAACATTATTAAAGCTTTTTTAAACAATTCAGACAACGTAAATTTATCTTCTTTCACAATCAAAATGAAAACATAATATGATACCAAACACAAAAAGAATAGAAATCGAATATTTTGTGTATGTCATGAAAAGTCTTTTTACTACTTATGATTCAAGATGCAACAATTTTCGATGGGCACAAACAA
Organism: Saxidomus purpurata; assembly: GCA_022818135.1. Lineage (NCBI taxonomy): Eukaryota > Metazoa > Mollusca > Bivalvia > Venerida > Veneridae > Saxidomus > Saxidomus purpurata. Next base: position 41,422,060 of record JAFMSR010000014.1, read on the forward strand.
GCACTTGAGTTTACAACAAATACAATCTCTTCCTTTATTGCCAATAAAATGCGTGATTCAAGAGAAAATTGCCATATAAAGATGTCAGATAAAAAAGTAAAGACAACCATTATCGAATTGACGTCATCGGTACATCTGTAGGAATTCCGCTGAATTTGAGGAAAAATTTCCCCTAATGTCAAACCTCTTGCGTCTGATTATAGCTATTTTACAATGACAGAAACAATGAACAATGTCGACTACTGATCTAGCTAATTAAATCCTTAAATTTGATATAACGCTTCTGTGATTCAGATTCTTCCCGAAATCGGTTGTGGCTAAGTCCGGCTATCTATAAAATACAGTGTACCTTCATTTAGAGAATCTATCCTAACATGGGAAATTTAAATTTATCGAAGAAAAACTTGATTATTACAATTACGAGCATAAACATGGTCGACTATTGTATCTTACTTAAATCTACCTGCTTACTGTTATATGTTGCAAAATTATGTACAACCATAAAGATTCGTTGCAGGAAAATGTAGGCCGGACTGTTCAGAAGATGAATTCTATATCTAACATATTGCTTCGTATATAACCGGAGTCAGTCTTGTTATTTTCCGCATATACCTTATGTCACTCGACAATCTGAATTTTGTAAAAAAAATAAAATTCTTATGTGACATGATACCATCACTTTGTCGAAAGGCAAGGTTTATTGAATCGGTAACCTTCATATAACTCATAGCATTATGATAAAAATCTTTACGCGTTAATGTTCATTTTCCCTATCCAATGACGTATTCTCCACGAAGAGTTTACATTGCAAACAAAACATGATCGACTATTTACATTTTTGAAGAGTAATTAATTAAACACGAGCTCCCGTGCATCACGGCAGATGTTATGTCGAGTTAATGCGACAATGTCAATAGTATTTATAAAAGCTTAAAAGGTTTTTCTTAATATAGATTTACTTCAGTTTCACAATATTATGTCCACATTCTTGTACCAGCAACTCACACACTTTTTTACTCAAATTAACTGAAATCGTTTATAATTATTCTACGCTCAAAAAGGTCATCCGAATTTCGAAACATTGTCGTATTGTAACACAACTCAGTCTGATCAAATAATAGTAAAGAACTACCTTATGATATATTCACCGCTCATCATTGCAATGCAATTATTTCATTGCACTATTCCAATGGCTTTTATCTTACATAACACAATTTTCTCTAAATTTGCAATTCTTTTAACACACGCTACTAATTCACATTTTTGTGTAAATTAACAGAAACCCACAGGAAAATTTCAACATTGCTCTCAATACTTGTCACATTACCCACTATTTATTTTGTTACAGAAACAGCCTAGACGAAATTTATTTTGTTACAGAAACAGCCAGACGAAATTTATTTTGTTACAGAAACAGCCTAGACGAAATTACTATGATTACTTTTTACCTTTAACTAAGCTAACGTTCTGATGAAAAGCTATAGAAAGCATACATTTAAATCTGTCATGAAATACCCTTGCAAGATAGCCAATGTAGATAATTTTAATAGAAGAGCTGTTCAAAAGGTCTAAATATTGTCTTCATTAAATGACTTGTTAAAATGTCAAGATCACTTTAGGATCTAAAACCAGTTCTGTTTTTCAAATCAATTTTCATGAACAAAAGATAAATTTTAAGCGAATTTCTAGGAAAATATCTTATCATTTTCTACATATGGTTGGATAAAAAACACACACCCCGTAAAAGTACAATGATAAATTAATGTGTTGGAAGGCAGTGTTTGCAGTCAATCATATCTTCACCGACATTTCCCTAGACAATACACTGAAAGAAATCTCGGAAAATACTAGAAAGAGAGACACATAATTTGTGTGAAAGAAAGATAAATTTTTCTACTGACGTCATTGTTACGTAATTCATGGATTTATGACTCGATTTTTGTTTCGAATTAAAGATGTATTTATTTTTTTAAAAAACACTAGTAGCCGTTCTTTCGACAGAATTTGATATTTCATTTAAGCCTTATTTTTACAAATATTTTCTTTTACAAAGCTGTAAAATGTAAACCCAATCTCAAAAAGAACAAGTCATATACACATTTTGTGGCCTGGTCAGATTTATTGCTCTGCTGGAATTAGATGACCTTAGTAAATAAATGTCTCAAAATTATAGACAGATTTGAATTCAACCTTTTTATATGTATATACTACTTCATTAGTATTCGATTGTTAAAAGCAGCAAATCTGCTTAAAACCTGATGAAAAAATGGTAATTAAAGCGGCGTTTAAAAAAACACAAAGGAAAATATATTGGGTAATTGTTTCTTTTGAATAAATCAGTTTTATCACTAATAAGAGCTATACAGTCGTGTTCTGTATGATAAATGGCACGATTATATTTACAGTATTTGGACTAGTCTGTGTCTTATATCTTAACGAATGTTCTGGCTTTGATTCTGCTTGTGATTGTACAAAACTCGGTTGGACATGTTACACGTATTAACCGTTCTAAATGTCTTTAGAATCTACTAGTAGCTTATTTCTCATAAATGCCAAACAAACGAAAGCTAGGCTCGTGCAGGCTGACAAAATCAAGATTTTGATTGAATAGCAATTTTTCACAAAATTTCTGACCAGAAAATGTTAAACAAGTCTTACAAATGATACTCCAGTTTCTATACTATGCACAAGTATAGGTCCAATTTTATTGTAAAAGTATTTAGTCATATTGTTTATTTACAGATCACAGTTTGCCGAATTTAAAACTGTCAATTAAAAAACAAGATAGAATCATATACATATATATTGTTGGAGTTAAATATCTCAATGTTTCATACGGTCTCAGACAATTCACTGTAGTAATACTCAGACAGTTACAGAACTCTTTATGAGCAATATCTCAATTTTCACGTGACCGCCGAAAATGAAAAAGCAATCAAGAGACATGCAGTAAAATGTCTATGGCACGTAAAATAGTACGAAGTGTCATCTGTTGAAGTATTAGATACTGTTTTTAGTGTGTGTTTTATGATGCTTTCATTTTGATTATCCGTTTTTGTATTCTAAACTCTTCTTGTTTTTAAATTTTGCTTTTACTTTTATATGTGTTGTGTTTGTAATTTATTGTTTTCATTTTTATTCGTATTCTATTTCAGTCTTTAGTGTGTGGACATTTGTATTCGTATTCTATTTCAGTTCTTTAGTGTGTGGACATTTGTACTCGTATTTATGCCATACGATATTTCAGTTTTAGTGTGTGACTGACATTTGTATTCACAAAAGTATTATTGTTTCAGTTTTTGATGGTGTATGTTAAATTATTTACTGATATTTATATGTAAAAAAAGTAATTTTTAAAAAAACTTTTAAAAAAAAAAAAAAAAAATTTTTTTTTTTTTTTATTAAAAAATAAAAAAAATTTTTTTTAAAAAAAAAAAAAAAAAAAAAAAAAAAAAAAAAAAAAAAAAAAAAAAAAAAAAAAAAAAAAAAAAAAAAAAATTTTTTTTTTTTTTTTTTTTTTTTTTTTTTTTTTTTTTAATAAAAAAAAAAAAAAAAAAAAAAAAAAAAAAAAAAAAAAAAAAAAAAAAAAAAAAAAAAAAAAAAAAAAAAAAAAAAAAAAATAATTTTTTTTTTTTTTTTTATTATTATTATTTTATTTCAGTTTTTAGTGTGTGGACATTTGTATTAGTATTCTCTTTCAGTTTTTAGTGCGTGGACATTTGTATTCGTGTTCTATTTCAGTTTTTAGTGTGTGGACATTTGTATTAGTATTCTCTTTCAGTTTTTAGTGCGTGGATATTTGTATTCGTGTTCGATTTCAGTTTTTAGTGTGTGGACATTTGTATTCGTATTCTATTTCAGTTTTTAGTGTGTGGACATTTGTATTCATGTTCTATTTCAGTTTTTAGTGTGTAGACATGTTTATTTGTGTGATATAATGACCCACTACTATTTGAAAAAAATCATTTCTGTAAGATTTTTAAAAAATCTTTAATTTGATAGGCAAACGTATAATAATGAATATTTAATTAGAAGGTTGTGAAATAATATATATTGGACATTCAATGTTAGTACATCGATTTCAGGAGCTGCAATGATACCGTTTCATTCGGTCAGAGACGTCTTTTGTAATACAATAAACACATTTGAGAATGCAACTAAGCAATATGAATTCAACAACACTTTAACAACACAGATAAAAAAGTGATCTATCAGTCATAGAAAGAACCAAGTTGTTCTTAGAATATAAATGACCTAATATGCAATGCAAACAGGGAAATGCACAATGGAAAATGACGACTTTTAGAATTTAAATAACAGTTATACAATATAGCTCGACAGTTTTCAATATAAATGAAATTTATATAACACAAATGTAAAATGATTGATTGGTTTAAATAAATTATTTAACTTTTAACTCCAAACTTTTATTTATTTTACAACGAACGCAATACCAGTTCTACAATTTATTCGAGATCGCACTCGCTGGCACATATGTTATGGTCTTATACGGTAGAGGAAACCGGAGTACCCGGAGAAAACAACTTTGTCCGATTTGGTGACGACATAACCATGCCACATGCCGACACCAGGTATCGAACCCGGCCCGCACAGGTGGGTAGCCAACACTCTAACAACTGAGCTAGCTGGACAACCGATATTATATCAATTAACGACAAAAAATATAAAATACAAACTGATCTTTTTTAAATAAAAATGAAGAAAAGTATAAAATGCTAGTGAAACCAGATGTGATAAAAAATAATAAAATCTAATAAACGTTTGACATCCCTTAAAGAAAGGTAATTTCACTTTCCGTCACTCTAATGCACAAGGTTTACAACAAACTTCTTCTCCCTTCACGACATGTAACAGTAAAACGACTGAAGTAAGCGAAAGTTTCATAAAGATGTCAAATCAAGTAGTAAAAAGCAACCATTATTGAATTGACGTCATTGGTGCATCAGTGAGAATTCCTCAGAATCACAGGAACAATTTCCTGTAATGTCGGACCTGTTGTGTGTGATTATAGCTTTTTTACGATGACAGATATACAGCTTTTTTACGATAACAGAAATATAGCTTTTTTTACAATGACAGAAAATATTTCCATAGCTGTTCCTGTTCAGAATATCCTCAAGTACAGAAGATAGTGTTACTTTAACGTTCAAATCATCATTAGTAACATTGTACCACATTAAAGTAAACATAGCTGATCCCGCCTTCTTATCATGCTTAAAGCTGCTTGCTCTCAGTTATCGTAGAAAAAATACTTTTTTAAAAAATTGACACAATTATACATAAATATAAAACTAAAGGCTAGAATCAAAATATAAGCAAAAGTCTAGGTAGGAATTTGCAGAAATCGATTGAAAATTTCGGTTACACGGCACCGCTACACTATATGTTTATACTGAGATTTCAAAAGCGTTTGCAACGCTTTTGAATTTGGTTGCGTATTTTTTTGATTGAGAGATATACGTGACAGGAATTAATACTGGAGCCTTTTTATATGACTATATGTTTTACAATACGTTATTTACATACAGTTTGAAGAACTTAATTTTTTTACCAAAATCTCAGAGCGAGCAACTTTAAACTCTCTGCTTAAAAAGAAATTTGCATTTACTGAAAAGCATAATTATTACAATTATTGCATTAATGTAGTATGCAGTGTCGGTGTGTACTTATGCAGTATGCAGTGTCGATTTGTACTCATGCAGTATGCAGTGTCAATTTGTACTCATGCAGTATGTAGTGTCGATTTGCACTTATGCAGTTTACAGTATCGAAGGCTACTAAGTTATGTACGAGTATTAAACATTGAACAAAATCGAATATGCAGAAGATAACTTTACCCTTCCATTTCTTAACAGAATACATTTATCTTAAAATGCTTGTCATATTAATACACCTTATAACAAATATTTGGTTAAACCGATTAGCGCCACTTTGTCAACATTGCAAAGTGCACGTTGAAATGCAATATCTCTACAATTTATCACATTTTTTCCAATAAAGTTGAATAATTAGAGAAAACAAACCAAAACAATATCGGTATGATAGTCACCGAAACATTAAAAAGAATAAGTTATAGTTTTAGGATAGAAAATGTGATGTTATTGTCATAGAGTGAATTAAAATTATGTTTTCAATTGTAAAAGTACTTCGTTGTTTTTACTTTTCCAATGCCGAAAGTATGACAGTTCTGGTTTCCATATTTATTATTAGTCCAAGGGAAGTACAGGGTCTTTATCATGTCCATTGAAATTCTATACCAATACCTATACTAAAATTTTGCTTATTGCAATTTTATTTATAAGACATCGCATTAAAAGCATTTAAGTAGAAAAAACCAGAGGTCTGTGCTAAAATAATTGCAGTAAAATGAATTTTACAGGAACAACAAGTGGCATAGGTGGAAGTAAACAAAAACTCTTGCCATTTAATTTTTTTTATATACTTGTAAATTATTTATTCTCGATTGCGAAACAAGTTCTTGCAACTTAGATTAATCGCTCTCGAGACTCATTCCAGATAGAATCAAACAAATATGCCATTCAAAGTACTGGCATTTGCATCTATCTAGACAGTAATTCAAGAAATATTTCCTTTGGACCATTTTTCAAACTCTTGTTTTCTTTCTCCTGTGTAAACACTTAATTGTGCAGAAACATGCAATTAAGCGTTTTCAGTCCTAATCATGACAAATATTTACAGCTTAATGCATCCATTATTGCAAAAAGCACAATGAAAGAGTAAACTGTTTGTTTTCAAATTGAACATGTTTCCCAATTCGAGAAACGTGTATGTTTGATCCACACTGTTTATTCAAGACATATCCTGACACAGTACCAATATAACAACACAAAACTTTCCTGCACATTCCACTAAACATGTACTGCTTATGGTCCTAAAATTGTCTTTTTAAACTGGAAATAGTAAAATCTAATCCACATTTTTATGCTTAAATTTTTTATCAACTAGCAGGCGCTTAATTTTGCCCCATGCAAAAACTAAAACTTAACTTTAATATGCATATGCATGGTTTAACGGTTTGGTTTTCCGTCAATAAACATGTACAGAAAACTCATAAAATGTGATACATGTGCAACTTTCTATGATTAAGTTTTCTGTTTGGCTTTGTAATCTGCGTCGTCTGGATCATGACTGAAGTTCTTGAGTCACCTTAGGCAAAATGTACTTTTCACATACGGATATGTACCCCTTAGATATATTGTTAAATGTGCACCTATATAGACATTCTTATAGTTGCTATGGTTACAATGAATTATTCAAAATCAATGTTATCACCATGGATACACGAAAAGTCATAACCATCACAGGAAATATATCAGCAATTTTTTCTTGATCATAAATGAAACTCTTTGAATATATAAATATAATCAGTCATCAACGACGGTAAACTTGTAGATGTATTTGATTATTGTTTTATTCATTTACTATAGTTATATTTCATGTTTCTTCTCTCTGAGATGATATCAAACTCAAACGACAGGCGAAGGATGAAATATTCTTATCACAGTATCTTTTAAAGGTCCACTACTAAGCGAAAATGAAGTGACAGTTATTTCAATGGCAAGTACATTACCTTATGCAAGACACTAAATAATGAACGTTAAAATTTACAGAAAGTGTTTGGAACACGAAGAAGCGTATGTGTATTATGTTGAAATCTCAGTGATTCGACAAAACGACTACCCAGGTCTTTTTAACTTTCTTCATAATGCATAGAAAAATAATTGTACATGTACTGTGGTTGATTTAGAATTTCTACATACCAACTTTCATTTTTTATTAAAAATAACTTATTTCTGTGTTTTTTAAAGTATATTTGAATTTTCGCTTTCCTTAGTATTGGACCTTTAAGTCAGGTTGATGCAGAACATAAAATGGACCGATCTGAGGATTTGTGAGAAAATGATTGTTGGTATTTTAAGATAACACAATATATATTAGAAAACACTTGATCTGGATTGTAACCTCAAACTATTTTAGCCGATCTTAAGAACTCCAAGGGAAAATAACAGTGAGAGAAGTATGTATGGAAATGCAACATAGCTTGAACTCGTCAATTCTATGACATAAGTTGATATAGTGTGTTCCAATTATTTTTGCTAACCGAAATAGTTTTGCGGACATAATATTTGTCATGGTGCTTAGAAACACTTAAAAAACATAAACAGATACCAATTAATATACACCATATACTGGTAATGGTATGTTTTGCTTATAATACGTAACAAACTTTTTCACCGCTATTGCAATCGTTTTTTACCAAAATGAATGTACAGAATTTTGATACAAGAAATAAATTCTAGATATTCCGTCGTTTTTAGCCTGCAAACTTAATAATACTGTCATGGAAGAGCATAAACTGATGACTAAGTTACTTCATAAGTTAGAAAATAAATCATATCAAAGCCAGTCAGTTGTAGTGTTTGCCAACCGATAGAGACAGAAATTGCATATAAAATTGTAAATTTGAATAATTTCATGGTTTTCTCACTGCCAAGAGTCATACTCCAGAGAACTGAGACAATTCCATTAGGGAGTATGGCATTTCTATTTGTCAAAGAAGCCATTGACGTCAGCATTTCGCAAAACATGTAAGAGGAGAACTAGAAATTTCTCTGTGACTTCAAGTTCGACACGAGGATATTTTATCTCACGTTAGTTTTTGTTTATTTAATTAATTTGTTTTAACAGGAACAGTCATGACACAGAGAGAACTTTGCTTCTGACAAAAGTAATCTAGCAAAGGGAGTTATTCGTGAATAATCAGGAGACCGCTGTTGATTTGAAAGACTCGATGTTCTATTATATTAAAAAAAAATTTGTAGTACCGTACAAGTGATATTAATGGCACATCAGTGGATTTGATAGACATATGACGCTTACATTGTAAATTCATCCTGAATTGATGACGCACACCTGAATTGATAAATTATTGTTCTGCGAATGTCATGGTCATGTATTTTTTTTATCTCGACCAAAACAGTTAACTAATCGAGTTTAATAGTGGTTTAGTCATCAACCCGAAACCTTTTGTGCCAGACTTAATGATGGCATGTCATAACTATACTTAACAACTTTAGAAACGGAACCATTTTAACAGGTCATACGTTTTGAGCAGTGAGTAAAATTGCTCTCCTTGCAAAATTGTTTACGTTTACAAATGATATTATGCTTGAATTTTGTAATGAATGTGTTGGCAAATTAATAAGACCAAGGAATGACAAAAGGCATAGTGTTCTTGAATCACAGTAAGTTGCAATTACGACAAAGTACCCGTCAAATCCATTGTTTTTTAAAGTTGTTGAGTATATTTGAGACTCTTAACAAACGTGAAATAATCGAACAATGTGCTATTTTTCTTTTCAATTTTATCGCATTTGTTATATTTCTCTAAATAAAACTCTTACCTGATGTCCTTGATCAACTTTGGTGTAGAAATATTTCTAAATTCATCTGAAATAGATAAAATAAATTAGATACATATCACTGTCAATATCAACAATACTTTAAATACAAGGCCCATAACTCGGTCAATATTAACAAAACATTAACTACAATGCTCTTGACTCTGTCAATATAAACAAATCATTAAATACAAGGCCAATATTAACAAAACATGGCATCATGGCACTGATGGCGAGAAGACAATGTTAGGTCGACTGACACTAGAAAGGGAATAAGAAATCAGAAATAATCTGTATGCGCAGATGATATCCACAAATAAAAGACTCCAGTTGAAAGTGAACGCTTTAGGACTGTCTAATGAAAAAATATGGCAGAAGATATTTGAATACAAAAGTTCTCAATAATGTTAAGAATGTTTTAAGCACTTAACTCCGTGAAACATTTTTAATGTTTAGAAATGCATCGAATTTGAATAACATCATATCTAACAGTAGTCATGTATTAAAAAAGTCGGTAGTCTTTAAATAAACCTCAAAATCGAAAGCAATAAGAATGTTTGCTTCAAATGTAGCTGTACATGATCGAATTTTGAATCTAGTAAGTGCCAAAAATTCTCCATGGCCAAAAATAATTGCACAAGAGAAACATTAAGTTCAATCCAATTTCTTAAGAATTATCCAGAAATTGACGATGGCCATACGCTATATTTTTTCCTATTTACTGCAAATGAGTTCGGCTGATATTTCTATTAAATGACAAAAGACTTCGTATAATTCAGTTGTAATTTTATTTCTTTATGCACGAGCATTTTAGTAGAGCTTTGAAGAATTTAGCAAAACATGCGTATGCTTTTTATCACGTGACAGTTTTATTGAGCTGTCTATGTACGTTACAGTTACATATACATTTGTAGACAAATTGCCGTTTTGCTTACCTGCCTTCCTTTTTACAACTTAGAAATGACGTCAAAAAACAAACCAGAATGTTTGTAGACACATAAACATTTATTACTGTTAAGAGCTTCTTGACCCTTGATATTTCTCAGACATTTGCTTAACAATTCAAGATTGATGCTCATTCTTTGACAATGTCTCAATTCTGGCATTAAGAAAAGAGAGCGATGATTTCAATCGATCCTTTAATGGAATCTTGTGGACAATTACGGGATAAACAAATCATCGAATTTTTGGTTTTAAGTGAAACTTTACGTGATGTTCTACATGTTGTATTCTATTTGCACCAGTTTTACCTAATATAATTATGCTTATTCTTTTTTCTGTGTTTGTCCATTAGTTACTTTCATGTCCAGGTTATGGTGTTAATGTTCATATCAGAGTCGACACTGCTAAATTCTTCTATGCATTGTGATATTACCAACCACAACCAACTACATTTATGGTCGTTATTTGTAAAAGTCTGAAACACATCCATTAAAATAGAAGTTAGTGTATACACGAAATGTTTGCTATATTTTGGGCTGAGGCATTTCGAAAGAACAGACTGAAGGAAGAACATATTTGTAGAATTTATTAAATTCAGACTCTCATTTTAAAACGAACAAATGGTAAATGAAACAAGAACTGCAGATACTTCAATATCTTTATTATTATTCTGCTTTTGTTGTTCAAATGTCCCCCATTGCACATTCGGTACGTAAAAGTTACAAATAGAGAATTTTAAATCGACGTGTGTTCATTTGAAATTACGTATGAAGTTCTTGACTATTGGAGTGTGTCCATGCCTGCAGACTTGCATCCTGTCTGCCTGTGCAAAATATTGGTGATACTGATAGATCAAAATGCATGTAAATATGTATTTCGCTTTATAATTGTTTCTGTACTAATTAAATTATTCTGGATTGCAAAACATGTTCTTACAACTTACATTAATTGCCCTCGAGACTCATTCCAGATGAAAACAATTTCAGAGAGAGAGAGAGAGACAGACAGAGAGACAGAAAGGGAGAGAGAGAGAGAGAGAGAGAGAGAGAGAGAGAGAGAGAGAGAGAGAGAGAGAGAGGGGAATGTTGAAATGTCTATGTCTTGCCTAATGACACAACCGCCGTTTCACAGTAGGGGATCGATCCCGGGACCCTCCAATCCTAAGACGAACGCGCCTCTACTGCGCACGCGCCAATGTGGCTCCACAATAATTCATATTATTAAAATTAATTTCAGTTGCGTCTTGATAAAACTTGAATAAATGACAAGATAATCAAAGTAGCTTGCGTGTGTTTTTGTGAACTTATTATTATATTAAATACCGGTTTTAGTCATAAATCTTTGATAACGTTCTCAGTAATGTCTGGCTGCTTTGTGATATACTGCGCCAGGATTATACGCATCAGTCTTGGCGGCCATTAAAGCCTACCAGTCCTGTCCAAAAATATGAGTTATATGGGATTAGAAATGGAATATCAGTACAGATGAGACAAAATCTATTAAGACAGAAGGCGCATATACCATTTTAGTTTTGAATTATTTCAAGAAATGTATCTGCGGCCATCCACCAAACAGTAGATAATGGAAGACACAGACAAATCCATTAGGCAAAGAGAGAATGGGAATTCTATTTACAAAATCATCAACATTACTTAACAGCTGTAAGATGTTTATAGCGTGTTTAGGCTGTAGTGTGTTCTCAGTAATTATTGCATATGTTACTATATATAGTATCAAATTTGCCTTGATTTTCTGTGAAATGGACAGATAAAACGATCACGTGACGTAGTGTACCGATAACTGATATCGGCACACTTGCTAGTGTGCCAGAAAATTTATATCGAGGCTATTTCTGGTCAACTGTGCAGTAACGCTAGGCCCGCGGTCACTTCTGACTGGGGATGTAACATCTTTTTGTAGCACTTACAGAACTAAGGCAGATAGCTTACCGGCGAAATCTATAGTCATTTCTACAAAAAAATATTCCTTACGATTTGAAAGAACAGTGACGATACACCAAAATATCTTTTCATTGGTACTGCAAACTGCAAAATAAAAGTCGTTATCGATAGTTTTAAAGAAGAGGAACGCTATTTCTCCGACAACGTTTTTCGTAAAGAAACTTTATGAATGGGAGAGAAAGACATACGTCTACATAACTTTATAGCAAATTGTTCATGATCCTATCATTCCTCAATTTGTAAACCCATTATAATTTTGTTCTAGCAAATTTAATGTGATCACATGGCTTTAATAATCAAAGTCTATTTCAGTATGTTTAACGAAGCTGCAATATTCATCTTAATCCACTGTATAATTTGAAAGACTTTATTCTTTTGAAAGATTTTTTATTTATTTGATAAATACACTAGTCATTGAAATAAGTAGTTAGTATTTTAATAATTTAATGCTAGTCGGTTAAGACTAGCTGCTTATATACATTTATTTACTACCATAATATTGTTATTCGCAGAACTATATTATTACTATTTTTCACATTGTTTAGTGTGTAGTTCTGCAAAATCATTGTTTTAATACAGTATTTTGTGATTCGTTCTTCTCAGGATATTAAATTTTATCTGCATTGACATCATGTCATTAATAAATGCGAAAAGTGTATTACAAACAAACTTTATTTGCATTTCGGCTGTCTTTGAAGTTAGATTACACAATGTTTCTATTATGATAAAATATTTATTGGGTTGCATAGTATTATTACGAGATGTGTATATATAGTTTATTTTAAACTATGTAAACAATTCAACCAACGATGAAAATACGTATCTTTAACAATCAGACAATTGTGTCTCTGTATAGGTTTTATTATGCACTAGTAAACGGTTTGACGCACGGACCGGTATGACGTAAACTGACGCCATATTGTGCCATAATTATGACGTTAAATAAATATCCGCGAATAAACTAACCCATTGCATTTATTCACCATTTGTAATATCTGGACCTGTAAGAATCGAAATAATATCCGTTCCAAAGTTGTTATCACCTAATAAACAACGTTTTGTCGTTCTGATGTTTAGTTATAAACCACTCAGACTCCCCTTTAAGTTGTTTTAGAACTTCACCTTCTATTATTAAATTGGTATAACGTAAGTATAATGTATCTTTATAATTGGTACATAATGGATTGCAAATCTCTGGTGGATTACAATCAATGGTTACATCATATCTTCAGAGCTTCGTGATTTAAAAGTTCTGCTGTAGGAAAATTTTTGATTTGCCCTTTATTCCTAAGGGAATACATTTGAATCTCCATTATACAGTTTACTTTGCAGAATCTCATGAACTGCAAAGTTTTCCAAATGTCATTGGAATGAGAATTATGTCAGCTTTCTATGCTATCAACTAAATATCTTAAAGGGTTACCCGCGGCAATTATCATGTGAAGGAAAAGGTTTAACGTTGAAGTTTAGAAGTTTATATATAATCACCAGTTGATAATTTTTAAACTCGTGAACACGTGCTGTCATATATAAGTCAGTGATCATATTGAAAAGTTTTCAGCTGATTTTGTCCGAAATTCAATTACATTAACGTTGCTATTTCGTTTGTTGATAAAATATACTGTTTTCCAAACTTCATTGCTTGATGTACTGTTTGGGAGCGGGTAAGTACTAGTGATAGAAATCGGTTGAATTTTTCACAATCGATTATCGGTTCAATCGGATGGGGTATAATCGATAACCTTCCGATTAATAATCGGTTAAACCAAAAGTAACATTCAAGCAAGGCGCTACAATCTACACCATTACATGAAGTAGTTCTGCCACAGTTATGCGAGGTTAACCCTTTACAATGCTGGAACAGTAAATAGGTAATGCTACATGTCACCAATCGAAAACATTGCGCCTAATAAGAGATTTTTAAAGGGAATATTCAAAGGTTTTCTTATAGAAACCTGTGTAAAATCAAGAGATCCCATGACCTGAGGTCATGTTTTCAACAATGTTGGCCTTCTGGTAAGGGCCAGAAACTGGTAGAAGACTAGAAGAATGTTTTTGAAATAAATTGTTAACACAGAACTGATGGCCGAGTATGCTTTTGTGCTAGACAGACAACACGAATATGAACAGAAAGTTGTACTGGCAAAGAAATCAGAGAGTGTCAATGTCAATGATAATAATTCCAAGCTATTGACTTTGTTTTTCTTCCCAGATGGGAGAAAAGCCGCAAGCTTTCTTCAGACTCAGTTGTTGTTGAACTTGTTTCTTACATAACGTGAGTCTAATTATCTACCTTGGGTATGGTATAAAACTTTTACCGCGACGTCGCCGACCGGATATGTGTAATCGATTATTATCGCCCTTCATTTTACTAACCGATCGTCGGCGACTAGCGACAATCGGAACATCACTAGTAAGTACTAAAGGTGAATTATGAAATGAATGCAGTCAATCAACACTTAGTCCTGAAATGTTTTGTCGGTATGTTTCACTATGTTAGCCTAAAGTTGACATTGCTGCAGAGTTTCTGCTATCATTTTACATTTTTCTACAAAGTCACATTGGATTTTAAAAATTCTCAACTCGTGATCTAATATAAAACGTTTAAAATTCAACGTTCAACTTTTTCCATAATATGATAAATGCCGTATATGATAACCAAATGAGAAAATCATGGGGACCGGCCACTTGTTTTTAGTATTGTACTACATATTATATACTGACACCCTTCGTAACAGTAACTCAACAATGTCCCAGTCGAATGATAATCATTACTTGATAATTCTAATTTCGTTGCGTAGTTAACCAACGCAAATAAAGGTTCACTGTATTATCAGACAAACACAATCTATAAACTGAATTTTGATTGGTTAAAATTAAGCTGGTAGGATAATGCCTAATTGAAAGAACAGCCATAATTCTCAGTCGAATGCACGCATTACTTAGGATATGAGATTATACCTAATTGAAAGAATAGCCATCCCTTTCATACACGCATTGATTTAGGTCGGATAGTATGTTTACAACCAATTAACGTTTTCAAAAATATCATTTAATACATGTATTACCTATTTATATTACTTCATGTTCTGTAACAGACGATGCACATATTACACCTTTCAAACTTCTTTCAGAATAATAAAGAAGTGATTAAAAATTTAAAGTACAGACTTATATGTGTTACAGCGTATACATGTACACATTGTTCAAAATACTTTTTTTCGTAAAAGCTATAAATAAGAAAGTTAACACAAGTTTAACCCATTGTATAGCATGTTTCATTACATTTATAGAAAATGATTACATTTAATAATGCAAGCCTTAAACATAAATATAAATCTAAATGAATATAAACTGCATACACTAAAACATATAATTGATACCTGAAATGTGTTTAGCCTATAACCTTTTATGTTTTCAACTGCATTCCACTGATAAAATCAAAGAGAATTAATCCCTGCACAAGTGCATGACTGAGATATGAACCGACTAACAATAGATCATATTAAACTTTACATTATTACGGTCGATATCTGTGATGGGCGCCGATCTATAATACAATACTTGTTTTACGCAAACAAAGCTCAAATAGTAAACTCGGCAAAACATATTTTCTCACTATCGCACCTTTACAAGCAAATATGTCGAGTTTTATTATGTGCTTTATAGCTGCTGGTGTTAATTTTATATTGGCAACTACAATATCAAAGATTTAAGGTAGATTCCAGTAACAATTAGCAGACTGTTCTGCAATGAAATTTACTTAAGGATAGATACTTAAGTAATAAACAAAACTGTAATACTTGACTGTCGTCGAGGTAGCATAAAAAACTTCAGACAGACAGTGTTAAAAGGGCTGCACAACAAGAAGTTGTGTTACAGCTGACACTGTACAATTATAGACTAATTTTGAGGTCAATCTATAGTTTTGTGGACCTGTTAAAAGTGATATTGACCGAGGACGAAGTCCGAGGTTAATATTATTTTTTACAGGTCCGCAAAACTATATATTTACCGAAACAGTAGTCTAAAGTTATTTTATCGTATACCTCAAAAAAGATGTGAAAATTACACGAAAATATTACAGATACGACGTCTTGAAATCCGTGCAGGTCTACACATCATTTTCCAGGTCTACACATACTTTTGCAGACCCGGCACGTGAGCGCTATCGGCCAATCTGGATTAAGTATTTGTAACATGAATATGATATTGATGTTTGCTACCCCGGTACATCCCAATCATGTGACTCAATTTAATCTATTCCCGTATAAGAGCAATTAATAGGTTCGACAATTGTATAATAAAAAAGGCGCTGTGTTTTCTTCCTTAGATATACACAAACAAAATCAATGTAAGTAATTTTAACGTTTAATTATTTCATAAACCGTGTATGATAAGTGTCATAGTCTAAAGGGTTTGTAAGATTATAATGATCAGTGATTTTAATACATGCCTGTCGACGCTCTGTAGATAGCATAGGTATAATATGACAGTGCAGATATTGTCCTGTTACATTTTTATATTGTTAAGATTGTAAAGATAGATGAGATGCATGTATCGTGCCTATAATGAAAACTGAACATGTCCACGACAACAAAACAACCAAACCTAGTAGTTATTTCCCATAGTGGGACTGAAATGATAATAATATTATGAAAATTAACACACTTACTGTACAACAAATCAACCAACAAGAGTATTCGCTAAAAGTAAGATGCTGCAGTTAGTGTTCTTACTCGTATATGGAAATTTCTGCATTCATACCAGTTTGTAAAACAATAAACGAAACTTGGCCATAAATTATTTGAAAACGGTCTCAAATGCACTCACGTCGTTATTTATAAACAAAAATGTTATTTATCCAAATCGTACATCATCCAACTGAGCTTGCAGTTTTTATGTTAAATATCATTTCCAATCCAAGGAGAATTCAGAATCAGAATCATAAATCAATTTAAATGCATCTGATAGCAACAAAGCGTATTGAAAACAAGATGAAATAGATCCTTGTCATGGAAAAAAAAGAAACAGATATGTCGTTGCAACAACAAAAACGTCTCATTTATTTAGAAACTCGAGAGACAAGATGACTTTTAATAAAATTCTCTTCATTTCGTTGCTGCATTTCCTTAAAGGGATATCTGCTGTAATATCTGTGAGACACAAGAGGGCAATAATGGCCCTGGATCGCTCGTTCGAGTTGACCATCGACCTCAAAATCAGTAGGGGAAATCTAATGGGCAAGACCAATCTCACTATCTAGTTTGAATATTAAGGCCTAATGGTTGTTCTCCAGTTATTGAACATAATAGAGCTGACCTTGATCTTAGACCCAGTGACCTAAATATCAACTGAGGTCACCTACTGGTTACGGCCAACCTGTTCATGCAGTCTGAGGATCATATGTCCAATTAATTTGTATTGACAATACTACCAAATATCTTAGCTTATGGCCATGTGGTTTTGTAGAAGATTTTTGAAACGTTGTTCCTTTAGATTGATGGCAAGCAGAATTATGCATGGCATTGATTCTTTGAATAAACTTTGTAGAGCTCCATGCCAAGGAAATCCCTGCCAAGTTCCATCACCATTGACCAAGCAGTTTCAGAAGAGATGTTGTTTGAAGCAAACTATGGAAAGACGGACGTTAGACGGACGATAGACGGACATCCAACGATCCTAAAATCTAACCATGGGCACTACATGCTCAGATAAGCTAAAAGTAAAAAGGTCCATTCATTTCAACGGTTTCCATTGCTACCTGTATTTAACTTTAACATTCTAAAAAATTAATTAGAAAGTGTTCATTCCCTGTTGGGTAATACAATACTGCATAATCAAAGTTAACAACGCATTATGCAAGACTAATGCGTTCACAAACGCGCACGTCGGCCTCAATCTTTTCGACATAAAGTTATGCCTCATATCGCGGTTTTTCGAACATAATTTGAAGAAATTTGATTTTTAATGGATGTCACTCAGTTGATTGAATACACCTTTTATATCTATATTTTTAAACAGAATGTCAAGGGAATAGTGTGTAAAACGCCTTCAAAGTAATTAAAATTTAGGCCAAGCATAAACACAGCTTTAACGGAATAACTTCCATTTCTGAAGATGATGTTATGTTGTTTGGACAGATTTGCACATCGTCACAGAGAAGAGAAAAACGATTGATGATAAAAAGAAATTAACAGTGTTAAATAGCCTTTTCTTTTTTTGAATAATGATAGATGTCATTATGTAAAAATAGCGTGCGAAACAGCAGTAAAGTCCTTCAACACATCAATATTGATGACATCTTTGTTACAACAAATAAAAGTGTACATGTTGAAAGAAGGATAGTTTTTCTTCTGCGAAAGCAATAAGAATTCATACTTACAGTACAAAAGTAGCGGAACAAGCTCGAGTTTTGAATCGAGTTATTAAAAAAAAATACTTTACCACCAAACGAATGGCATAAGATGAGCATGTAACACCGTATTTTTTTATAGTAAATGGAATTCAACATAAGTGGGCCATGACCATAACTTACGTTCGTAATCAAAACTTTGAAAGAAAGTGAAAAAAGGAACAGTTGCATTTCGCGTAAGCTATGCATTGAATGTACGTCATCTTTACGTGTTATAGACTAAGTGTACTAAATGCAGACATAAGCTAGAGAAGTCGCAGAATAGCATATACATATGAATAACAATTGCTTCGTAATAGATTACAGATCCTAGCTAAAGTACGTATTTCTAATATACACTTAACAGGTTTAGAAACGCAAAGATTTCCCCTGTTGAACATTTTTATTTGAATGACGCTATTGTTTTTATTTCTATTTAAGTCATTTTTTGCGATGAATTATTGAAACTTTTACAAGAATTCAATTTTATATTGTTTTTGTTGTGTATGAAATTTGAATAAATTTGAAACACGATAACATTGTTAAAATAAATATTTTGCCACTTTTGCGTTTCTAAACCTGTTAAGTGTACATTATCAGGTCAACCATTCAACTAAAGCCTAAACATATGCTTTAACTTATTTATATTCAGATGATACCAATTCATAACTCAATATTTTCTATGTATAGCAACAAAAAAATGATTCCGCCGATGAAATGATAAAAAGTCCTGCGTATTTAACCATGAAACAAATTCATATGTGCCGTCGTAAGCCATGAAAGTTCCGCTGTAGAGTAATTGACTACGCAATATTGACATAAAACAGGAAAAAACAACTAAATAACTAAGATTTGTCGCTGCACATCCATAAAAATCTCTTTAACTTACAAACTGACTTTTAGATAACATCCCTTTTACAACTTGCAAGAGGAAATGACGTCAGAAAAACAAACGAGAGCATGTGTTGATACATAAATATTTATAAGCTCGGAGTTTACTGACCCTAATATTCCTCAGGCATTTTCTTATCATTACAAGATTGATGCTCATTATATGGACGATATCTCACTTGAGCTGTGAGGCAAGGAAAATGATGAGCGCGATCGATCCTATAATGTAATCTTGTGGACACGTACATAATATACACATCATCAATCAGGTTTAAGTGAAATTTTACGTGATGTTCTATACAGTAAACTGCGTTTATAACGAACTCCTTGGGACCATTTTTTTAATATCCATTTAATATTTTCTTACAAAGTGAAGATAGAAAAAAAACTCGGCCAGAGAATTGTCTTCCTCATATCCGGAGTTTCGCTTTATCCGGAATCGTTATATACGCAGTTGTATTATCCGAGGTCGTTATATCCGGAGTCGTTTTATCCGGAGTCGTTTTATACGGAGTCTTTATATACGGAGTCGTTATATCCGGAGTCTTTATATCCGGAATCTTTATATACGGAGTCGTTATATACGGAGTCGTTATATCCGGAGTCGTTATATCCGGAGTCGTTATATCCGGAGTCGTTATATCCGGAATCTTTATATACGGAGTCGTTATATCCGGAGTCGTTATATACGGAGTCTTTATATACGGAGTCGTTATATCCGGAATCTTTATATCCGGAGTCGTTATATCCGGAGTCGTTATATCCGGAGTCTTTATATACGGAGTCGTTATATCCGGAGTCGTTATATACGGAGTCTTTATATACGGAGTCGTTATATCCGGAGTCTTTATATACGGAGTCGTTATATCCGGAGTCGTTATATACGGAGTCGTTATCTCCGGAGTCTTTATTAATAGAGCAGTAAAGCTTCCAAAAGTGACTTCGTTAAGAAGTAACTGGGCCACAAAAATGAACAAAATGAGTCATATATCAAAATGTTCCGGGGACTCTGAAGTTTATTGGACCTCCGGCATAAATTGCATATTTTTGGTGCGGGCCGAGAAATCCAAGATGGCGTCCAAGATGGCCGCCGTTTTTCGATTAAGGTTGCTTTTTTAAAGGTCCTACTATAAAATAATTATTTAAAAGGAAGCTGCAAAGAAAGCACACAAATACATTAGCCATATAAATGTGCAAAATAAATATGACATTTGGAGTTTCATACAAGGTCATTATCAAGGTCAAATTCAAGGTCAAAAAGTCAAATTGACCAAAAAATCACCATATTACCACATAATTTCCTCAAATTATCAAAATATATAGGGTATAGCAGGTCATGTTTTATACTAACAATGGCATATATACTTGTGCTTTTACGCACCAACCATTTTGTGCAAATAAAATCGGTTGCCATGGAGATATATAATACGGCGTCCAAAATGGCGGCCCTTTTCAGTTGTAGCCTGTTCTATTCATAGTTCATGTAAACAAAAATATGTTAAATATGCGCTGCAAGTGAAACACAAAAATACTTGCAGTAAAATTATGCAAATTGATATTTTAATTTTGAGTTTCATTCAAGGTCACAATCAAGGTCATATCAAAGGTCGAAAGGTCAAATAGACCAAATATTCAATATTTTACCACATTATTTCTTCAAATTATTAAAAAACATAGGATAAAGAAAGCCATATTTTGCATACTTAACTGCAAGTGTGTTTATGTTTATTTTTCGGCTCATATTTTATTTTCAGTTTCATTCAAGGTCACTATCAAGGTCATATTCAAGGTCAAATTGACCAAATATTCACCATTTTACCACATTATTTCTTCAAATTATTAAAAAGATAGGATAAAGAAAGCCATATTTTGTATACTTATAGTGCAAGTGTTATATGTTTATTTTGCAGCACATGTTTTATTTTGATTTTCATTCAAGGTCATATCATAGGTCAAAATGTCAAATTGACCGAATATTCACCATTTTACTACATTATTTCTTCAAATCATTATGAAAACATCGGATAAAGAAAGCCATATTTTGCATAATTATGCTGCAAGTGTTTTTATGCTTATTTTGCAGAACATATTTTATTTTGAGTTTCATTCAAGGTTACTATCAATGTCATACCCAAGGTTAAAAGGTCAATTTGACCAAATATTCAATATTTTATCACATTATTTCTTCAAATTACATGTAACACAATTAATCGAGTTGTTCTGGAGATGATATCTGAACAACACCTTGAGCAGAGATGCGTGGTGTCATGTCAGTAACGAGAGATAGTAGTGGTGTACCAATAAAACTAATACATCTGTCTCGGGGCTACGTATCAGCAGTTTTTGAACCACGTCACCTGCAACATATTTTGTATGTAGCACAACTACAGCTTTTTAGCTTGTAAATACAGTCCAACCTCTCAACAACACCTCTGAGGAGCAAAAAAGCCTCTCCGCAAAGACAGATGTGTTATTTCGCAAAGCAGTTATATGTATATCTGAACAAATTAACCTCCCCAGAGCCACAACCTCTCCAGTCACCAAACAAAAAATGATATTCCCTTTGGTGTTGTTGTGGAGAGGTTGGACTGTAGGTCTGAAACATAGGAAACCAGCTCAACCAGACTACCACTTACAACAATAATCTGTTCATCTGAAAGAACATCAACTGAGCTTTGAGCAAGATAAATGGTGCAGAACTTAGCAAGTTCTTTCTTAAAGTTAGTGTTACCGATGCCTGCTTCCAGTCTGCTATTGGCAATATTTTTCCCGAATGATCTTCACTTTATTCCATTGATATCTGTGATTTGGCACTTTGATCAAAATATATATCAAGTACCACATGTATTTGAAGGGAACTTTTACTTTTTAATAAGACATATTGCCAAAATGAACTGGCGATGTCCTTGTACACTATACGACACTGGTTCACTACTTGAAGCATTTGTATCATCGCCACACCATCATATATTACACAGTCAGCTTTCTTTATTGAAATCATATTGCCACTATCTGTAATAAGACTAGGAGGTACTACGGCATAATCCATATCTCTAAAAGGGAACTTTTCTATAGGCAAGCAGATAATATATACATCTCTACCCCATTTATTCAATTCAATTGGGATACAAGAAAAACTGTGATACTATGTATCACAGTGGACCTAGAAACAAAGCTTTTATGTAAATATTTTGAAATTTGAGATGCAAATAAACTTTACAGACTTTATAACAGAGACAGAATAAATTTATATTCTAGGTTCATGTAAAGCAAATACTTGACTACCTGGTTTGTGCATTTACAGTTTAGTAACTCTTTCTCATCTCCAGTCTATCATTTATGATTTAAAAAGAAACAAAATCATATTCATGAAAATACTTTAAATAGTCTTTATGTTCTTTCCGTTTTTTTCATTGGATTGTATATACGAGCACTATTTTCATTCAGCGTTAATTAAAACAAAGTCAACGCAGCAATATTATAATATGTTCTACGCAATGTTCAATAAAGGTGATTCTCAGAATATACAATACTATTCCTGCTTCTATCCTCACAAAATCGTTTGCAGTCAAATTGTTTTAATCAAAACAACGCATATTTTTACGATTACTAAAAGTTTTGTTACCGACCAATTAGTTAACTTTGGCTACCTGTCAGTTTATTGCTGTAGACCAGTCTAATAACACGAAATGTAAACCAGTCTGATAAAAAATTGAAAGTGCATCCCGACCAGTTAGTAAACTTTGGCAAGCTTTCACTTTATTACTCTAACATAACATGTCTGATTTGATTTTACTGTCAGTAACTGTACAATGATACCACTCAAAAACAAATGAAGTGCGATTGTAAATTTTAAACTATAAACATCGAGTCAACTAATGAACCCACTTTACCCGATACCGGAAGATACCGGCATGTTTGACCGATATCGGTTTTTATACTGGCCGAACATTAAAAACTTTTCACTCCTTATTAGACGTTACATAAGCTTACAAGACGAATTTTGATGCAAGGCATCAAAGACGCCGCGCATGTTTTGAAGCATGGCTGGGAGATGGGCACTGGGGCAGGTTTCTATTATAAAATGTGCGTGGTTAACATCAGCGAACCCTTTTTTACTACATAAAATGATCATTACCTCTGTCACGGACCTATATACACATTATGTTAATTATGTTATTTGTTTTATTCATCCTTGTAATGATATATGCAAATAAAAAGATTTTAAATGATTTTCTAGTTTCTGTTTTTTATTTTCATTCACTCATGGGAATTTTCGTAACTGGAAATGCAGATAAGTTGTTAAACTGTCAAGGAACTTGAACAAAAAATATCGCTAAAATTTATCGAACTATTTAAATACAAAAAAAGAAAAGTAATACTTTTTTCTAACACAGAATGATTTTGGGTTTTAATACCGTCTAAGGGAGGTAATCGTTACAACATAAAGTACACACTAAGTTACATCGAACTAATTTGCTTAAAACCTAACCTATCATTCTAAAATTACACATATTCAACAAATACATTAATTTTTATCATTTAGAATAATAAAAAGTGTATTTAACATAAAAAACTATTGAATTAAGACTTGTTTCCGGTAATCTCATTTGTTTTTGGTTGTTTCCGGTAAAAAGTTGTTTTCGGTAATCAGTAATACCGGTCCGTGCCTCTGTGTATTTAGCTGTATATCCTTTTTGTTTATGAAACTGATTTATAAAAATAAAGTTTTTATTAGTAATTTGCATAATACTAAACCCTTATGTAACTTCCATATTGTTTGTCTATTGTGATAATTAAATACCTCTTTTCTCACAACATTAATTATTTTCGGATGCTAATTTTACACTGGCTATTTTTAGATACCAAGGAACTGATACACAAAACTATTTATAACCATGGCTCCTCCCACAAGTTCACTGAATCATAGGTCTGTTAATAGGAAGCAGAGGCAAAAATATAATTTATACCGGGTCTAAATATTGTGAAAAAGAACTATCTGTAAAACAGATATACCTGCCCCTCCCTCCCTGTAGCTGGTAATGTGGATTTTTCTTTCTTTCTATTCCCGAAGCATTATACACTCCAGCAATATGGCGGAAAGAGACGAAATCCACATGATTAATTATGCTGTGACGTATACATTTTACAGAACTTCCATTGGCTGATTATTGTTTTTGTTTACAAATGATGGAATGGAATTCCGTTAGGGCCCTACGTATTGCATAGTTGGGTGAACGGTTTTTCTTGACAGTTTCAATATTAAAGTGTAATATGTAGTAATTAAAATGGGTTTTCATTGATTTTTCACGTTGGCGCCATGTATTCTATTATCTGAGTGTTTTAAGATAGCAAAACATCTTCCGAATCTTTTTTTCTGAGCTTTGATGAATCGGGTCGTAAGGTCCGTAAACAAAGCTATAAAAAACCCGTGGTCTACGAGTTT
Organism: Saxidomus purpurata; assembly: GCA_022818135.1. Classification (NCBI taxonomy): domain Eukaryota; kingdom Metazoa; phylum Mollusca; class Bivalvia; order Venerida; family Veneridae; genus Saxidomus; species Saxidomus purpurata. Next base: position 41,447,137 of record JAFMSR010000014.1, read on the forward strand.
GTGGAAAAGTTATTAAATACTCATTAAATGTGTCCAACGTTTTGAAATAAGGGAAGGAGACATATGTATTTTGTATTGTATTGTTTTTTAATGACTTAATACAATTTAATGATTCATAAAAGTCATTTTTCATACATAGAACATAGTTTAGATTTACAATAATAATGTTGGCTGCTCCCTATTCGATTATGCAACCCCATGGTCCAAAATTGAAACCTATTCAATACTGACGCCGCGATTCCTCTCGGCGTCAATAAAATAATTTGACGTTTTACATGGATAAAAGATAGAACTATTTTTTGACAATTTTAAAGCTACACAAGGAACAGTGGTTTAACCCATTCTTCATCGTAACTTCCTAGGCGATTTTCATAACAGTTTGTTCAAAGAACTATACACTACTTAACCTACATGTTACTTTTTCCAACCACATATTAAATATAGCGGGGCGCTGCTGCGGTCCGCAATAATTTGATATATATTTTGATCAAAGTGCTAAATCACAGCCACAAATGAAATGAGGTGATGATCAGTCGGAATCAAACTCATTAAACTCATATATGACATGTTCTCTCAGATAATCATTCCACAATTGGAATGTTGGGAAAACCCAATGACCTTTCTCTCGGAATTCTGTAAGCAATGTAACAACAGAAGTTTTCAGGTAAGAATGCACATAGGATAATTTTTCGCGACGCAATTTGAGAGAAGGCGACTACAGTATGTCATACTGCATCAATCATGAAAAATGCTCTCAAGCTTTGGTCTAAATCCTTTCCACCCAATACTTGATTAACTGTGTTACTTTCAAACACAGAGTCTGAGAGCTATTCCTTCAGACCTGCATCGCCATTAAGGTAACCAATACGGCGAAAACAGACATCAGGAAATGTACCTCCCCCCATATATACTTTTATGTGTTTCTTTTGCGCCTTACGCTTCCATTGATATTTTATACATGGACAAGGAAAATAGCCTGCTATAGCTGAATAGGGCGGCCATTTTATATACCATCTTTCAAGTCTCCAGGGCAACCGGTTTTATTCGTGGGTAGGTAAAAGCGCACTTATATAGATGTCATTACTAGTATTAAACATAAATCTCTTTATCCTATGTTTTTTTAAAGAAATAATGTAATAAAATGCAGTTTGTTGGTTAATTTGACCTTTTGGGGTTTGGTACGTGGCATTCCCTGTTTGATATTATTTTTGTTTTTTTGTTTGAATATTACATTGATAGTGATCTTGAGAGAAACTCAAAATATAGTATTTCTTTCGCATATTCATACTGCAAATGCTTCTTTTTGAGGTAATATTAAACAATTGTTTTATACATGAACTATGAAAAGGACCTGCTATATATAGTTGAAAAGGACGGCCATTTTGGATACCATCTTATATATCTCCATGGCAACCGATTTTATTATATTATTTCTTTTGCATTATTCATAATGCAAATGGTTTCTGTGTTTCTTTTGTAACCCAGGTCTTGACAATTGTTTTCATATATTAACTACGAAAAAAGAACATAGTTACTATAGCTTAAAAGTGTGGCCATTTTGGACGCCATATTATTATATCTCCATGGCAACCGATTTTATTTGCACAAAATGGTTGGTACGTAAAAGCACATGTATATATGTTATTATTAGTATCAAAAATTACTTGCTATATCCTATATATTTTGATAATTTGAGAACCTAATGTAGTAATATGGTGATTTTTTGTCAATTTGACCTTTTGACCTTTAATATGACCTATATAATGACCTTAAGCCAAACTCAAAATATCATATTTCTTTTGCATATTCATACTGCAAATAGTCTTTGTGCTTCTTTTGCAGATCATATTTAACAATTGTTTTTATACATGAACTATGAAACGAACAGGCTACAGCTGAGAAGGGCCGCCATTTTGGACGCCGTATTATATATCTCCATGGCAACCAATTTTATTTGCACGAAATGGTTGTTGCGCAAAAGCACACGTATATATGTCATTGTTAGCATAAAACATGACCTGCTATACCCTATATATTTTGATAATGTGAGGAAATTATGTGGTAATATGGTGATTTTTTGGTCAACTTAACCTTTTGACCTTGAATTTGACCTTGATAATGACCTTGTATGGAACTCCAAATATCATATTTATTTTGCACATTTATATTGCAAATGTATTTGTGTGCTTCTTTTGCAGCTTCCTTTTAAGTAATTATTTTATAGTCGGACCTTTAAAAAAGCAACCTAAATCGAAAAACGGCGGCCATCTTGGACGCCATCTTGAATTTCTCGGCCCGCACCAAAAATTTGCATTTTATGCCGGTGGTCCGGTAAACTTCAGAGTCTCCCAAACATTTTGATAGATGACTCATTTTGTTCATTTTTGTGGCCCAGTGATATCCTGAATATGGTGTTTTGCTGCTCTACTATATATCCGGAGTCGTTATCTCCGGAGTCTTTATATACGGAGTCTTTATAACCGGAATCTTTATATCATATTTTCATTATTCATATTTTATTGCAATGTGAATTTATCGTCACCTACCTATTACGTACTTCATCTATACAGTCTGAAATTATTTCTTAAAGTACATTGATTCATAGAACTTAGTTTACACGTGATTTGTATTATATTTAGAAGGAAGACGTTGCAATGTAACAGATAGAATCAATAATAAAAAAATGTTTGTATAATTTATCAAGTTCAGTATTCAGTTTTATTGAGGAATGAGTCAACGTGATGAAACAACGATCTGACTTTCATTTATAAATAATAAATGGTAAATTAAACCAGATTAAATCCGCTACAGTGTCTTTCAATATCTCATTTGGCGTTCAAGTGTCATGCATTATATATTCAGTACGTATGAATTGCGAAACAAGAGAGTTTTAAATCGACGTGTCTGCATATGAATAGCTCTCAATGACATTAATTAGGATTCAAGTTCTTGAATATTTGAGTGGTTTCCATGACTGCAGACGTGCATCCTATCTGCTTGCTCATAAAGAGAAGATGTTCATCAGCATATGAAAATGAATATTTTGATCTCTTTGATTCTTGATTTAATTTGATCTGTGTCTTGAGGGAACCAAAAAAAAACTAATTTTTCCTCGCAATGCTGTCGTAAATAGTCAATAAAATATCAGAAAAATCAGTAGACATCAGTAGCAGCCATATTTGATTGCTAGGTAGGGCTCGTGTGCATTGCTTTCCATTACAGAGATTGCGGTAATGAAAGCTGAAATTAATTTTTTTTCTACTATCTTTTTTCTTATTATACACCATTTGAGTTTTCGATATATGTTTGCTAAGTATAAATGCGATTATTTATTTTTCTATTCTTCAGTGATTGTCGTTTCAATGAGTAAATGGGGAATGCAATTATTTTTCCTTTTCTATAATATTCAAGGCCAAGTTTGAACTAAGATGTTGTAAATATTTTGTTTGAAAATCTGTAAATGTTACCTTCTTAACATAAATAATTTATAATTATATTTTATTATCATATATTTTGCTAGCACAAATACGATATTGACGCACCTAATAGATGCGTCAATATACATTGTACATATACTGGCGCACCCTGTTGAAATTTATTGCCAAGGTCGAAATCTCAATAAAATTTTGTTACTATTTATCTATAGTAGAATGTGCAATAAACAAGCTTGATTCTGAATCTAATTTTTCGGAAACAGAAATTTCAAATAGGTTCAAGGAATATATCTATAGTCAACACTCAGACAATTCATTATGAACGACATAGACAAATCTATAAGTAAAAGAGATGAAACTGGCTTTTTATTATTACCATGGACTATTTAAACCGTACAAAATGATTGGTTAACGATATATTGTTCGTATGAAACGTTGTTCACCTTCTTTGTTATGACTAGACGCAATGAATCTCAATACACGCTACTAACTGTGAACCAACTGTGAAATAAGCAGTTTATTACACTCAACCGGTTTTTAAAACGCAAAAGTGGCAAAATATTTATTGTAACAGTGTTATCGTGTTTCAAATTTATTCAAATTTCATAGACAACAAAAACAATATAAAATTGAATTCTTGTAAAATAATTCATCGCAAAAAATGACATTCAAATAAAAATGTTCAACAGGGGAAATCTTTGCGTTTCTAAATCGGTTAAGCGTATTTATGCTATTGGCTTCATTTAAGAAAATGAAAAAGTGTGTTTTTAACAATGTTTTTGTCAAGTTGTATAAACTTAAAACACACGGAATACAAGAAAGTCGAGAACAATTTCTTATAAATGCATTTTGAATATTACAGAATAATAATTTCTGTCATGACCACGAGGTTCAGATCGAAATATCCGTCACCGAGGGTAACTGTTTTGGCGGGAACGAGGCTCTGCCGAGTTCCCGTAGAACAGTTACCCGAGGTGACGGATATTTCAATCTGAGCCAAGTGTCTCATGATGGAAACTTTTTCTTGCATACCGTCTTGCACTTTAAAGTAGATTTCTAAATGCAAACTTATCAAAATGATGAATTATCATGAAAAACAAACGATTTTCCGTCGTTGTGTTTGGGAAATTGACGTCACAATGTTTATAACGTTACGTCATAAGTGATTCACGAGAGTCGTCTGGCATAGGAGGGGTACCAGACCGGTTTTTCCGGAATGGGCAAAGTCACCGGAAATGCCGATCCGATATGCAAGAAATAACACTCTCTTTCTCTTTTAAAACAACTTAAAACGTGTTTCAGAGCTTCAGATACTTCTAATAACAGCTTGGTATAAGGTAAGTATTCAGTCTATATTTTACTAATACTTTATGGATTGCACATTTGAAGTAGGTGATCCCTGGTGGGTAACAATCTTTGGCTACATCTTATCTTTAGAATTAGATGATTTAATGGTTTCACTGCAAGAAAATTTTTGCTCTGCTCTCTATTCCCATGGGAATGTATTTGAATTTTCATATTAGGTTTACTAGCACATCTCATGAACTGATCAGATGACAAATTTCTGAAATGAAAAATTACCCTCAACCACAGTTTAAACAGGTCGCTTGCGTCATTTGTTTTGAAGAAATAGATTACGTGCAATTTCAGACATCTTTATCAAATAACAAGCTTTTCAACACGTGCAAAAGGCATGCACAAATACGGAAATGAGAAGAGCTAGTGATCTGGTAAAAAATTAAAGATTCTTTTTTCAAACTGCTTTTGTGAAGAATTCACCTCGAAGTACTGAGACAAATTGTTTTGCGGACATTCCGTCCTATTACTCTTGTTTACTGTAGCAAGTATTTGATGAGTTATTTAAAGAGATGGTTCAATTATACGTGACGTCGACGATGACGATGCAAAAGAACACATGATTTACTACTTTTGGTGACTTAAGCTTGATATGCAATCAACTCCTCAAACAAATACCGATATAAGGTATAGATATCACATTGCATAATGCAGTCACTTAGCCTTGTTTATATTAACTCTTGTGTAGTAATGTAGCATCAATTACGTGCTTCACGTGTATTTGATTCCGAAGCTAATGGTTTCAACCTTATAGGATTCATATTTATAAAATTTGATACATTTATTGATTATTAAGCTTAAGGCTTTTTTCGTATTCCGGTATACACACAAGTGTATGTGTCTGTCAAATTAAATTTGGAATAGTGATAGGCAAGAAAATAAATAATTACAACCTTACTTTATCACCAAACTGTCGTCGTTAAGTTAAATGGCATTACCCAGTCTGATAAAGAAGAACTCAGATTCAAAATCTGTTCAAATGCATGTGATAGTAAACAAGATCAAAACGATATTTGTCATGGGAACAACGAAGAAGAGATATGCTATTGCAGCTACAAAGCAGTCCGTCTATTTCGAAACTCCAGAGACAACGGTACATTTAATAAAATCATCTTCGCTCCATTTGCTGCATTTCCCTTTGGGGATGTTTGGTTTCATAGCTTTATATAGTTTAACAAGGCATTTTATCGTACAATACTTTTAACAATGCCTTTAAAATAAATATCCGCAACGGAAAATAAAGGAGGTAATTGATAAAATCTTGGTTACGCAATGATTGTATGTGCACAAAGCATTAATGTTCTTTGGTCGTGCTTTTGTGTGTGCGTGTTTTTTTGTTGTTGACAAAATGCAATTCACTAATTTTTTCAGAAGAAGCTGTAAACAAAAATATGTCCTGATTAGTACTTTCGGTTTTAATTTGGCAAGATATGGTTAGCGGTTTAATTTGGCGGTAGATTACGATAGCCTGAATTCTAGACACCGCCAAATCAAAGCCATTCAAAAACAACGCCAACATCCCCCCTGCAGATATAAAGACGTATACAGTATATGTAAAAGGCAGATAATTACTTGAACATATTAATATCGACGATACTTGCTTTATTACAACAATTAAAATAGATTTACAATTTGTGCAGAGTATTTGATTTCTGTATCATTTCAATTTAATGTCTATGTGACCTAAGCATCCAACGGATCTGAACCAGCCGTTTGTTTCTAAGTGCATTCTAAACCACAGTTTATTTGTCATATACCACGACTACAAAGAAAGGTTTCGTGCTAACTTAGCGTCGAGTACATCTAATTCAAATGAAATATCGACAGAGTGAACAATGATATTTATATGTTTATAGTTTCAAACGTTCAGAAATCAAAATAATCACAGGAGCTCCTACCGTCTTGTCATACCAGAACTTCTTTTGCGAATTCGATCAATAATCAACGGAAAAACAGAAAACAATTACAGCACAGTAATAAAACATTTACGACAAGTCACTTTTACAATTCAGTATGAATAACGAAAGGCAGCAATCTGACAATTCTTCTTTTCGTCGTCTTTACGCACAAAGTTTTGTGACCTTTCTCTATGAATTCAGTGACATAGAAGATATTTCTAAATGCTCAAGTAAAACATTTTGACCATCGTATCGACGATTATTGTAATGTATAGCATACTATTGTGAGAAACCTGCATAGTACGAAAAGAAACACACTATTTTAAAAGGAGCATTCCGACTAGATAATTATAAACTTTGCTTCGAGGGAAAACAGTGATTAAAAGGATCAAAACTCTTCTTTCCTCAATACCAGTTTTGCGCACTACGTAGCAAGATTCGGGTATTTTACTTTATTGCTGTATTTCCTGTTTTTATGTTATTTTATGTTCTTGTAAACAACCTAGGGCTCACAGCTTGCATTTGTTACGCTAAATGTCATTTGCAAGTCTAATAAAGATTAATTGAGATTCAAAAGCAATATAAATTCGTCTGTTAGCAACAACACGTATTGAAAACAAGACAAATATACTTTTGTCATGGAAATTTTGAGATAAACATTGTTTATTGCAGCGACAAAAGCATTGTCTCCTTTGTTTAAAATGAAGCTAAAAGGACCATGCTAATATCATCATTACGTTGCATCAATTTTCTAGCCGTTTGCCTTTTCAGAATTCCCCTTGAAGGTAAAGTGTATGAACATCTCTGAAGAAAGTAAAGAAATCTTGGAAAATTGTATTGATAATAGCGGTTGACAAAACCGAATATTTTTATTCTTAGTTCCTTAAATTCATTAAATCAGCATTTAAATTACGAAAATTCATTACCGCGTTTATTAAAATATCAACAAATTGACTCGGCTATTTTTTTTGTCAAAGAAGCAATATAACTAATCAGGATCGCTAAGTTTTATTTTTAGAAAATAAAGAAATATATTACTGCTTCTATAATGCATATTAAATGATTATCAGTCGCATGTACAAAAAAAGAAAGACATTCTTATAAATCTATTCATTTATACATACTAATTTATTTATTCGCGATTGCGAAACAAGTTCTTACAACTTAGATTAAACACTCTCGAGACTCATTCCAGATGAAATCAATCTCGAAGAGAGAGAAACAATGTGGAAATATATGAGTCTTGTCTAAGGACACAAACTAATTCGTATAATCTTCCACAGCTGCTGCAATGTTATTTAATTTAGCCAATAAACAAATATTTAACAAAGGCATCTTGTTACTTCAGAGTCCAGTGTTTCCTTAATGTTCGCTAACATCCCAATGGTGAATTTAGTGCTCGCAAGTTCAGCCAGTATATATATGGCACAGTACATTAAGGCAGCTGAAAAAGCCAGTCCTGATAATGTTCGAAAACATATACACTAATTAAAATCCGATAATGAACAATGAAGGCCAAAATCAAAGCAAACTTTATTAGAATAAAACATCAGATGATTTCCGTTTGTCAGAAAAAATACGTGACAAATCTTGAAAATTTATTCCTTCATCCATTTGCAATTTGTACACGGTAATAAATTTAAAGATTAGTAAACGCAAGGACAAAGTTTATACAGAACATAATTCACAATGCCAACGAAACCACAGACCCATCCAAACAAAAAATAGACAGAAACAACTGGGACCGCAAAATGATATATCCCCAAAATTTATCATCATAAATTTAAAAAATAAAGATTGTCGGCAGAATAGAATGTAATCTCTTTCTAAAAGTCAAAGAGCAGATTTTATAAGAAAAGTGATAAGCACGACAAAAGTTAATCTAAATTCTTACCTTCAACACCTTCATTGTACAAATTCCTTGTAAAAGTTTCCTAACCTATCTGAAATGAAGAGAAAACATCGTAAATAACATTGCTCCTTCGAATGTACAAAAATGTTTACATTATATCAATTACATGTTCCGATTTGCTCAAGAAGTTAGAAATATATTTTTTGTTACACTTTTTCTAATATTCCCGTCTTATCCAGATATGCGTTTTTAGGTGCCTTTGTTTTTGTCGACTTTTTCACCAAATCACTCAGCACGACAGGCCATGGACTTTTAAAATGTGTATAAGGCATAAGAATAAAATAAGGTTTCATATTCAAATATTTCATTATTAAGTGCCCTCTAGTAAGATTGTCTTTGATAAATTTGTTTACTGTCAGAGTATTTCTATTTGCAGACTTTTATTACCCCCCTTCAATAGACTGTTCAACAAGCGATTTTAAAAAGCAATTGTTAAAATGCAATATTTACTGATTTCCAATATGTCATTGTGGTAAATAAGTAAATACAACTTCTGATTGCACTAACCTAATTTATTCATAGATGCGAAATGTGTTTATTAAGTAAATATTATTTGCATTTTCCTTTGAAATTGGTCAACAAAGAGTTTGTATTGAGATAAAATTTGACGTTACATGGTAACCTTACAATGCGTGTTTTTCGGTATTCTTTTTGGATCATGTAAACAATAAAGTTCACACTTAAAAATATTTGCGACCATTAAAAACCGTATATACAGTCGCAAATATCAAAATTACAAAACAGTTAACCCTATAACATATAAACTTTAAAGTCATTAAAAAAATCGCTTTTAGTTTATACATGCAGTCTAAGCGATAAGTAAAGTGGTATAGCATCTATTAAAATGTCAATATTCTTCTCTTCTGATATTTCCAGGTCGCAAAATTATAACCCTTCATGGATTACAATCACTGTTTACATCATATCAGTAAAAATCAGGGGATTTTATTGTTCTGTGGCAGGAAAATATTGACTTTGCTCTCTGTTCCCATAGAAATGTATGATAGACTCAATAATACAGATTGCGTTGCAGCGCCTTCGTAAATTGCTGAATATTTATTCAAATGAAAATTAATAAATAAACCTCCGTATCTCTCGCTCTCAAGTATTGTCACAGTTTACACGACAAATTTGTCACGTGCAGATAATAGATGTTATTGCAAAAACTTAAGCTATAACAGACGTCCGAGAGTTTACTAAATAACCTGTTTTGCCTTTCAAAGAACAAGTACAAGAGTCCCAAGAAAAGAAAAAAAAACATTGTTTGTAAGATACACATATTAAACTTTATAGCGTCGTTAGAAGAAATGTACAGTAAATTCATGCTTTAACTGTAAAAACAAAAATATTGGACAATCCACAGTATGAAAACTTAATATTGTTTAGTTTCTTCAATAAACTACTCACCTTTTCACAGTAAAGTCAACGAATTTAGAAATTATGTGTTACCAAATACGAATACAGTAATCATAGTGACGCTTCATTCAGGACATGCTGTCATACGGCGCCCGTGAAGTGACATGTGACACTTTTTTTTTATTTCGTAATTACGAAATACATTTCGTATAAACGAAATAAGATTTCGTAAAAACGAAATAAGTTATTTCGTAAAAACGAAATGTTATTTCGTAAAAACGAAATCTTATTTCGTAAAAACGAAATGTTATTTCGTAAAAACGAAATCTTATTTCGTAAAAACGAAATGTATTTCGTAATTACGAAATAAGATTTCGTTTTTACGAAATAAGATTTCGTTTTTACGAAATAAGATTTCGTTTTTACGAAATAAGATTTCGTTTTTACGAAATAAGATTTCGTTTTTACGAAATAACATTTCGTTTTTACGAAATGTATTTCGTAATTACGAAATAAGATTTCGTAAAAACGAAATAAGATTTCGTAAAAACGAAATAACATTTCGTAATTACGAAATACATTTCGTAAAAACGAAATAAGATTTCGTAAAAACGAAATAACATTTCGTTTAAACGAAATAAGATTTCGTAAAAACGAATTAAATATATTTCGTAAAATCGAAATCTTATTTCGTAAAAACGAAATGTTATTTCGTAAAAACAAAATGTTATTTCGTAATTACGAAATACATTTCGTTTTTACGAAATAAGATTTCGTTTTTACGAAATAACATTTCGTTTTTACGAAATAAGATTTCGTTTTTACGAAATAACATTTCGTTTTTACGAAATAAGATTTCGTTTTTACGAAATGACATTTCGTTTTTACGAAATCTTATTTCGTTTATACGAAATGTATTTCGTAATTACGAAATAAAGAAAAAGTGTCACATGTCACTTCACGGGCGCCGTACTGTCAGCTGTATTTTTTAAATATTTTATATGTTCTGTCAAATACATTTCACTTTTATCCTTCTAAGGTGGCTGATGAATTTGAATGTGAAATTGCTAAACACCCAAATAACACGTCTATGTAAATGCGATTACCTTAACTATGTTCATTTTATTGCACTTATATGCCATATGAAGTTAGATATCTATTCAAACCACCAATTAGTAATACGAGAGATTTATACCAGTTACAAGATGTGATATTTCAAGCTTCATTCCATTTTGAAATTCTCTCATTTTATTGCATTTATATGAAATACAAAGTCTTGAATGCCATGGAAAACACAATAAAATAAACCACTCATAAGATGTTATATTTCAAACTTCATTTCATTTACTTTCATTTAATTGCCTTTATATGCAATACAAAGTGTTAAATGCTGTTTAAATGCTATTTAATCTATGCTACTTACAAGATGTGATATTTCAATATTCTTTCCATTCTATTTCATCTTTAAGTTATTGCATTTTTATGCAATACAAAGTGCTAAATTCTATGTAAAACACAATAAAATTTATGCCACTTACAAGACAGGATGCTTCAAGCTTCATTCCATATTCAGATAATCTAAACCGTATAAATCCCAGCACAAATACATGGCATGAACTGACAATAAACTGACAAAGAAAGAGCAGAAAGCATGCAACAATAGATCGCATTTACATCACTACGGTCGATATCCATTAAGCCAGGCATTGGGTGGTTGTTATCTACAATACCGTATTGATTTTGCCCATTTTGCTTAACTCAAACTACACTTCAATAATAAATCAGTAAAATATTTCAGTATAATTAAATATATTTCAATAATAAAAAGCCTTTCAGGAAGAAACATTTCCTTTTATTATGTTTGTATAACAGACGCTTGGTGAAATTATGTCCATTTTGACGTAAAATTGTATTCAATGTTTACAATTCTGATATTAACATATCAGCTTAATGCCAATTCAAAGCATTCAAATCGGTAGATACCAGCTGTAATAGACCGTTTCGCCATAGTAAGAGATTTCAGGACACAAGAATTAGCAACTCTGGACGTGATTGACATCGGTCTAGTGCAAAAATTATTTAATGTCTCCAAAACTGCCATGTTACATTCTACTGATGGGAGTAAACGTTATTTCAATTGAGTCATACTTGGATTTTTAATAAATTGTGTAAATAAAAATGTACATGTATTTTATATTCAAACATGACCTGCAGATATCTATCATGAAACTATTTTTGATTATAAAAAGTAAAAATATACATGTAATTTCATTTTGCTTTTCTTCTTGTATATTGGTAGTTTAAAAAAGCAAATGATTCCCAATTAGAATTATACACGCCTACTTGAGTGTAGATTAAACAAATACATAACATCGTTCATATCTACAGTATTGACATTATGTTAGATTATCTGGATACTAGCGACGTTATAAAAATGTATTTATTTGCAAATATATATATATATATATATATATATATATATATATATATATATATATATATATATATATATATATTACATGACCATTTCAACGAATACTTTAGACGAAATATTTTTCATCAACAAAATATAATTTTGTTTGTTGATTGGCCCTACTGAAGTAGTTTAAACCAAACCTTTTTATACCTGTCTACTTATGTTTGCTATTTTGAATATTTAACGTGTTTGTTAGCGAGGACAGATGCACATAAAAAAGTTTAAGATCCCTGTTACCACTAACGAACCGTTTCTAGAAGTTAATGAAAAAAATAAACGGTGATAAATTTATTAATAAAACAAGCTAGACTTTACATGTACTTTAACAATCTTTTGTAACAGCAGAGAGTAATTATTCATGACAAAAATGTCAAAGTTCGTGGATTGTGACAATATCAGGAGTCTTGAATGGCACCCATGCAGTAAACATCGTTACATTTTGGATCATATCCTACGATATCATTATTCGTGCAAAATATCCCGTAATACGTCATTGTTAAAAATAATGAATTGCCAACAACGCCATTCTAATGCAACCGAATAGACCGTGTTATAAGTTAGGAAAATTTGAAAGTTGGAATAACTTTTATTTATGCAGTTACCAAATTCCTTTACCAACACCGATCGTGTTTTGTAGTTTTTGGTGATACGCAAACAAGAAGCGCACTTTATCTTGTCTATTACAAAACAGAGAAGACTCTTGACATCTGACTTTTCAGTTCTACCGATTTTACAAGTTTCATATAAATATAGCAATAATTGTACCAAAATCTAAGACTATAATGACATATATTTTCGCTTACTTTACTTCTTTTATCTTGTCTGAACACTTCGGGATAAAACTATGTATTTTATGAATATATATTTCCAAGTATGTCTTCAAAATCCGTTTCGACATTGCATATATGCAAGCAAATAAAAGGTAATAGCCATTATTGTAATTGAAAACACACGTATAATATACACCTTCACACCGTTGTTGACAAACGAAACGGCTACTTTAATTTACGTTCGAATCTTAATAAAAAACACAGAGCATGTCGTGTCACTTTCAAGTCTGATAAACAAGATTAAATACTATTTTGTCAAGGAGACAACTTAAGGCAAAGACATATTATTGCAAAGGCAAAACGCATCAGATTGATTGAGAAACACCAGCTGCAGCAGTGTTATAATCAATGTTTTGCTTTCCATTTGTGCTGCATTTCCCCTGTGTGATGTATAGCTGCCAAGGTCAAAAGAAATTTGATATTGATATTCACAAGCATGTAGTTTAAATCAAATGAAACAACATGTAATGTAACATGATTAAAATGATTAACCTGTTCTAAAAGTCTGAGTCAGTAGCAATATAACATAAACTGAAAATACGCTAAGTGTCTGACATGATATGTGTTTTCTTACTGAAAAGACAAGTGGCTTTCGCTTGATAGCCTGCCATCTCAACGATTTTGTTTTGCGTGTGAAGCAAAGAAGGAAATAAATAAAGGGAAGCGGTGCTGTAGAGGTTAAGGTGTCTGCCGCTCATCCCGGAGGTTGCAGGTTCGAGCCCCATCAGGGTTACGACCGCACTTCCTCATATGACACCGGTACTGGTTTTTCGATGAAGCGGACTCGAGAGTGACTCCATAAGCTTCACGCTTTCTTCACAATCGAGCTTAGATAAAATAGTATAAACTAAATAATGTTCAAAAACGCAAGAGGTGATACGATATAGCAGAACAAACGTCCTAATCGGATGACCATAGTACCAATGAAATATTGTGGTGATAGTCCTTCTTGTGTCACGTTATTTGAAAATATAATGTGTCATATTGTTGCGTTACTTGAAGATTTTAGATGTTATATTGAAGCGTTTTCTAAAAAAATAAGATGTTATATTGTAGCGTTTTCTAAAAAAAATTAAGATGTTGTATTGTAGCGTTTTCTAAAAAAAATTAAGATGTTGTATTGTAGCGTTTTCTAAAAATTTAAAATGTTAAATTGAAGCACTAGCAGAACAATTTAAGTAAAACCATTGTAGATATAACATTTGAAGCAGCATTCAATATCTTTAACAAGAATACAATTGATGCAAAGCATCAAAGGGCGCCGAAAATAGTTTTGTACATGTGTGGCGTTAAATAGCTAAAATTAGCTTTTTGATAAGCAATCATTATTAGTTTGATTTGAATGAAAAATTTTATGAATATTTGCAGAAAACATTTAAAATCATGGTGGTTTTAAAGCTGAAAGAAAAATAAACCGGAAGAAAAATTATTTTAAAAATTGGGTTTGACCGGGATTTGACTCCCTCGTAAAATTAGGCGGTCATCAGCTTCCCACTACACCACGGAGACTGACTTTAAAGCACGTGGTAAAAATAAGCTGATATTATATATTTGCAAAACCGATAAGATAGAAGCTGTTTTACGTTCTCGTATTTTTTCTAAAAGATATGAAAAGGAACATTACAATTAAACAATTATTAAACGTTTTAATGAAGGAAATGTGTATAGCATTTTTAATGTCTATTTCGTATTTTTTGCTCAGTTCAAACCTTTTTCTTCACTTCTAATACCGCTCCTACCATGTACTTCCGGAAAAACTATTCCATAATGGCCGCCGCCGTCATCGGCGGCGCCAATAACTTTTTTGTCAACATCGGTAACATTTTCAAAATATTGTGAATAATATTTACTTCTTTTCTTCTGCTATCTACTGGTTCTGATTCAGCGATCAGTGCAGATCCGTGCAGTCCTAAGAGTTTCTAGATCTTGCACGAAACGCTAAAATGTGTGAACAAAACTATAGAACGAGTTACAGGAAAAACGTTACATTTTTTACGACATGTCAATTATCTGCAGTCTATTATGAACAACGAAAAGACAGTTCTCCTTTCAGGCAATCTTAAGAAATGTAAATTTGATGCATATCGTCTAGAAAAACAGTCCTAAAGACGATTGTGCAGTGCTTACTTTGCACATCTATGAACCAGAAACCTTTTATATTGATGTTCCGACAGACGTCTGCTCTTCTGTGACGTTTATAGCACGATGTTAGTTTAATATCATATCGATTGAAATACTCAATAAATATATAGCAAGTTTGATTTTCATCAATTCTGTAAGATCAGAGCAAACACTGAATCGATGACGCCTAACACATACTGTTAACCGTGATACCATCACGCTATTGCAACACTAAAAAGATACAAGAGCGGAGCCACTAAACCTGTCAAATGCATTGTTGTACTTTGTTAAGATTGTTGATACACTAAGCTCTGTTGGTTCAGCGACATCGCCGAGCACTTTAATGATTGTCTATCACGACAAACATCATAATTGTAATTATAGGGGTGATATACGCATTATTTGTTCAATTCTACTTGTCCAGTGTAGTCGGGTAATAACACTGCAACAGCTATAGACGAAGAACTTTTGCTGTTACCACATTCCAAGAATATCACATTAGCTAAGATAAGTTTTTTTCGGTAAAATGACAAATCAAGAGTCTTATCATCTAGCAGCACTCAGCACGGCATTCACGGCAAGACACTTTTCAAATCTTTGGAAGTAAAACATGGTTTAATGGAAAAGCGACGAGAAACTCGCATGATTATCAGAGGTTAACGTTTAACGTGACTTTATTCCACAAAGAGTAGGTCATAAAGTGACTGAACCTTTGAAGCAATTATTTTCTGATCTTATAATTATTTCAGATCACATATAATATTAAAACAAGTAAATTACTTGCCTTTGAATACAGAAATCGTCTATCTATCTTCTTCTATGTATCTTATTACATATAACAGAAATTTTTTTTTATCAATATAACAATTGCATCAGGGGAAATTATTATCTGAGATATAGACATTTTCAAAGTGAAATGTATACCTATGTTATTACATAAAACGGAAATTGCATTAGCTCGGTTACTGATTACAGGAAATAATTTTCTCAATGTAGGATTATAAGCTAAATAAATTCAAATTTATATTTTCTATTCCTACGTTCAGTCAATCATGAACATGTTCATTTCCCCAAGGAAAAAAATCCGAGCTCAGCATTGTTTAGTAATTGTGTATGACAATTTAAATATTATGCTATAACAATAAATTAAAAAGCAATTACTAAAAAATGTATATAACCCACAAAAACTAATGGTGTTAAAAGCTACATACATGTGTTTGTACATAATTTACGAAAACGGGAAACAATATTTCGGTGTCGGAAACTATTAACCACTCTCCATAAAATTATATTGTATTGGTGTAAAAATTGTTCTATGAAAGGCCTTTTTATCACGTATATAAAATGAAACAGGTATTACCATTCTGCTTATGAAAACTTGACATCTTTTTATCCAGAAATTCTACAATTAATATGACATTGTGTGAAATCAAAATTAAAATAAAACTGTGAATGAATAAGTAAGACATATGCATTATCAGAAAAGGTGGACGGATAGGTAATTTATTGCACATACACCGACAAGACTTCGATTGACCAGAAGAACTCCCGGGTAGGCCCTAATTATTACATTATTACATCTTACTTTAAGTGGAACTCGTAGACCTGATTTGCAACAGGGTAACACCTGAGATAAGCATTGTAACAAGATATCTTTATATGCACTGGGCCATAGTGTATACTTTCATCCTATATGACTGCTACCAATTCAATCTGAGACAGAAAATAGCTAAATGTGATGTAAATAATGCCGTCATTGGCTTCTTTTTCGAGAATGAGATAGTTTGCCTTTTTTGTTTTGAAACAAAACTGTTAAGAAATACCTTAATTGATGAAGAAGTCATTTATTCTCAAAGTTGTGTTATTTTGAGATGACCATATGCAATTTATGTATGACCATTGCCTGATATCGGCATGTCAGTGTAAACAAATGATAGTGAATCGTTAAAGATAAGTCTTTACCGTTCAAAAATCATTTTTTTAAGTTTGCCTGCATGTTGTAAGGTTACATTTTTTTTATTACAAAGGATAGTTGTTAGCAACTTTACATGTTTTACGTGCCTATCCTTCTGCTTTTAAAATTTTGCTACCAGATTAAAACATCTGTGCTTTAAGCTTAACCTCCAATGTGTCTTAAGCGTACTGTTGTCGGCAATCAAATGTTTAATAAACAAGCTTTCCGAAAAGTACTTCGTACAAAACGGAGAATTAGTCCAGTAATTATTAATTGAACGATGTGTTATCAGTAATTGAAAGGATTATGTCAAAGAAAGATTCTGAGATAATTTTTGAATTTTTTTTTTTAAATACCCCTTTATATAACACCGATACCATCCTTGAGACTTTTTGTACGACAGAATATTTTGGCTAAGAAAAGGAGGTAAGTGTATATAAGGAGAAAAACTGTATGCAGACAATGTCGCAAAATGATAGCATGATGTTGCAAAACTGCCATTAACTTGTCGTCTTCGTATTGAGGGAGAACGGTGTCTCGCCATAAGTAACAATAAAAGTCTTTCAAGAAGCAATGAATTTTTTATTTATGACCATTATGAATCAGCGAGAACATAATGTAAATAAAGGACCATTGAAACCTTAAATGACACTCCCATTTCGGGTCTAGTTAAAGCACGGATTCTTTTTTCAAAACTAGTTGACAGAAATCTAGATGACTTTAATCCAAGGACTTTATTGTGAAAAAGTCAAATCATTTCGTCGGTTACAATAATATGTTAAAGAGAGCTTATTAAGTTTAACTACCCTTTTACTTGTACTTTTTATCATAAATTCGTGCTATATAGAGAGAACAAGCTGCTTTGCGATAACATATATATTACACTGGCTTTTGGCAATAGGGGTTCTCATTATGATATGCTGCTGTGCATGTGCATAAGACTATCTTTAGATCCGCGACAGTAAAAAGTTTGCACTCTATCTTCGTGAGTCCTTAGATTGATATATCGTCAATTAAAAGACTTGCAATTACTGCTAGATCTAAAGCATGCATGTCAATTATATGTAATTTGTCCATTAATGAAATACGTTATTAGAGCAAATGAATTATCGATTACTTTATCTTTACACTGTGCAATGTCTCTGGTATTTCCGTTGAAGCGACTTTATGACCTATTCGTTGTGTTGACGGTGACATTTACTAATACAATGTAAATTTTCCGTACGTCTTACAGTATTTGACAGGGTTTTTATCTTATTCGAGCCGCGGGACTTACCTAATACTTGTGAAAATGAACAGTAGATCTCCCTTATCTGTTTATTAATCCATTTATTCCTAAGAGTGCAATGTATAAGAAAGTGCCTTATTAAAGTGTTTAATGTCTATTACTTTTTACATGACTACGTCATAATACTGTTCCGATATTGTTGTTTTCTCAGACAGTAACTACTGGTAATTTGTCCAAAAAAACCCTATCATTTGTCTTATAAACTTCAGTTAAGAATCGAAATACGTTATATATCAACACAGAAGGTAAAACAAAAATGCCAAATCAAAAAAAAAAAAATTTTAGACTGTCTTCCGGTGGCTTGCAATAAGTGTTTGGCCCAACATTGCGTGAAGTTCGTGGTTCACTGAGCATTGAGGTTATGATGCTCATCCTTGTTACCGAAGCAGACACAGTATCAAATATATCTACATCTCTCCGTTTACAGCTGGCAAGTGTAATAGCGTTAAAAATTATTTTTTGTCCAATCGCAGCGTAGTTCTCGCTGCACTTTAACTTGGGTAAATCAAGAATTATAAACAGAGTCAGTAAATAGGGGAACAATGCTGATTTACAAAGAATAATTCCAAACACTTTGTAGGTTAATGTTCATTTTGATGCATATACTACAATAATATGGTCGCGCGGCATACGCCACGCCTGATCAATTTATTTTCGTAAATGCATCAAAATGAACACTACTCTATACTAATTCAACTATTTTATTTCTTTATCATGGACTATAATATTATTGTAGATTGAGATATTATAATTTAGATTTATAAATTCGATTGACCAAGATTTTCCAATGAATAACTGGATGGATGTGTCCCTCATTCGGTAACTATCTTCCTCCCGTTAATATGAAGTTATTTTCTTAGAACGTTTCCCCGGATGTTGTTTCCTTAAGCCAAATTAGCAAAATGTCAAATGCAAAATGTCAAAAACCTCTTGAAATCTTCATGGCATAACTATTTCATCATTTCATGTGAGAATATATTCTTAATAGCTAGTCATTTCTCATAAATTATAGTATATCTTTTGTTCATTACATTCTGATGTCATTACATGTACGTCTATTCCTTAAAACAATTCGAATCTAGATCACGCAAAAATGACGGAGAAAACTTCTATATTTGAAACTAGACTTTACCGTGCAACAACAGTTGTTAGGAGTAGTGTTTATTAAAAACAAAATTTTTGATGTCATCGTTTGAAACTGATTACTGACTTCTGTAGGAAAACAAACAAACACTGTTACTACATTATGTATATCTAACTTCACTTGCAAATCAAAATACCATGTGGATATGTTATCAAAGAAACGTGACTTTTACATTGTTAACTAGAAACAAAGATCCGCAGCACACAACGTTCTCTACCATTCATACTTAAATCAAACATGCGTTCGTAAATTAATCTCTGCAAAATGATTGCAATCAATGAAATCGCTCAGCAATTAGGGCATGTTTATATCAGCGGGAGGTCTAAACTGTATGTCGATATAAAAACAATCAAGTTCTAAATCTGGTAAAATAACACTACCAGACAATTTCTGGCTAATAGAAAAAGTAAGTGCATGAACTTGAAGTAAAATGTTGAAATCGAGCTGGAATAAAATGTTAGACAATTAAGCCCATTAAGTTTAATTCTTAGGAATATGACCGAGTGCAAATAAAATATTAGGCATTTTAGCTGATGATGTTAAGTTTTAGGGATATTACCGAGAGCACCAAATGTAATGTTAGGAATAATATGGCATTCAGGCCATAAGGTTATATTTTGAGGGATTTAACCAAGAGCAAATATAATGTTAGGTAATTGAGGCCATAAGTTTAATTTTTCGGGATATGACCAAGTGCAAATATAATGTAAGGTAATTGAGCCCATAATTTTAGTTTTTAGGGATATGACCAAGTGTAACAAATGTCTGAGGCTCTTTTCCTCGTGATGCCGGTCATGCAATTTAGAATTACATAGGATTATTATGTAACATTCTAACATGGCGTCTCATGGGATTACGACAGCACTTAGTTTTAATGGCATTTTATTGTCAAAGAGTTTTGTCTTCAAGCGTGAAAGTGGAATACAAATAAAATAGCATTATGTCAGTTTTCAAGGAGAAACTAATAATACTTAAATTACAAAATGGCTACTGAAACGGTAAAATTGTGAATATTTGGTTGTATCTTAAAACGTGGATTAGATTTCAAAATATCTATTATGTTCAAATAATGCAAGGTTTTTATTAAATTTCGTGAACAGGAATCAATGAGATTGTTTAATTTAACTGATTTGGAACAGAAAGACAAGGTCGCATATATAGAACAAGTTCGGATATATAGATCAAGGTCGGATATCTAGAACAATGTTGGATATATAGATCAATGTCGGATATATAGAACAATGGGGTATATATAGAACAAGGTCGGATATAAAGAACAATGTCGGATATATAGAACACTGTGTGGAATGTAACTGCAAACATTTACAATGTAATAGTCTAACAAATGAATAACATAACAAAATAACTCAATACCTGTTAAATGTATGTTTATAGCTGTAAATGTTGTCATCTTCGATATAATACACTAATTTGTTTCAACTTTCAAATTACAGACAAGTAGTAAATTAAAATTTCATGAGAAATGTGCAATCCATCTTAAAAATGTGGTTCCTTGCTTTACTCACTGTTTCTCGACTAGTGCGTTAAGAACCATGCACTTACCTCATACAGTATTACCTTTTTTGCCCTTGTATTACATGATCCACAAATTAGAAAAACTTAATTTAGATTATTGATCCGGGGTCCTGGAATAATCCGAATATAATTGATTATTTCACAGTAACACATTTTTCCAAATATTTAGAGTTACAATTTTGATACATGGCAAGTTGCAACAGTTCAGCTAGCTGGACCATAACCGTAAAATTGAAATCCAGTTCTTGATTAGAATAAATGTCCCTACAAATGTTATATATGTATTTCCTTATATTACTTTTGGGTCTATATTTGGTTTTAAAGTTACGAGTGAAATGCTGTTGATATTGTGTTCTTTCGGAGTTTGGAGATCTAGAGTATAAAGTTTCAAAAACATGTTTAAAATGTATTAACGCTAGTCTGAAAATTCTTTTCATACTTGACCATTTGAACTTTCCTTTTCAAATTAAGATGTTTAAATTATATGCAAATACAACTTCTTACAACAGACCAGTTATGGAAAGCAAACGGCGTACAAAAACTGAAGTAGTTTAAAATTTGTCGTGAGTTATAGATTTAAGGTGGTGCCTAACAGACAACAGGTTTGTTATATCAAATTTGTTTTGATCTTTGTCGTAGACAGTATGTTTGCATAATATGCATAAATCGTAATATTGCATACTATTAGATGTCTTATCGTTCAGTACATTTGCATCTAGAACTTTTGCAGCAGACTGCTGTTGACTCGTATAGGCTATTGCCACTTATCTGTATATTTAAGTAAACCTATCACTACATGAAATTAATACCACCCCAAAGACTGCTTTGTCAACTGAAGAAGTTATTAATGACATAAAACCTTGAAAAAACTTAAAAACAGCCATAATAGCTCTTGGAAAAAACTCTGTAATGAATCAAGATAAGGACAAAGAAAAGTAACAAAGTACACTGCACTTTCTCTCATTGTACTTGAAGTAAAATTATGCTCTGGACAAGAAAAATGCAACGAACCGGCCGACAACAGGGTGACTCCTATATTCCCCACCCAAACTGAATTATGATTAGTTTCAGTGAAGTTTTGCTAGTTACTACACAGTGCAATATAGAAGATGTATAAGGAATCATAGACTGCTACATAAGCAAAATTTATGACCGTTTTAAAGCAATATCTAAATTAACCAGCTCAGACGCAAGCAAAAAGTTAATCACCATTTTTAAAGCAAAACCTAAATTAACCAACTCAAACGCAAGCAAAAAGTTAATGACCATTTTTAAAGCAAAACCTAAATTAACCAACTCAAACGCAAGCAAAAAGTTAATGACCATTTTAAAAGCAAAACCTAAATTAACCAGCTCAGACGCAAGCAAAAAGTTAATGACCATTTTTAAAGCAAAACCTAAATTAACCAACTCAAACGCAAGCAAGATGAATCACTATTTTAAAGCAATACAGAAATTAATCAACATTACACGACATCCACCAATGCGTCTTAAAATACGAATAAAACTGTAAGAACATTTCTGTAAGATATGTATGTTTCAGATCAAACGTTACTCTAACAGCTGATGATCATAAACATATTTGTTAACGATGGAGTAACTGGAAAAGTCTGAATTTTATTTTTTCATCAATCGCTCTGTAATGATATTTAAATCAAATAAAACATGTTTAACATACATCAAAGATTTTCATTTTTTAATGCATCAAAATGCATCATTTTAATGCATCATTTTTATATATTTCGTCAGTTAGATACTTTACAATTAAAATGTATATAAAAGCTGCTACAATATTTCTCAGAAAAATGTAGGACAAAGAAAAGTTGTTCATAATTGATATACCTCCTGTGTGATACATTACATGTGAAGTTAAAAAAAGAAATATGAAATTGGTACCAAAACGTCGCTAATTTTGCCAGACATACGCAATATTTCTTTGGATGAAACTGTTTCCCCGTATTTAGTTTTCCACTCACTTGATAACATCAGCTAGGAATTAATCCATTACTTCTTCTTTCAGATGGTTTAACGAGGCATGTAGGGATAAAAAGAAATTGTATAAAGAGGCTTTATTACAATTTAATAACAATAAAAACGTGCAAAATAAACGCATACTGTATGATAGAAAAAGGGATTATAAATATTGCTGTAGGGTAACAAAGAAAATGTATTTAAAAGATATGTCACTTAAAATGAAAGAAATGAGAAATAAAAAGCCAAAAGATTTCTGGAAAATGTTCAAAAGCAAAAAGTTATGTGATGATAGCGAAAATATTAGTATTTCAGATTTCCATAAACATTTTAAAGATTTAACGTCAGAATTGCAAGTTGACGAAGATGAAGAGTGCCAAGAATTTTTTAATTATTTTGATAGTATGCCGCATGAATCAACTTTTGAAGAGTTAGACACTCCATTTACAGTCGAAGAAATACGACGAGCAATTAAGTTATTATCTAGAAATAAAGCGTCATCACATGACAATATAATGTATGAGTACTTCATAGAAGGCATTGATGTATTTGACAAACCGTTAAGGATTATGTTTAATTATATACTAGATAAACAGTGTTTCCCCAGCTCGTGGTCGAAAGGTGTCATTATACCAATCTTTAATCAAAGCGCTGTGAGCGCTGAAGGCCTGGGGGCTATAGGTTAACTCCCCGAAAAACAACTTTTCACCTACGTGTTCTGCGTTGAATCTTACCTAAAGCGCGGGTCGAAATGTGCAGAGGACGAAATTCAATATATGACACAGAATGAATGATTCACAAATATATGGGTGACAGGGAAGTTTGTTTTATTATGAAATGTACGTTAAATGAAAAATAATCACATAGTCAACATTATAAAATGTTTAAGCCAGTACAAATAATTCGATCTGCGCTTTGTACAACTTCAAGCGATATGATCTGATGATGTGGATCGAAAATTATTGTGTACCAATGACAAGACCTCAATGAAACAGAAATAAACAAAGCAATACCAGCAATGAAATATAAATACAGTACTGTACAATGTGTATAACAGAGAAAACCAAAAATGATTCTGGGTTACCATGTAGTTGTAATCAGTGAAACCGTTCACTGGGCCTCGACATGCAGCGTCCTCGATAAATGGCGGGTGAATTTTATCACGTTAGTTCCTTCTCGGGAATGTACGTAAATTATATCTTCTTTTAGATACATTTATTTTTAGGTAAATATATATGTAATCGTTCGTAAATAACAAAGTTGTCAATGAAATAACATCGGAAATTTGAAAATCAAACTACAAACTCTTATATCGAGCTTCGTACGTTTTCGTAAATTTCCGTAAATATCCGTACTTTTCCGTGATATGCATATGATTATCTTCCGTAATCAGCTAACAGCGCATTAATTTCTAAAACAGAAAAAATGTAATCTCGGCCGTAATGCAGCCCGTGCTATATACCTTCCTGCAGTCGTTTGAAGTTTTATGTACTATTTTTATTTGTAACATGTTCTTATCATATGTGGCATTCAAACAGAAGATTGATCTGGTCTGTCTTGCACTACTTTCGCATAGCGCATGTTTACAGTTGTTATTCGCACATAGCACGGCTAAAATTCTTGCAGGGTTTGAAATGTGGTATACTAACTTAGGCCTTGGGGACTTTCAGTCCCCAGGCCAAAAAGGGAGATAATACAAATACTAACAATTACAGAGGTATTACACTTATAAGCTGTTTTGCTAAATTATTTACAACTGTTGTAAATGAACGATTGAAGAAATGGACGGTCGAAAATGATGTCATTACGGATGCGCAATTTGGTTTTAAAGCAAATTATAGTACTGTAGATGCAGTATTTTTATTACAGAATTTTATAGAAAGCCAATTTAGACGTAAAAATAAATTATTTTGTTGTTTTATTGACCTACAGAAATGTTTTGATACTATATATAGAAATGGATTATGGGTAAAACTCATACAAAGTGGCTTAAATGGAAAATTATTCAACTTGATTCGATCACTGTATGATGACGTGAAACTATGTGTAAAACATTTAAATGATATATCAGACTTCTTCAAATGTGATATTGGATTGTTACAAGGGGAGATAATGTCCCCGATACTCTTCTCTTTGTTTATTAATGATGTTGAAATGCACTTACAGAAAGATGCAGATGCTGGTCTTACTTTAAACCAATTGTCTATATATCTTTTGTTGTTTGCAGACGATGCTGTAATTTTTTCAGAAACTGCCGAAGGATTACAAACTTTGTTAAATGAATTTAAACTTTATTGTGATAAATGGAGACTTAAAGTTAATACTCCTAAAACTAAATGTATGGTATTTCAAAAAGGTGGCTGTAGAAATACACCTTACTGTTTTAAATACGGTAATGAAAACATCGAGATTGTAAATAGTTTTAACTATTTAGGTGTTGTACTTTCAAATAATGGATCATTTGTAAATACTACAAAAACTTTGGCTGGAAAAGCATTGAAGGCTTTAGGTTCTCTAACTTATATTACAAGGTCATTAAATATTCCAATACAAATCATGTTAAACTTATTCGATACATATGTGGCATCAACAATGAATTACTCGTGTGAAGTTTGGGGCTTTTTGAAATCAGAACAATTGGAAAGAATTCACAGAAAGTTTTTGAAGAGATTATTAAATGTAAAAATGTCAACCTGTAATTCTGTATTGTACGGTGAAACGGGAAGATATCCGTTATATATAGTAAGACATATACGAATAATAAAATATTTTTTGAAGCTTTACTCGGAGAAAAGTAATAATTACATATTATATACTATGATCGAAACACTAAGAAATGATATCGCTGAAGAAGGTAGTATTGTTAACTGGGCGTCAAAGGTGAAAAACTTATTACAAGAATGCGGTTTTGCCGATGTATGGATATATCCAACATCAGTAGATAGCAAAGTATTTATACCAGTACTTAGAAGAAGATTACTTGACATTTATATAACTAGCTGGAGACAAGATGTTAATTCTAAATCATCTATCTTACTATTTAAAGAACTTAAAGAAAATTTCGAAATATCAGATTACTTACTAAAAATGCATAATAATAAACTTAGGAACATTATATCTAAGATACGAATGTCATCCCATCGATTAAATATCGAAACTGGTAGACATAGAAGCATTGATAGAAGTGAACGAAAATGTACTTTATGTGACAAAAATGATATAGAAGACGAATACCATTTCATATTAATTTGTCCAGTTTATTCTGAATTAAGAAATCATTATATACCCAGATATTATAGCAGGAAACCAAGTATGTTTAAATTTTTAGAACTCCTAAATACGACACATTTGAAGCTTTTAAACAGAATAGCAATTTTTTATGATAAAGCATTCGGAATAAGAAAAGAAAAGTTAAATTTTACCTCTTAGATTGTTTGTTTTTGTTTGTGGGGAGGGAATGGGGGGAGGGGGGATATGAGCCCTTAATTGATTTTTTTTTGTTTCTCTACCGTATGATATGACTTTTTATGTGTAGCAATACTGATCATATTCTTTTTCTATATGTTATATGTATGTAATATTTTGTCACTCTCGCTGTGTTTGTTAAGCGCATGCATGTAAATATGAAAGACGAGGAACTGTTAATGTTCAAGTCTGATCTGTAAATAAAATATCTGTTCTGTTCTGTTCTGATGTTTGTCGACTTAAATGAATGATGTTGATAGCTTTCCGTGGCTAGAAAAGTATACAATAATCTCGTACGGCATTTCAGGTGTTAATTACAATTTAAAGTAAACACAATCTGTATAGAGCAATTTTCTAGGAAACAGTACAGTACTTTCAAGTGAATTTATTGACTGCGAAGCCTGGATGGGTAATGAAAAGGTAAAGATGTGAATGAAAAAAAAAAAACACGACGAGTATCTATAAATGCATATGATTTAAATTTTAAATAAAAGCAAACTGCGCAATACCTTTTTAAAACTTTTAATGTCAGACGTAAAAAAAATTATTCGTAGAAAAGCAATTCGAAAGAATAATCTAGTACCATTATCTGTATGAAATTATACGAAACCGTTCATTGAAAATTAAAAGATATCTATCAACGACTGACATTTTTGGATGAACTCAACATGAAACTTCTATTATCATTACCTAAAAAACGAAACATTGAAACATGATAGGATTCCATCTTCTTCGAGAGTAAATAATTCAAACCTTTTTTATTAAGCTTTCGTAAGTTAGATACTAGGTTTCCGTAAAAACATTGTACGAATCTTAAATTTCTTAGTACTCTTTCGTTCTCAGACCGGAAAGTGCGTCAGTTCATTACTCCCATATCTAATAACTAGGTCTCCGACGTCATCAGCGTGAGAATTGTAAGATAAACGGAGGTTAGACAGGATGAAAAACGGACAAAATGACCTTTTCGATTAACGAGGGATAACATCATGTCTACTGCGATATTATAATGTAAATTCTCACATTTCTGGGACACGACAGATCAATGCAGAAACAAAGACAAAGAAGAAGCCTCATGTCTTATGCAAGAGCAAGTCACTGACCTACATTTTCCATGGCTTAAATTTTCTGATTTGATATGTATTTGTATAATTAGAGCTGCATTGTAAAAGTCTTGTGGTTATCCATTTTCGTAGGCTACAGTTTTATTTTTATTAACTTAATCTGTGCCAGCACAGGTTATATATCTTAACGTCAATACATTTCTGCAGACTAGATGTGTAAGGAAGGGGAAAGTAAGACTATCAGTCAATCTTAATAATACTAAGAAAAGTGGTAACCTCACTGTAGCCTAGTTATCAGTAAACTTAAATAATTGGTTTAAGAACGATGTACAATTACTGTTAAAATGCAGAACACCAAAAGAGAATGAAAAAGAATACCTTCCTCTTTTCGTAATTTTTCCGGCTCCATATATCACACAGCAAAATAAACTATGAATCTATATAATCTTTGTCTCGTGAATTTGGAGAAATGTTGTCTTACATTCCTTGTCAAACTCATTACTTTATTCCTAGATAGTGAGACAAGATATCAGAAGTCAAAATGCTCCTTCTCATTCTTATGACTTGTTTCCGGTTCGAAGCATTAATTTTGTCAATATATTCAAACGTCGGACCAAGGAGAGACATAAAGTCTAATAATGACGTCAATAGCCTTGTTACAAATTCTTAATACATAGACAGACGAATAAATCTTAGAGTTGTTTCCGTATCTGCTTTGAAAGTCCTTGGCAACGTTTCACCAGGAAAATCCGTACTTATACAAAATTAACTTATGAGACATAAAGTACGTTAACATTTTACAACAGGGAGAGACACACTAATTCTCGAAAAGTGAGTCACTACAGGGGAACATACAAAAGAGAAAGTGCACTGAGAAAATTGAATGATACATTTCTGGATGTATAAATACGTAAGCAAAAAATCTCCGTTCAAAAGTACCTTTTCGGTAGACGGCTGCACAAAGCTGGGAGCATCCTAAAATTACATCTGGCAATTTTTTGTATATAAAGCCAGCTACACCGACTACAAAATTGATACACTTCCGGTGTAAAAGCTATGCAGACGAACTTCTTTCCTAACGTCTGCTTAAATGTCCTACAAACAATCACATAGGTTACAAGAACAACTATGATAGGAGTATACATTTTCCGGTCTATTTTGCAGTTTTTTATCGTGCGTTTTGTTATGAAGGGGCCAAACATTGCATTATAAGTCAATGCTGTGAACAAAAAAGCACCGCTGACGTCATTATTATATGTTTGCGCCATTACTGGTTAATTTCTAATTAAAGAAAATACAAGTATATAAACATATGTTTGAAATAATTTTATCTGCAAAAGAAACGTATGGAGCAAAGCACACAACTGATGGCAAATGTTTTATTTTCTGGTTAACAAAGACAGGCATTTTTCGAATATCAATTTCCTGTTAATTCAAAGATTGAAGTACCCCTACAAAACTAAAGCAAATACTTCAGAAGTTTCGCTTGATATCACCCTTTCCATAATTTGAGACCTAATTCTATGTACTTGTTTCGTGTAAGATGACACATTTCTATATCATACGATCTAAACACATAATAAAAATGTAAAAGTTTAATTCTTAAGAATCATTAAAAATTGAAACTTAAAGCTGCTGTACCGGTGATTTTGCTGAAAAATTGAGTTTCTTTAAAAAACTTCTTTTATGCTTATAAACTAAAAGAGACAGATGTAAACCAAATAAACTGAATAAGCGTTTCAGAACTTCAGCTTTCAAATGACAATATGAACCCATCTCAAAATAATTTAAAGCTTAGAAAACGCCTTTTGTATTACACATAATTTTCGAAGTATACTCCAGAAGAAAAACGTACAATTTATATTTTTCTCGTATATTTTATTATTTTACTATTTTTAGGCTTCAACGTGATTACGTTGTCAGGAAGAATTTTTTTATATTTTACCAATTGTACCTAAATTCTGCGTGAGCAGCTTTTAGATAACAAAAACATTCAATTCAGACAGCTCTTAAATCCCTGAAGTTACATTTCAAATCTGAGCAATCTCCCAACTAGAGACTTGTCCCACGAGAAATCCATTACGATATCAATCAACAAGGCGAGAGTTTGCGTTAAATGTCGTAATGGAACATTTTGGATTAAAACAAAAGTGATTTTAGGTCACATGCAGTTTTATAAGAATCAAATTTCTAATTATTACATGCATTGGCTGTTTTGAATGACAAAAAACATTGCCACTGATCAATTAAATCATTCTTAAAGCTTTGTTAAAGTATATTTTACATGGTGCTTTTAAAATCATCAAACTACATATACATTATGTCTTTATTACATCATAACACATGTTTAGGTTTTCTTTGAGAACAAAATGTTAACATAAACTATAAGCTAAATTTTATTTTTGAAAGAGGATGTCTACAAATAATTTGATGGTCAAAAAATTCAAATAGAATCTGCAAATACAAGCTAACATAGTTGCTCTTATGGACGGACCTTTATAAAATTTGCTTCAAATCAAATCAAATCAAAGCAAGAGTCACATTTATATGAGGAGTGATCACCTTCCCTGGAGAACGTTTTCGTTTTGTCCATATGATCTGCTGCAACGATAAATATGTCCGTTGTGTTGACAATAATAACCGAGCATCATACATCACATTCATCATTGCACATACATTGATTATACCTAGCACGATAACATAATTATGTAATATTTAATGAATAGGAATACCTCATGGGATAACAACAGCAATTATTAATAACCTAATGCCATCTATATTAATTTCATTTAATTCATTTATTTGACAAATTCAGCATAACAATTATCAAGGAGTCTTATTCGTTGTTTAGAAAGAAAATTGACAATATATCTAATATCAAAATATTCAATACTATGGATCTTAAAATTGAAAATAAGGTAAAGAAACAAGAAAACGTTTTGATTATATTTTGAAATCGAAAAAAACAAATCATCAATTTTGTAAACAGATTAGAAATACTATTATATTCAACGTTTTGATTGACAAGGAATAAAAGGTTGTCTTTTGCTTCTAGATTTATAAATTGTATCACATACTTTCCGTTGATTTCATAAACTTGATACAATTATTGAAATACGTTTGCAGTTTAGGCAATTTAGTTACAAGAACGTGGCTATATCCAAAACCATAAAGCCTGCAGTCGTGGAAATATTTTTCTAAGAACATGGACAACTGGAACTATCACTGGAAGTGTTTTGTTCCAAATCAATGAGCTGTTTAGATAATTAACTTAAATGCATATCAAGCAATCATTCACATGTTAACTATCCACAATCAAAGTTTACTCTATGACCTACGGAAATATATATACAAAGTACGAAGGTGCGATAAAGTGACTCTTACATAGCCTCAATATAATCTTTGTTTCGAATTGGTGGTATGAATAAATACAGTCAGATGGAATTTTAAGCAGTCTCAATGACAACAGTTTAAAATCCTATTCATGTAATGTAGAATGTATTTAGCCGTATAATGCTAGTTTCTTAGTTGTGAAATCCTAAGCGTGTTTTCCGTCTTTTCATGCTACTACTAAATAAAATTTCATCCGAAAAATGTCGAACCTTCTTTGCATTATAGACACTGTAAGCATTCACTTGTTTTCTTCGTTTCTTAGCGTTCACTTACCATGTACTTTTCTCCTATATCTTCTTGGACCCACTATTAAGAGATTCACAAAGCAAATAACCCACCTCTTTTAGGTTATTGATCGTAATTTCTGGAGTCAGTCTGAATATAAATGATAGTTTAACGGTATCATTTTGTTTCAGACTTACAGATAAAGATTTTGATACATAGCCAGTGGGAGTAATGTGGATAGCTGGACAATTACCGTAAAAAAGGAAATCCGGTACTTGATTCAGACTATTTAATATTAACACAACTCGTTACGATATAATGTATATCTTCTCTAATATCATATTTGCATCCAGAGTGGGCATACCATTTTATTTCAATAAGGCCCAATAAATCAATTTACTTCATTTTTTTTTTAAAGCATTACATCCATTGATGAGATTACGTTATATGTATATTTTTTGCTAACATACACACAATTTCTTTCGATGAATTTCGTATTTACATTTCATCCATTTTTATTAATCACGCACGTTTTTTATCATTAAACTTTACACTTAACGAAATATTTTAATTCGGCCCAGGGCTTGAAATAATTTACTTTTGTATCGGCATTCTAAGCGAGCTTTGAAATTTTACAGAGCAAAATTTGCAGAAAATGATTATTCAGAAAACGAAACAACTGGATTTATCAGCTGTTCAGCTGGGATTGTCAGTGCACATGTTGAACTGAGGACGAAAACACTTTTTCAATGATAGCAACAATCGGTAGTTATGACCAAAAGCATTTCTGGGGAACTATCGAGACAAAACTAATAGATTCAGTAAATAAAGTTCTATTTTTAAGTTATTAGAAATTATGATTTTCTTATCTTTTTACAAATTTAATGAGTAGAACATCTTTCCCAAACCGGAAAGTGTATCAGTTCAATTAACCAGTATTTTAGTCACAAACGTAATTATCGTATTGGTGATAATGCTGCCCTAACATGGAGTAAGATTTTAGAGAGGGAACATTTACTTTCTCTACATCACGAAGAAAATAATTATACGTTCAACAAGATGAAAATAGCATGCATCATTAGAGGATTTACTTATTCCATGGTCAGGTCATCAGAGTGACAAATAGGTTTCCTAACGCGTACGTTCAATGTCATTATAAGTCAGTGACCTATTTAGTTATTCTTGGTCTATGATATTATTATCTGGAGTTATTATGAAATTAGTCTAGTAGGATGGTATTATGAAATGAGAACAAGTATTAATCCATTTGCTGTAGGCTGATTTAGAATTTTCTTGCTATTTCTGTGAATTCTTGTTATTTGCTTGGTATCGCCAGCGATTATTTGATCGGATAACATGTTTGTTCTTACATATAATGATGTTCTTCACGTCTTCGGCGTTTTTATTGTATCCTTGTTTGTCTTTAAAACATGTCAGAAACAAGCAAAATAATTCTCAAGGGTACATAGATAATGTTAAATAATACATTACAAGGTGCCTAATGTTTCATAAGGAACATATGCCGCAATGTATATCAGACGTCATTTTAATGAACAATTAACAACGCGGACGATTTATTTTCAGGATGCCGCCAGGTGATGATTTTTAATGTGAAGTAAAACGTTATGAGAAAAAAGCCCTCTATTTGGTTAAAATATAGACTTGGATCAAAGTTCATACTTTTCCGACTTTTTTTTGAAATTTTACCCTATGGTATGTACTGGTATCCTACATGTTAACCGGACGTTCAATCATCCGGACAATTTCGATTTGCACGTAATTAAACAGTTATCCTTTGATTCAACGTGTAATGAAGATACCCAGATCATGAAGACGCTTTCCGTGTCTGTGACAGTATCGTCAACTTATCACTTAGGTGAACAGCATTAATGAATTTGATATATATGTACCGCACTTGCCTTATGTTTTGATTGCAGACGGCCATTGTCACGTGGGGGCTTAATATATCAATGCACATGCGCACCTGCGCAAATGTATAGCGATATCAACATTCCGTTTCAACATTAGTTTCAATAAACTTTTAACAGTTGGGAATGGGGAAGACCTTGCGAATCATTGAGAAAATACTAAAATCTTAAAAAAAGTAATCAGTTTTCGTTAAATTCATACTGAAAGCATTAAATAACACATTTAGTACATTAAGACCTAAATCAATGCAACCATGACGAACCTCGGTTCAGGATTAATGCTATAAATAGTAACCGGTTGTTTTTCCGAGAATGCCACTTGTTTACCTTTAGCTGTACAGAGCATAATGTGAGAAAATCAACCAGAAAGAAAAAAATCTGATGAAATAACAGACATTTTACACAAATAAACGATTGTCCGGATGATTGAACGGACGTTGCATATTTCGGGGACGTTTCACTGGTTTTGTTATTACTCGAATTGAACTAGAAAACATATTTTGTGACCTCCGCAAAGTATAAGGATGCGTACAGCTGAGACCGAAGTTCACTGTGTGAAAATTTCGTGTTTCTATCTGCAATATTGGCATAATTATGTAGAAAAAGGTCCCGTTTCTGTCCGATTAATTGAAAGAAACCAGTAGTCAACTTAAAGTTTTCTACGTTGAATTGCCTCCGATCTGCATGCGGAAATCTAAACGTTCTCCGCTATGGAGTAGCTCTATTTCTTTCCAAATTGCTCTGTATAAGAAACTTCTCTACATGAAGTACCGTTATTCTATCCAAACATATCACTAATGAAATAAACGATACAGTGACGGCGGTATTATCTGTCTCCAAATTTGATTCTTTATATCACATTAACCATCAGAGGAAAAATTTGGTATATATCTGGGAATATGAAGGGAAATATTGAATTCGGATACACACTGTATAGGCACAATGTCAATGATCCTTTTGAAAACCTGGTCTGAGACGCAGACCTTGGTGAAACTATATCATATTTCTATGATGCCTGTCATGTTTTAAATTAACATGTTTCGCTACAATTATTTGAAGATTATTTTGTCTTTAGCTCGACTATTCGGAGAATATAGAGAGCTATTACAGTCACTTGTGCGTCGGCGTCGGCGTTGCTGCAGTTTTGCCTGCTAAGTACTATCATGCAAATATCTCAGTAACCACTTATGATATTTACTTTAAACTTTTTTCATGTCTTATGGGGTGTCATATAATCAAGTCAGATAACTCTTGTATAAATTTTGCCTGCTATGTACTATCATGCACATATCTCAGTAACCACTTACAATATTGACTTGAAACTTTGTTAATGTTTAAATGGTGTCACAGAGTCAAGTCAGATTACTCTTGTATAAATTTAATACAAATTATGGCCCTTGTTTGACTTTGAAAATTTCCTAGTAAAAATTTTTTTTCCAAAGTATCCTTGGGGATGATTTTAAAAACATTTTCGACTTCGAATCATTTGAACTGTGACGCTTACTTCCAATCGTTTGCATACGGCAGGACTTTAATGATGATAGACATTTCTTTGACTCCTTTACATTTCAAAACAATGTGAACGCTTTAAAATTTTGTTTAAACTTTGTTATTAAGAATATGTTCATATCTCCAAACGTGTCTGGTTACTTGGGCTTTTGTCTGATCCCCTTCTAGGCAAACCGAACTATATTTTTAAAACAAGCGGTGTTGAGTTTTTCTTCATTCAGACATTAAGATTCATGAAGTTAATAAACTGGTATAAAAAGTAATTAAAATCGCTTAAAGGCACTATTTTCATTACTATTCAGTCAAAGTCAGAACACTTTCATATGTAAAATACTATTTGGTCAATAAAAACCTACATGTAACACACAGGAATTGTATGCAAGTTAAATTTGTCACACCGTTCCAGACTAGGACATTATGGTTCCCTAGCTTTGTCTGAGTTTTCATTATAGTAATTTAAAGTGTTTTCCCTACACGTTGAGAGACACTTATCGGCATGAAACTGGTCATCTACTATCTTGATATTAATTATAGTTTCTATGTACTGATATCTGTTGATAAAATATTGCTATCACTTACATGTTCTAAGGTTGTAGACCCTCTGTCGGTTAATCAATTTCTTATTAATTTGTAATTGATGTTGCACAAATTATCCAATGTTTTAATCAATTTTAATTGTAAAAGAATCAGGGAGACTACAATATATAAATTAATTTGAACAAAGAGGAGATGTCAGTGTAGGACATACTGTTCCTATGGGTCTACAACGGACATCGATCATAAGAACTAACCGGCATCTTTTGCAATAATCTGAAAATGTAGTTCCTTATGGACTGTATGAAAATACATTTTGCTTGAGATTTTGAAAAAAAGGGTGGACAGTAAATTCGGTATATAACGAAAACATTGGGACCATTTTAAGCTGTTTTTTGTTCCCGGAGTGTGTTGTATTCATATAGTATTTTATATAATGTATGAAAAAAAAGAAGGCAAAACATTGGGCCCAGAAAATTAGTTCCTTACAGCCGGAATTTCGATATATCTGGGGTTGTTATGTACAGAGCTTACTGTAAAATACTGTATGAAATGTAACTGCCATAAACATCTTATGTAAATAATATTTTGGAAAACATTAAGCATGAAATTTGATATTTCAGTTTCGGTTATTAAAGATGCAGTGTACTTTCTAGATTTATTTAACTGCAAAGTGACAACTTGAAACTACCTACGAAAAAAAAAAATACAACTTCTAGATCGGAAAAATTAACTCATGAGCAGTTACGTAGTTTGTCAAGTTTCAGTTTTACGTTACGATTAACAGTATTTAACTCAATTTAATCACAATAGCTTGTTAACATATTGCTGTATTGATTTCTTTGTCAACTTTTAAAAGAAAATCGTTTTAATTGCTTAGGTAGAACTAAACTGAGTAAATGAAACATTTGAGATAATGGTAGATTTCGTGTTTATATTTTGCAAAGCTTCTATTTTAAATCTTGAATACCTACTTGCATAGTGCTTAAAGTACTTCCGTTAACGCTGTGAGAGTTTTCCTATTGACTGTTTAAAAGCCTAACGTAATTAAAATCACATGTGAGATACTGTTTATATCATACTATTTTGTCTTGCACTCTAGTCTGCTAGAATGCTTAACTATTATAATGATGGTTCCGCGCAAAACTAAAAGCTTTCGTTTAATGAGCACATTTTGGTTTATAAACTGATACGAAAATGAAACAACTGACATTTACTTGCAGTGCGTGCATGCTGACATTCTGTGACAGACTGAAGTAATGGAAACCATTAAGGCGTACTCGATCTGAATCGCTGTGGCTGTTGGAAATAAATCTTCTCAATACATTTTCATTTGGGTTGTAGACAGAGTGTTTGCAGAGTATATTGCATGACTCTTTCCAGTTTATTGCATATAGCAGTTTTGCAGCAGACGACAGACGAAAATTACTGTTACATTTTAGGGGTAAACATGTTCAGATTAAGTCCAATTTAGTTGCGCTGGAGACGTAGACTTAAAAATGAACATTCTATTTGGAGCAATTTGAAGCCTAGACGCACACGAAAATGATTACCATGAGCAAGTAATATTTAAGACGAAACCAAAGTAGAAATAAATAAATACTGAGCCAGTCATGCACAACATTTTGCTCTATGAAAAGTATTTCAGATAACTTTAATATTGAAACACGCACAGTCAACTCTCAGTAACATTACAGTAGAAATTCTACTGTTGTTTTTTTTATTGATACAGTAGTCGGAACGTAACAGTTGTCACACGGAGTGCACGCTACACGCACGATGTACGCACGATACACGCACGTTAGACGCACGTTGCACGTTCGGTAAATACACGATGAGCGATTCAGAACGATACACGATATACACGATGTACGAAGCGCACGCTACACGATAAACGGATTACACACGTTATACGATCACTTTGAGATTTCACATTTTATCTAGACTTACACCGTTTAATCAGACCGAAAGAATAAGATGAATTAGAAGTTTCATACCTTAACAATAAAAAATGACATCGATAAGTGTCAAAGATCCACAGTTTTCATATCTCAATCAAATTCAACCTTTGGCTATACTGGCTGGAAATTGCAGTCAGGTAAATTTCTCCTATTTTTTGGCTTCAAAATTTTGTCTTTTAGGCATGACGGGAGACATGCCGGGGTCTCATCCCAATACTAAGCTAGCATACATGCTCTTTGGGACGGACCTTGATAAAATTCTCATCAAATCAAAATTTTCATATCACAGTATGTGTCAAATTTGAACACCTGTCGGAGTGACTTTGGCAGGAAATTGATCCCGATGTGCGAGAAAATGGGCGTAATTAAAGTTAATTGCCATCTACACTTTTCGTTAAATAAATTCTACATTAAAGACACTTTTTAGGACCGTGTTCAAGTATAATAATTTTATACTGGAACCTTGAATTGATATGTTGATGGGTGTCAAGTGGGTGGGGTAAATTGACATTGAAGAAACTGAAAGCTTGAAATGGCGTTTTCGAATAAATCAAGCATTTGGAACGGGGTTTTTAATGTTATTTTGTAGTATTTATAGTTGTGATGATTATACAGCCCCTAATTTTGACCAATGTTTTAATAGAAAAAAGTTTTGAACAATATTTAGGTTTTTTTCCGGTAGCCCGAAAGTGAAAATTGTC
The DNA here is from genome assembly GCA_022818135.1 of Saxidomus purpurata. Classification (NCBI taxonomy): domain Eukaryota; kingdom Metazoa; phylum Mollusca; class Bivalvia; order Venerida; family Veneridae; genus Saxidomus; species Saxidomus purpurata. The sequence goes on from JAFMSR010000014.1 coordinate 41,485,190, forward strand.
CCTCTAGAAATCTAAGATTATTCTTAGAGGAGAGAAGATAATTAAAGCGCAATGCAGTATTTATGTACTGTGGACTATGGTGATTAATTCTATGTAAAGTTTTATATCATGTTACTTTATATTGTGTTTTAGTGGGCCTATTCTATAGGTGGGGTATATAAAAACACATAGAAAAAATGAACCTCTAGGAAACAGTGATATTTTCTAGAGTGAAGAGGGTTATTAAAGTTAATCTTTATTTCAATGTAGTTTAATTCTTGGCACGCAGTTTCATATACTTTATGTCACTGCTACCATTCTTTTAGATTCAGAACCCCTGTCGAGGTGGTTTTAGTAATACTTTATTGGGGTAGTAATAAATTTAAAGTAAAATTAAACAGACTGTTATGTATTATAAATTTTTTTCTCACCCATTTTGGGATAAAATTTGTATTTGGCAAATCGAATTTCTTCCTCTAACTAAAATGTGCACGAATATTTTAAGCACACGTGTACTAGTTCCAAAATCCTCCTATCAATATAATGCCTCGGATGTTAGGGCCGATTTAAAACGTTTATATTGAAACATAATTTTTTTTTTTAAATTACCATATTTATGCATAGATGTGTGTGATGTATTTCATCTTCAGTTTTCCCGCATTTTGACGTGACTATAGTTCAAATGTATACGACGTTACGTCACGTCCGCTTTATATTGTTATTCTTATGAAGGCATTCGCCGAAACGTTGATATAAATATGATGTTCTAACGCAGAACCGATGTATCGTCGTTTCTGATTGGTAACGTCGTTTAAATTTGCAACTATTAAATATAGGATTAACTGTATTGTAATTTTGATATTTGCGACTTTATTTCGGTTTTTAATGGTTGCAAATATCTTTAACGGCGACGGCGTTAGCCGGAGCTGTTAAAACTGTTTGCGACCATTAAAACCGTATTCTAACGCAATACCGATGTGACGTCGTTTCTGATTGGTGACGTCGTTTAAATTTGCCACTATTAAATAACGTATATATAGTCGCAAACTTCAAACGGCGTTTTATTTATCGCATTTAGACACATTGTGCGTTAGAAAAGGGATAACTATTTAGTGATTTTGATATTTGCGACCGTATATACGGTTTTAATGGTCGCAAACAGTTTTAACAGCTCCGGCTAACGCCGTCGCCGTTAAAAATATTTGCAACCATTAAAAACCGTATATACAGTCGCAAATATCAAAATTACCAAACAGTTATTCCTATAATAAACGGTCGTAAATATCAAAATCACTAAAAAGTTATCCCTTTTCTAACGCACAAAATGTCTAAATGCGATAATTAAAACGCCGCACGAATTTTGCGACTATATATACGATATTCTAACGCAGTACCGATGTAACGTCGTCTCTGATTGGTGACGTCGTTTAAATTTGCGACTATTAAATAACGTTTCTAACGCAATACCGATGTGACGTCGTTTCTGATTGGTGACGTCGTTTAAATTTGCGACTATTAAATAACGTATATATAGTCGCAAACTTCAAACGGCGTTTTAATTATCGCATTTAGAGACATTGTGCGTTAGAAAAGGGATAACTATTTAGTGATTTTGATATTTGCGACCGTATATACGGTTTTAATGGTCGCAAACAGTTTTAACAGCTCCGGCTTACGCCGTCGCCGTTAAAAATATTTGCAACCATTAAAAACCGTATATACAGTCGCAAATATCAAAATTACAAAACAGTTATTCCTCTAATATATAGTCGCAAAATTCAAACGGCGTTTTGATAATCGCATTTAGACACACTGTGCGTTAGAAAGGGGATAACTATTTAGTGAGTTTGATATTTGCGACCGTATATACGGTTTTTATGGTCGCAAACAGTTTTTACAGCTCCGGCTAACGCCGTCGCCGTTAAAAATATTTGCGACCATTAAAAACCGTTTCTAACGCAGTACGCAAATTTAAACGACGTCACCAATCAGAAACGACGTTACATCGGTAATGCATTAGAAACGCTATTTAAGAGTCGCAAATTTAAATGACGTAACCAATCAGAAACGACGTTACGTCAATAACTGCGTTAGAATAGCGTATATATAGTCGCAAAATTCGAACGGCGTTTTAATTATCGCATTTAGACACATTGTGCGTTAGAAAAGGGATAACTATTTAGTGATTTTGATATTTGCGACCGTATATATAGAGGATAATTGTTGGTTTCGGTGTAAGATCACGTTATAATTTCACCGAGTGGGCACCAAAAGTGATATTTTCACGAGTGGCGCAGCCACGAGTGAAAATAACAACTTTTGGTGTTCACGAGTGAAATTAACGTGATATTACACCGATACCAACAATTTTTCTGTTTATTTTATGGTTAAAACTCTACTTTTATTGAGTTTATTTCTACAAAATATCGAAAATCGCGGGAAACGTCATCAGAAACATAGCGCAAATGACGTCATTTAAACGACGTCATCGTCGCATGGTTTCCAGCATTAATTACGCTCGGTATACTTTTTGACGTAAATCCGGGTTAAAGATTGCAAAACAGTGAAAAATAAAAATGGTAATCCACTGTTTCAAAACTGTGGATTATCACTTTTATTTCACTGAGAAAACTCTATAATTCACTGGAAAACATAAAATAAACGGTTTTAATCGTCGCCGTTAAAATATTTGCGACCATTAAAACCGTATATACAGTCGCAAATATCAAAATTGCAAAACAGTTATTCCTTATATTTGATTTTAATGGTCGCAAATATTGTTAACGACGACGGCGTAAGCCGGAGCTGTTAAAACTGTTTGCAACAATTATTACCTTATATACAGTCGTAAATATCAAAATCACCAAATAGTTATCCCTTTTCTTACGCACAATGTGTCTAAATGCGGTAATTAAAACGCCGTTTGAATTTTGCAACTATATATGCCTTATTTAATACTCGCAAATTTAAACGTCACCAATCAGAAACGACATCACATCGGTACTGCGATAATATTATAAAAAACGTTGTTGTAATAATGTGATGTTGTTGAATTTTCCATTCTTATTGTAACATAAAAAATCTTTGAAGTGGAAAGTACGAATATACATGTTAATACAATTTCGTGAACGGCGTCTATCTTTTCTGGTCTCAAAACTTACGTTTTTTTCCCAATGACCTGCTTACTGACACTGGTTTAGAAGAGTTCAATTATGGAAAATCCCATTTTAAGACAATCACTGTGTGTAAGTGCACAGCATAATGCAATGATGAAAGTATTTAAAACATTTTAACCCCAAGTCAACATATACAAAGCGGATGACTGTTGGTTTCAGTGGAAGATCACGTTATAATTTCACCGAGTGGGCATCAAGTGATATTTTCACGAGTGGCGCAGCCACGAGAAAAAATAACAACTTTTGGTGTTCACGAGTGAAATTAACGTGATATTACACCGATACCAACAATTTTTCTGTTTATTTTATATATAAACTCTACTTTTATTGCGTTTGTTTCTATAAAATATCGCAAATTGCGAGAAACGTCATCAGAAAACATAGCGCAAATGACGTAAATCCGGGTTAAAGATTGCAAAAACAGTGAAAAATAAAAATGATAACCCACTGTTTCAAAACTGTGGATTATCACTTTTATTTCACTTGAAAGCATTATTTGAAATATAGATCATGCACACCTTTGGTGTCATTTTTAGTTAAAGCTAAGTCATGCAGTTTTTGCATTTAAGTCTTGTTAAACAAATCATACATGACGAGAATCACTCTCGTATCTTATCATATATTTCGGTAAAAGCTTCCTATCAGGCTATTTTCCCATGTTGCTAGTTTGCCAATATATTCAATAACTGACCAAAGAACAGACAACGTGTCTGATAATGAATAATGACGTCAATAGCCTTGGCACACAAAAGAGACAAGTGTCTCTTAACATTTAAGTCTCAGTACTTTGTCAGGAGAAATGTATTCTTATGATTTACAGGAAGTTTCTGATATCAAGCCTTCAAAACGTTCTTCCGTAACAGTCCTATCATTTTCCGATCTTGATTTCCAAGACCAAAAAGCCATCTGGAATAGTTTGCAGACACACTGATATATAGCAGTGTAAAGAGCGCTTCTAGAGTTGAAGCGACGCCCAGTAAGCATCTTTGTCAGTACAGGAGCGGGAAAGAAGTCACTTGGACTCAGGTTTGGTGATAATGCTGCAATTGTTTGACTTTTTGGTCCCGGAGAACCTGCTGTACATTATTAACCCTTAGTTAAAGTTACCAGCAAGAAAAGTAAGAAAATCGTATACTTGTACACGACATGGCATGTAATGAACATGCCTGGAAAGACGAAACAGACAGAATATAAACATAATCAAAGACAATTCTGATATCTCTCCATTTCGACTGATCACACTTAAAGCCAACCTAAAACACAAAAAAGGAAGAAAAATATTTAATCCTTTAAAAGAAATTATACATGGCGCACTATTGTCATAGCAATTTGATCTAACAAAGCATCGCTCAAATTAGTTGAAGTTTAACACTCAAAAACAAATAATAATGCACATTGTGAAAATGTTGAAAACAATGTTTTAGGTAGTTGTTGTCCCACTTCCTTCCCAACTTCTGAAGTGTCTTGTGTATTAAAACATTGAAATATTCAAAAAGTCTACATGAAATACCTTAAAACCTCTGAGCGGAAATGTAAACTTTCCCCGTCATCGAGTAAACTCCTCTCGATATATAGTACTACTATGCTATGTAAGTAAATCTGTTATGAGGCAGCTGATCGTATGCCAATGGTACTATTAGTCTTCTAATTTGATTCTTCATTCCTCATAAATCTTTGGCGAGAGAATTTGGCATTTTTCAGTGGATACGCTGGCAAAGAAGATTCTTAGTCTAGTGATATTGAATATCGATAAACACTGAAAGGACACGCCATCAATTATCCTTTTGGAAACCCTATCTTAGGGTCAAACCTTGATGAATAAGGACTTATGTCGAGTGAGATAAGCCCGTAGACAAATTGAATCAAGCTCAGAACAGACAGTGTATTGACATAAGCATAAAGAAAATTAGAATAATTTATTAGGAGACTTCTATTGGTCTTACTTCTGTAGTCGAACATTGAACTGCTTTTGCTTTTCTTGAAGATAATACGAGCATGTCATGAAGATTGAATACAGTACATTATATTACAATTATTCCATTACATTACTTGTATGTTTGTACTGGACCCGTCAGTTTCTAAGTTACGTGCTGAGTGGGCATTATCTAAATTTCTTCTTGAATCAAACCCATAAGAACAAAGAAATATTTACTATAGAAAGATTGGTGCACAGATTTTCGAGCACTGTCGTGTTTTCGTTATTCTATTGTTCCATCAAGTGGTTGATGAGAGCCGGTGTTGACACGAATGTGCTTTACCCCCCCCCCCCCCCCCCCCCCCCCCCCCCCCCCCCCCCCCCCCCCCCCCCCCCCCCCCCCCCCCCCCCCCCCCCCCCCCCCCCCCCCCCCCCTTATATTATAAATATTCCATATGTAGCAATTATGCACTAGTCATTATATCATTAAGCCTGAAGATGTTGTCAATATGCGCATCTTCTCTCAGTAGCTAGGCCTCTTTAAAAATGTATTGTTTTAAAGATAGTTTTAAACTAGAAAGACGATATTACAGTAGGTACGTGTTAGCTTAAGTGCACAGTGCTATACGATTTAGTTATGATAGTGTTGAGCACAGACATAATGTGTCATCTTAATTACCATGCATGTCACGTCATTAAACTATGAAGCCAAGTTTGTGAGCGTCTGTGTGCTCTTTACATTATCTAGTTTTCGTTTTTATTTTAGCACTGCTGGCTCTTTTGACGAAATAGGACTTTTAAGCGAGAATTCATGCAATAAAATCAGTCTATTATAATTGTAAACGTATGCTATTTATAGCATTTTCTCTATTGGTAGTCAGGGAAGCCTTTTATGTACAACACACTAGTCAATGAAAAATTGGATTACTGAAACATAGAGGATCCGAGGTATTAGGTACATACCAACTTTCTGCCAGTAATCTCTTGCACTGAGTACACGTGACAGGTTCCGAAAATCAAATTAAACGGTTTCGTTTCCCAGCGATGTGGATTTATATCTTATCAGCTTGCGGGCAATATTTCTTAGCATATGCACACTAAACGATGTACATTGATGGTAACATGAAAGCACATGTACCTTGCATGAGATATGTGTTATTATATATGAACATTTAATCAATCCCAGAATAGACAAACACCTTTCTATATATAAGTATGGTAAGTCTAGCAAAAATCGTTATTCCTAAATGAAATATTATCGCCTATTGCAGATCGTTTTATCACTTACATTACATGAAACATATAAGTTCAAACACCAAAATAACACTCGTACTGCAAATCGTAATTTTTTGTGACAAGCCATATAATTAGATGTTGCTTCATGATATTACACAAGGCGCTATAGAATAATTATAATTATAATTATTTTATACTGTAACATTTATACTATGCCTTTTTTGAAAAACTGTAAGGTTAACAGAGGATGGATCCCCGACCTCTATTTAACCGCTGACGGGGACAATAAACGGGGTTTACCCAAACGGGGCCTCAAAAAAAAAAAAAAAAAATACTCTTAGACTTGCGTTTTCAGTCTTTTCTTGAATGGTTTTTATTTTTAGTTCATGAATTGTTCATATCTACCAAACACTATGTTGTTACCTCGATACTCATGTTAAGTATGAGTGTAGACTAATAATACTTTCTCGACCAGTTAATAACGGTCAATTTTTCGAGTAACATATTTCATAAGAAAAAGAAGGTACGGATTTAATCACAATTGGGAAGAAAATATGTTAGCAGCCGGTCACTCTCTGACATTTGGCACCTTCTTACTGCATATGTAACTTGACAGGATTTTTTGCTACGAAATCTAGCTACCCATCTCCTCATATACTCAAAATTACACCGACCATCTGTTTTTAAGTAGTAAATAATGTTCCTTTTGCGTAATTTTACCAAATGACATTATCAAGTACATTGGAAACTTAAAGCCCAAAGATAACGTTGAATTTACTGATACAGAAAAACTAATTTACTGATAAGATAGCGATACAATCATGTTCTATTCACTTTAAAGCAATATTGACATATACTTTTCATTCGTATTCAAGTCGTTTTATCATAAAAAAGTTGCGATTTTTTTTTCTTATTTTTTGCAATATTATTGAAAAAATTCCGTTCTATATTTCTAACATGTACACTCGATGTTAATGGAAAAGAAAAAAAAAGAAAATAAGAGATCTATTAGAATTAATCGGGCAGTCTTGACAAAATTTATGTTTTTAAATTACAAATCTTGATGGAATTAAACTAAAAGCACGGTTAGATTCTACAAGTTTTAGTATAAAATAAGAATAACACTCTTAGTGATGAGGAACTGAAAGAACGATAACATTTAGAAAACATGTTACCTGTAGCTGTTCAAACATTTTCCGTTTCCCGAGCAGTAGATGTCTTCAAAATTCTGTAAGTTTTATTTTCCTTTCCCGTTTATATCAAACAGTACTGTTATTCAATAAAAAAGCGTGATGCTAAGAAATCCCAACAAGAACAAGATACAACAAATTAATTAACAATTTTTTCTGAGATATCTTAGCATCAGTGACATATCGAATTTCAAGTTGCTGTATAATGTTCAACAAACCAGCAACATATTTGCTAGTTCGACTACAAACCAAGATAACAAGAACTAGCTAGAACTATTTCCAAGTAAAATGACTTTATACCATCTATAAATCAGGCACAGAGTATGCAACAGACCTATTTCTGTGCTTATGTACGATCGTATATAAACACTTCAAAGATTTCCATTTCAGTGTAAATAGCTATTATTTTGTCTCTTGGAGCAGGCTAACTTAATATATCATGACAAAAGAACCAAGATATGAAACACGGTGCCTGTACCATTGATTTCTCCATAATGTTTGTTTTACTTGTGTTTATTGGGAATTGGCGAGGATTTTTCCAGATACCGTTTGTAGTGAGCATCAAGTTATAGGCCAATGCATATTAATTCCTATATTTTACCTATTAACACTTCTGACTAGAGCGTAGTTTGACCTGCTTTATTGCTGTTTCTACCACACGGTTCGGTTAGGATTCTAAAAGACATAACATATTACATAGATGATAAAAGCAGGCTTGAATTAAACATGTTCGTTGCGATAGTGCTGGATAAAATTGTTTTAGCATTGCCACACTCGACTCACTTATAAGGTTAAACTGTAATCTGATCCCGTGTCTCAGTGAATCTATTTCACATGATAATAGTAGTATAAATTTTTTAAATACGAGTTAATACTGGTACCTCTAAATTAAATTGAACCCAATTATCAATTATTTTTGTATTGCACAGAAATAAATCAAACAATTAGCATCACTTGTACTTCCAAATCATCGGAATTCATTCAAGTCATGAAATCATTGAAAGCAAAAAATATTCAAGGAAATGCATTTAGCATTTATTCTAACAGTTAAAAGCATGCTGACAATACATTGTAACATAATAACTACATACAGACAAAACATGATAATACAAAAGAATTTGGCTAGAATAGAATATTGTATTGCAGAAAAGCAATTTGCTATAAATCATGCTTCGCGTGAATGGTAATCTATAGGACAGGATAGGCCTAGAAGCAAATACATGGTCAAATAATGTTTAATTTCCGCTAATCAGATTCCACTGTATCAATGGTATGAGGTGATCCTGTGTAAATATACACCAGTGGTCATATGAGATCTGTAAAGATTACTTGTAATGAACATTCTGATGAAGTACAAATACATTGTCACTTCAAATATAGCCTAAAGAAGACTTGTTAACGACGAATCAATTCTTTATGGATGTGAGATATAAAAAACAAGACGTGTATACTGTAAGAAAAAAGAAAGAAAGAAAGGAAAGATAGAAGAACAGAATGTCAAATAACAATAAAAAAATAAATAAAGAAAGAAAGACTGAAAAATATGGATGAAAGAAAGAAACAACAAAGAGGAAAGGATAAAATTAAGAAAGAAACAAACAAACAATAGTCAGAAAAAGACAAGAGCGGCTCCTGCGGGTGCCGGACGCTCGTCTGATTTTGTCCTTTTACGGTTTATTTATTACCATTTTTTAAGTAACAGTGTCTTTGGCATTGACCTCGAAACACAATCCCACAAAATGGTCTCGTAAATGATTACTAGGCACTAAGTTTGGTCACAATAATTCAACTGCAACTAAAGATATTGTTGTTTTCCTCATTTTTCTATTTTTAGAAAAAAAATTTGGACCTTGACCTAATGAGCCCCAAATACAATCCCAATAAAAGTATTGTATTTATATGTATAACACATTTAATAATTTAGTGACATTATGACAATTGTAAATAAAGATGAATATATTACCATTTCTCTTTTTTTGAGTTACAGTGACCTTGACCTTGATCACAAGAGCCCCAAAACACAACCCCATTAAAGATCTTCTTAAATACTTACTACAAAATAAAGGTATTAAATATATTACAGTTTTCCTATTTTAGTAACAGTGACCTTCCTTGACCCCGGGAGTCCCAAAACACAAGATATCCATAAATACTTCCTATACACTAAGTGTGGTTGCATTATGTTAATTGTTACAAAAATATTGTGTGTGTGAAACTTTCTAAGTTAAGAAGAGGCAATTATTCAGTCAAAATACATGACAGGGTTATGCAACTTTTAAAAACTATTCCTTCATTCTATTGTACTTTTGATAGTGAACAGGTATTCCAAGTTTCAAAGTGATAGCTTTGATAATTTGCATGTTAGTGACCTAAACGCAAAACTTAAAAATTCAGACTAGCTAAGGATTTCAAAGTCCAAAATTACTAAAATATTCCCTCCTCCCCCAAATGTATGACTCAAAAACCTGTTTGATATGTTGGAGTACATAATCGATAAATTGCTTGTAAAAAATTGAAATCATCTTACAAAAAAATGACGAAGCTATGTCTATTTCTTGAAATCGACCAAAATCCATCAAAATTCATGCTTTTACCAAAACAAATCCCAAGTCACACTGAACATCTTTAGCATATCAGGTATTAGGTATCAGATGAACTAGGTGATAGCTTTGATAGTTTTCATAGGTTCCATGTATTTGACCTAAACACAAAGCTTAGCCAATGACAACAACGACAGCAGTGACGATAATACATTTGTAGCTAGTCATTGTTTTTTCAAAATTCAGACGAGCTAAAACAATGGGCGAATTAAACTAGTAATTAAACTAGTGTGGAAAACTGAATCAGTTCAAATAAAAAATGTCTGCTTATGTCTCGTGTACGAAGATTACCAGTTGATTTAACAAATATCTGCTGACAACAATGTAACAAAGATGTTCTGTAATGTAATAATTGATTAAAATCCCTCGTGTACGTCACCCTATTAGAAAAAATAATTATTTGGGGTCGTATTTAAACTAGATGAAAGCTTCAAACAAACTGGTTAACCGGGAGATTTATGAGATAATTATTTATAAAATTATAAAAACGATAAGCATTGAAGATTTCCATTGGATGTTTTTTTTTAAAAGTCCCTATTATAAGTAACTATCACGAAGTAATTTCACTCTTTAATTGGGTATATATGCCTGGTATATTTGCTCGAAAGCCTTAAAACAACACAAGAAATTTTTTAAAGTACTGAATGAAGCTTAATTGGCAATTTCTTATTCAGTATTTTCATGGCAAATTCATCTATAAAACTTATTAAGTCTCAAAAGAAGATTTGCTTTACCGAAAGAGAAGAAACGGTATATTCAATGTTCTTTCTTTTGTTTAAGGATGCAAATCAAATGAACATTTCTCTTTGCTAGTTACATCTAACCGTTCTAAAGTGTAAGAAAACAGGATTGTTGAAAGAGTAACAGGAACAAACGTTCTCGAACGAGGTACCGGTATATGGAAACCAAGGTATACTTGAAGTAGGAAAGTTTTTTTGGGCTTATTTGCTGAAAATCAATGGACAAATATATTTGTTTCCATTGAAATTAATCAGAAAAAGCAAAATTGTGAAATAAAAAGGGGCAGACGAATTTATGGACAAATGTTGGGTATTTGAAAATTTCTTTTTGTTCAAAACAGTTCATCATCAACATAAATGTTATTCTCTCGCACGGAAATCATAGTCATTTTCAATCTACTAGAAATAACATAAAGAAAATATTTTATACACTGAGATCGCCATGTTAAGCGCACACTTGTATATATACTGAGGATATAAGCTTCAAACACAGACAGAGACAGAAAACTAGAACTAAAAAGATAATTCTGCTACTCTAGCAAGAAGTACAAGGGAAAGTCAATAAATTCCTGGATGACTATATAAGTCAGTCATTCATGACAAAGAACACATCCTTAGATGATAATTCAAGTTTAACATAAGCGGACACTTCTTATTAAATATGAACATTTGAAGGGCATCTAAAGGTTGTAGTTGCATGTTACAAACACTGTTAAATTTGAATAAAAGACATTGTTTGTCTTGATAAATGTTGTTGTTTCAAAGGGGAAAATGTGATAGCAAATGAGTGGGTTTTGCTGCAAATAAAAAGTAAAACCTTTGAAAGCAGGACTTCGCACTTTATTCGTGAAAGGGTTGTCCTGATATTTACACATGTCTGTGTACAGTCTGTGTTGTCCTGATATTTACACATGTATGTGTTCAGACAATCGATCCCTCCAGTACTTTCAGTCCTTTGATTAAGTTTTGTTTTATAATTTCTTTGCTATCCAAAGGATTTTCAAAATTCAAAAAGTTCTACAATACTTAGGATACTCATTTTTCATATTAAACTATCTTTTTAAAAAGAAATTAAGTTTTTGTAACCTTTGCTAAAACTGTAAGTTACAGCTCGCGATTTTGAAAAAAGTAAAACGAAATTGAAAATAATGAATAAGTTGTGCGTTTTATTAGCTTTCCAATGACATAAAAACTTGTTTAAATATCTTTTGTTTTAAGAAAGTTACGGCCGTTAAGAAAACACCACTAAAAATACAAAAATATGGATTACCGACCGCTGCCCACCGGAGTTTTGTCTACTGCGTAATACGGCATTTTGATTTTCAAAAAAGGTCACTTCTACATGACAAGTCGGCAAAACGTTTTCAATACCGCCACATGCAACATCGCCCGTCTCTCTTCGAGACTGATTCCATTTGTAATGAGTCTCGAGAGCGATTAAGTTGTAAATTTAGCATATGAATAGATTTGCTATGGTCAATAAAACAGTGACACAAACTGACCGTATTGTGTGTGTTCAGTTAAAATCGTTACCACAGAGTCAAAGGTCACCAGTACAGGTCTAACTGTACAATCAAATTAAAAAATTGCAGTAAATATCAATGAGTCTTAGCAAATTTCACAAAAAGTCGCCATTTAATGTAAATTTTACTAAAAAAAGTCAGTTCCATATCAAATGTAGGATCAGCACACTCATAATCGCTTTGAATCAATCTGAATGAATAACACAAAATTATTTTCATTTAGAATTAATCCAATTGGATTCTTTTTAATTAGTTCCAATTGGAATACCGGTAATCCAATTGGAAAAATTCATTCCAATTGGACTGAATCCAATTGGAACTTCCAATTGGAAGTCTGAATTCCAATTGGCGAGTCCAATTGGAAAAATATTCCAATTGGAAAAATCCAATTGGAATGAGAATTTTAATGCTATTTTTAAAAACCAATTGGAATATTTATTTTCCAATATGTTTTAGAATTTGATTTTTGTGTTTGTCTTTATAAGTTATTGAACGAAAGGTAGAAATTATTTATTCCAATGTAAAATACGATAAATCAACATACTTATATTACGAATAATTATTATAGTTTTCAATGTAGTTTTTGGAAAATTTTGGAATTCCAAAAATTCGCTGGAACGTGTTTCTATAGGATCTTGTTTCAGAACTTCTTCTTAATGACAATGCTGATGTAATCGAAAGACAAGTTTCAATTTATATTTTTAAAGTAACTTTATTAATCTCTCTTTACCCTTTTGTCCTACTTCTCACGGAGACATTGACGTCAAGCCACAAGACTGTTAGAAGAGTCTGATAGCAAAGTATTGTACATAGAAATGGTACATTGAAACGGTATATACGGGGGTCACAGACAAAGGCGAGATTATGTAGTAAAGTAATTTATGGCTGTATTATTGTTCTCTTCACACATTATGACTTAACATAACGATTGTGTGCAACTAGAAGCTGTTGCTAATTTCTCCTCCTTTTTAGATTGAATATGAAGCATAAACAGAGGCTATTGATTGCTCAGCTAAGCATGTCTTTGCCACAGGTGTAAACAACGCAGCTGGGACCCAATTGAAAACAGACGAAAAACACACAAAATTAAATGGTTCTATTGGGGATTGAACTTACTCTGAAACGAATCAAACCATTACACAGCAAGTGACCTTACCAATGCGCCACTGAGGAATATTGTTATTAATGTATGCTAAAGAAATTATTGGCAGCTAATAGTATTCAAGTAGAGGTTTAAATTATACTTACATTTGTATAATACCTTAAAAAATTTCCTTAAACACAATATGTGTAAATAAATTTCTATTGACGGTCCGAATACCAGAAAAAAAAAAAAAAAAAAGAAAAAGTTTTTAAAATTTTTTATTTTTTGGCCTTCCCCCCCCCCAAAAAAGAATGCTTAACATTACAGTGATCTATAAAGTATGTTAACTCTGGACACAACTTAAAGCCTTTCTCAATGAAAGAATTTTGGTTTCTGAAAGTCAACGCATATTCAACTTCTTACATCGGTCTAAAATTCGACAACAGACATGAATAATGGAAATCAATATGGCGTAGTAGATCTGAATTAATAAGTTTGTTGAAAATAAATATAGCTTATTTATTTCCATTTCTGATTTTGTCTGTGTATTCGCAGGGTATCCACTGACATATTTCATATTCCTTTACAACAGACACAAGCGAAATCAATATCCACTCACATAGTTTTAAAATTTTAAATAAGATCGAATTTTGCTTTTGTCTGTTAGGTATTTGGCATACCTTTGCAATTGATGGTGACACTACGCGGATTAGCAAGTTGACAGTGATCTGTATTGCTCGTTAAAGTATATTCTCTAGCCTGCAGCAGAACTAATTCGGGGAAATCCTCCACAGCAAAGGGATGACAGAGTTAATCCAAAGGCTGTACTTGATTAAAATCGGACAATAATGGCTTTTTCCCAAGGAAGAAGATAATCGTTGCAGCGATATGATTATAATATGCACTGTTTAAATGGTCTCTTCAAACAAAGAAAAATAAGAATTGTAATGTCTTATATCAACAGAGCGCAATGACCTACATTTCTTTAAGTTTACCAAAGATTCCCTGTGGCGATATTTAAATGAAATATAATCACAGAACTATATTGTGGAGAAAGAAATTTTATCATTCCCGTATGGTAGGCTGTAATTGACTTTACTTGTAAAGAAAATGAATTAATGGTGAGAAACATTACAATGCTTTTCACGACTGCAAGTTATTTTCAGTGCAATATCGTCTGCCTTCATACCATCGCAATACAGTAAACTCCGTTTATAACGAACTCCTTGGGACCATTAAACTTGTTCGTTAAAACCAGAGTTTGTTATATTTATTTAACGTTTTCATATAAATAAATAAAGAAAATAATCGGGCAGAGAAAATGTGTTCCTTATATCCGGATTTTCGCTATATCCGGAGTCGTTATATACGGAGTTTACTGTATATTATAAAGGTTTAATATGACATTATTATTATTATTATTATTATTATTATTATAAATTAATATTCCAAGCAAGTTTAATGTGCAACGATCCTTAAGGTTACTTGATCTTATTAGATATCAATTATAAGAATTTAATTCTTGAAATGTGCTATGTCATGCCACCAACACAAAAGACCACAATGGAAATAAAAGTGATTAACTCTTTTTTATGATTCTTAGTGTTGTGTGCATCTATCTATGTACCTGTCTATGTGTCTGTGACAGTATGTAAAACAGTTCTTAAAGCTTTAAAGGCAGAGTTACATCTTTATATTTTTTGCATTCATGCTCTGTGTCTATCCAGAATGACATTTTCTTAACTTTGCTGGATTAAAGGTACAACGGGGTTGTGCTGTTGGTCCTATGATGGTCAAATGTATGGACAATGGGAGTTGCTTTTACTACTTGAAGGAGATCCCCCTTTCAACACAGTCAATACAAGTGTAAGTAAACAGCATCTGATGAGATAAGTTGCTTGCCAAATAACTGACTTATGTTAATAAAAATGTTTTAAATGGAAGGAGGAATATTTTCCATGTTAGGAAGGCGGAATCAAAGTAACTAATCAAAATGAATTGATGCGCCTTTTCACATGTAAGAAAGAAATTTCAACCGAAATTTACATCTTAATTTAGATTTTAAATTTAGACAAATTACCTGGCATACAACATTTAAAGAGTAATATAATTATATAAACAGCATAGATATGCATACAAAATAACAGCATGGTAAATTAACCAATAATGACCACTGTACCCTTGGCAACCGTATGAGTTAAATAACTCATTAAAAGATGATATTCCATTTTTTTCTTCAATAGAGCTGCTTCCGAGCAAAAAGAATAAAATAGATAAAATATAGAGCATGACTCTCTGTTACATATTTTCGTAGCTCCAAATTAATACAGTATGTCACACTTATGACTTTTAACTGTAGATAAGCACTAACAGCATGTACGTGGAAACAAACTCCGTTATATTTCGGCCAAAGCTTCCAACAAGACTATGACTTTGTCAAATATATTCAAGGAAAGACAGACTGTCTACAAACGACGTCGATCACCGTGTCGGAAAAAAAAATTGAAGCTTAATTTTGTGGGAGGATTTATAAGAATGACGTAGTTATGCCTGAATAAAATGCAACTGTGATATTTCAATTGTTTGTTAATTTATCAAATAGGAAATATGACAATATGCGAGGTATACAAACCTGACATTGAATGACGAATTACAATGACTCTCAAAGCACTGAATTTTCGGATTAACACATGTTCAGCCAATCAGAAGCCGAGCGTTTGAGAAATGTCCAGAGAAATTTTTTGAAATTGAAAAACGATAATTTTGTTTGATACGATTAAAACATCATAGATTTCAGTTGAAATGCAGAAAAGCAAAAAACGATTGCATTTAAATGGTGAAAATCGTTAAAATAAATATCTTGTCATTTAATTCCCGATTTCGTTCGCAACTGTCTTTTTCCTTTCGAGCATTGAACTGTTCGAGTACTCGTTAAATTGTCTCAGATCTCTTAGCTAAAATATGAACGCTCTGTAATAAATGATTTTTTTTCTTTGCAAATAACAAATTATAGAAAACGTCTCGATATGAAGTACTTTTATGCTATCTAAGAATATCACTAATGAGGCAGCTGATCGTATGACAGAGGTAATACCAGTAATCTAATTTGATTCTTCACTCCTCATAAATCTACGTCGGAGAGTTTAAGTATATTTCCGGGAATATATTTGTTAAGAATAAAGGAAGGATATTGAATATCGACAAACACTGGAAATACACGATGTCAATTTATCCTTTTTGAAGTCTTGTCTGCGGGTCATACCTAATTATTAAGGACTCATGCCGAACGAAAATTGAAAACTATTTTAAGAAACTGTTTGTTGATATTATATGTTATTTGATTTTTTGACGTCGTATATGGAGATATATTAGGCGCCTAAATTAATATTACCCGAGCAGTTAGGCGAGGGTGATATTATGTCGAGGCGGGTAATATTATATGCTATTAAATGAGTGATTTGATAGTGGCCCTTTTATTTGTCCGAGGGCATTCGTATTGGCCGAGCCCGGAGGGCGAGGGCCAATACGAGTGCCAGAGGACAAATGACAGGGCCTATATCAAATCACTCATTTAATGACAATTTTATTAAATAACTAATCAAACTATAAATTATTCATTGTTTATTGGCCATCATTTTCACTAGCAGTAACTCCTCTGAAACAGACAGTACATGCAGAGCTGTACATAGAAATACCTTTAACATATTCATTTTTGAAATAAACTTATTTCATGTGGGTATTCATTTTCTTAGTTGGAGCATTTTCTATCCTTTTAAATAGGTTTTCAGACAGAAATTGATTAAAAGTTGATTTTCATTTTTGCCATTCAATCTTCAATGCTGATTTCAACAGAATTCAAGATGGCGGCCGTTTTCGTTTTCAAGAAACTAAAAATCTGAAAGTATCAGCCGATCGGAAGCTCAGATTTTTCAACAGCCAATCATTCGTCAGCGATGTGTTATTGGACCGGTCCAATAAGTTATATTGGCACTGTTTTTTTGCCTTTCAATTTTATGATACCTCTTCTTATTTTATTACGTCGGGTAGTTAAAGAATATTAGAGCCAATAAACAATAGTTAGTTAATAAATCCCCATATGCCAAGTCAAAAAACAAATAACAATTTTATTACAATTCCCTTTCTTAAATTTTGAAGGATTCGGTTCATTTGTAATTCATTTAACGGCTGAACGTAAGAAGACCGTCAAATACCCTCATAATACCCCAATGTCACTTCGTGACGTCACCTAATAGCGTCGCAAATCAGCACGTACTAATACATTGAGACGTTCTTTACGCAAACACTCTCACGTTTAGCGTGGGGTACAATCACGGGATGTGTCAAGTGTATATTACCGGCTTGCCCGTTAATATCAATATCTTTTTACGTGTCACTGACCAATCAAACGGCTGGAAATTTCGTGGAAGGGTAATAAATGCGTATATATGTACGTATCTAGTCAGTGCCCTCTCACTTACTAACTGCTATTGGTTTTGGTTCAAAACAGTAAAACCATAAATATATATATATATATATATATATATATATATATATATATAATATATATATATATATATATATATATATACAATGAATTTAATCAAATGACTTCATATGGCTTTAAAATAAAGATTTAATTAATAAAATTATCTGTGATACGCGTTTCATACAATTTATCAGGCACAAAGACCGAAAGACATAATATATCACAATATATTGCCCTTTTATATCTACATTATATTGGTATGAATTTTATAGATATTGCATATTTGACCAAATGTTAGTATGTTAAAAGCACCATGCTTCAAACTATAATGAATTTCACCTTTTTCAATTTGAAATGAAAGAAATAACTAATTTATCACATATTTTCAAAGTAGCTACTCAGTTTTAAGGCAACATTATAATATGACTGCTTTGACGGGTAATAAACTTAAACTTTAACAAGAATATATTGACTCTTAAGCTTTTCCATACAATTTCTTTGTCAACTTTTGGCGTTTTGTAAAAGAATAATTTAAACTGATACATGTTTGATTCATGCTGTTAAAATCAAACTAAATGAATTTTACATGTGAGAAAACTTTAGTTTTCGTGTTTTTCTGCTAACCATTCTGTTTAAATATCTTTAAAATCTGTCTGCTGGGTACGTAGGATATTTTCTAAGACATGACATTTGTTAGAGACTTTCTAATGGCTATTTAAAGCCATACGGAAATAAAATCACGTGCTCTTTCTCCTTATCCTGCGTTAGCGTCTGTCTGAATTCTATCTCCAAAGTATGTTTTACCCTCAGCAGAACAATAATCCCTAGTAAAATAGGAGACTTTTAATCTCTAAAATCACGCACAACTGCATCCTCTGACACTAATCTTAAATGTGTGCATGCAGGAATTTGACAACAGACGTGAGTAATGGAAAACGTTGCAGGGAACTAGATCTGAATTGATAGGGCTCTCAGAAAAAATCTATTTAATATATTTCCAATTTGGCTGTAGACAGTGTTTTGCAGAAAATGCATTTATCTCGTATTGTATGACTTCTCCCTGTTTATTTGTATGGTGAAGATTTTCAGCAGACGACATATTAAGGTAAACGTTTCTGTTCCTATGTAAATATATTCAGATTAAGTCACATTTATTTACATGTGAGACGTAGACTATAAAGAAGAAAGTTTTACTGTCTTTTTGCAGTAATTTGAAGTCTGTACGCCCTCGGAATATAGTTGCTACTTGGAAGCAATAATTTGGACGAAAACAGCACAAGAACTAGCTTTAAAAAGATAGTCGACGAATTTTTTAGTATTTGAAAGCGATTGTTAGCAAGATTTTTATAGTCAAAATTTATTTCATTCAGTCGGAAATGCGCCAGATGTCACATTGTAAGAAAAAAGATCCTTGACCGGGATTCGAATCCATATACTTTCGGTTGCAAAGTTGTTACACAGAATGCTCTCCCGACTGAGCTAGCCAGGCACTTGTCAAGTTTATCCCTAATAGTAATTTAATATCTATCACGACATGTGTATCAGGGAAACAAACTTTGATTTGTTTGATTTGTTGACATTTTATAAGGCTGTCTCAAAAACATTGCCATCACTAGTTCAGATGTCTCACCAATGAAATATTACTGAATAAAGAGAAACCATTACAGATCATGATCTGCCTGCACTGTTCGTAAAGACAGAGATAACCACCATCAGCAGGGTAAGGGTTACGCCGCTGATGTCATTATCAGGGAGGGAATGATGAAGATAATTCTATTTTAGACTGGATTGATGATGGACAAAATGCCTTTTTTAGCGCCTCAAGTAAGAAAATGAGAAAAAAATCCGTTATTTAAAGAGGCACTTCCTATCAAATTAAATAAATTCAAAATCATAAAAATAGAATACATTTAGATTTTTTAAAAATTTAATCTAAAAGTTTAAGCCATACATTCCAGTTATCACCGGTAAAATCAGTCTTTAAAATATGTTGCAGTGCCGTAAAACATTCCATAATCTATGTAAAAAGCTGTTGCACAACTAATGGATAGATAGCGATTTATTACGGAAGATCTCTATGTTGGTGATTTGCGCAAATATATAGGTATTTTTCGATTTATATTGTACTTCAAATTGTATTTATTTATCATTTAAACATTCATTGAACACATTATGTCTTGAGAATATAATTAGCTAGGGGTAAAGAGTGCCCATTTAAAGGTCCTCGTCATTTTAGGACAGATCGACACAAAAAACACAAATAACAGATGACAAAATAGAATTATATTTATATGCTATTTGGTTTTTGAAGTGGTATATGGGGATATATTACCCACCTAGACTTATTTTACCCGAGAAAAGTCTGTAGACAAATTGAGCCCTGTTAAGCAACAGACAGAATATTGATAGCATAAGACATATTTAAAGGAATACAAATGTGCACGTATATATATAGATCTGTCTTCTATAGTCCAACATTCAATTCATTCTCAAGAAAACCCTTATGACTATTGCTTTCCCCTTCCTTTAATATATTGAAAACACGTATTGATAAAAATTGATAAATAAATAGATAAATTAATTAATTATCATTGATTTTATCAATCAAAATTAATTAATTAATTAATTATTGAGACGTAATTGTTAAAATAAACAAAAATATAAATAAATTAATTAATTTTTTAAGAATTTATTTATTCATTTATGTATTTTTTCATTTTCCCAATTACGACTCATTTGTAAGTTCAAACAACTGGTTTCGTTTCCTGACGGAAATGATATTTTGCGTAAAAGATTCTTGTCTTAAAAAGTTTGTGGAAGGCATTTCTTTTATCTTATAAATTGTTGCAAAATAAAACAGCATTGATGGCAACATGTACACTGCATGACACATGTGTTACTATATATAGAAATTTTAATCAATCACGGCTTGAGCAAACACCTTTTTCGTAATATGATTGTTGAATTAACACATACATTGTGGTGTTGCAAAAATCTTTATTTATGAATGAAATAATATGCCCTATTACAGATCAAATTATCACTTGAGTCGGAGTAACACACCTATTACAAATCGTGATTTATGAAAGGCAAAAAAAATGTGTTTCGGTTTATGAAAAAGAAACACATGTATTAGTATTTGACTTAATTTACTTAATAAGAGGTTTTAGGTTTCTTCTTGAGACTTGGAAAAGCTTTTAGTCATTTTTGTTGTTGCTGAAGACGCTATACCGTCAGAAAGTAAGAAATGATGTCACTTTGGTATAGTCTATCAAAATAGCATAATGCAGTGGGTTAGAAACTTAAATACGACGTTTTTTATCTAGTGTGACATTGACTTTTATACATATCTTATACATATTTCCTGATTAAAAAATTAATAAGGTAAATGATGAAATATAAAAGAAGCAGAAATATTCACTTACTGTGCGAGGATGACTTTTTACGTAAATATTGACTTAAGTATTTCAGTATAATCATATGATGTGTTTTTGTTCCATGCAAGACATATTTATGGTGGCATATATACTCTAAGAGCTCGTATACTGAATATTTCTAATTTGGTTTAAATGGCGATATTCTCAATTAAGTTGGCAGAATTTAATTAACTGATGCTATAAAGTCTCCAGACGCCAGTCGAAGATAATGAAAAGAAAGATAAAGGAAATAATACTAAAAATTAAACAATATTTATGTTTTTGATCAACGTATTCTAAAAGCACGGCTTGTTTCTTACATTGTATAAAAATACGAATAGCATCATCAGTGATGCACAGCTAAAATAACGATACAATGACTTACCTAAAGCTGTTTACTCTGTTTCCTTTTCCAGCAATAAATATCTTTAAAATTCTGTGAGTTTTGTTTTCTATCCAGTTCGTGTCAGATAAAATACCATTCTTCAATTAGAAATGCGTTTTGTTCAATTGTACCAATGCCTGCAAGATGCAACAAAATAAAAACAAACTATTCCCAAGATATTACAACATCAGTGATATGTTCCTTCACACGCTCTTGTATACTGTTCAACAAACCAGGAACAAAGTTTTTGCTAGTTTGACATCAAAACAAGACAATCAAAACCATTTCCGAGTGCGATGACTTTATACCGTCTAATGAGCTGACAGTCACAGAGTATAAAATCTAGTCTTTCCATTCTCCTATACGGTGCTACATTAACAAGTATTCCCATTTCTGTGTAAAGAACTATTATTATGTCACTTGCAGCAAGCTATATGATAGTTTACGACAAAAGAACTAAGATGTTAAACACGGTGCCTGTACCATTGATTTCTCCATGATATTTGTTTGACTTGTGTTTATTGGGAATTGGCGAGGATTTTTTTCCAGATACCGTTTGAAGTGAGCATCAATCTTTAGGCCAATGTATATTAATGTCTACATGTATTGCTTTTGCAGAAGGCTGTGGTATATAGTTAGAGTCTTGTGCAATTAGCATGTAGCCAGTTGCGCATGTCATAGGGTAACAAATCACTTAATATGTCCCATGATGATAAACGTTAAGTTATCACACATTTATAGAACCAAGTGACAGCTTAAAGCAGTATCCGTTCCTATGAGTAACTCAGTTTAAGTCAAAGTTCTATACATTTCATATATACAGTCCCGTTATTCTATTATTACCCCCACCCCCTTTTACTAACCTGTGCTAACAACTCACCCATGCCGTGTTGTACCGATGACCAAGGTAAGCGCACTTGCCGTTAGACCATCAATATAAAACAATATTAGTTGACATAATAAAATGTGTCTTTAGTATAACGTCAAGAACACCAAACCAAGAACACATCATTAATACTTATTTGTCGTTGGGCAGTCTGAAACATTATAGCCGGGACAAGCTGGTCCGGCGACACATATTAATTAAGACCGCGACTCGACTATTTCCATTATAACTGACAGGACTGGTGAGAGAATAACAGGAGACAGGACTCCCTTGATCTTTTTTCAAAAAAAGGGTCAGAACTAAATACTTCCAAAGTGTTTTTGACCACGCACCTTACATGCGATATTTGCGGACCGCATATTTAAGCCGTGCCGCACCAAAATCCACACCGTTTAATATTTGAAATATCATCTGGGTCAGTTTCTCAAATAACTTTTTCACGTGACAACAATAGCATAAAATACTAATGATATCGGTTGCTTTCTAATTCAAATGAATCCTTTTATCAGTTAATGTAGCGCTCCGAGTTAAAAAATATTACTTTCAAATTATCATCATCAATTTCATTTTGACAGAGTGAAATTCTAGTCACGAAATGGTAACAGGTATAAGTTGTAACCACTATTATTCTAGAATAAAATGTGCTGTTATTGTCCAATTTGACGGTGTTTTAACAGGAGGAAAAACGTGTTTTAACGGGGAGACTTACGCGCTGTTATAACCCGTTTTCACTTATGCACATTACAGGGCCGTTGTAAACAATGGACCTATCCTCAAATCTTTCATCAAGCACGGCGTTAACAGTGCAGAAACCCTCGGCCTTTGTTGTTTGCATCGCCCTAACAGACTCGGGCACCAGACATCCCTCGGGAATCTGCAGATGTTATAACACGAAAAACCGTTCGTAAACCCTATACAATAAATACATAAAACATGCTTTGAAAAAATAACAAGACTGCTAGAATGTTATTGTATTAATGAAACGGTATTTGCTGTAAATTGTTCTTCGCGTGAATGGTAATATATGAGACAGGAACCAACACTAGGCCTAAAGGCAAATACATGGTCAAACAATGTTTCATTTCCGCTTATCAGATTCCACTGAATCAATGGTATGAGGTGATATTGTGTAAATATACACCAGTGGTCATATATGACAGTTATTAGATCTGTAAAGATTACTGGTAATGAACATTCTGATAAAGTATAAATACATTGTCACTTTTGATACAAACTAGAGCAAATTTAGTGATAGAGTCTCGAATATTTATGTGTGGGAGATAACAAACAAAACGAGTGTCAATTGAAAGACAGAAAGAAAGAAAGAGATAATGACAGAAAGACAGAAAGACAGAAAGAACGAAGAAAGAAAGAAAGAAAGAAACAAACAAACAAACAGACAAAATAAACAAACAAACAAAAAGAGAGATGTTTTAGTCTCATCTAAATCAAAATCAGTTTAAATTGCAAATTTTTCTTGATATTTGTCTTATAAGATAACATGATTATTTTATGTCTCATTATCACTATAAATACTCATATATATAGAATGAAAAATTTACGGATAGAATAATCTATCTATTGAAAAATAATGTTGACGTATATATTTGTTTCATATTTTTCTCGTTTCTCCATGAAAGCCTTGACAGAGAGAGTTTCTTATATTTTGTAATATTGTCGAAAACATACTACGTTCTATAAATTGCAACTTTTCGTACAAATAAAGGTCAATTTCGCCGGTAATACATCTTTCTTGGTGATATAAAAGCTACATGTAATGTTACATCTCTAGTGCTCATCGAACTTTTTTTTAACTCGGACATATTTATCGACATAATTGCGACAAAGAAGTGGTTTTTAGGTCAAATAATAAAGTTTATGTCGTACTTTTATAACTGAACGCAATCCCTCGAGTACATCGTGTAATTAGAAAATAGAATTATTCTTAATATGCTCGTATTAACCTAGATGAAAGGATCAAATGTAATGGTGAAACATACTTGGAAATAAATGAAATAATTATTTCTAACATTTTATAAAATCTAATGGTGATTTCCCTCAGTATGAAAATAATACAATAATTCTTTTACGAACCGGGTGATATGAGATTGGGGTATTTCTAAATCAGTATTTTAATTGGAAATTCAACAATTAGGCCAACGATCATAAAAAGGAATTTACTGGATCGGAATATCGCAAACGTTATCATCAATGATTCCACTCGCGTGTTCAAGTCAGAATTAAAAGAAGCTTTAAACACTTGAATGATAATATGCAAAAAGGAACAACATGCCCCTTACGCTTGCAATGCAAAAACACGACAAATAGAGGGCGAAATCACGACGTATCAAAACCCGCCAACTCGAAAACTCTACTAAAAATACGTCGTGTTTTCGCCTTTTGTCGTGTTTTCTCTTTAAATTTGTCGTGTTTTCGACTTTTTGCCCTGCCAAGTTGAAAACACGACTTGCAAGATATCAGCCACTATATCTACTTTAAACAAGATACTCCTATTAAACAAACCAGGACTATTAAATACAGTATACAAGATAAAAATTTAAAGCATGGAACATTAACCACTCACATAAATGTATAGATATATAGAAACAAGTTCATAAACAAAGATCAACGCGCTAATGCAATAAAGTGCCTATATATATGTTGAGGATAGATCAATCCGATAGAAACTGAAAACCAGAAGTAGGAGGATATTACATTCCAACTAAAAAAATAAACCGGAAACAAGAAGAGGGTTAGTCAATAAATTCAAAAATGGCGGTTTGGACGGTTTCGCCTTTAAGTTAGTTGTTTCAATCATGATTGTAGGAATGGGTATTGAGGAAAGTATTTGTGTTCATGGAAATGGTTGTTTCCGAGAGGAACAGAGCAAATGTGTGTTTCGATAGAGAAAATGTAACATTTGAAGACGGAAATCCGCTACATAGTTTTTTTCTCGACATCTGTACGTATCATGGACAGTGCCGGATATGTAACATTTGAATTCATTTTGGTACCCCCGCCTTTTAAATCCTTTTCCCTGGGGGTTGTGTGTTGACTCCTAGGCTTTTGCGAAGGAATCCTGTTTGGTGATCGACCTGTTGCGTGTGCATCCTCTGATAGGTCCTTTAAGGTTTCTTTTCCAAGTAAGTTGACAGAATTAAATAATTATAACTGAATGCCGTGATAATTACAATGGGAGATTTCAAATTTCATTTATATTCACAAGGACGACCTCACATTTTCAAAGATTCAAATTCCTAATTCCATCTTACTCATAGCTTTGTAGGCTGTTGAGCCCACTTTTGAAGTTTACTGATTATTGTGTTGAGATAAGGGCCGTGTTAATTTCAGTGTGAATTGCAAAGAAACGAAATAAATATCCACTAAATATTCTTGGGAAGTGATGAAAATGTGTTCAGAAGGGCATACAATGTAGGTGTAAGAACTGATCCCTGTAGGTCACCAGCAGAAACAGATATGACCTCTGAACCAGTGCAATTGGGAAAAAAAACGACTTATGTCGATCATCCAAGAAGGTCTTTATCTGTGTAAGGGTTTGATCACGAACATCATGCGAAGACTGTATTCCTAGCATTACTCTCTCATGGTTGACATAATCAAAGCCTTATTGAAATCTACGATAATCAGGTCTACCTTTTCGTTATTTTCCAAGAATTTTCATTTCCGATGTGTTTGTAAAAGGGCTTATGAGGATTAAGCTAATTTAGTATCAAATAAATAAATAAATCGTACAGTATATTGTAATTCGGTTGTTCCTAGGGTGGATTACTTCTCTGTACTGCAGATTGTAATTTATGCAAATCAGAGAATTTATGTTCAACGACAGGAGGTGGGTATAACAGTCCGATTAGAAAACTAATAACAACAAGAAGAAGGTACTTTATGCTCGTAATTATTGGGGGGAAAAACCCGAGGACTCCACGAATTTTGTTTTTATTTAGCTATTTGTAGCAAAGACCTATTTGCTCCTCAGCACGATGACGTGATACATGTACTGTTAAAAGATGGCACATCCGTTTTCGCTAGTAGCGTTCGCATTGGTATGGTATAGTACCTGTTTCGAAAAAAGATGGCGCTTCCGTTTCCGCTAGTAGCGTTCGCCTTGGTATCGCATGGTAACGGTTTCGATGAAATATGGCGCTTCCGTTTCCGCTAGAAGCGTTTGCCTTGGTATTGCATGGTACCGGTTTCGATAAAAGATGGCGCTTCCGTTTCCGCTAGTAGCGTTTGCCTTTGTATCGCATGGTATCGTTTCGATAAAAGATGGCGCTTCCGTTTCGCTAGTCGCGCTCACTGTTGGAATTGCATTGTACCGGTTTTGATAAAAGATGGCGCTTCCGTTTCCGCTAGTAGCGTTCGCCCTGGTATCGCATGGTACGGGTTGTTGAGTTGGAACGGGCGTTAAACTCCTACAACAACAACCACGTCCTCTTCGTGGCGGGTAATTTACCTAATTATCATTTATGGGAGAACTATGCAGTAGTAGAATCCTATTCTTCGTAAGAAACTGCAAATTTTTACATATGAAGAGACATGGTCAGTAGCAGGGCTCGTACCCATGGCCTTCAATCAGTGACAGGTTACAGTGATTTCATGTCAGCGACTCTAACCACTCTATCACGGAGAAGGACAAGAGGACATGGTATCATGACATGCAATAAGCCGGCGTAAAACGTGCTACATTAATTAATTGGAAGAAAACTTATGCAAATACGCTTTTCTAAATTGTTCGTATTTGACCATACATATGTTCAAAACTCAGTTCACATAGATTCACATTCAGAGAATTCACGCGAGAGTTCGTTAAATTCGAAAATAAGTTTGTCTGCTGTCAAGTCGCGAACTTTTCGTTTCCAAAAATAACCATGTTTACAATGCTATGCTTATTATTTGCATTCATGCACATTAACTTCTTTCAAATAAGTAGTGGTACCGTGTTGGCCTCGGGATCGGAGCGTTTCGGGTCCAATCCACACCATGGCGGGAGTGTCCTTCCGCAAGACATATGTAATTCCAAATTGCATTTCTCTGTCTTCGAGGATTGAGCCTAGTGAGCGAATAGTGTATGTTGTTAGAAGTTGTTTCGCAATCGAGAATAAATGAAAAATAAATCATGAGTAAAACAGAATACATGTAATAAATTGCTTTCAAATCAAGTTTAGCCTTTTTTAACATTTTATAATGGAAACTGTTAATTTAAAAGAGTTAAATATATTTAACATTTTAGTATATAGATTTTTGAGATCACTTCTAACAGACTAATATGAGTCATTCTTGTTTACTGGTGCTTGTCATGTCTTTGGCCATGTTTGCCGAAATGAGAAGCGACAAAATACATGTGGAACAATTTCATTCACTTACTAATACACGGGTTGTTAACTCTCCCCACCACCACAAAGTGTGGTGAAAGGACACTGTGGGGTGCGTATTTCCGCGGTGTTGGGTGTTTACAAAATAAACGAGAAAAGTGAGTATGAGTATTGTAAATTTTAAATTATTTTATTGAAGAACTTTCAAAAATTGGGGAATGTAGTTACCAGTAGAAATGTTGAAACTACAGTTTGCATGAAATACCCACAATAACAGTCTCTAGAACGTTTTTAAGTTTGCCATAAACACAGTTAAACTGTCCTTCTTGTTTGGTTCCAAATCCCGTTTTTCAAGATATATTTCAGATGCAATGTACGACTACATGTGCAAAATAATTATTTCTTGTCACGGGTCCTTCCGGCGAGTGTAAAAAGTAAATAAATCGAAGTTACAGCACATTTGTAATGAGGTGGTGGGGAGGAGTACAAGGTGGCTGGGATTTGAAGATGGTGGGATGGTACTATACATACTGTAGATCTCTTTATTGAACTCTTGACATGTAAATGCCTGTGTGGCGGAGATGAAATATAATTTTAGTCAGACATGTATGCTTTTACTGTTAATAGGCAGTGTCCGACGCTGACGATTGATTTGGTATGACGTGCAATAGTGTGATATCTTAATTAAAAAGTAAGCACAATACTTTCAGCCTTTTTGCTGTAACAAGTCACGAGCATGAGTCAAAATGAGTTGATAGATAAAGTTAAAAAGATAAATGAAAGGACTGAATGCCAGTCTAAATGTTCGTCTGCAGGCGCCTAGAACAAAACATAAATATATGTTACCCGCTTAGCACAACTATTCACATGGGAAACTGAATTACCCGAGTTTTTTAAGTTATTACTTATATTATACAAATAATGAATAAAAGTTGATCACCCTTACTTTTTTCTAAAATACGATGTCGGCCGCCTCGGGTACTGAAATTTTCGTCTCTCCTTTTGCGTGCAAAAGAGGTGATTTGCGGTTGTGATTGAATTTTCAGCAGTTTATTCAGCATTGTGTAACGGGACTTAAATTGAAGCACATGAAGGCAGTCATTTGTACCCCGTATCAGCTCTGATTTGTGATCACCTTTCTGGTATTTTGATTGGTCAAGTCGTTTACCTATTGTGTTGTACAGCGGGCTTTCCCGGTCGCTCAGTCCAACTACGCCAGACAAATTGTGTTCTTACTAAAATTCTGGCTTCACTGATTTCATTTGGAGGATTTTTGAATTGTAAGTATTTGAAATTTTTATGATTTGCGTAGCTAATTTATCATGTTCATGTAGCAGTTGTATTATTTATTATGTTTATTGGAATATTTCATACATACGTGAGTGATGTACACCTGTACACAGGTACATGCACCTGACCTTTTTTTGCATATCGTTTGTTGTTGTCACCTGATGTATTAGTTGAACGCGCGACATGCGGGCAGTTTACTTAACAATTAATCCTTTTAAGAACTAGTATTAGACTCCTGTCTTCCGTAAGAAACTGCCAGCTTTCTCACATAGACTCTGATAGAGACATGGTCGGTAGCAGGGCACAAACCCATGACCTTCAACCTTCAGTGAGAGTTTACAGTAATTTCAAGTCGGCGACTCCAACCACTCGTCCAAGGAAGCTGACTTTTTTCCGCATATAACATATAAAAACTCTTTTATTATTTTACTGTGATATACGGAGAAAAATTGGTCTGGTTCTGTGTGTACATGCAAGTCGCGACACCCGAAATAGCAGTAACTTTTTAGACTCAGTAACAGTCATACTTAATACTATTGAAGAGCTGAAAGATTGTTTTTGGTGTCCCGACCGAAATTAGTCGGCAAATAACTCAAAGAAAGGGCCTTTTTGAGAGAAAGAAATTTAGCATGTTTGACTCCAACATATGTAAGGGCGATGGATTTTGGTAACGCCCATATATTCGACACATGGAGTTTGAGCTATGAAGCTTCCATTTGTTTTCATTTACACAATTTAAATTTTATTCCCTGCTGTTGGAATGAACTTAGGGCATTTGAATTGTATTATCTCATTCCTTTCAAATGCCTGCCTTAACCATACACAAAACCCTTTGCGTATAAGTAAGACCCCGCATTAATTATGTTCACTTTTAAACTTTCATATTTTAATACATTTTACATTGTTTGGAAGCGATTTACAACCAATTTTGAAAACAATTTTCAAGAAATTTTCCAACACAGAAAGTCAAGAATTTCTAAATCAATCTAAACAAAAAATTAGGGCGTTCTTACCTTCTTAGTCATTATATTATTCATAGTTTTCTCGCTGAAGTCATGTATACATTTCGTTTGCCTGTACACTGGAGGTTTCCTGCGTGAATTTCGTGCAAAACGTTGACTTCATGCTGAACAATAAACGTAAATAAAAATAACAAAAATTGGATATGAGAAATAAGAAACAGCAAGCATTATGTCTAAATGTCTAAATTTGTTGTTGATCTTGCAGTTTAAACAATGCAGACTACTGGCATACATGTAAAACAGTGAGGCAGACCGATGTGATACTTAAGTTGAAGGCATTTCTTGGACAGTTGGAGTGTGATCAGATCCATAATTTGGTAAGTTTCAGGATTGTATTTTTGTTGATACATCTGTTGTAACAGGTTAGTTGTTTCATAAATGATGCATGGGTTAACGAAGATTGTTAAATACAGACCACTACACATAATGTTCTGTTTAGAATATAGTTTGTAATATGTGTATATTAATAAAGTTACTGTTCGGTTCTGTTCTGTTCTGTTCTGTACTACATTATACTGGTGTACAGTTATTGAGTACATGAATAATTGTTTGTATATGTGAGTATGATTGAATATGTATTAAACACCTAACATTGTTGATAATTTTGTATATTTTAGGTCACTGAATGAAATGGTGGATCTATAGCAGTACAGTTATTCTGTGGAGTATGTTTGTTGACAACAGAGTAAATTGTGTTTGTGATAAGTAATGTGACAAGGTTTAGAAGCATAAGGGTAAATTGAACCAATCGGCTTTTAAGTTATACCCAAATAAAGTTTTAACTTTAAAAGCGCCTGCGTCACTGAATGGCAACCAGCGTGTGTCAAAAGCAGGAACATTCTCGTGAACACTGAATCAGTAATTATTTAAACACTTTGTTGCGTCACATACAATAACATTTTCAAAAACATGTAGCGGTTGCTTTGATTGCAATTTACAGTATAAATTTTAATAACTGTTTGGAAGTGAACAGTGAACAGTGCTTATAGTACTATTGCAGTAGTTATTTGCTGAAGAAAAGTAACTTGCTGGAAAATTGGATGAGTTTCTTCATGTTTCTCCTTTGAAAGGTAACTTATCGTGGAATTTTATAAAGCATAATAGACTGGTAAACACGTACTTTGAAGTAAACACCAATGAGCTGGACTAACGAATATATTCGGAGCTTTTCTACTTGATTCTTAGTATACACAGGAACTCCAGAATTCGAGGACGGATTTGGACGAATTTTTACGAGAGAGAAGGAAGTTATATAGTAGACCAGGACTATTTTAGAACAACTGTCTCTTTCACTATCGCCCACGCGCATGGCAATAATATTCAGTAAATGATTGTTTGGACGTTGGCCATCCGTTTCACATGGGACGAAAGTGAATCAGTTTCCAGAGATGTGTTGATTTGAAGAGGAAATGTAGTAGGACTATTTTAGATATAGGACAGTTTTAACAATGTGTTGTGGTCACCTCAGTGCAGTGTTGTCAGAACAGAAGATCTAGTAGCAAATGGTGGGGTGAGTACACTAGATTAAGTGACGCAGAAATTGTGGTAATAGAGCAACGATACTTGCACTTTTATAAAGAGCAAGTTTTCATAAAATCATAGATTTATGTGACAGTTACCACAGTTTTTGTAGTAAGTTGTATTCTTGTAAGCCTTAGAGATATTGTAGTTATTTCTGGCTTACATAACTTTAAATCCTGTTGTTTTTATATAATTATGTTTTTGTTAGATCAGATATATAGAATGATGTTTGCAATCTGTTGCAGACAACATCTGTGTTTCTGGCTAGATGCGGTTTTAAAGTTTTGGATAAGCTTTCCAGATTCTTGGCTTCGTCGTGACGTCATACTCAGTGAACCAGTCTATTCATTTCTTCATTCGATAAAAGGTGAAAACTCGGTCTTTACCGTAGACTCATATGAAAGTTTATTTCGTAATGTTGTTAAATAAATTCTATGATTATGAAGTAATGATACGCAATCGTCTTTTTTTAATTTTTGGACTTGACTTTTGTGAATTACAAAATTACAAAATTCAAAATGAATAGAGTCTGGCGAATAAATTTCATATATCAGTACCGTATATGCGAAGCCGAGAATTCAACATACTCTTTTCTGGTGTAGGGCATTGAAGTTAGACGAAAATACTAAACAGAGAATAGTGCTAACAGTACTTTTACAGTATTACTGTAGAAGTAAGTTTTACTAAAGAAAATTAATTTGCTGGATAACTGGATGAAATTCTTCATATTTCATCCTTGAAACTGGATGTGAGTTTAATAAAGTTAAGAGGTCATTTATCGTGGAACTTTATAAAGTATAAAAGACTGGTGAACACATACTTTGAAGTAAATACCAATGAACTGGACTAACGAATATATTCGGATTCCAAGTAAACGTAGGAGCTTTAGAATTCGAGGACGGATTTTCACGAGGGAGAAGGAAGTTATAGTAGACCAAGACTGTTGTAGCACTACTATCTCTTTCACTAAAGACCATGCTTATCAATAAGATTCAGTAAATGATTGTTTGTTATAACTATAAAGGAAAGAACCAGCTTTCACACTTTGATATCGGCCATGCGTTTCACACAGAGGGAGGGTGACTCAGTTCGAGAGAGGTGTGTTGATTTGAAGAGGAAATGTAGTAGGACTATTTTAGATATGACAGTTTTAACAATGTGTTGTGGTCACCTCAGTGCAGTGTTGTCAGAACAGAAGATCTAGTAGCAAATGGTAGGGTGAGTACACTAGATTAAGTGACGCAGAAATTGTGGTAATAGAGCAACGATATTTGCATAAAGAGCAAGTTTTCGAAATCATAGATTTATCTGCAGTTGCCACAGTTTTTGTAGTAAGTTTCCTTCTTGTGAGATATATTGTAGTTATTTCTGGCTTACAAAACTTTAAATGCCGCTATTTTTATACATGTTTTTTGTTAGATCAGATACATAGAATGATATCGGCAATTTGTTTTAGACAGCCTCTATGTCTCCGTTTACATGTGGTCTTAAAGTTTTGGATCAGCCCCATTACGAGACCTTTCCAAATTCTTGGCTTCGCTGTGACGTCATACTGGCCAGTGAACCAGTCGAATTATATGATCACGTTCATATTTTCATTCGATAAAAGGTGAAAACTCGATCTTTACCGTAAACTCACATGCAACTTTATTTCGTAAGACACAAACCTTTATTAACATTGATTATTATAAACTAAATTTTATGATTATAAGCTTATGAAACGCAATCGTCTTCTTTAATTCTTAAACTTGAATTTTGTACACTTCAAAATGAATTGAGTTCACCGAATATAAATCCTATATCAGTACCGGATATGCGAAGCCGAGAACTCTTCTCTGGTGTAGGGCATTTTACTTAGGCGAAAAACACTTTTTTATGTACATTGGTATATATATTCTTTTATAGGTAGATAGGTGTATCGGTTTATAGATAATTAATAATTGCTGCAATTTTGAGTAGTAAAAAAATGTTAACAACTAGTGTTTTCAATCCATTCATATCCGAAACACATGTTTGAAGGTCGTAAAGGGGTTCGTTTTGATTCATAGATTAATATGTTGGTGATTTAATGTGATTCTGGTCGATAATTTGAAATTTCATAACTGTTTGGAAGTATTTGTTGTTTGGATTTATTGAACCGGTGTGTTCGGCAGTCATTTATATAGCAACCTTGTCTTGTTGATTGGTTCTTCCGTAGGGTATGAAATTTGATAGTTTGACTGTTTCTGTGTCTCATGAACACTTAAAGAGTTTTTGGAAAGAAAGAGACTTGTGTAAGATAGTGTCAGTTACAATGTACACTTTGTACCTGCATTAACCGACAATTGCACATATTTGTGCTTTGAATGGGAATAATTTAATACTTGTTACACGTCGTATAAAGAAGCCCCCGGGGGGAAAAAAAATTTTTGGGTTTTTTTTTTCCCCCCCCCCCCCGTCGTTAAAAAGAAGGGGGGAACCCCAACAACCAAAAAAACCCCCCCCCCCCCCCCTTTTTTTTTTTTTATATTTAAAAAAATAATTAAAAAAAAAAAAAAAAAAAAATTTTTTTTTTTTTTTTTTTTTTTTTTTTTTCTTTTTAATTTTTTAAAAACCTGCCGCGCTATTTTCAATGGCAAAGATAACAGAAGAAAACACCATTATTTGCGTCGTGTCGCACTATGTTCTATGACAAAAATGACAGAAAAGACATCATTATTTGCGTCATGCCGCGCTATTTTTTATGGTAAAGATAACAGAAGAAGACACCCTCATTTGCGTTGTCGCACTATTTTCTAAGACACCGTTATTTGCGTCTTGCCGCGCTATTTTCTTTGGCAAATATTACAGAAGACACTGTTATTTGTGTCGCGCCGCACTTTTTTCTGTAGCAAATATAACAGAAGAATACACCGTTATATGCGTCGTACTGCGCTATTTTTTATGGCAAAGATTACAGAAGAAGACATCTTCATTTGCGTCGTGCCGCGCTATTTTCTATGACAAAGATCACAGAAGACACCGTTATTTGCGTCGTCTCGCGCTATTTTTCTATGGCTTAGTATACAGAAGTATACACCGTTATTTGCGTCGTCTCGCGCTATTTTTCTATGGCTTAGTATACAGAAGTATACACCGTTATTTGCGTCGCACTGCGCTATTTTCTATTGCGAAGATTACAGAAGAGGACACCAATGTTCGCGTCCTGTCGCCCTATTTCTATGGCGAACATCACAGAAGATATCCGTGAATTCTGGTATGTATTTTGGCCGTATTTATTTTTGTCGACACTTCGCGGTTTTGGTGCATGTGCGTGCAGCCGTCCGTGATTTCCTTTAACTGACAAAATTTAAGTTCTATTTGACTGTAACTTGAAAAAAAACATCTCCCAGAGATCAGTAGGGTTGTAGAATTTTGAAAATGCCTTTTATCTGCAAAAGACAAACCAATACGTTCTTTTCCAATTACGTTTGTATTTGCTTCATTTGGGAGGGGATATAAATTCAATGAATTTGTTCATTATTTTTAATATCAGGTAGGCCATGAAATCGTCTGTTATTAAATAATGTTGTACATGCAATTTTGTTCAGATCAACCAAGTACCCCCGGCTATATTTCTTATTTAAATTGCATATATCAATATCAACTGACAAGTACTATTAATAAAACTATTTAGTTTTGCAGGTTACAGAAGTTGTTAGATAACAGTCAATATACTATCCTGATGTGTACATAGTTGATTGAATAAAAAGGACCATTCTCCACAAGAGCACAGAGCCGTAAATGTGCTGCTAACTTCCATCGTCAATCTAAATCAGTCGTTATTGAAGTAAGTTGTGATAAAAGAAGTTGTAAAAATATCGTTTTCTGTATGCGGATAGTTTTTGCCTTTCAGTAAGTAGTAGAAATACTTATCGATTACAGTAAAAGGATACAATTGCTTTTGCAAATGTGTGTATTTGAACTTATTGTAGATTGACAGATTTCATGAGTACTGGCGAATTCTTGTTCGACGATTTCAAAGTGGATTCATCGAGATGGGTTGAGCTCGTCATAGGCGAGGAGCCTATCCAAATGTTGTCCTAGTTAATACTGTCAAGGTTTACATAACTTTAAAGGATACAATAGCTCGTATAGGAAAGTAAGTCCGCAAAGCAAGTCCGCAAAGAAAGTCCGCAAAGCAAGTCCCTCTTGCCTCTCTAAGAATGCTTAGGAGGATCTTGCTGGGGTAGATATAATATGTATATGAATTAATAGTTTCTTTTTTCATTTTTGCGTGTGATTTTAACCAACTTACTTAAATAAAGTAAAAAGTATCCAGATTTTTATCTTTAAATAATATCAGTCTTCAGTATAAAGCTTTTTGTCGAGTACAGTAAAAGGATAGCATTGCCTTTGCGAGTTTCTTGTAGATAGAGTACTAGCGAATTCCTGATCGACGATTACAAAGTGGATTCATTTAGATGGACTCAGCTCGTCATCTTATATTGACCTTGAAGAATCAACGAAAAGCCCGATCCAAATGTGAGAAGTGGTATGTAAGCCTAGTTAATATTGTCAATAATTACATAATTCTACAGGATACACGAACTAATGTAGGCAGACAAGTCTGCAAAGCAAGTCTGTCTTGATCTTGTCAGTATGATTGTGTCATCGGTCTCAGATCGGCTCTTGCTGAGGTAGATGTAATCAGTATATTATAGTTTAATACATGTTTACGTTTGATTTTAACTAAGTTATTAGAATAAAGTCAATAATATCCTGTCTTTAATATATTAAATACATGTATATCAAATACGAGAAAAGGTAATCACGTGTCTTCAACATAGAGCTTTTTGTCGAGTACAGTAAAACGATACCATTGCCTTTGCAAATGTGTATTTAAGTTTATTGTAGACAAAAATTTCTCGAGTACTGGCGAATTCCTGATTGACGATTTCAAAGTGGATTCATCGAGATGGACTCGGCTCGTCATCATACAATCACTTCGAGGAGTCAACTAAAAGCTGTATCCAGATGTTGAAAATGGTATGTCTGCCAAGTTAATACTGTCGTTTAGAGAAGAAAGACGAGTCCGCAAAACAATCCCCTCTTGCTCTTGTCAGTATGATTGTGTCATCGGTCTCAGAGGGTCTCTTGTTGAGGTAGATATATTCAGTATATTATAGTTTTATTCCTGCGTACGGTTGATTTTAACCAAGTTATAAAAATAACATCAACTGTATCCAGGTTTTTATCTATTATTGATATCAAATACGAGGACAGGTGACCACGTGTCTTCAGCAGAAAAAAGCTGTTACTTAAGCAGTTACTTTCTCTATATTTTCAAACAACCTCTTTGACTGCTTAAAACAGTTATAGAAAATATTGTTAGATATGAATTCTGCCATGAACAATGGAACACTACTAACTATGCCCGCATCGAAGATGGAGGGATTTATTGGTTTGCACCTGTCCTTCTGTAGGTGCCCAAACATTGTCCGATCAATAACTAGAGAACACGTTTGTCTATCTCAAACTTGGTAGGTTGGTTAGTCATGGAAATCCCTATTGATTTAGAGGTCAAAGGTCAAGGTCACAGTGACATTCAACACAAAAATTTGTCCGATCAAAAACTACATCATTCTATGACCTAGGTTCTTCAAACTTTGTAGTTGGTTGGTCATAACAAGTAGATGACCCATATAGTTTTCAGGTCAACAGGTCTAAAGGTAAGGTCACAGTGACCTCCAACAAAGAAATTTGTCCAATCAATATTTAGAAGCTGCATTGACCTTGTATCCTCAAACTTTGCAAGTAAGCTGGTCATGCCCCTTTTCGATTTTCAGCCCAACAGGTCAAATTTCAAGGTCATGATGACCTTAACAGAACTGGCTTATTGCCAGGTGGGCATACATATTCTACAAACATCTCTTGTTAATGTTTCAATCGCATTTCAGGTCCTTAGATGTCTTACACATGCAGTATGGCAAGATCTACCCACATCATGGATAATGGCAAATTGCAAATCAGGTAAATAACACTATTTCTTGTTATTGACATTGTGTATTCTAGAAGCTTGCCAACCCACTTTTTAAAAGTCCTACCCGTCGCCTCGGCGTCTTCTTCGGCGTACCACTTCGGTTTAATTTTCAGTTCCACCCCAGAACCATAACAGATATTGCTTTGACAGTTACAATTCTTATCTACCATCATTACCTCCGTCAGCAGACAAGAGTGCATAACTGTAAAGGTTTTTGCCAGAATTATGGCCCTTTTTCGCCTTAGAAAATACATTAAATCTGGGTGAAATCCGCTTATTGACTTTACCATTGAAATATTGCTGTGAAACTTCGAAATGCTTGCATCATGACCTCCATCTGTGGGTAAGTGAAGGTAACTCTGTCAATGATTAAAAAAAACTAAGGCCCTTTTTCGACCTAAAATCTCAGTTAAGTGTTTCATATCAGTTGACCTTTTACTTAATCATTTGAGTAATGAGTTGGAAAATTGGAATACTTGTTAACATCACCACATGTAGACACAATAAGGTAAAAGGTAACTCTGTCAAGGATTTCTTTTTAATTACGGCCCTGTTTGGCTTTAAATATCAGTTAAGGTTTTGTACTTGTCCACTTATTAATCTAACCATTTGAGATATAACGACATATTATTTCGTAAATCCGAAATATTGTTTCGTAAAAACGAATTATATTTTTTATGTCGTAATTACGAAATACATTTAGTTTTTGTGAAATATTATTTCGTATCACATGTCACTTTACGGGCACCGTACCATCAAATTAAATTTTCAATTCTTTTTATGGACTTGTCAGTTTCTCAATTTCTGAGGTAATTTAATTAAAAGTTGATGTGTTTACTCACTAAAAAAGTCCCATCGAAAAGTAAACATAGCACAATGTGGTCACGGATATTTAGGCTTATTTATAGCGCAAAGTCAGAATTCTTTGCCGCCAACAGAGTACAAGTATGCTAATCTCCACGTTATCTGTATTACTTCTAAATGGTCTTTTGTGTTAGAAATTAATCCCACTGTATTTGAACTTAAATTTTATTTGAATGTGAGTTTTTTTTTATTTTTGATAACTATCAATCGATTCATCTGTTGTTTTTTAGGAAATCTGGATAGAAGGATTTCGCGAATTTCTGTGAAGTGAGACTACAGGCTTCGAGTGATAGCGTTTATCTAATTGTTGTGATGTTGATTGACCAGTATTGAAGATCAGAATTGTCGTCTGCTGACCGACTGAAGCTTTACAAGGGGTGAAACCTTAAGGGTTGCCGCAGGTGAAAATCAGTTTAAGAAGTTGCAGCTGAGTAAGCCGGGCTTTGGCCTTTTTGAACCAATGTAATCTGACGAATGGAAGCGTGGTGAATGGAATTTGAAGACAACCCTCTTGATCACGTGATCGATTCATTGATAAATGAAGTACGTTGTAGCTCCTCAACCGCCTCCATTTATAACGTTCTCTGGAACGACGTTTATCTGTTTTTAAAAGCTATCTCTTGTTTATAGGGACTGCCATATTGCTAGTAAGATTCACCCCCCCCCCCCCCCCCCCTTTTGAAAAAATATTCTTGTTTATGGCTGCCATATTGCTAGTAAGATTTTGAAAAAATAATGTGCATTTCATTATTTAACTTTCTCAATATCATTCATTATCGACACTGAGCGAATTGCTAAACTCAGAATTAGAATTCGGGTATTGTAAACTTTTATGCTTGTGGTATGTTTTTATGAATAGGTATCAATTTTCTATCATTTCTAATGTAGTATGTCGTACTGTAGGGCGAAAATTAGTTGATAGTGGTATTTTTCTCATCACCTGAATAAACGTTACGTTCCTGATCATTACTTAACCCACTTTACTATAATACAATTTTTGATAAATCCGTTTTTTCATGATAAAGGAATAACAAGATTTTTGAAATATGTACAAGACCTTTGTTTGAGAATGAAAAAATGGTGGTTGGCGTGCATATAAGAAAGAAATTCAATATGAATTGAGGAAAATTGTGCTTTAGATTTCGACGATCTTTGGGAATGACGGCTTAGCTCTGTAACAAAGAACTGTAACAGTAACTTGTAAATACTGTCTTTATATATCGTGACAATTCCCTTTATAGTATAGTTTTAATTAAGTGAATCTCTTAAAAAGTCCTTTAGAAATACGATTTGTGTACCCCTATCCCAATTTTGGTAAATGGCAAAATTTGGCAAGTTTAGTCACAAAATGCGAGGTCAAAAAAAATATTTTAAAAACTGTTCAATTTGTTTGCACTAAAATATTGCTATTGTGCCTACGCTTGTTACTGGATAAGTTTTTCTTTCCAGTTGAATTTTAATTTTTGAAAAATTACAAATGAAAATTTCCGGAAATGCAAACATTCAAAATGAATGTAAACATAAACATTCTTCATTTCTTTTAAGTTTTCTGAGGTAGTCACTTAGTAAAATTACATAGAGCGTGAGCGAAATATCAAATTCAATCACGGAACATAAGTATGCTGTATTAAAGTCTCATGTTCTAGAGCTAAAGTTTAAATTTATGCATTTTGTGTATTGTTATGTTCCAGGTTTTAATGTTAAAGGCGATTGATCACTTTGGATGTTGCAATTACTCATAGAAGAGATGCCTTATCGGCCAAATCTATTGTTATATATGACTTTGCTTTTTAGTTTAAAGGGACATGTTATAGATTTAGCCCAGTATTTTTTCAATGATATTGCAAAAAAATAAGAAATACTTTTGACAATATTTTTTCGACACTAATAAGAAAGAAAAGTATATGTCAACTTGTTTTCAAAATTCCAGTGATCATGGTGCTTTAAAAATTTTGATTGGTGTTGTTGTTGGAGTTTAACGCCCGTTCCAAACGTGGTAAAAAGGTTTGATGTGTATTTTACTGCAGTATCATGTGAGTCAAGTTCCAAATATTGATAATCACTTATTAATACAGTCAAACTTGTGAACAAATGAATGGTACACGATTTTGTTCCTGCTGGTCTTTATTTACAGGGTGGTCTTTAACGCATGCTTGACTGTATGTTGTATTTTTATGATCCAAATTTAGATAGCAACTTCAGTGATATATTGTATTTTCATGTTCAAGATTTGAATGTTACTTATAAGACCTGGATGTTATCTTTATTCATATTTTTAAGTTTCATATTTCAGATCTCGGTATTTACTCCTTCTACATATTTGTAGTTGTATGTTCAAGAGATCTGGATGTTAAATTTACTATTTTGATTTTACTTTAAATTTTCTCAATGTGAACAATATTATTTTTTGTGTTATTTAAATGTTTACTTTTTTACCCCGCAATTAAATTTCTTTTTAGTTCTTCCTGTTTCTCAAATATACGACGCCATCACCAGTTGTATTGCTCGTCTGGATCAATGTTGCTTACTCAGCCGGTTTAAGATGAGGCAGTTCAAAATAGAGTTTGAATTTATATATTTTATAACAACTATACGCAAGCAAGATATCAATAACAGTAACAGTAACAGTAACAGTAACAGTAACAACAGTAATAATAACAATAACAATAACAGTAAAAATAACAATTACAATAACAATTACAATAACAATAACAGTAACTGTAAAAAAAACTAGTAACAATAAAAATAACAATAACAGTAACAGAAACAATAACAATAACTGTAACAATAAAATAACTTTAAAAATAACAATAACAATAACAGTAACAGTTACAATAACAATAACTGTAACAATAACATAAACAGTAAAAATAACAATAACAGTAACTGTAAAAAAAACAGTAACAGTAAAAATAACAGTAACAGTAACAATAACAATAACTGTAACAATAACATTAACAGTAAAAATAACAATAACAGTAACAGAAACAATAACAATAACAATAACGGTAACAGTAACAGTAACAGTAACAGTAACAGTAACAATAACTGTAACAATAACATTAACAGTAAAAAATAACAATAATAGTAACAGAAACAATAACAATAACTGTAACAATAACAATAACTTTAAAAATAACAATAACAATAACAATAACAGTAACAGTTACAATAACAATAACTGTAACAATAACATAAACAGTAAAAATAACAATAACAGTAACAGTAAAAATAACAGTAACAGTAACAGTTAAAATAACAGTAACAATAACAGTAACAGTTAAAATAACTGTAACAATAAAATTAACAGTAAAAATAACAATAACGATAACAGTAACAATAACAGTACATGTAACAGTAAAAATAACAGTAACAATAACAATAACAGTAAAAATAACAATAACAGTAAAAATAACAGTAACAGTAAAAAAACAACATTAACAATAACAGTAACAGTAAAAAATAACAGTAGCAGTAAAATAACAGTAACAGTAACAGTAACAATAGCAGTAACAGTAATAATAGCAGTAACAGTAGCAGTACCAATAGCAGTAACAATAGCAGTAGCAGTAGCAGTACCAATAGCAGTAACAATAGCAGTAACAATAGCAGTAGCAGTTGCAGTAGCAGTACCAATAGCAGTAACAATAGCAGTAGCAGTAGCAGTAGCAGTAACAGTAATTATAATATTAATGATGATGATAGTAGTTTTATACTGTAAACCATGTAATTACTTTTCACTCTCTTTGGAGAAATCAGTTTTTTTTCCAGCCATACGAAAACGTGCAAATTAGTTTTCCTGATTTTCACATCCGTTTAGTCAATTTGTTAATATGATGACACGTAATTTGAACATTAATTGACGTGAAAATTGATTGGTTTACAGTAACAAATCATTCTGTATTTTAACTGCATGTCTACACCCTGTTGAGTATGCAATGTTGTTGACGCGGGAGAGTACGACTGTAGGGTGATGACATGTATGAGAGAAATGGGAGCGACAGTAAAGCAACATGCAATAGACTTTAAATACCGACTACATGGTCCATAGACTTTAAGATATCGACACTATTCTTGAATTAGTCAAAAATACATATGGACATAAGTAATTAAGTCAAACCAGTGTAAAAGACCACCTCCAAATAGAAATACATTCCACTTCTGAAATCCAATCTCGGAACATGCATTAAATTAGAGAGTTAAGATAAAATTTAAGAGTGTTGAAAAATGTATTTTTTATGTGGTAAATGAATACTCTAGATCACAGAGTGTTATTGCTTGCATTTATATGTACTTATTTTAGATGTGAAAGCATTTTATCTTTGTAATGTAACACATTTTACTTCCTAAGTTATGATATCCCCGAATAGAGTGTTCGATCTGATTATCTACAACCAAGTGCGGATTAGAGTTTTCTTTTTATTATTTCTTTTGTGCCATATTGTCATTGTTTCCTTTAATACAATCTTAAATCAACGTTTAGCGATTTCTCCATGGACATTTGTTGATATAGTGAATCGGAATATGTGGTATTTCTTTTATAAATAGAATACATTTTATTGACTTGATGACGAGGTGAATATCCAGATTTATTCACCTGATGTATATAATATTTACCAAGAAGGCTGATGTAAATATAGTTGGATATTTATACTTTTCTGCAGTACGCCAGTTTAGTGAACAATACTGTCTTATTGTAATGAATTGTTTGTCAAAAGTTCTTTTGTTACCCTCCAATAGAGTTTGTATATACTATCTTAGTTGTTTTGTATGTAAACATTTATTGCACTATAGGAGGTATTTATAGCTAGAATGCATACAAGTTATCCGCATTTCCGGGTATAGCGGAGAACTGTTGTCTTAAGTTACGGTAAACCAAAACAATTTTGACTGGTTGGCTGATGGGGTCTATTTACCCTCGGTACCGGTTATTGCCATATGCCCGAGCGTAGGTTTGACTGTTTTTTGCGGGCAGTTTGAATACAGAATGCTGTGAATGTTATATCACTATTTATGGAGCTCTTCACAAGGACACGTCAACTTGCATTCAAATTCAAGTAAGGATAAGACTGTTTCACATGTTATTTTTTTATTCTTCTAAGAAAATCACATTATGTATCATATAGTTTTTCAGTGGTGTATAGTCTCATTTATGAATAAAGAAACGAAAGCATTGTTGAAAGGTTGTAATAGTAAACCGGTACACAAGTACACAAGTGCATTGTACACATGTTTTCAATGAGATGTGATCAAAATCACAAGTTTAAAGTTTTGTAAAGCACAGGGAGCCAGTGAGTATTCTGAGTGTCGTTAGATGTGAATATCCCGCCATCCTATATCCTGAGGACAGCTTAGCACTCGCCACGGGTACAGGTTTCT
This sequence comes from Saxidomus purpurata, assembly GCA_022818135.1. NCBI lineage: Eukaryota > Metazoa > Mollusca > Bivalvia > Venerida > Veneridae > Saxidomus > Saxidomus purpurata. Next base: position 41,529,213 of record JAFMSR010000014.1, read on the forward strand.
TCCTAGGAAAAACAGGAGAGTTTTTCCTGTGCGGCTCTGGTGTCTCGGTGATGGATATATTGACATTTCAGTATACGACATTTACACTAGTTTGTGTTTTCAAAAGAGTTTTAATAAACAAATGTATATTCTATACCGTGTTTCTTGAATTATGAAATATACAAGTTTATGGTACAGTAAACTCCGTTTCTAACGGCTCCGGATATAGTGAAATTTCGGATATAAGGAACACAATTTCTCTGCCCAAGTTATTTTCTTTCTTTATATTATATAAAAATGATATATAGATATAACTGACAAACTTAGGATAAAAGGAACAAATCTAAATGGTCCAAAGGAGGAGTTCCTTATAAACAGAGTTTATTGTACATGTATATAGATTAATCGTAAATATAAGAATATGAAATAATGGTCAATAATTATTTAATCATTTTATTCAACAGTATGTTTGTAAGCATAAAACTATCGTTTTGTATATGTAATACGTTCCTGCAGCAGCTTACTACATGTTTCAATTAAAGCAGTTCCATTTTCAAAAACTGACGTTGTTGTTTTGCTTTGTAGATAGGTTAAGGCATGTATTGTATTCGAAGGATTTAGAATAGAGGTCAAGGTCAGAGGTATAGGTTCGTGGCCAGCGAGTAGAAGTTTAAAGAATACTTTATCGAAATCACGAGACATACTATTATTATAGGAATCACGCAAATTTTTCCGTCCGTCTGTCCGTCCTGGCCCATCCAATCATGAAAATTAAGTGGTTGTGCATTCATGCTTCCGTAATTGACATATGGTAACATCATAAAACATGTTATACAAATCATTATTTCATAATGATGTCCGACCAGATCCGCCTCCGTGGCCGAGTGGTTAGAGTCGCTGACTTGAAATCACTATAACCTCTGACCATGTCTAGGAGGAAGTTGGCAGTTACTTGCGGAGAATCGGAGCCTAGAACTGGTTCTTCCTAGGTCGATGTTAGGTAAACTGCCCGCCTGTTAAACAGACCAAAATACGGTTGGAGTTGACGTTAAACTCCTACAACAACGATGTCTGACCAGAAATTATAAAAGAAAGCAAATGCAGCATTTTACCTTTAGTACACGTCATGGCAACTAAGTTTTCGGTGTCAAGCACTGTGTTAATAAAATTATATTTCATCTCCTTCTTACGGACACTTTTGGTAAAGAGATGTCTACACTGATGTATGGTGCCAACCTACCAACTTCACATCACCAACATCTCGTACACCACCCCACCAACTCATTTGAAAACTGTGTAGTAACTTCAATTTATTTACTCGCCGGATCGTCCTTTAACAAGAAATGTCTACTGTTTGCACATGCAGTCGTACATAGCATCTTAAATATATTTGGAAAACCGGGACTTGGGACCAAAAAATAGATAGTTTCATCCCATTTGAAAAAAAAATATGAAGGGAGACAAATTATATCGACTAAAGAGAAGGAAAACAGAATTACCCCCCTTTACTCATAACGGAAAAAACAATTCCCTTTTATCATATCACGTCATAGCTAATGGAGGGATTTCAACGAAACTTCATTTTAATGTTTAGTACAAAGAGGAGATGCGCATATTGAGTGCGTGTTCCAGTAATAAGTCCCCTACCGGCCATATGAGCGGTTCACGTACCATAGGTTTGCGCTGTTCCGTCCGTCCGTCTGCAATTTCGTTTCCGCACTATCTCCGAATGGTGTGTCATGCACAAAAACCAGCTCTCTACTTCAAAGGTCACAGTTTGTCTCAAACATTACTTCATGCAAATTCGTTTCCGGTCTGTATCGTCAACATGCATGGCCGGATTTCCTGTTCCTTCCGGGGCCATAGACTGGTTAGTACTGGTTTGTAAGATGTCATTGAAACTTGGCAGATATGTTTAGTTTGGTAGGGAAATGCATTCCAAATACCGTGGTAATTCACCTTTTTACAGCAGAGTTATGACCCTTTTATTACTTTACAATATCCATTTTATACAGACATTTTTTCAAGAGTCATATCTTAGTACAGGTTGGTGAGATAACCTTGAATTTGGTGTGAATATATGTATGGTAAGGCAAATGATGCACGCCGAATGCCGTCATAATCCCTCTATTTATAGTAGGATTATGGCCCTTCATTATTATATATAGGCTATTTTTCCGTCTGGAGCAATATCTTTGTACAGGTTGGTTAGATTTCGTTGAAACTTGGTGTGAATATAATACATATAATGTATGGTCAGACAAATAATACACGCCAAATATCGTTACAGTCGGCTTATTTAAGAAATAATTGATGGAATTGATGTGCCTGGCGGTATAATTCACGTGGGCGTATAAGTAAGATGTAATTTAGGAAGGTTACAGATAAGTGTAACTGCTGGTAGTTACAACAGTAGAAAAATGTATAAATTCAGACATTCCTGGTAGTCAAATAAAATCCCATTCGAGCTCCAGTGACATGCAGAGACTGGATCATGGCGGAAACAAGGAAAACAACCTCAGACAAATCGCTATCCGGCAACCGTCTTACGGGCAGCCCACCTAATAGCTACCGTGGCCCAGACTAATGATGACACCTGTGGCCCTTAAGGTTAATAGACTACAACATGTGTGTTGCATTATCAACAAGGTACCCCTCATCCACTTTTGCAGACGACGATGAAATATTCGACAATGGATTCAGCGAAGAACGAGCGATCAAATACAACGCTGGACCAATAAACTGCTTAAAGTAAATTAAACTTGCAATGAAATATAATCTTAAGATAAAATAAACTGCTAAAATGAGATACTACCATTGTTCGCAAAGAAACAAAATCCTTCAGCAGTAAATCAAAGTTATTGCAGCTAGTTAATGCAAATGACAAAAAAAAAACATGTATTATACTGGAACAATGAATTGCTGGTTTAGAATGTATTAGATGATGAGACTTCCGGTATAATTCGGGGAACTACAGTTCTATAAGTGGACTCAAGTAAGATTTGTTTATACATAGTCGTAGCCTTTTAAAACATCAAATTATGGCCCAAGTTCTGTATATATATGTTGCAGTTTCGTTAAACAGCCAACTGGCGGGTCACCGATCGCAATTCCTTGAGATCGTTCGACAATGTTATTTTTCTTGCCTACTAAAATGATAGCAGTGTTTTATGAGATTTCTTGAAAAACGAATTCTCATCTTGTGATTCCTGCAAAATGGAGGCAGTCTCTATCCAACTACAGTCTAACCTGTGAACAAAGACCACTGTTTGGAAGCCACAAATGTAGTCTTTGTTTGCAGGTGGTCTTTATTTATAAGTGTTAATATTATGTTATGAAGTATTATCTCTGTTGGTTCTTATTAAATAGGTGGTCTTTATTTGGAGGTAGGCTTTAACACAAGTTTGACTGTATACTTTTTCTGAAAAATGAAACATTGGTGTCCGGGATTGAATCAACAAACATCAGATAGAAAGAAATTGTAACCTTGAATAAAGACATGTATTTAATATTAAGTAGGCTCTTTGTATTTGATCAAACGTTACGCGCTTTGTATCTGCATATGTTGCGTGATTGCCCAACAAATTAATGTGCAAACAAGACTTGTATCTACTTTGCGTGATATAATACTTTATCTGAAATGGTACTTTTTATAACTATATACTACTTTATTTACTCTCAATTGCAAAATAAGTTCTTACAACATAGATTCATTGCTCATTCCTATGGAATCAACCTCAAATAGTGAGAGGCAGTGTGGAAATATCTGTGACTACCACTACATTGGCACTGGTGGAGATCGAACCCGGAACCCTCCAACATTGAGGTGGACGCGCTACCGCTGCACCAAAGCGGCTCCATTTTAAGCTTTTATAAAAGTGTGTGGGACAACAAACAAGATAACGTATGGCGAAATTCGAGCCAAAACTATCAGATATTTCAGTCATTTCCATATGTCTACGTACAGATGTAAGGGTAAATGTCCCCATGAATTTTGGACGTCAGTTATACCGTATATATCGATGATGTTAGTACGTATTCCGAGTCGGAAGTACTTAAAATAAGCTTAATTTTATTTATTTTAAAACAGTGAAATAAAAAAACCACAAATTATCATCTTCTACCCGTCCGTATACCGAGTCGTAAGTTAATAAACAGGATGCGTCGTTAAAATACATTCGTTACTTATAACGTTTCATTTTCTTATTTTATATAAAAGTAGAGTCTTAAGCCTGTACTGTTTTTGTCCGTTGATATAACGTGAAACCCCCCGAAACTATCCTCCTCTACCGTTTTCCCGGATAACTCGTTCATGGATAACTCGACGGTATTTAAGACTTTTGTCTACTTCCCAAAATACTTCTTTTGATAAAAATAAATTTATGTAAAGAAATGTTTTGTGCAAGGTAACACCACACACCTCTCTTTACCGCGGTTTACAAAGAATTGATCACTTTATGATTATATAAAAGGTAAAAATACCGCGCATATTCGGAACAATGTAAAGCAACGACCAAGGACATCCGAATTTAAAGGATGTTCGGTAGTATAACAATCCTCTTCTTAAAAGTTTCGGACTAGATTGTAATATTAAACAACTTCCGTATCATTTATTACAAGGCTTTTAGCCATAGAAATGCACCAAACATTTCTCTGTCTCTAAAATCTCCTAAAGTCACGCAATAAAGATGTATATAAAAAAAACTTCTTGCATTCAACAGTACGCAAACTAACGATGAAAATATCTTTTGAAAGAATAATAGCAGCAAAGGTACATTTTTCATAGTGAGAAACATTAGATAAAAGGTGATACTGAAGTTTTCTTTTCAACCGACTTTGATTTGTGTAATACTAAATTAATGAAAACGGCAGATGATTCGGAAAATCAACCTTTAGCAGTGCAATAAGTTTAAGGGTTTTAATTAAACATAGTTAAGCTGATACTTATGTTTGTTTGCAAAGTTAAAAGGGGCTATCTGACGGTTGATTCAGTGATTGCTACTATTACGTAACTGAAAATCGAAAAGACTAATCAACGACGTTTGATGTTTTGTGTCCTACAATCTCAAATCGCAAATAATTGCGTAATTAAAAAAAAATGGCTAAGATTTGTAACAAGCATTTTGTGCAAAGTGAGCGGCTTATTATTCACCTACAGGTCACATGACCTATTCGGGGACTATAGTTTTGCAGTGTTCCGTCCGTCTGTCTGTCAGTAGGTCTGAAATTTCGTTTCCAGTCTGTATCTTCCACATGCATGTACCGATAGTGATATAACTTCAAGCAATGGTTAACTATACCACGAGGGTGTGTCATGCGCAACAATCAGCCACCTACTCTCCAAGGTCAATGTCACACGTAAGGCTCAAACACTACTAAATGTAATTTCGTTTCCGGGCTGTATCATTATACTTAATATTCCAACCACAACGATGTGTCGTTACCTACTCCCAAGGTCAAGGTCACACTTGGGTCTTCTCTCTCTCTCTCTCTCTCTCTCTCTCTCTCTCTCTCTCTCTCTCTCTCTCTCTCTAAATGAGTAGTGAAGAAAAGAATGACTCCGAAAATAAAACGGGTCATAAATATTTACTCCAACATTTCCCAGAAAATATGACGTTCTTATTTGTTACAATTTTACATCTATGATTCAGCATTCTTCGGGGAATGCAGATATTATTATTTTCTCTGTGAAATTTATTTACGAGTGCAATAAATCATTTAAAACCTGTCTTTATAGATTTAAATAAATTATGTTCTGCAATAAGGCAATTATCGTTTGTTTCCAACTCGAGATATAAATTCACTTGTTTTTTTTGTTAATGAATATTAAATGTTCTTTAATTAGTTTATTTAGATAACTATATGGTCGTTTCAATGCATACACTACAATGGTAAGAGCCCAATATGGTCCAAAGTCGTTTAAATTTTAATAAAAGACAAAATGTTGTTTCCGAATTGTGTTAAGGATACACCAGGGGATCCATATATCATTTGTGGTCATTTTTTTGGTTTTAACATAATCTAAATGCCTTTACTATTTTCTATCATCACGATAAAAACTATTTTTCTAAGTAATTTAGAAATATGTGTTTTATCTGCATTATTCTAGTGTAGCGGTAAATAAGTGCTCTGTTTGATTTAACATCTGCCTGGGAAGGTCATTAATTTTCTCAAGGGGATACATTGTAAGGGAAAGTTTCCAATTGAATTGGTTCCAGGTAATAACAATGATTTGACCTGTCTTAGTGAGGTCAGTTGGAAACTTGCAGGACTTATCAACATAATATATAGTTATTAGTAACTTATACCTGCTATAAAAGATAACTGAATTTATGAAAATGTTATGTGAGTGTTTCCAATTAGAACTTTGAATCTCTCTCACAAGCATGTTTTGTGTAATTTGCTAGATCAAGCTAATTAATATGCCATTGGTAACTTTCACTCTGCCCTTTCAAACATGTAGAATGTCATAATATATTGGCGGGTATATATGTACAATCATAGTACATCACTCTCTCTACTAATTGATCTGGCACCAGAAGATAACTTTAAATTAGAAACAACTCTAAATGTATTATTATGTGATCACGATAAAAACATCCAAAAACAGCCAGCAAGTATTATTTAAAGGGGGGCATTGATAAAAGCATACATATAGCTTGATACTAATATTTTCTATTAACATGTCACTGACAAACATTCTGTTCAATCTTTTTATCAGCTATTAATTTATGCCTGCACAGTGTGCACTTTAGTAGGCAGTACCACCTAGTATCACGTGTACATGTATGTATCTCTGAAGGTGTTTTTTTCAGCAAGTATTGTCATATTGTAGCGATACAAACATTAAATTTTGACAATTTTCAACATTATTGATTTATTAGTTATATTGCTAGATTTTTTTAATAAAACATAACATTGCTTTCAAATTATTAAGTTCTTATAAAATATTAAATATTTAATGTACTAAGCTTTATATTGTATCATTAAAACTTTTGGTACTTATCCCATTACAGACATTTTCTCTTTTAGTTGTACTTCTAAATCCATGCTGATGTAATTTATTGCCACGATAATGGTAATGCCCCTCACAGAATAACCTCTAAAACATAATGGCCATTTTATAGCTTGCCAGGTGATTAACTTTATTGCTACATTTAATGCTTATTAAGCTATTCAAACTGAGGTGTCCAGCATTGGTAGATTACCAAGAAATTTTGTTAAAATCTCATTAATATTCATAGAAATTAACTCGGTTTTAACAAAATGTAGTACCATAAGCTCTTTAGCTTGGTCAGTGTTAAGGAGAGGGCAGTACTTTTATATTTTATGGGTGTAAATGGGAGGTTTCATTCAGATTCCATTTTTCTTCATTTTCCAGAAGTGCAATCACAGATTTGTAGACAATGTTCTAATTGATTCAAATCCATCAATTCTGAATCAAATTGCACGAAACTTGACAGGGGGACTGTTTGATGTATGAACTTAAAAAGGGTATCTCAGAATTTTGATAAAAGATTCCATTCAAACTTTATGACCCTTTTGGTGTAGGTGGTACATAATATACCAGTACAAAACTTTGATTTTACTATAACTTTTTCCCTAGGGGAAATAAATTAAATCCAAGATACCCTTTTGTAAATCATACCGTGTAGATACCTGGCAGGAAAATTTGACCACCAAGGTTGAATAATGGAAGAGTTGAATCACATTTTAGAAAAACACAAAATCTGCATTTGCGTAAATATACAAAATAATAATAAAAAAGCCGTTACATAGTTGAAAAGGAAATTTCATAAGCTTTAAAATGATATGCAGCTTGCATATACTTCCTTTAATAAGGAAGGCACAATCGGTATAAGTTCAACACCCCCTGGTGTATCGTCTGCTTATAAAATTTTAATATAACGAAAGGGATGAACTACGACAAAGCATTGCCATGATTGGTGAATACAAGTCATACGTGTTATGTCCCTTGCTTTAGGCACACTTAATTTGATCCCTTCTCATAAATGCACTCGCAATATGTTAACACGTGTTAGTGCGGTGACACCCTTCGACAGAAAAATCGGAGTTCAATGTACTTGTTATCAGATAAGTTTAAAAAGTGTAATGTCATCATTTATGTAACCTTGCTAAATATATGTAATTCGCAACGCACTGTCCATAAATAGTAATTAGTTCATTGACTGTATAGTTCTCATCCGAAAAAAACCTCTGTAAAACAGTCAAAATATGTACTGTTGAATTGTAACATGATAATACTCATGTTCAGTATAAGCTCCTTTTCCATAATTTGAAATATGCCCTCACTTTCTACAATTATCTATTATTTGCAATGAATTGTAAATTTAGCAACTTTTTGCAATTAACTATTTGAGATACAACTTGTTTATCCACCGATACCTGTATCGGTGCAATGCAGAATATGTTCAACTTTTTGCGTTCATTAAGATTGTTGTAGCTTACTCTAATTGGCTTAATTATTTATTCAGAGAAGTTTAACACGGTTGTAGTACATGTAGTAGTGTACGTAGCGCAGGTAGCCTCGCCACCAGGCTAGATGATAGTATATTTTCTTTATTCAAGCGCCATATCTACTGGCAGGGCTTGATCATCTACATTTTTTGGCAGCAAAGGGAGTTAATTGAGTAAGAAATAGTAAATGTAAGGACTGAATGCCAGTCTAGTAGCGCAGGGTATGATCTTCCAATCGCTGTCAATAGTTCGTCCGTCTCAATATAGTTATAATGTGTCATTATGCGCTGAAGTGCACCAGCGTCAACACGAACTGCTCTCATCTTTCAATTTATAAACTTAACACAGATTTTACAGGACGATGCTAAAACGTTAAACACATGTTTGTTTTGTAAACATGTATACCTATTTTAAAAGACGAAGCATTGAGAAAAACTCTCGACGCTCATACTGTTTTCCGAACACAGAAATTATTGTCTCAGAGAACCTGCAGTCATAAAATTTTACAACACGGCATAGAATTCGAAGAAGACATGACGCAACAAAATTTAATATATGAGAATGAATCAGCTCTATCTCTTAGATATGTCAGCGATTCGATAATGTTCTCTGTAAGGAGGATTGAGGGTGCAATAAATCAGTTATAGCCTGCTTTTTATAGATTTATGCGACCGAAGATGGTAATGTAATTGCTTGCGTCTAACATAGAACATCAATTCATTTGTCAGATATAATGCTGTTTTGATATGCAGTACAAGACTTAATATCTGAAGCAAAAAGCAACATTGGAGATAGACTAAAATGTAATAAAAGCCAGAACGATATATGCAATATACGTTCTAATACATGAAAGAATTTTCAAGAAGAACACGTATATCACAATATATGAAAAAGTTTCGTCCCATACTAAAAAGCAAATTATATGGAGTATGAAACTAGTCTAAAGGGTCCGTGATTAGTCGTTAACTTCAACTCACATAGATTGAGGGCCATGTGTTTGAGCCCTGCTACCGACCATGTCCTTTTTTGTGAGAAAGTTGGCAGTTTCTTACGGAGGATAGGAGTCTAGTACTGGTTCTTTCCAGGTACGATAGGTAAGTAAACTGCACTCCTGTTAAAATGACCAAAATACGGTTGGAACGGAAGTTAAACTCCCACAACAACAACAAACTAGTCTAAAATGACATACGCATTTTGTATTATTTCTGCAATTATCTCTTGAAAGAAATGAAGTACTTATTGTATCTGTAAACCGTGATTTATCAATTGATTATTGGACATTGCTGCTCAAATCCCAATTCCCTTCTACGTATAGGCTCTATTTGAAATTCAATTTCTTTAACTGAAATAGATATAAATTTTCAGTAATTGAAAAGTTGCTGTTTGATCGCCATAGCAATATGTAGTGAACCAACTATTTTATTTTATGTTTTTCAGTGAATTATAGAGCTTTCTCAGTGAAATAAAAGTGATAATCCACAGTTTTGAAACAGTGGATTACCATTTTTATTTTTCACTGTTTTCGCTCTTTTACCCGGATTTACATCAAAAAGTATACCGAGCGCAATTAATGCTGGAAACCATGCGACGATGACGTCGTTTAAATGACGTCATTTGCGCTATGTTTCTGGTGACGTTTCCCGCGATTTTCGATATTTTGTAGAAACAAACTCAATAAAAGTAGAGTTTTAACCATAAAATAAACAGAAAAATTGTTGGTATCGGTGTAACATCACGTTAATTTCACTCGTGAACACAAAAGCTGTTATTTTCACTCGTGGCTGTGCCACTCGTGAAAATATCACTTTTGGTGCTCACTCGGTGAAATTATAACATGATCTTACACCTAAACCAACAATTATCCTCTATATAATATGCAATTCATACTGTCTGATTTCATTTCACGATTAAGACGAACTTATTTTACAGCTAATAAATACCCTATCCGCCGTCTAAAGCAAACACAAATAGCATTTGCCAACCTTTGATATTCACAGTGTAAATGCTTTACATACTTCGGTGTAATTTTATTATTACATGTAATAATTACGAAGAAATTCTGTTGACACAGCCTTGAACATGCTACCGCTGTTTCATTTCGGTTTATTATAAGTCTTCTTTCTTTTTGTGTGCAAATTTTGAATTTTGATGTCTAATACTTTAAAATGTAGTTTAAACGTTTCTGTTTACCTTTAAAAATACCATATGCAACGTAAATGAACACGAAATCATAATTGCACTCAGTAGACTTTCGTGTGGGTGTGTTTAAGATGTGAAAATGTACTTCGATGAAAAGGAAGTTAAATACCCGCGGATTTTACTATGTTAGCGTTGTTCTTTTTTAAAAAGCACTCGGTTTATACGGAAGTACAAAAATGGCAGGTAGGTGTTCTCTTTTAAATATTTAATAACTATTTCTTACTTAAAGTTGAAACAAGTGGCTTTCGTTTTCGTTAAAAGTCATCTCAGTTTTGTAAAAATATCGAACGTTTTCACGAGACGCAACTTGACACACATATCATCATGTATCACAACGTATATTGAATTAAACTTTATGGTTTTATAATTTTCATCTGTTTTCACTGACTAATGTGCAAAATTTGAAGACATTTCACCGTTTAATGAAACGAATATTTCATTTTTCGTTGCCCTACCACCACTTAAATATACTATCATATTTAAAGGTACCCTAAAAGTTGAAATAGGTATATTTGATTGTATTTATTTATATTTGTTATTGTTTTAGGTTCCAAAACGTATTGCAGGCAATAAAGAATTACAAAGCATGCATTAAAATTCTACAATGTTAACATGTGTAACAAAAATATGCAATAATACCAGGAAAAAGGGATACAATTTATTTAATGTTGTCCCGAGACATATCACACATGTAAGATTGAAACGAAGAGGCAATCTTATGTAGATTCTTGTATGAAATTTTGTTATGTTTTATTCTGATATAGTTGACCAGGACAGGTATTCATTAATTATATTATGAGCATTTGTATACATATCAGGAAGCGTATTATTTTTACTGGTCTACACATCAAAAAGATGAGTTTTCATATCAATCGCATACTTTGTTAGACACGCATAGCCATATGGTTTTGTAAACACTGTACGGTTATAATTCTTTACATTGTATGTATTAATTTCAACATCTGATTTATCATGTCATTTTAAGCCTAACCAACCGTACAGTATGTACATTATTCGCCAGTAAAGTGTGTATACAAAAAAACGTCCATAGATTAAAACGATATTAAATTTCAAAAGGCAAATGTAATGGTAAAGTGCACTGAATAGTGTGTATTGAAGTACTATCGCTCTAGTCTAGATACAAGGACATAACTAAGTCATTAAAGTCCAGTGACCACATTTACAAGTAGCTCTTTTTTACCAGATAGTTCATTCTTATTGATTTTAGCTCTATTGTGAAGAAAGCTTGTAGCTTATCAAGTCACTCTCGAGTCCGCTTCCTGTCAAATGAGAAAGAGCGGTCGTGACCCCAGTGGGGCTCGAACCCGCAACCTCCGGGATGAGCGGTCGACACCTTAACCTCTACACCACCTCTCCCCTTTTTACATAGATGCACTGCTAGCGGAAATGATCTTTATTTTGCACCAAAAACATTCATAACTTTACTTTTTAAATCGATATACAGGTAAGAAATACACAGCAATGTTAACATTATCATCAACTTATCAGTATATTTATTTTTCAATATCAGTACATTCAAAAAGTTCCTAGGACTTTAAGATTCATGTAAAGTGTTTGAAATAGTCCAAAATTTTAATGTGTATACTTTACTAGCAAAGTAGCCATATATTTCGTGCCCTAAATGTTCCGAAAAATCAGTAGAATCTTTTTGCAGTGACTGTTTGGTTAAAACATGTTGTTTGTGCTTCACACATCACCACACTTCGAGTACCTAGGGTCATTTAAGTAGAAAACACCAAACTTTTTAATTTCAAATATCATGTTCTCCTAGATAATAATAGTTCATTGCAAAATGGATTTGGTTTTTTTGACAGTTCTACTTTCACTTTCATTTTGAGTTTTCCACAGATTTTAAATTATTCATTGCTTGTTTCAACTACCAAGATAATCATATTGTACACGTAAGAATTATAATTTTTGAGAACACTTATTTTGAATAAGTTTGATGCTTTATACTTATCAGGTCCTAAGTACAAAGTAAGTGATGAACTGGAAGCAGAGAAACATTTATAAATCAAATATTCACAGTAGAAAAGTCTGCACAATTTGGTATATGAAATAAGAGGCTATTTTGTTTATAAAGTATAAAAAAAATTGAAGGACAAAATTCATGTTGGGGACCATTTCAAACACTATACATGAATCTTTACGTACAACTTCTTAATCTTCTACTCAATATTTGATTTTTTTTAAATGCGCTTGTTTGATCAGAATTTGACACGCAACACAAATATGCTAGCACTAGTATTAAGATTTTTGATTTGTTCAGTTTAAAGGGACATACCCTACATAATATCATAGCCGATTATATTCTCGAAACATAGATAATGTGTTCAATGAATGCAAAATGATAAATAAATACAATTTTAAAGTACAACATATTGCGAAAAATGTCTCGTTTTACTACAATTAATCAATATAAATTATAGGCCTTCTGTAATAAATCACTATCTACCCATTAATTGTACAACAACAACTTTGCATAGATTATTGAATTGTTTACGGTACTGCAGCATATTTTAAAGCGCTGATTTTATCGATAATGACTGGAATGCATTGTTTAAACTTTTAGGTAAGTTAAAATACTCCCTAATATTCTATTATTTATGTTTTGGGGTTCTTTAGTTTGATATCAGTTCTAGGGTATGTCCCTTTAACCGTTTAACTTCAATGACGCTTGAGACCGTTATCTCCATTTTAAAAATTATTGACGACCTTGTAGATCTATTGATTTTAAACATACGAATGTGCAATGTAATTTGATACCAAAAAAAGATACGGAAAAGATCTGACATGTTACAAACAATTAACTGTTAAACCGGGCTTTTCACTGGATATATAGAAACAACGAAACCCTTTCTGACATGACCCTTTTTCTATAAAAAGGACGAAAACCACGAAATCGTCCGTACAAACAATTTGCATTTTTATAATAAAAAAAATCCACGAAATTGTATGCCAACAAATTTAGATGTGCAAGACTGTCTGATCCGCCACTCATCTCATGTTATGGAAAGGGTATAAACTCATGGTTTTGTGAAATTTGTGCAAATCAATAAGACAATGGAAGCACTGAATGTTTGGGCTGTAGGAGAAGGTTCGGAACAGAATGAGTTAAGATAATTTGGCAAGTTAAGCTAAAAAAGACGACACGTTAATTGTAAGTTATATAATTCGCAGGGGGATTTTGTTGTTTTTTGTTTTGTTTGTTGCAAAGGTGGATTGTCCGTCTGACCGTTAACTAGTCACTGATTTAAACGCTCTACAGGTCACAATTTTCATTTGACTTTCATGAAACTTACTCATAACTGTAGATGATCTATTGTTTTGGGGATGAGTGGGTGAAATGTCAAGGTCACAGTGACCTCCGTTAACACTCTACAGCTTCATTCAGTTTTCATCAAACTTGTTCAGAAGGTTCCCTGCAACACGTCGATGTGACAAATTGTTTTAGGGGTTGGGTGGAGGAGGGATTTATTACAGGTCCCAATTTTCATTTGACTTTCATGAAACTGGCTGAAAGGTTGCATGCAACCTGTAGGTGATCTCTGTAATTTGAAGGGCCAGTTTGTCAAGGTCGAGGTCACAGTGATCCGAATTTTGAAAATCATTTCCGCTCAATATTTTGAGATCTAATTATCAACAACAGTCTTTAAGCTTTATAAGATGATTGGTTTTACTGAGTAGATGATCCCTACTGTGTTTGCGGTCTGTAGGTCAAGGTCACAGTGACCTCTGTTGCTTTTTTTTTGGATAATGTTCCTAATGTTTTTCACAAAACTTACTCAGAATAGTCAAGTTAGTCCAGTAGGGCGATACTGGCCCTTTTAGCCTCTTGTTCTTAAGATAACTGTTTTATTTATAAGATTATTTGGAATACTTTTGATTTCATAGTTGTAAACATTTTGTACCTTGGCGCAGGGGTAGAGCGTCCGCTTTTAGATCTGTACTGACTAGAATACGTTTAAACAGTTTTTAAAGTTTATTGGAATTTGTCAATGCGTTTCCCCTAACAATCTCTTGAAATAACATCTTGAAACGATATCTTGAAACGACTTGAAACGATAGACTGAAAATAAACAAAGAAATACACTAAATTTCCATGTCATAAAAACCAACACATTAATACAGTGATGTACATTTGTCAAAGAAAGATAACTCTGTTAAGCATATTCCAAAAATTTGTAAGATTTGCTTCCCTTGGAAATAATCTTAACATGGAAGTTACTTACATGATGTATCTAGACCAAAATAAATTACTTAAAACTGCATAAAAGAATGCCTAGCAACTAGAAATATCGATAAATAAACAGAAATTACACTATCAAACCTTTCAAGATGCTTAACATTTTTCGTAATGCAAAACGCAATGGGTGGGGTAATAGAAATCCCCGCAAAGGCAATAATTAGCCTAAATACATGTAGTGAACAATGCAAAAATAGAAAACAACTTTATCCTTACCAAATTAAGATTGTCCCATAGTAAATCAGTACATGTAATGACTAGAAAATACGATATTTTTCCTCGAAAAACAAGTCATATGCTTTTTACTAAAAAACTTTACGAATACGGTCAGCGACTACTAAAATATCGTTGTCATCTATTTCAACAACCCTATATACGTAGGTGGCACCTACAAGATCAATATATCATGGGTTCAATCCCCATAGGAGCCACATTTTTAGTTCTTTTTTTCTTTCTTTAGTCATTAAAATTGAAATACGTGAAAATTTATGTCATTTTGCAAAATATGAGAACTGTATCTTAATTATACTCCTTTATTTCATCATGCTGCACAATCGCTTGAAAATATAAAAGATGTTGACCATTTTTAAACAGTTCAAAACGTCAAAAGTAGACGGTAAAACATTTCCATTTTGTCTTATATTTCTGTTCATATATTATTTATAAAAGGTCTTAAATCTGGAGTGATGCCCCTACTCCGAATCTTTTGCCACATTCTTGTAACTTTACATGTGTGTTATGTCAAGGGACAAAATTAGGAAATCGTATACCATATTTTTTGGCATTATTGCCCTGATAATTGTGTTACCCGTGTTAAAATTGTAGAATTTTAAACATGTTTCGTCATTCTACACTGCCTGCAGTATTTTTTGCAACCTAGAGCAAAATAATTATACATAAACACTTGCAAATATACCTAGTATGTTTGTTTTAAATATTGCCAGTATTTCTTAATCGTGGTAGTGGCAACAAAATCGATACTGTTTTTTAAACGGTGAAATGTCTTTACATTTTGCACACTATAGTCAGTTAATAGATGTAGATTATGAAAATATTATGTTTAATATGTTTTGGAATTGTATCCTTTACACCCCCAATAGGTCTTCCTTACGTCTTTGGCTGAAACCTAAAGCCGATTAAACGTCTGTTTTGTCATAGTTCAAAATCCGTACTATTAACGTGTTGTTTGGTAACGAGATGTTTAGCAGGTTTTATAACTGAAGCAAGTGGTGAATGTTGACTTTATTTAGTCTACACGTCATTTGCTCCTTCTTACACGGATATCTCTTAAGTTCTTAATACAAATCAAGATAATTATTAAATAATCAGTATGGCCAAACACTGACCGTAGTCTTCGAAATGAAGAAACTTCAAGATCGCAGTGTTTTTTAATTTATTTATTTCTTTTCAGCAAGTTTGAATCTGAATGTGGGAAGTACAGACATTCAGAACGAGCTACCAGTCAAGGATGTTGATTTGTTTGGCTTTAACTTTTTCATATTTTTATGCGATAAAAATGATCAAGATTTTGATTGTAATTGGGATCGCCCAACGAGCACGTTAACAATAAAAGTTAAAGAAGATGTGGATGAGGAAACATCATTGAGACGATATAAGGAAGCCAAACATATAATCCAGGCATTCCATTGCTGCTGTAAAGCATCATATACACTCCATGGGGATAAAATGAAAATCGCCAAAGAGTTTTCAGAAGATGAAGATCTACTTAGACAGTACAGTGATGTTTTTGTTGATGCAACAATTAACAAGGGCGATGAAATAAGACTCGTAATAATGGCTTCGAATGATCATGACGAAATGTTTAGAAATCTGAAACATAAATTTGAAGTTAAGATAGGTCAAAAGAGGATAAGTAAAATTAATAGGACCGGCCGACGTGCATCACGTAGAGCCTCTTTCAGGGGAATCGAGAGACAGTCATCCGTGCTTCGGTCCAGCGAAAAGAAAGATACTTTTTTCACTTTTGAAAAAGTAAAAGTGATAATTAGTACAGACAATTTGGAAAACTTTGACGGAGAAGTTGATGGAATAGTTGATCCTACAAATGAAAAGTTTAATTCAAGGGGACAGGTTTCTCAACTGTTACGTAACAAAGGGGGTGAGAGGTACATTCTGGCATGCAAACAGATGTCAGAGACGCATAAACCCTCCCCGAAAGAATGTTTCAGCACGATTGGGGGAGACCTAAAATCGAAAACAGTTCTGCATGCCGTGTGTCCAAATGTACAAAAGTATTCTGAAAGCGACATCGAAAACACTGTATTTGAAACAGTTTATAATTGCCTAAAGCATGCAGAGACAGAAAGACTGCAATCTGTCGCTATTCCATTCTTGTATACAGGTAGGTAGCCTTCCTATTTTTTGCAAGCAGATATGTCTTTATTCATGTTAAAAAAAACAAATTGAAGTTGAATCGTTACAACCCATATGCTTCAGACGTATATCAAAAGTTATAATATATATCTACTTAATTTGAATTTGAGAGACATATTGTTCTTTATGACTTCGTTTAATTCTATTATAATAACTCAGTTGTTTTTTGTTGTACGTATATCCCTAGATTTTTCACTTTTTCTGTATGCAACCGATAACAATTCATTTGAAAGAGGCAAATATGTATATGTTGCTTTATACTACGAAATGATTTTTAAAAAAATTCACAAACATCTCTTATTTATCAATGTCTATGTAGTTTTAGTTCTAGTATGCTATAAGTTTCCGAAACGAAAGAAGGGTATTCACATAATGTACAAAATGTACCTACATGTATATACTAAGATAATATCTGACTTTACCTAGTAAGGTTACAGAATTCCGTTGTTTAATTTATAACTTTTATTTTTGGTTACTCAGTTCCTAATTGCAGTTAACTGATAATTTAAAGCATTTGTTTGTAGGTCACGGAAACATTTCAGTTGATCTATGTGCAACTTCATACGCGTATGCAGTAATGGAATTCAGCAGGAAAAGACAAAATACATTTGTTGTCAACACAATATATTTCATAGATCTAGATGAAACGAAGACGGTTTCACTTGTCAAACATTTTGCTGAACTTTTACCTAAATCCACAAATCAACTTTTAGAACTTCCAGTATTGCAAGAAGATACTCATTCGCAAAGTAAAGATGACATCGTCACTTCTCTGTACGTGAATGTAGATGGTGAAAAAGAGTAGGAGCTCAAATAGGTGGTTTTAAACCAGACACAGTCAATAACGTCGACACATGTGAGAATACACCAAATGGGAGAAAACAACCCGATAAAAAAGTTCAGAGATTGAGCATATCTGAAAGTAAGAAAGACACCGAAAACCAAAATGAAAATGTAAAAGATACTAAAGACGGATACGATACTATTGAGGTCGTAGACGAACAGAAGCCGGATGATAGGGATATAAAGGCAACAGATGATTCGACAGCAACTAAACCATTAAACATAGACCATGGATACGATGCAATAGATGATATAGATGAAAGGAAAAATCCCCTTCCTGAAACTAAAGATCAAGACGATATGAAAAATAAGGATATTAAGGCAACAGATGATTCGACAGCAACTAAACCATTAAACATAGACGATGGATACGAGGCAATAGATGATATAGATGAAAGGAAAAATCTCCTTCCTAAAACTAAAGATCAAGACAATATGAAAAATAAGCTAAAAATTGAATTAGAAAATGATAAAGAAATCACAAAATTACAGGTTCCTGAAAACGACGAGAGTGTTGATAAACCCTACGATTATGTTGATGTTCAAGAAGAATTAGATACTGGTGAGTCCAAGTCACAAGAAGAACATATGAAACAAGAGATAACTGTAAAACATGACTATAGCAACGTATCGGAAATATCAAACAAAGCAAACTTGCTAGCTTCTAATCCAGAAGATCCGTGTTCGTATACAAACTTGCTAGCTTCTAATCCAGAAGATCCGTGTTCGTATACATGCATTGGTGAATATTTTTCCCATGCAGATACAACGGATAGAAGCTCTCAGGTAAAGTCAGATTATGTGGCAAAAAAAATGGCATCACACGAACGATCATTTTCTTTGCCCAACAAAATTAGTATTGATGTTTTGAAAGGAGACATAAGAGAAGCACATGTGGATGCTATAATCTGTCCTGAGATAGCATATAAAAAGTATGGCGGCCTTCTAGCAGTGTCAATTAAGTGCGCTTTTAGAAACACCTTCAGCCCAGAGGCGCTGAAAAAACTGGTGAAATCGAAAGGGAAAAGAATTGCAACTACAGACTGTCGTAGAGCAAATGCAACCGACGACACAACAGGAGGTGTAAATTTCATATATCACGTACAAACAACAGTTTATAGAGAAGCTCACGAGGATGAAAAGAAATTGAAAGGAAGTATGCAGTTGGTGTTTCGCAAGCTGAAGAATCATCGGGGTAGAAAAATAAGCACCGTAGCATTTCCCCTGTTTGGGATAGGTAAAATAGCCTGATAGAATAATTTAGAATAACTTACAAGTTTTAAGTTTTGAAACGTCTATTTGTATTTGTAGAGAAAGACAAAGACACATATAATTTGTAACTCGACTTTTCGAAGAAAAGGGGAGCTATCCTACTCGCCCCGGCGTCGGCGTCGATGTCAGTGTTGGCGTCGGCGTTGGTGTCACACCTTGGGTAAGTTTTTCGTCCCACCCGACATTATTTCAAAAGTATTATAGGTATGGCTTTGAAACTTACCATACTTGTTAACCATCATAACCTCCATGTACAGACAAGAGTACATAACTCTGTCAGTGTTTTTGACAGAATTATGGCCCTCTTTGGACTTAGAAAGTGTATTGAGCTTAGTTAAGTTTTTCGTATCACCTCACTTTATTTCAAAACCATTAGAGGTATTGCTATGAAACTAGTCATACTTGTTTACCATCATGACCGACATCAACAGACAAGAGTGCATAACTCTTTGAGATACTGCTTTGAAACGTTGAATGCTTGTTTACATCATTACCCCCATCTGAAGACAAGAGAAGGTAACTCTGTCAGGGATTTGTTTTAAAAAATTAAGGCCCTTTATCGACTTAGAATCTTGGTTAAGTTTTTCGTACCAGTCCACTTTTTGACTAAACTGTTTGAGATATTAATTTCAGGGTGAGCTATTAGGATCGATGATTGTCCGTCGTCCGTCGTCCGTCCACATTTAGTTCGTTAACACTCTAGTGGTCACATTTTTGCCTCAATTGTCACGAAACTTGGTCAGGATGTTTGTCCCAGTAATTACTCGGACGAGTTCGAATATGGGTCATCTCGGATGAAAAACTAGGTCACATGACCCAAAAATAGAAAAATCTTGTTAACACTCTAGAGGCTACTGTTTCAGTCCAAATATCCTGGCAATTTGTCAGAAAGGTTGTTTGGTTGATTTCTAGCTCAAGTTATAATATGGGTCACCTGGGGTCAAAAACTAGGTCACACAGCCCAAATATGGAAAAACCTTGTTAACACTCTAGAGGTAACATTTTCAGCCTAAATATCCTGGAAATTTGTCAAAAAGCTTGTTTCTATGATTTCTAGCTCAGGTTCGAATATGGGTCATCTGAGGTCAAAAACTAGGTCACAGAGCCCAAATATGGAAAAACCTTGTTAACACTCTTGAATCTTGATGTTACATTTTCAGCCCAGATATCCTTGATATTTGTCAGAAAGGTTGTTTTGATGATTTCTAGCTCCAGTTCGAATATGGGTCATCTGGGGTCAAAAACAGGTCACGGCCCAAATGTGGAAAATCCTTGTTAACACTGTAGAGGTACCTTTTCAGCCCAAATATTCTGAAATTTGTCAGAAAGGTTGTTTCAATGATTTCTAGCTCAAGTTCGAATATGGGTCATCTGGGGTCAAAAACTAGGTCACGGCCCAAATGTGGAAAAACCTTGTTAACACTCTAGAGGTACCATTTTCAGCCCAAATATCCTGGAAATTTGTCAGAAAGGTTGTTTCGATGATTTCTAGCTCAAGTTTCAATATGGGTCATCTGGGGTTAAAAACTAGGTCACAGAGCCCAAATATGGAAAAGCCTTGTTAATACTCTAGAGGTTACATTTTCAGCCCAGATATCCTGGAAATTTGTCAGAAAGGTTGTTTCTATGATTTCTAGCTCAAGTTCGAATATGGGTCATCTTGGGTCAAAAACTAGGTCACAGGCCCAAATATGGAAAAACCTTATTAACACTGTAGAGGTAACATTTTCAGCCCAAATATCCTGGAAATTTGTCAGAAAGGTTGTTTCTATGATTTCTAGCAACTTTGTAAAAAGGAGTTGTACTCGGGTGAGCGATAAAGGGCCATCATGGCCCTCTTGTTTACTAAACTGTTTGAGATATTAATTTGAAAGTTGGAATACTTGTTTACCATCATGATCCCACACATGGGCAGGAGAAGGTAATTCTGTCAAGGATTTTATTTGAAATATGGCCCTTTTTGATTTAGAAACTCAGTTAAAATTTTCATTCTTGTCCACTTGTTGACTTAACCATTTGAGATATTACTTTGAAAGTTGGAGTTCTTATGTACCATCATGAGACCTATCTGTAAGCAAAAGAAGATAACTCTGTGAAAATGTTTCTTAATTTGTACTTAGAAATTCCTAATTAAAGTCTTGTGTGCCCTTAACTGTCAAAGTTTTGTTTTATTGGCAAGCACTAAAGAAGTCGAGCGCGCTGTCCTACTGACAGCTCTTGTTATGAAGTTAAGTTACTAGTGCTAAGCATAAACTTCAGTTGATTTTTTATCCTGTCAATAAAATGATAGAATTTTAAGCAAACACTTTTGCGATAGCGCTCACGTGCCGGGTCCGCAAAAGTATGTGGAAAATGATGTGTAGACCTGCACGGATTTCAAAACGTCATTTCTGTTATATTTACTTTTTATGAGTTATACGATATAATAATTTTAGACTATCGTTTCAGTCAATATATAGTCTTGCGGACCTGTGAAATATCGTTCAATATCACTATTAACATGTCAGCACGACTATAATATGGACCTCAACATTAGTCTATAATTGTATAATATAGAACTGATTTAAACTCTTAAGAACTTGCGTAGTATAGAAAGTATTGCTTTTATTTTCGAACCCGTTAAGTCGTGCAAAAGCTTTCAAGTTTTGTTCACTATTTAGTTAAAGAAGCATAGGTCAAAGCCTTTCTTGTCTCAAGTGAATAAGACCGTATTGCAATTATCACTTTTATTTTTTAGAGGATGTAAGTGAAGAAGACAGGGTGATAGATTGTTGCAAACTAATGGCAAAGACCATCTACGAAAATTGTCACAAGTATGAAAAGGATGTTGCTCCTTTGAAGATCGTGCTTGTCAACCGGTGTGGGCGAATAACAGAGGCGTTGATAAAGGAAATGCAAAACCAAGTTGATCCACCTGTCTGCCTGTAATGAACTTTTAAAGAAGAAAACTTGGGTTATGTGTTCAAAGATAGAATCATACAATACTTATACGAACATTAACGGCATAAATTGAAACGCTGTCGAAATAAAAGTTGTGCCAATACTCTATGACATTGCAAACACTTTCCATAAAAGATTAATGTGAACCCTTACATGTGAGCTCTCACCAATTTTGTTGAATTTATGTGAAAGAATACTTTTACATTAATTTTGTATGTTGTACATATATAAATATAACTGTTTTGATGTCATATTTAAATATCATTTTGATAATGATGTATTAGCTACCCATTGTTTATTGACTTACTTCTTTTGTCGGTATTTTCACTTGAAGAGTTTTCTGTAATCATGCAGGGCTATGCTGTGATTTGAAATATAGCTATGAATAAATAAGTACATATACAGATGGTTGCATTCGCATAACGGAGTGCTGTTAACATGGTTTCGAAATTATAGTTGAAACAAAAAAACACCTTCAAAACTGCTTGAACAAAACTTTTGTTACTTTTATAAAAATCTGAAAATGCCTTTCCTGAAATTTCTGATAACACTCGTATTCGTATGTCCAATTACAATGGAATTGATTAGTCGGACGTCCGTGATAAAAAAGACACAATACGATATATTTTACAGACAACATGAACGTTTCGAAGAAAGATACTTTTTCGCCATCTGTATTTAATTAAAGTCTAAAAAAAGGTTCTAAGCAAAATTTATGAAGTTATTTCAATGGAATCATATTTCCTTATGCACGTTAAGTAATGGTTTGTCAGGTTAAAATTTACAGTAAGTCTTTGGAACACGAAGAAAAGTATGTATATTATGTTGAAATCTCAGTGATTTGACAAAATGACTACCCAGGTCTTAACGTTTCTTCATAATGTATAGAAAAATAAGCGTACATGTACTGTGGTTTATTTAGAATTCCACATACCAATTTTCATTTTTTTATTAAAAATAACTGATTTCGGTGTTTTTTAAAGTATATTTGAATTTTTGCTTTCCTTAGTATTGGACCTTTAATTAAGCTGTTAGATCTTTTCGTTATGTGTAATCTTGTACGTATATAGTAAACTCCGTATTCAACGATTCCAGATATAGCGACAGTATGGATATAACGAACACAATTTCTGTGCCAATGTTTGTTTCTTTATTTGATACTAAAAACGATAAATGGATATAACAAACTCCGTAAAAAAGGAATTAAAATCAAACGTTCCCAAGGAGTTCATTATAAACGGAGTTTACTGTACAGATTAATGTTTGCTTCAACTTGCGATGTTTACTGCAAAACACTGACATTCATATTCCTTCTTCTTGGAGTTATAATACAGAAAAATGATGTTATGTTAGTATTATTCCTTTTAGTTTAGCTTGTTTTTCACGACAGCTCTGATACAAATAGGTTATCGAGCCAAATAGTAAATTAGTACTTATTCATGTGTTCAGTTTGTGAAAAGTTCTTTGTTATATTGCATTTCATTGTATACATTAGTTAAGTTTATTTTTGACGTTTCATGCATTACCATTTTGCATTTTTATTCCAATATTCAAGATGCATTTGTTTAGTGGTAGCTTAGTTTATTCTGTATGGCTTAGTTTTTAATGTACAGGGAAGTAATAATCATTTAACATAGCTTCATTAAGAAAAAGGAACTGTTTTCAATAAGAGTAAATGTAGTGTTTCTGTAAGTTGAGTTGAAGATGTCGCTCAGATGGTAGAGCATGATATGTTTTGTAAATTAGTTTAATGTAAAAGGTTTTGTATTTTCTTTTTACATGTTGTCTAGGTAGTTGTTCAAAATTTGTGGGTATTAATAGAACAAGTAGATGTGGTAAGTATTAACAACATGAGTAATATGCGTGTTATCGCTCTTTTGATCATATGATAATATTGCATGTATTTTGTTACTTTGCATGTACAGGTGCTCACGTGTAACTTTGCAATATTTTCGTGTATCGTGCATTCCGTTTGCACTCATCGTGCGTTTATCGTTCCTGCATTCATCGTGCTCATTAAATATGTATCGTGTAAGCGACATCGTTCGTTTCGTATCATGAACGTCTGCACGATAGGAATTATATAAAAAGTGGTCCGAGATAGTGCAACGGCTAATCGTGTAGACTTTGCACGTTAGCCTAGACCTGAACGTGTATTATTCATATTATTGTTCAAAGATCGGATTAAATTAATGAAATAGAACAAAATCATGCTTTCAATTATCTTTCTGTTATATTTTTTTCTTTTTCTCATGGGATATTTGTTTGAAGAAGAGATGTTGAGTTCCGGTTAAACCGAACGTAGATGTTCTGCATATCGTGCAAAATTTACACCAGGTGTTATCCTACCGACGCAAAGGATATGGGAATTCACTTATTTGTAAATTGCTTCTGTGTAGACATTCGGTAAAGTGCTCACTGTAACTGTAAAAATTATGGCAGTGGCTAGGTAGCGGTTATACGTCGAATCGGACTATTCAACTACTAATTAATTATTTTTATAATATGTTTGGTTCTACTGTAAATGATCGACAATTTAGAGACTTTAAGAGGGTTCGATCACTCAGTCTCTTACATTGTCAATTAGACAGCTATTAATAATATTGTTGTTAAGCAAACGAAAATGTCTGAGTAAATCGAATAATCGTTGTTCGTTTCGTTCATCGGTAATCGTGTATCGTGTATCATTCTTATCGCGCATCATTTATGATTCGTTCATCGGTTATCGTGCGTTCCGTTTGTGTGTATCGTGCGTGTATCGTGCGTGTATCGTTCGTGTTTTCAAGTATGCTGTCATACAGCGAACACACTCATTCCTGCTGTCTAAATGTAATCAAATAGACACTTTACTGATCATCAGTCTGTCTAAATGTAACCAAATAGACACTTTGTTGATCATCAGTGTGTCTAAATGTAATCAAATAGACACTTTGTTGATCATCAGTCTGTCTAAATGCGATCAAAGTGACACTTTATTATAGCATATAAAGTGATTTGTCATATACATAGAACTACGTTGTTGTTGTTTTATAGCTTTCAGGTTCAATATCTTTCTAAATTCACTGTTGCCATTATTGAGATGTGTTCATTATCATCAAAAGCTAATGAAATAAATGTTTACCTTATGTAACCACTGTTCTTTTGATTGTTCAAACTAGTGTGATCATTTTGAGGGTCATTTTTTTCATCATAGAATGTGTAACTTACTTAAGTTGGCATGTTTTGGTAAAAGTATTGTTAACTGTACACAAGAACGTCACTGATCACTTATTATATAAGAGTATAGTTTCCCACCCGTGCTCAAATTATTTCCATGATCAATATAATTCAATGTAAAAAAACTGTTTGAACATTCAATGCTTTTACATAGTAATTACAGCTGCTTTTTTACTAACTTGCGTTTGCAGGTTTCCATTAATAATTCGGAAGAAATAAATGCAAATGAAAATAAAAACGAGATTTAAACGACTCAGCGAATGTCAGAGAAGACAATTTCGTATGTTATCATAGGTTTCAACGTGTTTACATGAAATTTCTCTGCTAAGTTAAAATGGCTTTTAGCAACCTTCATGTTTCCTCCATTTGAAACACAATTCCTTGACTAATCCTTAATTAAACTGGATACAATGTCCTATCCTACGTGATCTTTTATAAAGTATGAGTGTGTGCAGATCGAAAAAAATGATAAAGAATAAATAATTGATAAATAAAGAGAGAATACATTTGGGACTTGATCGAATGAGGATAGCCAAAGATAGTACCCCTTATTTATCAAAAAATTCACTTCACGTGGCTCAAAAGATAATTGAAATATATGCGGTCATAGAATTTCAGACAAGTTATTAACCGATGCTGGACCAATATGAGAGTCATGTCCCCTGATTTTTGCCTCTTAAGGGTCATTACCCGAGTGTTGTAGTCAAGCTCACTATTGGAGCTCCAGTTTATTTACTTTCAACCGCTATTGCACGCTGTCTGCAAATGTTCCCATTTCAGTTTTAACAAGGTGCGGGAAAACAACAATGCCTGACTCTTGAACCTTGAAGAACAAAAATTGATGATTTTAAGATTTTTTTTTTCTTGTAGCTTCACCTATTATTGTGCTTTCATTAAACTGTGCCAGATCTTAGAAAGACAAAGACCTTGCTGTCTTTCTTGAATCAGCTGGAATTGTTGAAATACAAACGGTGCACGATATGTCGTGCATGACAGCGTTTTGCGTATAATGGCGAATTTGCAGAGGGTTAATATCATAATTAGATTTTGTATACCGGAAACGAATAAAACAGGTATGATCATTCGCCGAAGGTGAACTACCGGGGTATTTTACAACTTATAGGCAATGTTAGGGTTACCATATATGGCCATTGGAAATACTATCATTTACATTCTCTCTGATTTCCACGAAGGTAGAAGTGAAATATTTTATCAAGAATCTACAGGACAAAATGGTAATGTATGGTAATGATTTCTCCTAAAAAAAAAAAAAAAAAAAATTTTTTTTTTTTTTTTTTTTTTTTTTTTTTTTTTTTTATAAAATAATAAAAAAATTTTTTTAAAAAAAAAAAAAAAAAATTTTTTTTTTTTTGAACACGTTATCACCATGAATAATAGATACGCACGGCATAGTGTGGATGCCTCAGTCCAAGTTTGACACAATGATGGACCTTAGACCTTTCATTTTGCTCTTATCGTGACGATGTTAAGGAGACAAAATATAAAGACACCTTTCTAGACGGTTCTTGATTTTCATTTAAATCAATATACAGTAAACTCTGTATATAACGAACTCCTCGGGACCATTTATGTTCCTTATATCCGGAGTTTGTTTTTCATATAAAATAAAGAAGTGAAAAAATTCGGGCCACTAAATTTTGTTCCTTATAGCCGAAATTTCGCTATATCCGGAGTCGTTAAATACGGAGTTTACTGTAAATGCGTTACAAGCATGCTAGTTAAAAGTGAAAGTGATTAAATGCTATCAAATGTTTCCATTCCTGTTTGAAGTTTATTTCAAAGAACTTTAATCTTAATTCCTGACAACAATTGTTTAGAAAACTAAAAACATACAAGTAGGTATGTTATATTGATGTTCTGACTGGACCATCATTAGATCTTTCTGTCAAAGAACAATGTGCCTTGTTATTATCTTTCCATTTTCAATAGAGAACTGAATCTGTAATTATCATATAAATCTTTGGTACAATTATCTCAAACTCAGCAGGAGTCTTATACCAACTATGAGCTATTTTATTTCATTTTTGTGGTTTCTAAGTATTAAGCCAGTCCGTTTGTTACCTTTGTATGTGATCCCTCTATGAGGCCCGTCTCAATTTAGCATATCTGTTGTTGGAATTCTTTTAATTCATATTTATACAAGACGGATGATCAGTATTTTAGTATAATGCAAGCTAGTTATACGCCAGAGTGTGCTCAAAATCTCCAGAACAAACGAGCTATTAATTTATTTATATTACAGATACTAAAACCGCACATGTCTTATCAGCCTTTCTTCAATGAATTTCAAGCTGTTGAATGTGATAGATCAAATGTTAACTATATGATGTCCTGCCGATTATCTCATAAATCAATAAAACAATTCTTCAAATATTTATCGACGATACCTTTAAAAAGCTGTTTTATTACCCTTCCATAATATACGCGGTCTTCTGATTGGTCAACGATTCGTAAATAGATATTGATATTTACGGGCAAGCCGGTAATATACACTTGACATATCCCGTCACTGTACCCCATGCTAATAATACAAGTCTAGGCGGGTAATAAATCCCAATATACCACTTACTGCAGATTTCATAATAGCGCGCCGTTTCAGTGTTTGTTGCGTATCGATTGAATGCAGGTAATGAATGACTAAAGCGCCTGTGGGCGGAGCTACATTTTACACAGTACTTAGAAGTATGTGTCTGTGTGGACACAGGTCCATGACACAACTGAGAAAAAATATAAATCGGTCATATTATTTTAGGGCATTCGATAGTGTTTAGTCGGTGTTTACGTACATGGAGATCACTAACAGATACTGGTATTTCTGTGTGTGCTAGAGTCCCATCAAACAAAGGGATACACGCATACAACATGTACGTGTAAATCCGGTACAAGTGTCATTTCACCTACATACATGTAGTGTCGCAGAAGTAGAAAAAAGAATAAAAAAATATTGTTAATATGCATGCGATTTCGCTCTTTCATACTAGTTTGTCTATAAATTAAATGATCCGATCGCAATACTCGCTTAAAGCATGATAAAATACGACTATACTCCCAGCAAGCATGCTTTGCACGTGCATATTTGGCTTACAATACTGCTAAAATGATTCTGTCACTGAAATGATAATCTATGTAGCAAGAAATGTAGCAAAGACCGTTAAATTTTGTTTAGTTATCTGAAGACAGGATTTATATCTATCATATACACTTTTCACGATTAGATTATTTCTACAATCCCTGCTGAAGAACAGCGCACAAGTCATCAAAGTCGTTGCATAAAACTGGAGAAACCGTCACTGGAACCGGTAGTAAATGCAGCTTGCAAAAAAAAAATGTAAAACGTTTACCTATACCGGTAGTCCAAACATTTATCCCCTTATCATGCTTGTTTTTGACTTTTGATGTTTATTTTTTGCATCTTTGTTAGCATCCCTTTACTCAATGAATTTAAAAAGTGACATATCATAAAAGTGAAAACTGAAAATAATAAATGCAGGACCTATACATCACATTGCCAACAAGTTGACATATCGCCAGTACAAATGAAATTTACTCTTTGTTTTATAAGTACATTGTAGTTTCGTTCACTTCATTGGTGACGCTTACATGTACAATTGAGCCAAGTTTTGATGTTTCAATTTGTGCTTTTTTTATCGACAAACGATTTGACTTTTCGTAAGTTTGTACAGCGATACATTTACCTGTATCTGAGATGGTAAACGGAAGTTTGCTATAGAGTCTACTGTACAATGTATATAATTTACCGTTAATTGGTAATTTCTGTGGTCAGTCATTGATCTAGACATTTTTTTATACGAAAGTGGATTTCGGTTTTCTCGTAAATACAATATTTTCTTTGATGATGATGCTGATGATGTCGCTGCAGAAAGGATTCCCCGTATGAACAAATATATAGAAACGATGATTAGGTGTGCTATATTCTCTATAGGCTCAACAGTGATTCACGAATATAAGATGTCTTAAAAACAATTTCTAAACGCCCTGCAAGACTTAATGTTCTCGGAATCATGTTTGTAAAACGTACGACGTGCAAGTCAGATTCTATACAACCGTGTCTTCTAAGCACAGCAAACGTTTCAGAGACTAAGCCGATCAAAATTTTTATTACATAGATTTAGACTATATAACATAAAAGTATAAACTCGTTGTTTCGTGTTGATTATAGAACACTCAGTACAGTTCAGTTTCGTTTGTAAGAATTGAATGGAGCTTTTTTATGTTATAGTTTCAGTACAGCTGTTTTAAGAAATAAACTTTCGAAGTTTCAAATTAACCGATTTTATCCTTTATAGCTAGTATAAGAAATACACAAGCACTAGATTCATAAAAAATCAAATAATGTCGCAATGTGTAAACTTGGATAAAGAGTAGTACCATGGTACTCGGCGTGTACGATAGATAAAGGTATCGATTTGGGCGGAGCTAACTACAGAATGTGACATCGACGTCATTTACTACCTGTGTGTGATGCAAACACTGAAACGGCACGGTATTATGAAATCTGCAGTATATCTATCTGGGTTAATGTTTTGTTTCATACTAATCAATGTGACTGCGAAACTTCTTTCAGTTGCGTGAATTTATAAATATTCAACTAATTTTATTTACTACAGTTTACCAACCAGTAAAACGAATACCTGTTGCCAAGTAGGTTGGTATCGTCAAAATACCTCCTACCAGGTATGTAACCAAAGATAAACTGTCCGAGAGGCCATTTCTTATGTAATGGATACTTTACAGATTTTGTATTTTTAAAAGCAACCTAACTATTTTGCATAATCGATGGTATTTGAATCATTTGATATAGTAAACAGAATGGTCCATATGCTGATGTATACCGTACATGTATTTTTCGGTATAAGACTTAACTGTAGTTTGATACACCGTAATTATGCACGTACTAAAACGCGACATAAATATGTTCACATTGTCATTCTCAGTCTTCAAGCGTTATTTCAACAACTGATTTATCATCACTAAAAAACATTGAGATATTATATATAAGTAAGAATTTATCGGGAAAAGGTATACACATATAACTCAAAATTTGACCGCTCAGAAAGTAAATTTATTGGAACATTCTTTTCTCTCTTTCAGACATAACAAAACGCTGTGGAAAGCTCTAAGTATTGTATTTAAATATGTTAAGGAGTAGCTTGCCGTGCAGTGTATGAAGGGCTAGAACATATGACACCGCAGCTAGAGGCTATAAGTTCGAATCATACAAGTACAAAAATGTAGCATTTGAGTGGAGGCGCCTCAGTAGGCGGGATCACTGGTTAGTTTTCCGAGATAATTGATACGAGTTTCAAATTTTTTGGCGATAATGGGTAGAAAATAAGTTACCTTTAAGTTATGGCTTCACCTTGTGTTAGTTTCCTGAGACAAATCAATTAAAGCATTACTATCAAAAGTGATTAAATCTTAATATTTTAAAACTCTTCTGTTACATCAGCTAATAACTCTGTCGCAGATACATCACATGTATTAAATATATTAAATTTTAGTAAAAGACCTGTAATTTAAAATGCATATTTAGTTCCTCTGTATACAAACTATTTGTTAAAAATAATACACTAAAATAACAGATGTTGCCGCTTTTAATATACGAGGATCGTTCATTAATTTTGTTGCATGTTGCAACTATTCCCACAAAATGTTTCGTTTTCATAATGTGTCTATGCAGTGAACTCTTTGTTCAGTTTTTAAGATATATATTGATACCATTTGTTTCGAAATCGAGTTATTATTTACAGCAATTGAAAGTGTGTGCATTCATATACACAATTATGGTATATGAAGTTTGTGGCGAAATTAGCGGAAAAGGTATTTGTTTAACATCAGCAAAAAGTCTTATGATGATAGTATATAATACGCTTGCCGTACAAACCTCTATAAAATGTGTAACCGTCTCATTACATATTACTGTATTTTCATCTATGTTAAAGCGTGTTTACACGGTTAACTTTTCAGAAGAAAGATTAATAATTTCTGTCATGAGCACGAGGTTCAGGTGAACGTGGCTCTGCCGAGTTCCCGTAAAACAGTTACCCGAGGTGACGGATATATTTCCATCTGAGCCAAGTGTCTCATGATGGAAACTTTTTCTTGCATGCCGTCTTGCATTTTAAAGTAGATTTCTTAATGCAAACTTATCAAAATGATGAATTATCATGAAAAACAAACGATTTTCCGACGTTGTGTTTGGGAAATTGACGTCACAATGTTTATAACGTTACGTCATAAGTGATTCACGAGAGTCGTCTGGCATAGGAGGGGTGCCAGACCGGTTTTTCCGGCATGGGCAAAATCACCGGAAATGCCGATCCGATATGCAAGAAAAGTATTTCTGGTTTGATGTTAAACTATTTCTGTAATAATTTATGCCATAAATTGTAGCTAGGTATGAAGAATTATACCAACCCATTTCTACTTAGAATTTTATAATGGGATCTTCTGACGTCCAGTTATGGGCAAATAGGGATACTTTTCAAAGTTAAGATGAAATGGCTGAAATCGGTTCATGTATAGATAGAGTGGATATCGTTTTGCAAGGAAACAGCCTAAAAGCAGCTTCACAGCGAAGGACAGTGCTCTGTTAAACAGTGACACCAAAAGCTATATTCGAAGCACTATTTTGGAAATGGTTTACACGATATTAAGAAATTCAAAATGAATCCTAATTGTCGTATAAAAAAGGTGGAAATATTGAAGTTCATATTTGAGAAAAAATTGACAAAAGCAATTTGAGGCACGTTGTACCTTAAATCTCATACAGTTGTATCGATTGTATTTTATTTGACGCTATCAATCAATGGCGACCTCATATAAAAACTACTTTCTGTTTGCAATATCAAACACACGATTACAGCGTCCGTGCTATAACACGCACACATGCTAAATCCAAGGTAGAAAAGGCTGGACACAAAATATGATTAGTGTTGGAAAAGTATTCGTTTGTGACGGAAAATATTTATCAACTTAAAGACAATTGTGTACAAATCAACTAGTAAGTACGAGTTATAAAACTATTTTTTTTCAATTTAAATGATATGCCCCTTATAAAAACAGGCGCAGTTCAACTTTCATTGCATTCATTCGATGAATGACTCCAAAGACATGTAAATTCACTTCTCCAAGATATTCTCGAGATATTGTGTTATTTTTGTATGAGCAATTTCTCTGTTATAGCGATATCCTAACCCAAAACGAAAATATCTCGGAATTCGCTCAAGACGTCACTTGAATATTTTGAATAGTTTAAAGCATGCTAAAGATGTATAATCTAAAACCATGCTCAGACTCTACTTCAAAAGGACTATTTATGGACTCGTTAGAGAGAAAAAACGAATGTGCATTTCTGAGCTCTTTCAATTTGTTTAGATGCTGTTCAAATTGAAAATTTAAATTCTTGGATTCTTTCTTTTTTAGATCAATATACATATATTTCGATGAAAACTCAATGATATCGATAATCCATTTAAATGCCCAAATAATGATGACGGAATCGATACGTTTTTAATTGTTAAAACGAGTCTCTCCATATTTGTGTCTGCTTTGCGGGTGAATAACACACTATATTTTATTTTGTGAAAAATTGTCTGAATTGAAATTTCCACCATGTCTCAATTTTAAACAGTAACCATGTTAAGAGATTTTTATTTTACAATATGGCTATACTTTATCTAATTTTAAAACTTTGAATAGCGTAAACTATAATCATGGTAATTCCATTATCTTGTTCAACAGGGCTTGTATAAAGCGCTGTAGCGCTGATTATTGCGGCACATGTGGTAAAGAATCCACTCGATAAAATACCTAGTTACTTCAATATGTCAACTAGAGCAAATAGGATATATTATAGCTATCGGTGTGCAGTGATTTTAATAAGAAGAAACACACACGATCAAATTTATTTGATCTAAAGTAATATTCCACATGACTGAAAAATGTATGAAAATAGTGGTAACGATTAAACCTGTGCGCCCACATATTTTGCTCAAAACAATCTCTTCAGAGACGATTTTAGTATCTCTAAATTAGAACACACTGAATTTGAACCAGAAATGGGTGAACATTATAGAAAAATACACTGTAGTTGTTACATAGAAATATGCATTGCAATTTAATATAGAGAGTTACAAAGGCGTTTGAATTCAGTATTATAATCATCAATTTGAAAGTATTTAGTAGAAATTTTTTGTTTTCGTAAGCTTTTATCTATATATAAAATTTTAGGTTTCAACGGGATGTTTGAGATCTGTATATAGTCTAAGGAAAAGTTTTCTCTCCAAACTTTAGCCAAATTGTGAATGAGCCACTTTAAAGATGCATACTCTAAAAGTCAGAATACTTTATGGATGAATGTTCAGTTCTCAAGCGCGACGGGATGAAGGGGGGACATTTCGAACACTGTAAACCTATATCAACTTTCAGGCGTCGGAATTAACGTTTTTATCGTGAAAATATTTGTCTCTGCTTTAATTATTACCTTAATTCATTTCAAATTATACTTTTCCTTTCTGTTTTATTCAGCAATAGAACGTGTGTATAAGAAAATAATATTAATGTTAATTAAATTTGCATGCAAGTTGTTGTTGCTACGGTGATATTTGTAAAAATCGTCGCCTTAGTCTAAAAATGTCCTATCTACCATTTTGTAAAAAATGAGATAATTATTACATATACGACTTAATCTAACTTTTCTCTGTCTACCAAAACTTTCTTTTGTACATCGACGTCATAGAAATTGAGATCCCGACTATGTATTTGCTCTATGTCCACTATAATACGAGGTACTTGGTCTGTATTTGATCACATCTCCACCTCTTACATCAATTTTAGTCTAAAAATGTGTTGTAGCCAATCAATGTAAAGATTCTTAGTCACATGACTGAATATGATCTTAGAATGA
Source organism: Saxidomus purpurata (assembly GCA_022818135.1). Lineage (NCBI taxonomy): Eukaryota > Metazoa > Mollusca > Bivalvia > Venerida > Veneridae > Saxidomus > Saxidomus purpurata. The sequence goes on from JAFMSR010000014.1 coordinate 41,563,751, forward strand.
GTTTGCACTAACTCCAGTTTTAACAACAACAACAATGCTGACAAGAAGTGAAACTACTTTTATGAAGGCACAAATCTGGATATTTGAACACCACATTAGTGTTGTTTGAAAGCAGTCGGTATTCCATCCGATAGATTTATCTTTTTCATAAAATATCGTTATGATTTTAGGTTGTTTTTCATGTTTTGTTAATATATATTAATGCATACAATTCGGATAATCGAATTCGAATACTAAACGTCTAAACATATAAGAGATAGGTAAAATTAGAATGAAGTAATTGCCTGCTTTCATATGGGAAGTGTTACCCAGATCCCCGTTGTGAAGTGTCCAATTTCTTTTATAATCGAAAGTTACATATTTTTGACATGACTGGGAACTTTGATTAAAAAAATGGCAGACACTATTACATTGAATGAGCAAACTGCAGGTTGTGGTCCGAGTGAATTTGCAAGTGCTGTTTCTATAATTTGAGAGAAAATTGTAGATAAATATCCTAACGAGAAAAATAACTTTATGGTGCGAATCCTGCTTTCCTTAAAATAGAAACAAAATCATCTGCTATGCAATAAATTGTTCCATCACAGACACCCTGAAGTAAGAGAAATTATCAAAAACATTAGTTTTAGTATTCTAGTATACAAGAAAAAGACATATTACATTCCCATATTAAGAAAAAGCTCAGGGTTTCAAATTATTATAGTACATTAAACTTCATAACAAAGCTTAAACAAGTTCGTCCAAACAAAATGTTTGTTACTCAGCTAAGGGAGATGAGATGTTTTGATTTCCAAAGTGCTACAGCCACAGTTATATAAAACAGGTTCCGTTTCTAATGGTGAAAGCTTTGAAACATGTCAATGGTCTGCCGTTCCATTATTTTTCAAGTCTTCTTTTGATAAGGTTTATGTTGAAGTACCGGTAAGTATTCTTAGGAAAAATAGGTCCTAAGAAAAAGCAAAAAGGTTCGTGAGGCAAAACAATTGCAATTAAAGTCAAACATGTCTGATGAGAAGACAAAGGATATTGAAAGCATGTAAAGATTTATGCCAGAAGAAGATCGTATTTTCGTGAAAGATTTGTCAAATTCAGAAAAGTCTGTTAAAGATGCTGATACTCTGAACACTAAAAGACAATATATAGCTGTTGCCGGTTTTGTCTACACAGTATGCTTCATGTATAATGGCATTTACGAAGATGGTTACTATGCTTTAGTAAAATGATATAACAGTTGATATATACAATGTAGTATAAAATAACATTGACTTTAAATCGTTCCATGCAGTACTCATGCAAAGATTCGAAGATGGAATCCAGCAGAGCTTATGCAATGGTGGTTTGTCCATCATCCGCCCTACTGTTTGTCCGTAAACATTTCCTTGATAACACTCTACATGTCACAGTTTTCATTTGGCTTTCGTGAAACATGTTCAGAAGGTTGCCTGTAGGTGGTCCCTACTGTCTTAAGGGGATTGGGTTAAAGGTCAAGGTTACAGTGACCCAGACTTTGAATATTATTTCAGCTTGATCTTTTGAGATGTAATTACCAACAACGGTCTTCGAACTTCATATGAAGATTGGTCTAACTGAGTAGATAATCCCTACTGTGTTTGGTGGCAGTGGGTCAAAGTCAAGGTCACAATGTCCTCTGTTAGCGTTATCGTGATAATACTCCAAAACATATTCACAAATGTTCCCAGTGGAGCGACACTGGCCCTTATGAGCGTCTTGTTGTTTTTTCTGTCCACAAAATGGACACAAAACTTAGAATGTCAATGTTTGCATTTTTAAAACATGTTGCTTTATTTCGCGTTGTTCCTGTTTAACTTTTCATGATGTGATTCCGTTCTTGCAAAGGAATATAACAAGGTGTTGTTTCAAATTTAAACATACAATATATTTTAGAGAGATTGGATTATACATTTTCAATTAAAGATTGACGTGGCATAGTTGTTCGTACTGTTCTGAAAAGTTCCCAAAATCGTTTTAACAAACGCTTACTGTAAACATAAAACCATGTGTTTAAAATTAATAATTTTATATAAAAGGTCTTTTTAATTTGCCGGACAATGTGTTGGCCTAATTTGATAATTTCTTCGTCAAATGAAAGAAAAATGATGAGCAAGCGTAGATATGTATGAAAGGTCGTACCGCTTTAAGCTTCGAAGGGAGATGGTTGACCCAAAACACACAAACAAACAAACAGCTGTATAGGCTGAATGTGCCCATATGGGTTTTAAGTCAGTTTGGGCTATCAGTAATTATGTTTGACGGAACGTTTTCATTCAAATCAAATGCTGATTAGTCACTATTAGAATACGGTAACTCCACATAATAATGTAAATGTTAACAGTACATTGATCTATCTCCAGAAGAGTACTTTAAGAGTAAGTATTTTTCATTTAGCTTTGCCTTTTTGCTCTATCTCCAAATATTTTTTTCATTTTTCTCAAAGCTCATTTGACGTAATGAAATATTGCTATGTGTCACTGTTTCATATAAACACTGACTGTCGAACTAAAAAGTATCACTTAAGTGGGACGTAACAGATAAAAGTTATGAAAGTTGTTGAAAAGTTCAATATCATTTTTCTCAGAATAGCAAAATTGTAGATAGGACATTTTTAGAATAAGGCGACGAAAAACAAATTTGTTTTTTTAAGTGAAAAATAAATTGTAGTTTGGTCATACTTTATTATTATTTAGTTTCAAATTTAAGATTTATAGAATAATAAAGTATCTTACGCTTGGAATGTATTTTTCTTGGTGTTTTGACGCTTTTTCTCAACAACATTTCAGTTATATACAAGCGGGCACGTACAGTGAATGTGCATTGGCGTTTATTATCTTTTGATTTTTAAATCAATAGCTTTAATGCATATACACATTTTACGTCAGTCAAACGTAAATCTCCGCTAGATTTAGTTGAGCATTTAATACCTGACAAAATTCCTACACAGTAGTTATGCTTACTGGCTGAATACAAGCACACTAAAATCATAAAATAAGTGGCCAAAAATAATTAAACTGTTGAATAAAGTTATTCTTGACTACGCGCCCTTGTATATGTATAGACTAATACTATGGACTAATTGATGAATATCACTCAGACTTTAAAAAAAAAACGTTTTGAAGTCAACTGCTGTTTGTTTCAAGTGACAAGAATAGAAACGTAACAAAGTCACGACTGGGAAGCAATAAGCACAGATTTATTAGTAGAATGCGTTATTGGACATAAGAATCATCAAATTTACAACGACACCAACTAATTGAAATCTAGAATTTAGGCGTCATTTGCGTTTATGGAAATCAAATGATATCAAAACATTTGACGTTAAAGCAGTTCAATACTAACATATCTCTTGATACAGAAACAATAATGTTAGAAATGGAAAAAAACACCATATAGATGAAAGGTACTATCATGGATTTATATCAGTAACTACTTATTGGATTGATTTAAAACTCCATTAAAGTCTTAAGGGTGTCAAAATGTCACGTTAGATAACTGTTGTGGGAATTTAATTCAAAGTATGGCCATTGTTTGACTTAGAAAAGTTGGTTAAGGTTTTACATGCACGGTACTATCATGCACATATCTAAGTAACCACTCATGGCATTGATTTAAAACTTCAATTTAGTCTTAATATGTATCAAACAGTGAGGTTAGATATCTCCTGACTGATGTTATCATAAATAATGGCCCAAAGGCTTGTTGAATTTAAAAAGTTTGGTTAAATTTTTGCATGTAAGCGAGATACTATTAGGCATTTATCTAAGTCATTATTGCTGGAATTGATATAAAACTTCTTTATGATGTTCGGGGGTCTTTAACAATCAAGTTAGAATACTCTTGACTGAATAATTACAAATAATGGACTTTATAATGACCTAAATGAACTTAAAATATTTGTTAATGTTTGCATGCATATAATATTACAAAATGTATACATATATTGCAGTAACAACTTGTGGGATTGGTTTGAAACTTCATTAAAATGTCTTCAGAGGTGTCAAGTTAGATAACGCTTGTATTAATTTGATTCAAATTATTGCCTTTGTTTGACTTAGAAACTTTGGTTAAAGTTTTGTATGCAAGTTACTATCATGCACATATCTCAGTAAACAATCATAGAATTGATTTAAAACTTCAATTTAGTCTTCAGGTATAAATCAATCAGTTTGATAACCCTTGACTGCAGTTATTATAAATTAAGGCCTTTATTTAACTAAGAAAGCTTGGTTTAAGTTTTGCGTGCATGGTAAACCGCGCACATACTTCACTTACTATTGGAACTAAGCAATAGTGTACAGGGGTATCAAACAATTAAGTTACAATAGATAATTTTGAACTTTCAGTTTTTCTAGTTCACACTTAAAGAGTCAACAGAACTTTGTGTTGCTACTTACTGATTGAAAAAAAAAAAATTTGCAAATACTGAGTATGACTATGCTGTCTTACGCACAGTTTTTGCTATAATGCAGATTTTCTTTCACAGAAATGTCAGACAATCCAAAACAAACAACAAACTATGCGGGATTTACGGTGTTCTTCATTGACGTTGCAACAAAAACTGTCTTGAAGGTGTTCTACAAATATTTAGGCGGAGACGATTTCCACGTTAATGCATTTCTGTCTTCCACGCACGTGAAAGAAACGCTAAAGAATGTAATTCCAAATCGGCTGCATATTGTCTGTTCGGGCAAAGCAACTCCACGCTTGTTTGATATTTCAATCCTAATCAACATACTGACATGTGAAAATCTAAAGCTCCTGGATCCTCCAACGACTGGATGGAAAGCAAATCCACCAGGAACAGACGTTTCTACAGCTTCTGATCTCTTGCGTTTGCGCCGAATAAGAAATAAAATTGTTGGGCATCGACATGAGGCAAAATTAAACAACGAGGAATTTGAAAAGATGATGAATGAAGTCGGAGATATTTTGAAAAGAATTATAAAGGATCATGACCCAAGTAATACACATCTTGAAAGAAGGATTTGTAGGTACAAAACTATGGAAGTTGTCCTACCCCAAGTCATAGAGAAATATTTTGTCAAGTTACAGGAGTGGCGTGATGACTTCAGAGAGCAGGTTTGATTTTTCTAACATAGAAAATTACGGGCACAATGCGTGATTAAAATACCAACTTTAAAGTGACAGGGTAGTTAACATCCTGTTACACCGTTTGAACGAATATGACTTACATAACTTAAATTTCATGACGAGAAATGTTTGATTATTGTGAATAACATTTAGAACTGAACAACAAATAAACTTATTAATGATACAAGAATACAGACTATATACCCTCTCAGTGTTTACGATCAATAATAATATGAATTTCTCCAAAAATCGGACATGACTCAAAGCCAATCCGACATGAGAAGCCTTTCAAATCGGTATGCTTCTCACATTTTGGCCCAGTTTTATCTTAATATGTATAAGACGTAACATGTATGAGATTTGTCCAAACACAGCAACAATATTTAATCGTAAGAATATCGGTCAGTCTTTCTTAACAAATCAATGTATATCTTTTTAGGAACATAGACCGTTTTAGAATTACTATTTTCTTTAAAGATCAGTTGAAATGCTTGAAAATTAGCAAAGGGTAGGATAGAAACACTGATGTAAGAAAATTAGTCAACCCTACTACCACATCCATGGCATGAAATTGGTAAAGTAAAAGAACGGGATTCTGAGCTACAGACAATTTAACTTAAACCAAATTTGTTATGAAAAGTTTTTTTGTGCTTTACTTATTTGCTGTTAATTTGCTTATTGGCGTCTTTTTGTCACAATTATATCATATTTTGAAGAAGCAGGGGTCGTATTCCAGGAGCATCTAAAGTGATTTCTTAAGTATTTTAACATAGGTACAAAAATGTTAATGATTATAATTCGCTTAAAAGTGAATGATTGTGTGTAATTTCATCATCATTATAGAAAATGGCCATGGAAGCTTTAATACATTTTCAACATGCTGCAAAGCACATTCTCCATTTTGAATTATATTCTTATGGAAATTAATAAGTTTAAGGAACATCTTAAGATTTGACTTAAGATGCTGCTGGAATATGACCCCAGATCGCATAACTTAAACGTATGAAGAAACCGTGCGACTTAAAACATCGTCGGACACCCACGGTTGTTGAGTCCGCTACGCTCCATACAAAAGAGTCAACAGCCGTGGGTGTCCGACGATGGACTTAAAGCAGCCTCTCATCACAAAAATGTTGAATACCGAACTAAATAGGGTATGACTAATGTATTAAACATTTGCATTATTTTTAAAGTTTACTAGCTGAACACGTTAGAACGACATGCTATAGGGCGTAACTATGAGGTATGTTTTTGAAAAAAGTTTAAGTTATGTTCATCAGAAACTTCACTTTTATAATTTCATTTTGTTCTTTTCAATTTCGTTTTCAACTATTTGCTGCTTTGATATGTACATGTTATTTTCAAATTATCATGTTGTAAAGACAATAATTTTATATGCTTTCAGACTCACGATTGTATGTATTTATATTTTCCAACAGGTAAATAAAGCACTGGATGGGATAACGGGTATGTTGTAGAACGCAATATGTCAAACTTTACAAGAGTGCGCTTTCGTGGTCGAATAGTGAAAGTAGCTGACTTATAACTATAACATCTCAAAGATTCAGGGTTATGAGTTCGAGCCCTGTTACCGACCGTGTTTCTTTATGTGAAAAAGTTGGCAGAATTCTTACCGATAAAAGGGGCCTAGTACTGGTTCATTCCAGGAATGATTAGAGTAACCTTTCGCCTGTAATGACTAAAAGCACAAGAACAACGTTTTTATAAAAAAAAATCAACATAATTTTACTTCTTTCTCTGTTTTGTTTTCTAGAAGTAATAACATCTTCACAGATTGGATAAGTTAATAAAACAATGGACTTGCAGAAAACATGAGTAATGATTTCTTCGTGCAATGCTTAAAATTGATGTTTGTAGTATGGAGCAAATTACTTTATTCGCAGAAAGATGAAGTACATTTAAATTCTGCTTTCTTCCTCTTTACTGTATAATTCTTCTGTTCATTCAGGTTTGAAGATTTTCTTTGAAAACGATGACGATAAATACAAAAGATATATCATGCTTTTGTCGGAAGGCGGGAAGCTTGTACTATCTGTTTATCTTCAAGCAGCCCTGAAACAAATTGGAGAAAGCATTGAGCAAATGCTTGATAGAAACAAAGAAAGTTTGAGGAAGCAACTTGTCGATCAAGACATGATAAACCAGTTGTATGCCCCTACCACAGATGGTGCAACTACAGTTAACACAGACATTGATACATGGGGACTTTCTGTTTTAGCTAACGTTATTTTAACTGTTTTTGGTTCATCCATTAGAAGAAATGAAAAGAAAAATATTGAAAGCCTTATGAAAGCAACACAAAATGTGGCACAGACGAAAAAACTAGCGATAGTCAAGGACAGGTTCGCTTATCGCTGTGAAGATCTGGTCCATAATATATTGACTTTGTCCGAAAGCCTTGATGAAAACACAGAATCTCAGGTGGAAACGATATTAAGCAGATACAGATCAAACACGGAAGATGTAGGCAATGTTGATGAACACTTGAAGAGAATTGGATGCCAGGGATTTGTTAGTTTCATTGATATTTACAATGGTATGTTTGCAGCCGGGAAAAAGTTTTGTCTTGTAATAAAACAAAGGAATAAGTAAACCTTGTGTCACACAGCCTCGTTATTGCAGACCACGAACTTTGAGACATATATCATCATATCCCATACAGTATACATTTTGTACATAAATACAAGTTTTCTATTTGATAAGTATATATTTTACTTCAACCGCTGATTTTATCTTTATAACAAAATAAGATATTGCTAACTGAACTAGAAACGGAAATAATCTCCTGTTTTTTTTCTATCACGGTGTCATAGCTTAGCGTTAAAGTCAAATGCACATTTCTGTCTTATACTTAGCTGATATGTTTAAGAAAAAAAGAAAATTACATAATAGATGAATGGCTTAAACGTCTAATTCTGAACTAAATATTATATTTTAGCCTCTGTTAAGGAGTACAGAGAAGTACTTGAACAACTCAAAGATGCTGACCTGTACTTTGACGACCCTCGAGGTATAATTTTATTTACATGTACATTAATTATTTGCCTCGAAATAAATTTGATATTTATATGTTAAAAGTAACTATTCTATAAATAGTATGAGGTAAGTGTAGTGCCATCACTATCATTATAAATATGCAAGTAATGGTGACTATTCAATTATTTACTGACGAATAGAACTTTTGCATGCGATTGTCTTACATATTTTTACATACCATGGTTTCTGGATTCTTTTCTAGTTCTGAAGTTGAAGATTGTTTTGGTTTGCGACGACGAAGAGAAAAAACAACAGGCTGGGCGTGAACTTACAACCTTTGTACAGGACGCCATCAAATACTCCAGCGAACGACACAGACAGGCACACGGTGTGCCTATTCCAGAATTATCAAAAATGATAAACCGCTTAGAAAACATGCCTACTGTCAAACTGTTAGAAGTTAAGGAGCACTGTGTTATTTTATCAATAACTTGTCAGTCGAAACAGAGTAATTTGGAGCTAATAGACTTCATAGAAAGTTCAGTCTTTCGCAATTATCTGACGGGGATTTCAACTTATTTTGAGTTGAAATATCAAGATATGTTCATCGTTAAGGGACACTTTACACTTGACAGTCTGCAAATGGCCCTCCCAGGTGAATATTTGTTATTGGCTTCACATTCAGTACATTTTAAGTATGTTTTTAAACTTCATCTTCAACTCTACATTATGATGTATACAACTATTATGCATGATATCAAATTGGAAGTCGAGTAATCGGAAGACTTCCAAAGTTGGTAGCTGTTGAAAACATTAGTAAATTTAATTCACAGTTCCCGAAATATTCTAAAGACACTATCCAACCGGGATTAATGATAGACACACATTTAGAAAAACGGTTAAAATGTACTGATATTCATCTCTCAATTTTCGATTATCATATGTTTTGTTTGTATGTACCTTGCCTTGAAAGTTATTTGTCATAAAAGTAGACATAGAACATCTTCTTACATTGCCAACCGTCTCAGATATAACAAGCTAAAAAGAAAAATTGATTTGTTTTGACAGAATAACCCTTAATTACCTGGTTTTAAGAACATGAACGGAATAGAAATTATCCGTATTCATATTTAATTAATCAATATCTACGACATTGTTAGTATAAACGGCGCATTTATCATAGTGAGTTGCATTGGCCCGTATAATGTACTACAGAAAAGATATGTGATACCTGTCCTGTATGTACATGTATTTATTTACTTTATTAGTTGTCTGTAATAGTTTTTATTTCAGACCGAATGGAATCGAAAAAGAATATGAGTATCGAAGTGCCAATGTCGTATACTTCATCAGAAGGTATGAGACAAGTTTTAGAATACTTTGACATTGAAGGCGCTAATAGTTTCAACTCGGTCGCAGAAAGTCTGTCAAAACGTAATAAGACAAATGTATCTCTGAAGTTTTCCATCGAACACATGGAATAGAATGATGGTGGTAAGAAATATTTAAAAAAAATGGTTCCCAAATTTGTTTAGTGTTTTTTTCACATTCAATAAAGAAAGAGCAGTTTTTTCGTTTAAAATAATGACAATAAAACATTATTGTACATGTACTTGCAAAATGGCCGTCACTTTGCTCAGAGGCAGATTTTGAATTGTCTGTTCAATGTCACAATTATTCAAAGAGGACAGTCGTATTATTTTAAATCATATTAAACTGTGTTCACTGTTGAATTGTTAGGATTTGAAAATTCGAATTAAAGGATATATTTCATGCATGTCTATTGTTAACTTAATTGTATGCATTGAAATCAAATTCTAACACGTTTTAATTAAGTTTTTAAGAATGTAACCTTAATTTTAAAAATTTAATTAATTTAGTGTTAGATTACGAAGAGAAATTGCATGCAACAATTCGCATTGTCTCTGAGGACTAATGGTCAACTTATGCTATTGTGAGCGTTCTCGAGCCACAATTTCATGATTGTGATTGCACATACGTTGTGTAAGTTTCCAATTGACGTTGAAGTAAATGTACAAAACATGGGATATTTTAAAACTTGTCGTAAATAGTTACTATGGAACAACCTACAGACAAGTTTAAGGCTGATTAAAATGCATTTCATTTTTAGCTGATACTGTATTTTGTTGTTGTCAGTTCCATTCTCTTTCAGGTGTTTCTGAAGTTCTTTTGTACCAGAGGAAAGTCTCAACATACTTGGAAGGAACCCATGGACCTTTAACAAAGGTACGTGTTGTACTACTATAAAGAGGAATAGCTGATATAAATATGTTATTGCCAGAACAGCCAAGGAAGACGGATAAACATGCAATAAATCAGACTCTGTTGTTGATATTCTAGATTATGAAAGTTATGCAATTGATTTTTGCTTCCTATAACTGAAACGTAAGTCGTTCCTCTACTGTACCTTTCCTTGACATTATCAAGACTTGCCACTTTACCATTACATTTCTATCTTTAATGCATTCAATCTTTTAATTGCATTGACAATACACTTTGTTGTTATAGGGACCATTGACTGTCGGTAGTGTAGAGAATGCAGAACTAAAACGCCATAGGTAAGATTGCCGATAACAAACATTAGGCATCATATATGTTTCCAGTTAAAAAGATTGCTGAGTTAGACTCTCTTTGGCTGCAACGAAAACATACATCATCTGGTTACACCTTAGTTATCCATTTTGTAAGGACTGTTGAACTAAAAGTTTATGAAAGTATACATAAAGTCGATGATGGAAGTGTTAGACTTAGTTTGCGCCTATCAAAATATACTATTGTTTTGGTGAAAAACAGTGATTATAGGGTTAGCAAAATCGTCAAATCTTATTCTGCAACCGAAAATGGCCGGAATGGGGAAGATGTCTGCATGATATTTTAGTTGAGTGTACATGTACTACTGTATTTTATCTCCAGAGAAATATCAATGCTGTTAAAATCCATTTGAAAAAATCAATCGAGTAACTATTATACAGTAATTGATATATAATCGTATTCTTGTCATGTATAGAACGCCATGACCTAAAATTACTTAAAGTGAAAACGTTTTGCTGACATAGAGTATATAATTTGATATTAAATTTCTCCTGCAGGTCTCTGACTGAAGAACTGTTGCAGGAGGTAAGATATAGACACATTTTAACAATGAGTCACGACAAAATATGTAGTTAGTTATGGGATTCTTGAATACCATGTTGTTGCAGTCAGTACTGTTGGAAGAAAATGATCGTACAATGACTCGGGTCTAATTTAAAGGTTAAATAGCCATAAACATATAACTATTTTTTAGGAATTTGCATAAGGATTGTCATCGGTTTATATGTATCCTGATATGATTTTATTCAGCAAGTTTAGAAATGAAAATAAAAAAGAACAGCAGAGAACTTTTCCGTGTCATTTGTGAATCTATGAACTGTTTGTAAATCTGAAAGACATATCAGTTCTTTCTTTTTTATTCATAATTACGATTTAAACTACACTTTTTTCAGATTAAAAAATTACAAATCCAATTACAAGTATTAGCCGAAGAACGTCTCCGTCAACGGTACGAAAATGAAAATACCAACCTAATTGCAAGAGGATATCCTACTCGGGACTTGTTTGACAGGTTCTACATGATTAGCTGTGTACTTGTACTTGTATGCATCTGTAAGGTACTCCAGTATAACGTATGAGAAGGCTGAAGCCTGATAGACGAACCACTGATCCTTGAATACCTGATGAACGAACTACTGATCATTGAATACCTGATAAACGAACTACTGATCATTGAATACCTGATGAGCGAACTACTGATCCTTGAATACCTGATGAACGAACTACTGATCATTGAATACCTGATGAACGAACTACTGATCATTGAATACCTGATGAACGAACTACTGATCCTTGAATACCTGATGAACGAACTACTGATCATTGAATACCTGATGAACGAACTACTGATCATTGAATACCTGAGAAAACAAACTACTGATCATTGCATACCTGAGAAAACAAACTACTGATCATTGGATACCTTATAAACGAACTACTGATCATTGCATACCTGAGAAAATGAACTACTGATCATTGCATACCTGAGAAAACGAACTACTGATCATTGCATGCCTGAGAAAACAAACTACTGAGCATTGCATACCTTAAAAACGAACTACTGATCATTGCATACCTGAGAAAATGAACTATTGATCATTGCATACCTGAGAAAACGAACTACTGATCATTGCATACCTGAGAAAACGAATTACTGATCATTGTTTACCTGAGGAAACAAACTACTGATCATTGCATCCCTGAGAAAACGGGCTACTGATCATTGCATACCTGAGAAAACGGGCTACTGACCATTGCATACCTGATAAACGAACTACTGATCATTGCATACCTGAGAAAATGAACTACTAATCATTGCATACCTGATAAACGAAGCACTGATCATTGCATACCTGCGAAAACAAACTACTGATCATGGCATACCTGAGAAAATGAACTACTGACCATTGCATACGTGATAAACGAACTACTGATCATTGCATACCTGCGAAAACAAACTACTGATCATCGCATACCTGAGAAAATGAACTACTGACCATTGCATACGTGATAAATGAACTACTGATCATTGCATACCTGCGAAAACAAACTACTGATCATGGCATACCTGAGAAAATGAACTACTGACCATTGCATACGTGATAAACGAACTACTGATCATTGCATACCTGATAAACGAACTACTGATCATTGCATACCTGAGAAAATGAACTACTGATCATTGCATACCTGATAAACGAAACACTGATCATTGCATACCTGCAAAAACAAACTACTGATCATGGCATACCTGAGAAAATGAACTACTGACCATTGCATACGTGATAAACGAACTACTGATAATTGCATACCTGCGAAAACAAACTACTGATCATGGCATACCTGAGAAAACGAACTACTGACCATTGCATACGTGATAAACGAACTACTGATCATTGCATACCTGCGAAAACAAACTACTGATCATGGCATACCTGAGAAAACGAACTACTAATCATTACATACCCTCCTGAAAACGCATTGACTCATCCTCGCATCGCTCGGCTTTTCCTATGCCTTGAATCTTGATGATCTTAACAATAATTGCCTTTGTATATGTGATATAAGTCTAATGTTTTCTATTTTAACAATGCTACAAAAATTTGACAGTTTACCAGAATTTTACGGTAACCGTATATCTAATAAAATGCATAATAAAAGATTTACTTGTTATAAAAATTGCTTTGTCAAATAAGTGATGAAACTAAACGTATGTTGCTCTACAGTACACCAATGGCTTTAACTGTCAGAATGGTTGAGTGTAACGTTGAGTCCTAAAAAGCCAGACTTAAACCACACTATGTCCAATTTTTTTTCACAGCAAAGCTTATAATTTTCAAGAATCCCGCAAAAGTTGGACGAGAAGTTGACCATGAATTCAATCTAAACGGCTTAATGCTGGTCGTTCGTACACACGTATACACTTCCTATGAGGGCATCGGCTTACCTTTTTCAACATAATTACAACTGTCTAGTTTTGACAAGAAAACATTAATTATCACACATTTAATACATATGTTTTATCTTAAAGCACCGAAGTAATAAAGACTAGACTCACATAACATTCAAGTTTTTATTTTCAACATTTTGCATCATAATTTACTCTTCAAGACCAACTTATTGAATGAAAACAGTTCGTTCCTGTATAAAGATAAAACAAATAAATTAAAAACCAAATTGTTTTTGGTATTCTACCAACTACATGTATATATATTCCCATGTGATCGAAAATATTTTTGGTTGTGAAGGCACACATTCCGGTACATACGTCGACTCTCAAATATTCAATTTAATTTGATTTTAGGAAAGGTTATAAGAATTACTGTAAACCACGGTTCCTATTTCTGAAACTCACACAAAAGTTTTCAGTATAATGTCCTCCAGACACAATATTAAGTTTCTTGGTAAAACTTTGAAAAACGGCAAAGTTAACATCGCATGTTGAAAGGAGAAACTCGTGTGTGCTTGTTTCCGAAATAAATGTGTTCAGGCAATGTTTTAAATACGTCAAATGGCTTTTTTGCAAACCAATTGAAAATAAAAATGTTTCCCCACTATCTCCAGAAACATAATATTTTACCAATTCGTACTCAAACGGGAAACAGTGTCCAAGATCATATAAACTTATCTTTTACAAAATGCTGACGGGAAAGATATGCTGACGGTGTAAATTCTGAACGCAGACCAAACCTATAAAATTGTATCTGTTACTGTTTAATGTCGTCTAACATCGTCTTCCTATATTGTGACCGGACCATCGCTTGTCATATTTTCCGGTCGAAGAGCAATGTGCTTAGATAAACACGACAACACTTTTTAGCTCGACTTTTCGAAGAAAAGGGGAGCTATCCTACTCGCCCCGGCGTCGGCGTTGGTGTCACACCTTGGCTAAGTTTTTCGTTCCACCCCAATTTATTTCAAAATTATTAGAGGTATGGCTTTGAAACTTACCATACTTGTTTACCATCATAACATCCATGTACAGACAAGAGTACATAACTCTGTCAAGATTTTTGACAGAATTATGCCCCCTTTTTACTTAAAAAATACACTGAATGTGGGTAAAATCCACTTATTGCCTTAACCCTATGAGATATTGCTTTGAAACTTTGAATGCTTGTTTACATCATCACCTCCATCTGTAGGCAAGAGAATGCAACTCTGTCAGGGATTTGTTTTAAAAATTAAGGCCCTTTATCGACTTAGAATCTTGGTAAAGTTTTTCGTACCAGTCCACTTTTTGACTAAACTGTTTCAGATATTAATTTGAAAGTTGGAATACTTGTAAACCATCATGATCCCAAAGCATGGGCAGGAGAAGGTAATTTTGTCAAGGATTTTTTTGAATTATGTCCCTTTTTGACGTGGAAACTCAGTTAAAATTTTCATTCTTGTCCACTTGTTGACTTAACCATTTGAGATATTACTTTGAAAGTTGGAGTACTTATGTACCATCATGAGACCTATCTGTAAGCAAGAGAAGATAACTCTGTGAAAATGTATCTTTATTTGTACTTAGAAATTCCTAGTTAAAGTCTTGTGTGCCCTTAACTGTCAAAGTTTTGTTTTATAGGCAAGCACTAAAAAGTCGAGCGCGCTGTCCTACTGACAGCTCTTGTTAATACAATACTGGCAGTGTAGTTTCAATTTAGTGTAGTAATCCAAAACTAAATGGTGATGATATACCACTTATGTGGTATAAAGTATGTTCCTTGTATTCTTGAGGTACTAAATAAAAGCCATCAATTGTGGCACAGCCGTACGTCATCGGCTTATGAAGCCTGTGATAATTTTTTATAGCACAACTTGAACCTTCTCAGAATATATATGACTTATGATATGTCTTGATAGCAGGCTATCATTTTTAGCTCGACTTTTCGAAGAAAAGGGGAGCTATCCTACTCGCCTCGGCGTCGGCGTCGGCGTCGGCGTCGGCGTCGGTGTCGGCGTTGGTGTCACACCTTGGTTAAGTTTTTCGTACCACCCCACTTTATTTCAAAAGTATTAGAGGTATGGCTTTGAAACTTACCATACTTGTTTACCATCATAACCTCCATCTACAGACAAGAGTACATAACTCTGTCAAGGTTTTTGACAGAATTATGGCCCTTTTTTGACTTAGAAAGTGTATTGAGCTTGGTTAAGTTTTTCGTACCACCTCACTTTATTTCAAAACCATTGGAGGTATTGCTTTGAAACTAACCATACTTGTTAACCATCATGACCTACATCAACAGACAAGAGTTCATAACTCTGTCAAAGCTTTTTACAGAATTATGCCCCTTTTTTACTTAGAAAATACATTGAATATGGGTAAAATCCACTTATTGCCTTAACCCTTTGAGATATTGCTTTGAAACTTTGAATGCATGTTAACATCATTACCCCCATCTGTAGGCAAGAGAAGATAACTCTGTCAGACATTTGTTTTAAAAATTAAGGCCCTTTATTGACTTAGAATCTTGGTTAAGTTTTTCGTACCAGTCAACTTTTTGACTAAACTGTTTGAGATATTAATTTGAAAGTTGGAATACTTGTTTACCATCATGATCCCAAAACATTGGCAGGAGAAGGTAATTCTGATAAGGATTTTATTTGAATTATGGCCCTTTTTGACTTAAAAACTCAGTTAAAATTTTAATTCTTGTCCACTTGTTGACTTAACCATTTGAGATATTACTTTGAAATTTGGAGTACTGATGTACCATCATGACACCTATCTGTAAGCAAGAGAAGATAACTCTGTGAAAATGTTTCTTTATTTGTACTTAGAAATTCCTAGTTAAAGTCTTGTGTGCCCTTAACTGTCAAAGTTTTGTTTTATAGGCAAGCACTAAAAAGTCGAGCGCGCTGTCTTACTGACAGCTCTTGTTGTAACTGGCTTATAAGACTGGGTATTTTTTGTGTTTTCGGATAGTGCGATGGCAGGGCGTTTAGATTATTTTTGTAATATAAGCCAAGGAGTATGAGTCTGCTGTGCCAAAATGACTAAATACACCATAAAAACCTATCACTGATATCTTATGATTATAAGCTGGGATTTTTTTCTATTCGTGTCAAATCACTGAAATTAAAGCTGGTCGTTACCGTGATAAACTATCATTTGAACACACCCCTTATCTTGTAGCAAAATGGAGAGAATTATTTTGTGTTTTATTTTTATCTTCATTAATACTAGTATACATATCTTATGTCCGGGTTCGATACCTGGTGTCAGCATGCTGGATGGTTACGTCGTCACCAAACCGGACCAGGTGGTTTTCTCCGGGTACTCCGGTTTCCTCCACCGTAAACGGCCTCAACAACGCGATCATCTGTGCTAACGTGCGTGATCTAGCATAAGTTATTGTACTTACATTACAATCGTTGTAAAATAAATTAAGTTTATTAATTCAAGGCAGTTAATACTATAAGCTGTCAAAAAATTACCAGAAACTTTATTTGCATTGTTCGTTTCTTCTATTTGTCTTGCCGATACCTTTACGTACACTAATTTTGATAACATATTGCATCTTGTCTAACTAATCGTCACTGCGGTGAAACACACTTAATAGTTTTAACCAGCTATGTCTTAGAAAAACACAAGGGTTATTCAAAAATATTTTACAGCACAGATTGATAACAAGAGCATGTGTGCTTACAAAAGGTAAAAACGTTTTTCAAAATCTGTAAAGAACAGTTCTAGTGCTATGTTTCAATGGTATGAACAAAATGTTAGTGCATGTATATACTCAGAGTATCTCATCTACTCAACGTTGACTTAGGTTTTTCATCGAAGAATACTTTCATTTCCGTAAGTAAGGTATTTCTGATCATTTTACATCTGTTGATAAGACGAACTTCCTGAAGGTTTGCTATTTCTTCTCTTCGTAAGATTTCCACTATTTTCTCGACCTGCCATTGACAGCATTTTACCACGACTTCGCTTTTCTCTACACTTTCTGAAACAAACAACTGAAAAATCGGCATTTAAAATTTCAAATTTAACATTTGTTAAATAGTTCATGTGCCTGCTTGGTTTTGCTAGTTGATGTACTGAATATTCAAATATCAGTGGCGAAACAAAACAGTTAGCCTTTAAAGCTGTTAAATTGGTGTTTGTAACATAGCTTTGTTTAGAACGTTCATATTAAAAATACTATACCCATTTATGTATGCTTGTTTGCCACAACAAATTTGTAAAATAAATACAGATGTTTCGATCATAATGTACTAACTTGTGCTTGATACAGGTATAGTAAAAATCAGAAAGTGATTGTGACTGTTGACTGGGAGAATATGTAATTACCTATCCCCATTAATGGTATTGCAATGCTCCGAATGTTTCGTTTCCTATGCCTTTTCAGTTTGTCAAAAATCATTTCCATGGTGCCTTTCAATTTAATCTCCAACTCCTTTTCAGTGCAGTTCTCTGTCCAGACAGCTGCACATACATGTAATATGTACTGTGCCTCTCCACATTCATTGCTATATTCTGTAGTGGCAATTGCATTCTTTTGAAGTTTTTTCAGTTTATTAGGGTCAAACGACCTTCTAAATGTGCATTTGATTGCAGCAGCTAGTAGTCCACCGCGCGCTGCTCCAATGTTTTCCGGACAAACTATTGCTACAGTATCGGAGTTTCTTATATCGCCTACTTCAAAAATAATTTCATACTTTCCTATCTTTTTACGATAGTCGGAATTCTCCGGAGAGATATCTACGGTACGATTATCATATTCATGCTTCACTTGATAGGACTCTACGTTATCTCTCGCATTTTCTGGATTTTTGGAACGTGTTTCTGCGCTTCTAGGAATTTCATACCCATCGTAATCGGAACGTCGTTCCAGTTCAAAATGTTCACCTTCAGTTGACTGCTTTTCTTCACTCAGCAGTGTACCAGCCTCCATTTGGCTCTGTCTGCTGTAGAAAAGTGATCCATTTCCGTCGACTTCCCCAACGTCGTCAATAGAAACTTGGTCCAAATTGCCAATGTCTTCATAAATTCCTGCTGAACTTGAGACCGAGTAGTCGTTGTAATCATCCTTTGGTACCTCTAGTAGCTGCATGTCTTTGCTCGGTAGAATTTCTTTAAATACTTTGTTTACCGAGTCAACTTTGGATTTGTCTATGTCAATGAAATATACTTTGTCAACAACGAACCGATTTTTCCGGAGTCGGCTAAATTCCAAAACAGCATATGCGTATTGTTTGCTACAAACGGTAATGTCAAGCTGCCCATGACCTGTAGTAAGATTTTAATACTGTTATTAGAACAAGTAAATATAATTAGTAATGTAATATAGCTAATATTCTGACAAAGCAAAATGACTAAAGTTTAATACAGATAAATTGATAACGCTTGTCAATTAATACATACAGATACAATAATCGTGTACATGATAAAATAACTATAATGGTGTTTTATAGTAAAAAAGGGCAAAATATAGGGTAAAATGTTGTGCTTGCTTTCAGTATAAATAAAAGAAAATATAAATGTATACCTGTACAGATAAAAGGTAACGCTATGGTCTGAAGTTTGTTCTCCTCCGCCTTTTGCAAGCAATTAAATATGGTCAAAAATATATCGTTTTCCATTTTCTTCCTCGACAAAATGTAGTCTGTTTGGTCAGGGCAAAACGCGTGGATAACATATTTTGTACGAAGATCTCCAGCATTAGTGATTACGCATTGGGTCGTTGTTAGCTCGGAAGCTTCTTCTCTTACTGCATTACATGCACGTTCATACGGCTTTCCGCCAGCTTTCTTCAGCATCGTTGATACTTTACTATGATTATCCAACTTGGTGTTGGTTGTGTTTACATAGCCATCAATTTCTACATTAAAATGTAACAAATCTCCCTCTACTACTATGACATCTATCTTCTCATAAGTTATATACTTGGTATATTCGTGCCGCTTCAGTATTGCGTAAAGATCTTCATCATCTGGATCAAGGTCCTTTCTCGGTCCGCTAGGTTGTTGTCTCCCGATTTTTAGCTCAAACCACTGTTTGCATTTTATGGTTTTCTCGTAATTGTAACCTTTCAAGATGATTTCCAATCCAATCACAGTTATATTTACATCCTTAAACTTTTCTTCAGCTTCTTCTAAAATATGAAGTGCCTTTTCTTTCTCATCACCGCTAAGGTTAAGCACTGCAGAATCTTCCATCTCTTTACCGTATTCTATTTATCAGTGAAGATGTATGCTATTTGGATATACCTCCAGCCTTCTTCAATATAAAATTATGAAAAACGTCTACTCGTCTTTGAAATGTTATAAACTCATTCGACAATCAAACATATAAGAAAATGAAAAACCGCAAATGTCAAATACATGTCAGCTGAATATTGATTGATTAGATTTCCGACACTTGTGTAGGTTCATAACATTTTCAGCGAAGATCTTTTATCGGAATACCTCCTTTCAAGTAATGAAAGATAAACTGTTCATCACATTAATATACATAATGTTATCTAAGGACAATAAACAGATTTGCAGTTTTAAAGGGGCATACCGTACTACTAGCAGATTATTTTTAAAGGTGATTAAAATTGACTAAATGTGCATAAAGTATTAAACAAATGCATTTTAAGAAGAACATATATCAAGAAATATCTCGTTTCTGCACAAAATACCAATATACTAGTATACCTTTTTAACAAATCGCTTGTTCACCCAAAAATTAAAATCAAATATAAAATGAAGGGCTATTAATACTAAAACTCGTCTTATTCGCTATTTTACCAGTGTATTACTTCTTTATTCTGCTGAATCTTTCAGGGCTGGGAAATGTTTTTGCCATTTATTCATTACGTCATTTGAAACATGTATCCGTTTTAGGGAATGCCTCTTTAAAAACTGTTATAAGTAATACGCCTATTTTGCATGATCAATAGTATTTGATTCCCGTAGGAATAGTATACATTAAATTGTCAGTGGAAAGGTTTCACATAATCTGACTTATCGTTCCAAGAAATGTATTCCTTGATATAAAACTTGTATCATACATTATGCGTACAAACGTATTAAAATGTGACTTATATATGTTCATCTAATCTCCATGACATTGACATATTTAATCTTCAAGCGTTATCTCCCCCATATCTCCTCACTCAAAACACTTGAGCTTTAATAAAACATGTTGAACTATAAAGGAACAAGGTTCACACATGTTCACAGCCTAAAAATTGTCCGCTATACCAGGTTATGTATAATTAAAATTTAACTCGGTTTTACAGCATAACAACACGCAACAGAAATATGATGCATTCCAATTTAGGAACGATTAGGATTAGCTTTTCGGGAATCGTTGTAGTGAATGAATTAAACTACAGGCTCGTACAGATTGCGGTTAAATTTTCGTCAGGTTCTATTGCCCGGTACCTCCACAGTCCTTTCTGTCGGCACAAGTACTAGTAATAACTCAATGAAAAGGGTTTTGGGAAATAAAGAAATATGAGTTGCAAGAATTTGAGTTGGCAATAGATAGATAACTATTTTTAAAGTAATGATTGGCTTTTTCTGTTGTTAGTTTTCTAAGCTAAATCAGGTTAAGACTTTGCTACAGAAATCAAGTAAATACAAGTATCATAATCGCTTCTTGAACTCCCACATAAATATATGTAGCATAGTGTGGCAAAATTCAAAAGAGTAACAATATAGATTTATAACAAAATCTTCAATTAAAACTGCACAGTTTTTCCAAGTGAATACTAATAATTTAGGGATTATTTCAGCCTGAAGAAAAATATATCCTCAAATTGGGACAGTGTGTCCTCATAAAAAGACTGAGGGACATGAGAGTTTATTCGTGCTTAATTGCTTGAGAATCAGGAAATAGACTTTGAAACTTGAAATTTTGAAAATTCTTACACATCAAAACTCTTCTCATAAACTGCTTAGAAATGCTTATTCAAGAATTATGCACGTATATGTAACAAGAGCTGTCAGTAGGACACCGCGCTCGATTTTTCACAATGATTGCCAATAAAACAAAACTTTGGGCAGTAAAAGGCAAAGCAAGAATATTTGTATTTTCAAAGTGCAAATGGTACATACAGTATAAAGTAAAAAGCTATTAGCTGTTTTATCAACCTTCTTCTAATGAAAACTTAATTGTTTGATACCCCTCAACACTGCAGCAAAGTTGTAAAGTAATACTTTAAGTAGTTAATGATGTATGTGCATAACAGTGCCAGTTGCACACAAGACTTCAAGTAAGATCATTAAAATATTTTGGACAGAGTTATCTACTCTTGCTTACAGACTGATGTCATGAGCGTACTTTCATAGTAATATCTCAAATGGTTCAGTCAATAAGTGGACTGGTACTAAAACCTTAACTGAGATTCTAAGTGGAAAAAGACCATAATTCATAAGAAATCATATACAGAGTTACCTTCTCTTACCTACGTGTGTGGGTCATGATGGTTAATATGTATTCCAACTTCCAAAGTAATATCTCAAATGGATAAGTCAAAACATGAACTGGTAAAAAAAGCCTAACCGTGATTCTAAGTCAAAAACGGCCTTCCTTGACAGAGTCACATTTTATTGCCTACGGATGAGGGTCATGATGTAAACAAGTTATCCAAGTTTTACAGCAATATCGCAAAAGGTAAAGTAAATAAGTGGATTTTACCCAGATTCAATGTATTTTCTAAGTCAAAAAAGGGGTATAATTCTGACAAAATCCTTCACAGAGTAATGTACATGTACTCTTGTCTGTTGAGGGAGATGATGATGGTAAATAAGTATTGTAAATTTCAAAGCAATATCTGAAATGGTTTTGAATATAGTTGGGGAGTACGGAAAATTTTACCAAGTTCAATGTACTTTCTTAGTCGAAAAAGTGCCATTATTCTCACAAAAACCTTTACAGAGTTATGAAGTCTTGTCTGTTGATAGAGATAGTGATGGTAAATAAGTATTATGTTTCAAAGCAATTTCTCAAATGGTTTGAAAAAAGTTTGGTGGTACGAAAAACTAGGTGTGACGCAAACGCCAACGCCGACGCCAGCTTCCCTTTTCTTCGAAAAGTCCAGCTAATAAAAAGTATAAAAAAAGTAAGTCCTATATATAAGTATGAAAAAATACAGGATTTTATTAACGACATATACACTTTTCAAGACTATACAAGGATTATGTTGTATAAGCAAAAAGCAATAAGCGTTGCAAACACAACGCTGTAAAATAGCAGAACAAAAGAATTGTGTTTCTTAAGCGAATCAGATCGTTTTAAATGTTATGAATTATTTTTGTAAGGAATCAAAGCAGTATGTCATTAAGGCAACTTATAAACAGCGCACGAAAGAAGTTGGCAGAACAAAAGAGGAAAAAAACTGGCCTGACTGCAATCAATGTACACCTCAGTGATTTTAAATGATGTAACAATTGTAAAAATTTAATAAATAAATAATGTAAAAGTAAAAAAAAAATACAATAATAAAAAATAAATAAGAATTGGCCAACAACTCACGAACACACACATTGTAATTGGTGTGCCAAACAAAAGATATGATATTTTTAAATACAAATAAAACAAAATATGTTTCATTCGTAATCGAACCTGTTTGATACTAGATCAAAGGCAATCGTCCAGACCACTGGGTCATCGAGACATGTCTCTTTTCAATTCTCTACATTTTTTAACCGAGTCAACACCAGTTTCATTAAAGGATGTGGAAAATCTTGAAATCGATATCTTTCTTAAATTTAAATGAATCGGTCCGGAAAGGTCAATGAATTTTGACAGACGTATTTTTGTCAGCATTGGTGATAGGTAGACAATCAGATCTTACTATGGATCACTTATTTATAACCCATGACACGTTTCAAAGCTTCCATGAGTAATCTGTTCTGAGACTAATCTGACATGGTGTATTTGCACACGTCCTCGTCAAACTATTCTGTCTTTATCCTTCTATCGCTCAAAAATGTGACCAGTGGCAACATACATCTTCTTGTGCGTTTGAAGCACCAGAATAAAACCAGCAGTACGCGCGGCAGTTCATGAGTTACATTGTTACCAGATGTTTGAACTCATTGTGACACTGTACCATCTTTAGTCTTCATGGTAATCTAAAGAGTTCAAAAGTAATAGTGTCTGATGTCAGATCTAGAACTAGAACTGTGTTTTTAAAGTCATACTTGTATATATTCATGTTTCTTAGCTTAGGAAATGTGGAGGCTTATTAAGGTTCTAGTCGTGTATTGCCTGCCCTAGGTGAGTGTTTATTCATGGATAATCTTGCTATCTCTTCCGAGTCATTGTAGCAAGGCTGTAGATGTCTCTCTTGTTGACACAATCAGGGACAGTATTTTCGATGAAAAGACGGATGACTTGAAGACATCTAGTTTAGGACAACTAAAATTACATTTCTATCACATGACTTTGAAATCGGGCCATCGATTTATTCATGTCTGTAAAGATATTTTCTTCTCTGTTTCCTTTACAGACTACTTAGCTTCGGAAATATGGAGGCTTATTCAGGTTCTAGACATACTAGGGTACTCACCCTAGGTGAGTTTTTCATGCTATCTCTTTCAAGTCATTGAGGCAAGGCTGTTGCAATGATGTCTCTCTTGTTGACACAATTAGAAACAGTATTTTAAATGTACCAACGGATGGCTTGAAGACATCGAACTGAGGTCAACCAAAATAACATTTCTATCATATGACTTTAAAATCTTGCAATCGATCAATTCATGTCTGTTAAGATATTTTCTTCCCTGTTTCAATTCCAACGCAGCCTTGGTTTTGTTGCATAATTCATTTTCCTGCTAGATTGCGGTTATTTTGTTCAACCGACCGTATTTAGTAGATATTACAAGAATAATATAAATTTATCAGAAGAATTGGATCTTTGAAATAAGGCAATAGTTGAAGGTAAATGATACAACGATGTTCTGCAAATAGTGGTATAGAATGTTTTCTATCATATGAACAATCTTTTCCTGTTTTGTAATCACCGCATGCGTGTCTGAATCATTATTTTGATTTATCCTGATTGCAGGAGACAGAATGTTTCTACATTATCAGGCACAATGTGGGCACTAACAGTTGATAAGAAATTCTCGAAATTTCGGTCAGAAAATATTTTTTGTTGTAAAGATGTCGATTTGAGACTAGATGGCTTTTCCTTTTATCGAATGATAACGTCTGATAAAAGATATATGAAACTACCTCAGAATGGGAAGTACTAATCTAAAATGTTCATTTAACCTTCTGCTGGTCTGGTGATGTTTCAGTGGGATTGTGCACGTTCACATCTGAAACTGTATAATAGTGATATCTTTATCACGTTTACTATGTTTTCGCAGAGTTATGAAGATAATGAAAACAATATATAAACATACAGTATACATGGATTCTTATTTAACCGAATTGTCTTGCTGAATTTTCCTAGAGTTTGGCGTACTTCTAAATATCGGGGTAATATAAAACATGTTGACGGGAAAGTAAGCTGTTTCTGAAAGACATATACAACTTTAAAAAGATGAACCCCGATGAAAATGCCTGAATAATTACAAATGGATTGAAATATTTTGTAAAGGGAAGTAAGCCAGTGGTAACTCGGGAGCAAACTAGTACACGACTTACTTACGTCCGCTACCGTATGCACTCGGCGTATTATACTTCGGTACGTCAATTTCAGTTCGATTGTGTACAAATACAAAAGTCAGCATTTTTCTCTATATCTGTATAACTCATTCCGGCCAAAGGAAATAAACAACAATAAACAACAATGAAATTATACAATGACCAACTAAAAAGTTAGTTTCATACTCGTAGGATTTGTTTATACGTTTATCATAAAAACAGATGGGATTTTTCATTTGTTTTATGACATATATGACCGTCTTCATTCGAGCATTTGTTACAACTAGGTTTCACATTTCCAAAAGTTTATACAGATATGGTAAAACTACCTCACATTTGTGACCATTTTTAATTTTGTATCATTTGGAAATTGTAGTTTTCAGCGGAAAATACCTGTAATATACAATATGGTATCGCAGGTGATTCAGTCAAAGTTTGGCGGTGTTATCAATGACTGCGACAATTTTGCGTATTTTACTCGTACATTCTTTTTAGTTTCGTATTTTTAGTTACGTATAACTTATTTGTGCACTTAGATGATGATATAATATTAATATTGTGAACATACGTACGTTTAATACGTTACAGAAATGTTAGGACAGAAAAGAATGATTAGGTTCCAGTTACTAAAAAACCAAAATGTTTTATATTACCCTGATATTTAGAAGTACGCCAAACTCTAGGAATCCATGACTTACTTTCTTAAAAATCTAACTATCTTTATTAAAGCGATTGTAAAGATCAATTATATACTGTCAACGAGCAATGTGCCTTGAAGTCAATGTTTGTGATTATTGATAAGAGTGTTTTACAGTTACAGAAAAATAAAACTATTTTTAAAGCCATGGGAGTCTACAATCTCGATCTTGGGTTCACTAAACCGTCATCAAAGGGAATCATCTACTACAGTTGCACAGTTTTTGTTCCTTTGTAAAAGGAGCAACTTCTCCAAGCCTTCCATCGCTGTAAACAATATTATATACACAAACTTGTTGATACAACTGATGTATTATAGAATGTAATTGATTTTATCACGGGCTAACTAGGACAAGTCCGTAGTTCCAGTAAGTTTAAGGTTTTAAGCATACCCGGCCCTTAGTGCTGGTTATATATAAATAAAAAAGATGTGCCGGAATAAGTAAATTATAAAAAATGAAGAATAAACGACATTATATAGGTTTTCACGGTATCTTTTTGCCAACCGGTTTCACTATAAGATCATCAGGGCAAATACAATATATATTACTTAAGCAACTAAGTACTAAGCGCAGTACACAAAAACTGACGTTGCTTAGTAATTCATATTGTATTTGGCGCTCTATCACAAGTGAAAGAGATCATCCGTTTATAACTTTATATAGATATCAACTTGCAATGACAACAAAAGCTAAGATTCTAAAATATTCTCTCTCAAACCGCAAGGCCAAGATAGTAGATATTATTTGTATGCCAATGTCTAGTGGTCCTCTGCGAGTTTTGTTCAAATCATGCGCTAGACTCAAACTTGATCCAACACTTAAATGGGGGTTCGTTTTTAAATTTCTTTTTAAACCACTCGAAATAATTATTATTGGCCCCGGTTTCAAATAGACTGATTAAATAGTGATTGGGAAACATTAAAACATCTATTGCCTAGAGTAAAGATAGTTGGTGTGTAGGTTTTTCTTAATTTATGTGAGTTTATATTAGTATATTTACGAAGACAATCTCTTTTCAGCTAGTTAGATTGGCCACAATAAGTTCTTCTGCTGTGGTCAATGAAACAATACGGGTTGCTAATTTTTTTCACTGCTGTCAAATACGTGTCTTATAGTTTGCTCTTGCAGAAAGTATATGTATTATATCTGTTAATATTTTTGGTAAATATGAGTTTTGTGAAATTGTTGCTAAATAGCGACGTTAACTTCGGTCATATGTAAGAAAACATATTTACTAACCGATGATTTCGGTTAACTTCCTACTCGTGAAAAATAAAAAATAAGTGCAAAATTCTGACAAGTTACGTAGTATTTGGAATTAGATTAAAAAACTCGTTCATCCTCACGTAAAGACTTTATTACACAGCCAGTTTTTAAAGTCCCAGGAGCATACCTACAAGTAGCTCTTATTTCACCAAGAAGTATGTCTTACCGTTGGAAATGACCGTCATTTGTAAAAAAAAAAATCATTCCCAACTTTGCTTTTTAAATCGGTACATGCTAGAAATACAGCGCAGTAGTTTTTTCAATGATATTGCAAAAAAATAAGAAAGACCTTCTGGCAACTCTTGTTTTGAATACCAAAGAAAGGCATGTGATAAAATTGTTTTAGAGTGAATAGAACAAGGTTCTATCATTATCATATCAGTAAATTTATTTTTTTTATATCAGTTGATTACAAGTGATCCTGGGACTTTAACGTACACGGTAAAATAAGCATCATGCATGAATTTGACATTATAGCTCCAAACAGGAAAAGATATACATATTTTGGTAAGGCATTGATTTGGAATACACATGCAACCAACTTTACACTATTATCACGAAACGAACATATCCGTAGTACTTTTTGTGTAAAAAAAAGAATAACCATAGTACCTGTATGATTGGCTGTGTATCATTACAGTGCAACCTCTCAGGGGCGAACATCCTTAGGACCATCGAAATGTGGTTGTTGAACAGAGGTGTTGTTCTAGAGACGTCGATTCTTTATAATTTTAATTGACGAAATGGGAAATTGAAATGTCTTTTTTTCGGGAGGTTGTTGGTCTAGGGAGTTGTCGTTCGGGGAGGTTGGACTGTATATCACAACTGTACTGATTTCTTTTCTTTTTAAATATATAATCACAAATTTAACCACTATTACGTGTTATACGTGGCCTTGGACTGTAGAATAATGTCAAGTACGAGACTGCATGCGCAGTCAGAGCATGAAGTATTATCAAATTACTTTTTGTGAAAAGCTAATTATAGAATAACATCATCTTGCAGCTTATTATTTCATCGTCAAATGGCCCGGGACATTGAAATGGATTGTAAATAGCGCAAAGTCACGGGATTTTATTGAAAATCGTAAGTATACCTGCTGTTTCTTCTTACATTGTTATTCTATTTCTTAAAAAATACTGATATATACAAAACAAAACAAAAAGTATCATGATTAAAGACAAATTTGATGATAAAAAGGTTAAGGAAATCCCGGATTTATTAGATTATTGTTTATAAGATCCCTGGGAAAATATAAGATCATATCAAAATATAAATTGTCATTAAGGTCAATCACACTTAGATCTCATTGGTCGCCGTGATTGGCCTCCTTTTTGGTAAGCAATCAAATTCAACCTTTGGCTATACTAGCTGGAAATTGCAGTCAGGTAAATTTCTCCTATTTCTGGCTTCAAAATTTAGTTTTTTAGGCATGACGGGAGACATGCCAGGGTCTCATCCAGATATTAAGCTAACATAAGTGCTCTTTTGGACGGACCTTGATAAAATTCTCATCAAATCAAATCAAAATAAATTGTCAACCCAAGGAATGATGAAATATTCAGTCTATCGCGATTGAGTATCTAGACTAACCATAGTCGATACTGTTATAATTGTTATTCGTTTTTCAGTCTATGATTTTGTATTCCGATTGAATAGGAACCATATTCAGAAGTTCTTTCAAAGAAATTCAGTCACTTTTTTCTTATAATTTAAAAGGTTAGCGTATGTTGCTGCTATTGAAAACTTTTTTTATATATGTAACCGGAAGTTAAGTCACTTTGCGTTATTTTGTTCTCTTTGCATAGGAGTGATTTTATCTACAACTAAGTGCAGCATCAGTACGAGTGTCACGTTACGAACTTTAGAGGACGTGACGTCCGATTTTGAACATGGTTTTTGGATTCCTACTGGTACAAAATGGATCAGCACGTTCTTCAGAATTATTGCGATAGTATCAATGACCCAGTGATTTACCAGTCATTTCAGACAGTGGAACAAAAACTTTTTCAGTCATTGGCAGGTAAATATCTTGGTCCATTTAATGTAAATGAATTTAAATTCTGTGGAAGTTTAAAGGATGGAACACGAATCAGAGAATATGTCAACAGAATGTGGACAATAGAGTTTGATTTTCTAGCAATTTCAAGCACACCTGGATCTGGGATTCCAGAACAGGATTCTTGTATGTTCCTAAATTCGGTAATAGCAGAGCTCCATGCGGCAGCGGGTTTCACGGTTTACGGTATACGCGGTGAGATTGAAATACTCTTCGATGCAGGCACCGGTATCAGAGTCGTAATTGATCTCCATGCTGCAGTCTCAAAAGGGACCGATCAAAACGGATTTCCAGTCTATGCCGTACTAATGCACCCGCCATGTTCAGAATGGAGAATGTCATTCGTTTTCAGAGAAATTTTCATGATTCAGTCAGCTCCAGAATACATTTTACCGTTCCGGATACTGAAGTATATGCTAAAGCTGATACCGGAGAACGTACGATTTATGAAGTATCCTTTGAAAATGGCGGTGCTGCACCATATCCACAAAAGATGTCCGATTTTTTCGATTCAGGAAATCACCATAAGAGTGATTGACTTTCTACTTTCAAGTTACGAAAACGGATATCTAGAGAACATTCATATTCCTCATAAAAATGTGCTGAAACGGCAACATGTTGCTACTGGTGTCAAATGGCTTCGTCATATTTCAAATGTATTAAAATTACATTTTTATGACCCCAACGCGGTGCACCAAGCAATGAAAATGGTCTGTTTCTAGAGGTACATCCACTGTTTCCCAATCACTCTTATGTTATTTAATATGTGGGTCATCACTCTGAGGAAAGAAATCTCAAAGTGTGACTTTATGGATAGAAGATAAGTAAATAAGTGACATGTTTGATGGAGAAGTGAGATGGACGCTTTTAAAACATGTAGGAATAAGTTGCATGATTTATTTCTCCTATCAATAGTTAACAAAAAAAATAAAACTTTACCTTAAAAAGTAGTTGGGCTATCAAGTTTTGACTAAGATAGTCAGAAATGATTTCAACTATTCTCAATAAAAAACAAACTACAGTCAGTAACTCCATGTATAACGAACTCAATGTGACCATTTCAATGTTTTCCTTATATCCGGAGTATGTTATATCGTTATAGCATTTTAATAATTATTAAATATTAAAAGAAGAATAAAAAATGGGCCCTTATATCCGGATTTTCGTTATATCCAGAATCGTTATATACGGAGTTTACTTTACATTGTATATTATATGAATTCATACTGTTTTAATTATAATTGTGTGATTATTTACATTTCTAAGAGTGCAGATCAGTGCTGAATGTCATTCTTAAACTTATGAAAGTTACTTTGAAGGGTTATATCTCTTTTTTTAATTGTTTTTTTTTTTAAATATATTTTGGTGAGTAATATTTTCGCCATTCCTTAATAGTGGCGTAATAGGCGAATTATCAACCATGTCCAAAATATCCCAAAGTATGGTACATGTTGCATAAGAAAGGTGGTTTAAAAAATGTTAAAAAGTGCTAATTGGTATTCAATGTTTTCACTTTATGTAATTCGCAAATATCAGATCAGTTTTTCTGATTTACATTTATTCATGTATATAGTAACATCTTCTCAAGATATACTCTCTCCAGAAGTTGGAGTTTCTTCTTTTTCTTTTCCTTCATTGCGTGAACGGTCTACTCCGTCTTCCAAGTCTACACTGTTACCCAAGTCTACACCGTCACCCAAACCACAGCAAATCAGGAGGTCCGTTCTACCCGACATATGTGTACATTTAAAACAGGTTTTGCTACTAGAAAACGAGGAATTATCCGTTTTAGATAGCCCATTTTGTCATATTGTAAGGTGATGTATCCTAGTAACGTACCGAAACACGTTTACAATACAATGTCGCTGGTTTTTGTTTTACTCATATTACAAAATATCGACCAGGAAGCAGCCTGTGTGCATCACCCATATTCATTTCACATCGCATTTCAGTGCGACAGTTTACATAAAAACCGTACAATTTTAAACAAAATAAAATAGAAGGAAGCATAGCTTTATTATCTGACAAATGCAAAGTGGCGTTTAAATATGCGATTATAACAGCTCTCATGTTTTATATCTACACGTAAATTTCGAGTACGCACATGTCTGTATTAAATGTCTGTAACCTGCATCTAGGACAACAAGAATTGCAATAATAGTTGTACTATGTATTGAACCAGTGGTTTACCTTAAAGTTCCATGATTAATCTACATGTCACAGTTACATGCAAAAAATAAGAAACGCGTTCTGACAAAAGTTCTTCGCGAAGAAGCGTCTTAAAAAGTTAAAAAATGGTACAAGTTAACATTCTTTTAAAGCAAACAGAACAACGTTATATAATTGTATCAGTAAATTAAATGTACAAGTAAAAACAAAAAGTAAAGAGAGAATGGTCCTTTAGAATGACTGATTGTTACAGCATAGAATTTAAGTACAGTAGAGGTCCACAAATGATATCAGTTGTTCATAAATAGAAATTACATTTTTTCCGGATTTCTTTTCTTTCGAATAACCTTTGAACTCTTATAGTATGGGTCCGTACAGAAAATGGAACTCCTAGACGTGACGGTACATTGAAAACCTAGGATTGTGTTTTTAAATTGTTCTTTTACTACAGTTAACACCGAGGGATACAAACTTTTGCCAGTTATATGGTGACTTGTATTTCTTTGTTTTAGTGACCGTACATACAATCCTCTGAATGCTCGTAATAAGACAAGTAGTTACGTTTTTTATCCTGTCTAGACTGTTTAAAATGGAGTCTTTGTGTAGTGAAATTAAAAACAGGATGTGACGAGGAATATAATGCAGGATATAATGCGAGCAGTCGATGTACAGATAAACCGCTTTTCTCAACAAATGCAAAAACTTAATTCGGCTTATAAGGTGAGGAATAGGCCGCTGTAACAGAAACGAGATGTTTAAACCTTTTAAAATTGTTTAGCCAATTATAATAGATCTATTTTAAGCGCGAGTTTCAAATTTCACAGCGGCAAAATTGAAAAATTATTTTTAATCTAAACATGGGGAAAGGTAGGATGATATCTTGTTTTACCCAGTAGGCTAGATTTATAACGTGTAATTGGGCACTTTATACCGACTTTTCTTTCACTTTTCTGTCATAACATGACCGAAAGTGAAAGTAGCACGCAAACTCCTCGCAGCGATTACTTCCCCTTACAACAGAATAATTCTCGGTAAATACGGACAATTATTGTACGGTGTCAATGTGGTGCGTAATTATGAGCTGAAATACATTCCTCTAGTATTTATGCTTAGAGCACATGATTGCCTAATAATGACTACTCCCATTGAAATAATAGCCCTTTTTTATTACATGTAGGCAGAGACATAGAAAAAGAATATTGACAAATCGCTGAATGTGGGTCTTTTGTACAAGGCATTTTCGAGAATTAATTGAAGTTTGAAAAATTCAGCAGCTATAGTTTAAACCTTAAACTTCAAAGAAATGTATTGGTTGTGTATATAAATCACTTAAAATGTTTATCTGCTACGAAATAGACATTTTTGGCAAATTTCCAATATCACGCGTGATATGTCAATGTAAAAAGCAGAGGCAGCTTATATATGTATTCTGTGTCTCTGCTGTAGGGCATAATGGGGACTGTTTTCTAAGTTTTGTAACACTTATACTAACACTAAAGCAATTTTACTAAATTTAAGGTCAATTTATGTTTATTTCAAAAATCCTAATAATGTAGTACCAATTAAAAGAAAATGACCGAGGAAATGACAGGATTTCAATGATTTATATTATCTGTTTATATCACAAGTCTATATGTTATGGTGGCATATTTCTGCCACATACGGAAGCGTATGATGGTCGACAGTTGCTGTTTATGTCAACTAGACATGTGTGTGGTAATATGTTAACTTTGCTTGATAATATTTTGCAATTGTGCGTTATGCCATGAAAAAATAAAACAATTGTTAAAAAACAGAGCGGTTTGTTTTCGTAACACGTTATACGTTAATAAGCATTCACAATATCATATCATGCAATAACAATTACTAAAAATCCGACACTTATTGTTTGGCAAATAAAGTTCTTATCTGATGTATATTTCTCGCGCAAAGCTGAAACCGAACGCTATCATTTACTCTGCAGCCCTCGGCTATAATGAGTTACAAGAGGGCAAAGATGGTCCTATGTCGCTATCCTGTCCCAAAGACAAAAAATATAGGCCATATAGGTCTAAAGTCAAGACCAAAGCCAAACGCTGACAATTTGAAAAATCTCTTCGCGAAACGGTAAACACACTCCAAACGTAGGTCAAAAGTCAATGTACACAGTGACCTTACTTTTGACCTTGGTCTTCGGTCTTGACTGGAGTTCTTCAAGACAAACTTTCTTTCAATATGAATGATGCCGGTGTATTAAATGTGGCTTCTAGAGTTTGTTGGTTGTTTAATGATTTGAGCCGAAGTCCTACTTTTTGACCCAACGAAACCCCATAGATTTCATCAAAAGGTCTATTCTGATTAATTTTCAAGATGATTTGGTTCAAAATGTGAATTCTAGAATGTTGATGTTCTATGAGTTCACCTGTGATCTAGGTTTTATGATGTGACCAAATTTCAAACTTGACCTAGCATTTATTGAGACATTTCCAGGATGATTGTGTGCAAATTTTGTTTCTGGAGTGATCACAAGGTTTTCTATTATTCTACCTAGTGACCTAGGTTTTGATCACACATAATACAATTTCTATCTTGTCCTTTATTTCATCAAGACAAACATTCTAACCAATTTTACGGATGAGTTGGTACAAAATGTGGTTTGTACAATGTTTAGAATACTAGGTTTTTGTTATTTTACATGGTCTAGGATTTGACTCCGCGTGACCTGGTTTCAATTTTTGGTCGAGAGATGATCAAGAAAAATATTCTGACCAATTTTCTTGACAATTATACTTATAGAATGTTCAGACGGTAAGTGTTGACAGACAGACAGACAGACAGACAGACAGGCAGACGGGCAGGCAGGTTAGGCCAGGTTGAGCTCAAAAGAGAACATTTTCATAAGTCATCTACTCGAGTTTAAACGATGTTGGAGCTAAATATTAACTCATCTTAAGTAATAAATTATCTTACACAAGGAAGATAAATCTTTCAAGCAAAAACTGTACCGCTCAAAATGATTTTACTCGCTGATTCTTAAGAAACAGATGCTACAATTATCGTATTTATTTCTATTATAATCTTGTATTATTTCAAATATGATGCGATATTTTCGCATCAAATAAGATAATAAACACGAAAATTATCCAACTAACTAGTTACATAGCTAGTTAATGACATAACTATCACGATATTTATCTGACAAACTAGTTACATAAGTGTCGTGATAATTATGTGGTTAACTAGTTATGTAACTAGTTAATCAGATAATTAACACGATAATTATCTGACTAATTAGTTTTAGAAGTAGTTAACCACATACTTATCACGATACTTATATAACTAGTTTGTCAGATAAATATCGTGATAGTTAATGAAAAACTTAACTCAGTGAGGTCTAGTCTGTGTTTTCTTATATATTATAAAAACTGACAGTAATAAGTAAGGGTATACTTAAGAAGCTCAAAACGTCACATTTCATCTCTCTAGCTTGAGAGATTTTTAGAAGATTTTAAAGATTTTCCTATTTGTGTCCATAGCAACCAGAGTACTGCATAGAATTGAATTGTTTGAATAATTTTTGTAGAGCTACAACGATTCCTGCAAAGTTTCAACACCATTATTGATTTGAAAGGAGATGTCATTTGAAGTAAAATATGGACGACGGACGGACGACGGACATCCAACGATGTTTCAGCATTAAATGAAATCGCTCCTACCATGGACTTCCGACAAAATGCATTTTATATAAGGACGGTGTCAATAAATTCATAGATATATATAATGCACACCTTACAGTGAACATTATATTAAATTAATATAGGTTTACAAAATAGTTCAATCCTCTGATAGAAAGAACAAATGTCCGTATATGCATGATGCATAAATAATGGTTTATTCCAGTTTACAAACAAATAAACGCGAGTAAATTCGATATATTGGTATGTATCTCCTGTCGAATAGGTTAAGTAAGGGGGATGTATAGCAGAACGGTCTCAGCTTTCCTTAAGCAAAGAGATGTAATTTTAATAAATTAAATCAAAGTCTGACCATTTGTTTCAAAGAAGAATGTTGATTTAATGTTAATATGTATCATATAGTTAAAAAGCCAAACCGAAACGAGGCCCCTATTTTTGAAAGCTAATTTAGGATAATGTTTATGTCAAAGTAACTGGTAGAGGATCAGTAGGAAATCATTTCTTCCAAGTTTTGTTAAAATACAGCAAAGCTAAAATTAGATATGGTATGAATTACTTATCATATAGCTTATTCAGGATAAATAGCCAACCCTACCGGGAACCCTATTTGCTGTCCTTCATTTTATTATCAAACCGCAACATGCAAGGCTGCATTTTCTTGTAGTATACTTGTCGTATTAATGTACTCGCAACCAGTTCAAATATGGCAAACAGTTTAACATTTGGTCTTATGTGACTCCCCTCTTGATCTCTCTATAGATCTTTCAGCCACGTAAACACAGACAATCCATATAAAACAAAGCGAATAAATGAAATCAAAGAGAACTAACTGTTACCTATGTCCTCACAGCCCAGGAAACTGGAAATTGTTAGAGCGAACCGGACGGACGGACAACGAAACAACTGTGTCTGTCTGCATTTCGCGGGTGGAGGAGCGGGTAATACTACCGGATTGAATCGCTATAAAAAGTCATTTAAGCTTATAAATACCGTTCGCCTTGTATCATGGTTTGACCGGTTTTCGATACTCTAAGATTCAATTCGATCTGTTACAAAGAGGAATTAACGTAAGACAGAAATCAAGCACATACCTTTAATATGACCTATAAGGTCTTCAACAAGGCTGTTGTCATAAACATTTAAACAATCAGTGATAAAACATTAACAGTTTCCTAACAAGTGTCAAACTAGGTCGCCATTTTGAAAAATTGTCTTATTTTCGATACCTTTTTTTCCCTCCACACAGAAGAGTTGCTTTGTACAGTCATGGCCCAAAATTCACTACCTACTCTAAAACAATGAACAATATGTGATAAATCTGAGATTTTATCACTCTTCTGTGTTATTACTATCATGACATGGGCAAATAAATTCATCATGTAGCCTGACTACTGACTGCCTACAACAGAATTTCAGATGTGTCCAGTGTCCACATGCAGGATAGTCACACTGAGCCCATTTAGTAAATACAACTGAGACACAATTTTGAAGCCTCCCTGGGCTGAAACAGATGACAAATGCAACATTTCTCATTATCAGTCATCTCATCTTCTGAAGAGTAATCAGATTGTATATGTGTTGCTGTTTGTCTTGAGGGACCAGGCTTGGGGCCTTTGTACACGCTGCCGTTTAATACCTTTGGATGAAGGTGTAACACATTTTTTCACTTTCAAATTCTCAGTCTTGTTTGATGATTTTGCTTTTGTTTCACATTTGTGGGTAAGAATTTGCTCTTGCACAGTAGGAGATGTAATGGATTTTCCAGATACTATGCTGCTGATTGTTTTGTTCTGCTGTTTACGTTCAAATGCCTTTTTATCTGCAATGACCTTTTCAGCAGTTTCAAAGAATTCGGCAGGCTGAGGAGCAGTAGTTATGTTGTTTGCTGCTGCAGGTATGTCTGTATCAATTTCAGGAGATAAATATGCCTTTGAGGGTGCAAGCTGGGTATCCAAAATGACATCTGGATTGAAAGGGTAGATCCCTGTGCGCTTGAATGCCGACCTTAGATTGACAACTGATAGTGCAGAGTTATATGCATTGGATGCTAGTGAGCAAACATCATACCTAGTAATCTTGGAAGCAGGGTTTTGTCGTAAAAACTTGTGGCACTGAGCATTATAAATGCGCTGCATGGGTCCATAGCAACCTACGTTCAGAGGTTGGAGCACATGGCTAGTATGGGCTGGTAGAACAAACAAGCTCACATTATGGTCCTTGGCCCAGTTAATGACTGGTACGGTAATGTGTGACTTGTGCCCGTCAAAGATGAGCAACAGCGGTTGATCTTCATTAGCACGTTGAACATATTTGAGAAAATGTGTATCTAAGTATTTATAGAACACATCTGAATTCGACCACCCAGAATCAGTCATTGTTCCTTGCGTGCCAGGGCTTGCCCCCTTTAAGAGTTCATCTCTCATGCGCTTGCCTTTGAAAACAAAATAGGGAGGTATTTGTGTCCCTAATGCGCTGCCACATCCTAGTATTGTAGTAATACATGTTCTAGACGAGGTGATTGCAGGTGTAGAACTCTCTGCACAAATGACATATGGTGGGCTATGCTCAGTTTGAATCCCCTTTTCATCAACATTATATATATGTTCAGGTTTGTCCATCAAATTTTCTTTCAGCAAGGTGGATTTCAAGTTACTAAAGTAATCAGTTACATTTGTTTTTGAAGTTGCTTGTGCCCTATAATTCACAAGTGATCTGGGTTTCACTTTCTTAAGTTCTGGCCATCTGTCCATGAAAGACCTGTACATGTACCATCTGTCACTCAATGGATGTTCCTGATCACGTTTACCAAGAAACACAGCATAATTAGAAGCCTGATCAATAAGCTCACTGCGTGAATAACCATAACCCAGCTGAGCCATAGCCTTTATATGTTCAACAAATACTGCCTCTTCATGTTGACTGAGTAAAGCCTGGGGTCCTGATGATGTCGTTTCTGGATCTATCCTCCCAAGAATTCGATCACGCAAGGTTGTTTGCGGAACACCATATTGCCGTGCAGCAGTCTTAACTGGCATCCTCATTTCTCTTACTGCCTGATAAGCATTTGTCATTGCTGTAGGCGAATACATCCTATACTTTGACACAGAAGATGTAGGATTTGCCTGAAAAGATAGAATAAACTTTAGTAAGTACCATGTAACTTGATATAAGAGAGGGTATAATCACTTATTATTATTCAATAATATGTGCATTAAATGCAGACTCCCAAGTATGGTAAAAAATACATAGTGTTACAGTACTTTTCAAGCACCCTGTACCAATCTCAATTCCATGTCACATGACAGTCATGTGACTTTTTGAAGAGCAGACGAACGTAGCCTCCATTCTACAGCTTGAAAAATTTCTCAAGATATTTCACATGCATTTTAAGAGTGTTGCTATGCAACTATGAAAAAGTAATAACAGAAACAGCAATTTAATAAATACAGGTAAATAACAAATGTCTACTTACTTGCTTTTGACGCATTTTGCAAAAGTTTCACCGGAGATCGAAAGACGATGAGTCCGGTGCGTAGTGTAAACAAACAATGACGTAATTCAACTTCCGGTTCAAAAAGCATGCGCAAAAAGGTTTGAGTATCGAAAATACGTACGTATCGAAAACATGTCAAACTACGATAGCAAAATGTAGGTTATTTTGTTCTTTTCTTTTGCTTTCTTAAACTGTCTATCGTAACCATTCGTGTTCAGGACAGGTGTAACAGCAAGATGGAACAAAATTGATTTGTTAAGCATTTGGTAAACAATGTACTGTTGCTGTCTTAGTTTGATAAAGATTTCTTTCCATTTTACATGCTTTGATAATTATGCGTTCGGAAACCGTTTTGGTCTTTTTTTCCAGAGACTTTAGGTGTGACATAGTAACTTTCTTCATCATTAGAGCTCGTCTTTAGTCAATGCAAATATCTTACGTATATGCGGTTACAAAGCAGAATATGTAAATTATGTGTATTATATGAAAGATAATACATGTAATAGTATCTTAGCACTATGTCATTTTCATACACTTAGAGACTTATATCTGTTTCACAATCCGTTCAATAAAGTACGCTTTTCGGGCATTGATTCGATCAACTATGTTTTTTTCCATTTATACTCACTGCTGCATCAAATGTATTCACGATGTTAAATAACGCGAGGAATATTAACAATTCGTGAATGAAATGAGTATTTCATCATCCCAACGTTGACGTCGGTTTTTCTTCTAGAAATGCCTTC
Source organism: Saxidomus purpurata (assembly GCA_022818135.1). Taxonomy (NCBI): domain Eukaryota; kingdom Metazoa; phylum Mollusca; class Bivalvia; order Venerida; family Veneridae; genus Saxidomus; species Saxidomus purpurata. The sequence continues at coordinate 41,603,162 of JAFMSR010000014.1, forward strand.
ATTTCGGTGAGTAAAGTATTTCTGATCATTTCACATCTATTAATAAGGTGAACTTCTCTACCTTTTCGATCTGCCATTTAAACATTTACAAACGGCAACGCTGTTTCCTACACTACCTGAAACAAACAATTAAAATAACTGTATTGTTGAGCTAAGCTCAGTGCTTATATTAACGATGGGTCCGTTTCAACAGCATTTTTGTTATTTACAGGCGGAGAATTTACCCGATTATCGTCGCTGGAAAGTGCAATATCTTTTTTCTTTTGTACGAAAATGCCAACTTTCATACAAAATGAGACATGGTCGGTAGCGGGGCTAGCACTCATGCCTCTCAATGTACAGAATGAACGGAAAGAAGAGAACAACTTATTTGCTACTTAATAAAATGACAGATAAAATTTGCTTGTTATATTTCATTGTAACTGTTATGATCTAAGATACACTTTACTTCCTACTTTCTGCAACAGTTACATATTAAGTCTGAACTGTTTAAAATTTTGCTCTTCCTAGCACGGGCTTCGGTTACTGATTTCCATTTATTGCTGTTAAATGTATAGACAATATCCAATATATATTCTGTGATTGTTCTCTTACATTGTACATATACATGTATATACTTACTTATTCCCATTAATGGTATTGCAATGCTCTGAATGTTTCTCTTCTTCTGCCTCTTCAGTTCGTCAAAGATCATTTCCAAGGCCGCTTTTAGACAATTCGCCAACTCCTTTTCATTGCAGTGCTCTGTCCAGACAGCTGCACGTACAAAAAATATGTACTGTGCTTCTCCATGTTCAGTGCTATATTCTGCAGTGGCAATGGCATTCTTCTGAAGTTTTTTCAGTTTATTCGGGTCAAAAGACTTTCTATAGGTGCATTTGATTGCAGCAGCTTGTAGTCCACCGCGTTCTGCTCCATCGTTTTCCGGACAAACTATTGCTACCGTGTTTGAGTTTCTTATATCACCTCTTTCAAAAATAATGTTATACGGCCCTGTCTTTTTACGAAGTTCGGAATTCTCCCGAAAGATATTGTTAGTGCTGTTTTTATATTCGTGCTGCATTTGATAGTACTCTACGATATCACTCGCGTTTTCTGAATTTTTAACACGTGCTTCTGTGCTTATATCCATTTCACGCCCATCGTAATCGGAACGTCGCTGCAGTTCAAAACGCTCACTTTCAGTTGACTGCTTTTCTTCATCCTGCAGTGTACTAGCTTCCCTTTGGCTCTGTCTACTGTAGGAAAGTGGTCCGTTTCCGTCGGCTTCGTCAACTGAAACTTGGTGCAAATGGTCAATTTCATCATAGATTCCTGCTGTAGTTGAGACCAAGTAGTCGCTGAAGTCTTATTTTGGTACTTCTAGTAGCTGCATGTCTGTGCTCGGTAGAATTTCTCTAAATACTTTGTTAACCAAGTTTACTTTGGTTTTGTCTATGTCAATGAAATATACTTTGTCGACAACGAACTTGTTTTTCCGGAGTCGGCTAAATTCCAAAATAGCAAATGCGTATTGTTGGCTACAAATTGTAATGTCAAGCTGTCCATGACCTGTAGTAAGATTTCAATACTGTTATTAGAACAAGTAAATATATTTAGTCATGTTTAATTGTAAGTATTCTGGCAAAGTAAAATGACTTATGTTTAATATAGATAAATTGGTAATGTTTGTCAAGTAATATATGTACATACAGCTACAATAATTGTGTATATGATAAAATAATTATAGTATTTAGTTGTTATGAAGTGCAAAATACTGTTAATTCATGTGCTTGCTTACAGTATAAATCAACAACAAAAATATGTATACCGGTACAGATAAATGGAAACGCTATGGACTGAAGTTTATTCTCCTCCGCCATTTGCAAACAATTAAATATAGTCAAAAATATATCGTTTTCCATTTTCTTCTTTGAGAAAATGCAGTCTGTTTTGTTCGGGCAAAAAGTGTGTATAACTCTTTTTGCATGTATATAACCAGCATTTGTAATTACGCACTGGGTCCTTCTTAGCTGTGAAGCTTGTGCTCTTATTGCATCACATGCACGTTCATACGGCTTTCCGCCAGCTGTTTTCAGTATTGATGATATTTGACTACAACTATCCAGATTGGTGTTGGTTGTGTTTATATAACCATCAATTTTTACACCAAAATCCAACATATTTCCGTCAACTACTATGACATATATCTTCTCATAAGTTACATACTTATATTCATTCCGGTTTGGTACTGTGTAAAGATCTGCCTTTTGTCTCCGTCTACTAGGCTGCTTTTGCCCGATTCTTAATTCAAACCACTGTTTGCACCTAATAAGTTTTCCGTAATTGTTCCCTTTAAGGAAAATTTTCGATTTTGTACTCGAAATATTTACATCGCTAAATTTTTCTCTCGCAACTTCTAAAATGTAACTAGCTTTTTCATTCTCCTCTTCAGTAATGTCAAGCACTGCAGAATCATCCATTACGTTACCTGATTTGATTTGTCAGTCAAGATATATACTTTTTTCATGTTTTTCGATATTAGGCAAAAACAAGGATGGTTATTCGTAATAGAAATGTTTTGCACCCTTTTTAAAAATCCAGATTTGTAGGAAAGTATTGACATACATGCTCGCCGAAAATCAATACATTTTAAATCAGTTTGAAAATACTATAATCCCTGGTCGTGATTTCCAAACTTTTATATGTTAATAACTAGCATTATAAGTGCAGATCGTTATCGAAATACCTCCTACCAGATAACGAAATATAAACTGTTATCAATTGTTATCATATTGATTATTTACATATTTTGCATTTTAAAAAGCAATCCACATATGTTGCATAAATAGTATTTGAATCCTATGGTATAGTAAACATTTAGGTTCCCATATGCTGATATACTTGTATATCGTATTTAGGTAAGACTGAGTTTGATACATTATAGTTATGCACGTACACTGTCATTTTCAGTCTTCAAGCGTTTTTCTCAAAAACCGATTTATTCACACCCGAAAACCTCGATATGTGATATATTAGTAAGAATTTATCGGCAAAAGGTACACACATGGACGCAACTTAAAATAGTATATGATTGTATAATTGTTGTTTCCTTCTCTTTCTTAGACATAGAAAAACGCACTGCTATGTAAGGAAGAAGCACTGCTTTTTAGATACAGTAAGGTTGCTTACTGCGCAGTGTGTGAAGGGCTAGAACAACAGACACCCCAGCTAGAGGCTGTAGGTTCTAATCCGATAAGTAGCATTTGAACCGGCAGATACACTGGTTAGAACTCCCATAAGAAGCCCTCCAGAGAATAAGTATGAGTTTCAAAATCTTTGGCGACAATGGTTAGAAAATAAATTAATTTTAACCTATGTTTAGCTTTGCCTTGAGTAAGTTACAATTTAAAGAATTACTTTCAAAAGTGATTAAATACTAGTGTTTTAAAACTCTTCTCTGACATCTGCTTATTAATCTGTCGCACAGAGATGACGTGCATTACAATATATTTAGTAAAGGACCTGCAATTTAGGATGCATCATCAGTTCAACTGAATGCAAAATATTTGTTAGATAAATATATTAACAGAACTAATGTTGCCGCTGGAAGTATATGAGGATCGTTCATTAAGTGTTGCAACAATACCCACACATCGCTAAATTTTCAAAATGTGTTCGTGTTACCAAACTTTTTGTCAGTTCTTAGATTATCTATGAATACCTTTTGTTTCGAAATTTAGTTCCTATATTAGTATTTTTGACCTGTGCATCAGAGTCACATGTTGGATAAAAAGTTTAAAAGCGGGATAACGTCGGTTGAAAATGCTCCTACCGAGGAACGCCATCTAGTGTAGTTATCCATACAGTGGCAGAGGAGAGGAAGTCCGAAACTACACACCAATTACCTCAGTCTCTAAGTATATCAGCCATTTTACGATATTGAAGCGTGTTTTAAAGGGAAGACGCATTTGTCGCTAATGAACATCGTATTTGCTTAGTGATAACCGTAAGAAACAACGATTGCCTGGCGCTGTAAATGTACACAAAATTTGATCTATGAACCATTCAAATTTTATGACTGCTGTAATGAGACGTTGACACAATATAACCAGCAAATCAGAAAATGAAGTAATAAAATACTGGCCACTAAACACTTTTTAAGGCTAACTGTAGAACGGATTGTAAGTATAGAGAAGAACGTTTATCCTCTACCTCTACGAACTCATCTGACCTCGCCCTTTCTGGACTAAAAACCCATTTCGAGGGTCGTTGATTTCATAGCAGAAGTGGCAATACCATAGGATCAGCAATGTTTCATAGCCAATTTATTTTATGTGGCTTGAAACCTGGTTAGAAACCTAGATTGAACAAGCCGAGTTTCATAACTTTACTAGTGTAAGGGTTGTCCTGATATTTGCACATGTATGTGTACAGTCTGTGTTGTCCTGATACTTTCACATGTATGTGGGCAGACTGTGTTGCTCAGAGACAATCGACACTCCAGTACTTTCAGTCCTTTGATTAAACAATGGAAGCGTCGGTCAATGCTTTTTTCTATAACTATTTAGTTATGTAGTCCAATTACTTAAATGTCTATTTAGTACAAAACGGAACACAAAGTATTCTTACAGCAATCATGAAATAATCATGATGTCAGTTTATTTTTTGCTGTAATCAATTAAATTATGATTAAAGTAACTAGAAAAGTGCATGATTAATTATTAAGCCTGATAACAAGGAAATATTAATCAATTATTAATCAGTATGATTATTTTTTATGATTACCCCGATAGGGCTGAAATAATGTTTTCGCATATACATGTATATGTGTTCTGCTGTGTTTTACGAGGGTAGTTGCAACAGTTAATGAACAGCTGTCATGTCCTTGCCACCAGATTAGGTTTTTAATAATTTATTTTGCAATTTAAGTATAAATTTGGTCCTAACAATGTAAGTAACGTTGGCTATTGACAGAATTTGTAATAACGTAATAACACTGCTTGTAACTAAAGTCTACTAGTTGTACTATTTTAACACAGTATGAAGCTCATGATGATATTCATTTTTATAAATACCCTTCTGTTTACAACGTCTGTAAAATGTGTAATCGTCCGATTATCTTTTACTTTATTTTTATCTGTTTTATTCGCTTGTTAACATGTTTAACTTTGGCAAGAAATGCAAGTATTTCTGATTTAATGTTAAATCATTTCTGTATACATTTATGCTATATTGTAACTAGATATCATGAAAAATTATTTACAATAGGATCTTCAGACTTCCAGTTTGATAAAATCTGTTTATTTAAAAAGGGGTGTTTTGCAAAGTTTAGATGAAATAGCAAACAACTTATTATATCGGTATATTATAAGACATAAAAAAATTCACTGTGATAAACAAACATTAATCGTGATATTAGTTATGTACATGCAGTAACTGATGTTAAGATGGATAACGGATAAGCGATAAAAACGGGGGTGTTTCTCAAAGCTGTTACCGTTATTATAATACAGATGCAATAATCGATTGTACGATGTTTTTGTTCACCTGGCACAAAGTTCCAGGGTGAGCTATTTTGAACGCTTGATGTCCGTCGTCGTCGTTCATCTTATTTCGTCGTCAATAATTGCTTCAAGCGACATCTTCTACGAAATACTTTGTTAATGAAACTTGACAAGGGTGCTCTACCAAAATTGAAAATCTTCACTGCTTATCAAAATTTTAATTTAGTTTGGCAGAAATGATCACCTAATGACTTTCTACCAAAATTGCTAAAATGAAGTTGATTCATTTAAAAGGGCTTCGGGAGATCGGGACTGTTTTCTCTATAATAATCTATACAGAAATATTTTCTGAAACTACGGGTAGGGAACTTAATTTATTTGTAATCTTATCATATGATAACTTTATGACTCTCTACAAAAATTGCTGAAATGAATGTCCTTTACAAAATGAGGCGCGGCATACACAGGGTGGTGCGGTTGTCGAGTGGTTATCGCTCTACCAATCCGGAGGTCCCCGGTCGAACCCTGGCCGGGGTACTGGAAATTTCAGAAACGCTTTTCAGTGATTCCCAACCATCTAAAGATGAACTGGTTAGAAACCAAGAGGTAGTCTCACGTGTATCGGTGCTTTACACCGGGCATGTAAACAAGAACCATGGGGTCTATTCGTAAAAAAGCTAGTGTCTGGTACCCGGATCCCCTTGTATCTGCATCTGTCTCTCTTTAACCTGCGCCTGTCAGGAGTCTATACAAGTTCATCCAGGGAGAAGTCCCAGGATCGGCCGGGACTTATGAACAAACAAAGAAAACAGTGGGCTGGGGCTGTTTTCTTTAAATAATCTATATAGAAACTTCAACACCCTTCTTCTCTGAAAGTAGTTGGCAATATAAAATTATACTTCACAAATATGATCACCTAATTTACAGAACAGATTGATAACAGGGTATTAGAGCATGTGTGCTTACAAAAGGTTAAAACGTTTTTCAAAATCAGTAAATAACAGTACTTGTGCTTGTAAGGTTAAATTGTTTTAATAGAGTAACGAGTGCCTTCTCAAAAAAATATGATTACTGTATTGAATGTACTATATTGTATGAATTTATCTCAAAAAATCTACATTTTATTTTCCTTTTCAAAAACGTTGACTTAGGTTTTTCCATTTAAAATATCTTTTCAAATCTTCCAGAGAGGAGGTAAGTAAGGTTGTATTTACTGATCATTCTTACATCTGAATTGATAATTGAGCGAACTTCCTTAATGGTTTACAAAGTATATTTCTGACTGTTTCCCTTCAATAAAGTGAAAGTACGTAAGATATTCCAATACATATTCTTCGACCTGCCTTTTACAGCAGTATTTCAACCACGGCATTACTCCACGTTTCTATACACTTTCTGAAATCAAACAACTCAACACTGAAGGTTTATGTAAATTAGTAATATTTTGATCATTTCAATGTTATCAGGCAATTTCCTAAAGATTTGCTATTCTTCTCTGTTTGAACCCCCCCCGTTTTGCTAGTTAACTGTACAAAATTTTGACAAAATATTAAAGTGGCGCTGATTAGAAACATATTAACAGTTATGTCCTTTATAGTTGTTAGTTAATGTACAAAATACAGTAAGCCTTTATACTGTTAAATTGGTGTTTGAAATATAGCTATGTTTAGAACATTCATATTATTACTACACACAATTATGTATGCTTGTTTGTCACAGCTAATTTGTAAAATTAATACAGATGTTTCGATCATAATGTACTAATTAATGTTTGATACAGGTGTAGTGAAAATTCAGAAAGGTTTTGTGACTGTTGTCCGAGAGAATATGTACTTACCAATTCCCATTAACGGTATTGCAATGCTCCGAATGTTTCGTTTCCTATGCCTTTTCAGTTTGTCAAAGATCATTTCCATGGTGCCTTTCAAACTATTCTCCAACTCCTTTTCAGTGCAGTTTGCTGACCAGACAGCTGTTCGTACATGGAATATGTACTGTGCTTCTCCACATTCTTTGCTATATTCTGTAGTGGCAATTGCATTCTTTTGAAGTTTTTTCAGTTTATTCGGGTCAAAAGACTTTCTAAATGTACATTTGATTGCAGCAGCTAGTAATCCACCGCGCGTTGCTCCAATGTTTTCCGGACAAACTATTGCTACAGTGTCGGAGTGTCTTATATCGCCTTGCTTGAAAACAATGTCATACTTTCCTATCTTTTTACGAAAGTCGGAATTCTCGGGAGAGATATTTACGGTACGAGTATCATATCCATGCTTCACTTGACAGGACTCTACGCTATCTCTCGCGTTTTCTCGATTATCGGAACGTGTTTCTGTGCTTTTAAAAATTTCATACCTATCGTCGTCGGGTCCTCGGTACAAATCCTCACTTTCAGTTGACTGCTCTTTTTCATCCTGCTGTGTACTAGTCTCCTTTGGGTTCTGTCTGCTAGAGGAAAGTGGTCCTTTTCCGTCGACTTCCCCATTGTTTTCTTCATTACTTCCTGCTGAAATTTGGACCAAGTAGTTATCGTAATCATTCTTTGGTACCTCTAGTAGCTGCATGTCTTTGCTCGGTAGAATTTCTCTAAATACTGTGTTTACCGCGTTAATTTTGGATTCGTCTATGTCAATGAAATATACTTTATCAACAACGAACCGATTTTTCCGGAGTCGGCTAAATTCCAAAATAGCACATGCATATTGTTGACTGCAAACTGTAATGTCAAGTCCCCCATGACCTGTAGTAAGATATTAAAACTGTTATTTGAACAAGTAAATATTATTGGTAATGTAAAATTGTAAAATTCTGGCAAAGCAAAATGACTTAAGTTTAATACAGATAAATTGATATTGCTTGTCAATTAATACATACTACAATAATCGTGTACATGATAAAAGAATTGTAATGGTATTTTATGTAACAAAGCAAAAACGGGTAAAATGTTGTGCTTGCTTTCAGTATAAATAAAAAAATTAAATAAAATTGTATACCTGTACAGATAAAAGGTAACGCTATGGTCTGAAGTTTGTGCTCCTCCGCCATTTGCAAGCAGTTAAATATGGTCAAAAATATATCTTCTTCCATTTTCTTCTTCGACAAAATGTAGTCTGTTTGGTCAGGGCAAAATGCGTGGATAACATTTTTTGTACGAAGATCTCCAGCATCAGTAATTACGCATTGGGTCGTTCTTAGCCGTGAAGCTTCTTCTCTTACTGCATCACATGCACGTTCATACGGCTTTCCGCCAGCTTTCTTCAGTATCCTTGATACTTTACTACAATTATCCAACTTTGTGTTGGTTGTGTTTACATAGCCATCAATTTCTACATTAAAATGTAACATATTTCCCTCAACTACTATGACATCTATCTTCTCATAAGTAATATACGTGGTATATTTGTGCTGTTGAAGTATTGAGAAAAGATCCTTATCAGGATGTACTTTTTTTTTCTTGGGTTTCGTATCCCGATATTTAGCTCAAACCACTGTTTGCATCTAAGGATTCTTTCGTAATTGTCACTTTTCAAGATAATTTCCAATTCATTCACAGTGATATTTACATCATTAAACTTTTCTACAGCTACTTCTAAAATATGAAGTGCCTTCACTTGCTCATCCTCGCTAAGGTTAAGCACTGCAAAATCTTCCATTCTTTACCTTATTCTATATGAAAAATAAACATTCGTCTTTGAAATTTTTTTTCAACAACCAAAACGTGTAGCAAAGAGAAAAACACACAAATGTTGAACACACGCCGGCTGAAAATTCATAAACTTAATGTTAGTTCATAGCAAGTTCAGTGAACATCTTTCATCGAAATAACTCCTCCCAGATAACGGAAGATTAACTGTTCGGAAGACCAAATACTATTTTCATAGTGTTATCTAAATCATAATGTACAAATTCACTGTTTTAAAAGCTGTAATAAGTAATATAATACGCTTATTTTGCATAATCAATAGCATGTGATTCCCTTAGAAATAGTATACGTGAAATTGTCATTGAAAGATTTCGCATAAGCTAGACATATCGTTTCAAGAAATTTATTTATTTATACCTGTTTTTATGCACAATGCGCACGTACGTACGACAATCTGACTTATATATGTACATCTAATCTCCATGACATTGACATGTTTAATCTTCAAGCGTTATCTTCCCAATATCTACTCACTCAAAACACTTGAGAAGGAATAAAGCATGTAGAACTATAAAGTAACAAGGCTCACATATGTTCACAATCTAACAATTGTCCGCTAAGACCAGGTTATGAATAATTTTAAATGTTCCTAGATTTTACGGCATAACATATGATGAATTTCAAGTAAGGAACAATTAGGGTTTTATTTGCGGGGATCGTTGTAGTGAATTAATTAAACTACAAGGTCGTAGAGATTGCGGTTAGATTCTCGTCAGGTTCCATTGCCCGGCACCTACTAGTAAGAACTCAGTGAAATGGTTTTCGGGAGATTAAGAAATATGAGTTGGAAGAATTTGAGTTGGCAATAGATAGATAACTATCTTTAAAGCAATGATTGGCTTTTTCAGTTGTTAGTTTTCTGAGTTAAATCAGGCCATGAAAGTTTTTTTCCTGCTTTATCGCTTGAAAATCAGGAAATAGACTTTGAAACTTGAGATCTTTAAATTTAACTTTCACTATAAACTGCTATTCAAGGATAAATTTATATGTATCAAGAGCTGTCAGTAGGACACTGCGCTCGACTTTTTACAGTGATTGCCAATAAATCAAAGCTTTTGGCAGTTAAAGGCAAAATAAGAATTAGTGTATTTTCAGAGTGTAAACAAGTGCAGTTACTAACAAGATATTAAGTAAATATGTAAACTATCTAACTTAATTGTTTGTTACCCTTGAACACTACAACAAAGTTTTGAATTAATACTTTAAGTGGTTATTAATGTATGTGCATAACAGTGCCAGGTGCACACAATATTTAAAGTAGGAATTTCTTAGTTCATTGAAAATATTTTTGACAGAGATATCTACCCTTGCTTACAGATTGGTGTCATGATGGTACATAAGTAATCCAACTTTCATGGTAATATCTCAAATGATTCAGTCAGTAAGTGGACTGGTACTAAAAACTTAACTGAGAGTCTAAGTGGAAAAAGACCATAATCATAAGAAATCATTTACAGAGTTACCTTCTCTTACCTAAATGTGTATATCATGATGGTTAATATGTAATCCAACTTCCAAAGTAATATCTCAAATGGTTAAGTCAAAAAATGAACTGGTACGAAAAGCATAACCGAAATTCTAAGTCAAAAAAGGGCCTTCATCTAAAAAAAAATCCTTGACAGAGTCACATTGCCTACGGATAAGGGGCATGATGCAAACAAGTTTTCCAAGTTTCACAGCAATTTTTCAAAAGGTAAAGTCATTAAGTGGATTTTACCAAGATTCAATGTATTTTCTAAGTCGAAAAAGGGCCATAATTCTAACAAAATCCTTCACAGAGTTATGTACTCTTTTCTGTTGATGGAGACAATGATGGTTAATAAGAATTGTAAATTTCAAAGCAGTATATGTAATTGTTTTGAATGAAGTGGGTAGGTACAGAAAACTTAACCAAGTTCAATGTACTTTTTTCGTCGAAAAAGGGCCATAATTCTGACAAAAACCTTTACAGAGCTATTGTAAAATTCAAAGCAATATCTCAAATGGGTTTGAGTGGTACGAAAAACTTGATCAAGGTGTGACGCAAACGCCAACGCAGACGCCGAGGCGAGAAGGATAGTTCTTTGTCTTCGAAAAGTCAAGTTAATAAAAAGTAAAAAAGAAGGTCATATTTGTAAGTATGAAATATCGGATTTTATTTACGATATTTACGCATTTAAAGACTACTAGTATATTAAGATATGTTGTTTAAGAAACAAGCAACAGTCGTTACAACACAACGCTGTAAAATAGTATAACAAAATATTTTTGTTTCTAAAGCGAAACAGGTCGATTTAAATGTTATGAATTATTAAGGCATCTTATATACAGTTCACAAAAGAAGCTACAGGAGTTGGTAGGACAGCAAGGTATAGAATAAGGAGAGAGAAAAACTGGCCTGACTGCAATTAATGTACACCTCAGTGACTTTGAATAATGTAACAATTGTAAAAGAAAAGAAAAAAATAATATAAATGTCAAAAACAAACGAATACAATAATATAAAAATAAATAAGAATTGGTCAACAACTCACGAAACGCACATTATAATTGGTACGCAAAACAAACTATGTGATAAATACAAATAGAAAGAAAAATATACTTAGTTGCAAAAGAAAGTGTGCACGTTTTTATTTTAGATATCTCTATTTTGATGAAACATGTCGGTCTCAAATTCCTAACACTGCCTAAATACACCATGATTTGCTATTAATTGAAGGCCCTATCAATGCAAATAAAATTAAGCGTAAATTGCTCTTAAATTTGATACCAAACATTTAAATATTTCTGTTGTTTTTATATAAAATTAACAAAAACCTAAGTGCACACTTTCTTTTGCAACATAGTCTAAGTTTCATTCGTAATTGAACCCGTATGATACTGGATGAAAGGCAATCGCCCTGACCACTGGGTCATCGAGACACTGTTATTTTCAATTCTATACATTTATTAACCGTTAAGCACAAAAATCAACACCAAATTTATTAAAGGATATTGAAAAAGATTAAATCGGTATATTTCCTTATTTTGTATAAATCGGTCCAGGAAGGTTATCCACCTGATGCCGGTCAATCTACATACTTCTGAGACTAATCTGACATGATATATATGCACACGTTCTCGTCAAACTATCTTGTCTTTATCCTTTAACTAAAAAATGTGACCAGTGGTAACATACATCTTCTTCTGCGTATGAATGAGCACCAGCAAATAACTAGCAGTACGCGCTACATTTCATGAGTTACATTTTTACAAGATTGTGTACTCATTGCGACACTGTACCATCTTTAGTCTTTATGGTAATCTATAGAGTTCAAAAGTAATAGTGTCTGATGTCAGATCTAGAACTAGACCTGTGTCTTTAAAGTCATACTTCAATGTTTTCAGGCTTCTTAGCCTCGTAGACACATATTTCAATTACGTTTTAAGTTTTAAGTATATCTGGGCCTTTAGTACTGATTGTTGGCCTTTCGTCGGTCTACTGTCGTTCGTTTACATTTTATGATCCAATACATTTGAACAGTTGCATCTGAAGACCGCCTCCGTGGTCGAGTAGTTAGAGCCGCTTACTTCTAATATCTGTAAACTCTCATTGATTGAGGGTCATGGGTTCGAGTTCTGCTACCAACCACGTTTCGTTATATGAGAAAAATATTAAAACGTACATTGAACCCAAGGAAAAGACAAAAATATGACAATGATCCTTGGTTGGCCGTCTATCAAAAGTTAGCGAATATATCCGTTTGTAATATAGATATCAAACAAACGGTCAAGATTGTAGATATTATATGAATGCCAGTGTCTAGTGGTCCTCTGCGAGTTTTGTTCAAATCAAACATGATTTGTTGTATACATACTTAGATGGAAAAATTGTGTGTGGCAGTGTCTAGTGTCCTCTTCCACTGTTTTTTAAGCAAGAGGGCCAGGATGGGCCTATATCGCTCACCTTGGTACAAGATATGTCTGGAGGAAGTTCACTAGATACTGTTATATACCAAATAGGTTTATATACGTCTTTGTAAAACAAGTGATCCCCCCCCCCCCGCCCGGCAAGGTCAATTTTGACCCCAGGGTCATAATTTGTACAAACTTTGAAGAGGTCTACTATGCAATGCTACATGCCATATATCTAAGCTCTAGGCCCTGTGGTTTCAGAGAAGATTTTTAAAAAGTTTTTCCTATATAAGCCTATGTAAAACTAAGTGAACCCCCGTGCGGGGACAATTTTCATCCGGGGGTCATAATTTGTAAAAATCTTGGTAGAGGTATACTTATGGAATGCGGGTTGGGACATGCCACTCGCTATTTGCTATTTGCTTATTGCCACTTGCTTATTGCTAATTTCTAATTGCTACTTGCTTATTCCCACTTGCTAATTGCTACTCGCTAATTGATACTTGCTAATTGCCATTTGCTAATTGCGGGTTGGGACATGGCACTTGCTAATTGCCTCTTACTTATTGCTAATTGCGGGTTGGGACATGCCACTTGCTAATTGCTACTTGCTAACTGCCACCTGCGTATTGCTAAATGCAGATTTGGAAATGCCATTTGCTAATTGCCACTTGCTACTTGACACTTGCTTATTGCGGGTTTTGACATGGCACTTGCTTATTGCCACTTGCTAATTGCCACTTGCTTTTTGCCAATTTTTAACATCTGAAAGACTGTTAAAGATTCAGCTGCAAGATTATGTATATTAAATATATTTTCAGTATGAAACTTTATTAATGATTCATAATAAACTTATATGAATTTATAATATATATACCATTGTAGATGTCTTGTTTACTTAAAATGGTAACTCATGTTCGTGATCATCGAACATGAATCAGATCTAGAAGTGATTGAATAGAATATATTTTTGGTATGCATGTTCCATTTTAAAGGTCCATTACTAAGACTGAATCGAATTTGCCTTTAAATCTGGAATTGTAACAGGGACATACAGTTTGAAACTGGCTTCTAAAACTTTACAATAGCCGTGGAGTATTGCTGCTGCAGAAGAACAAGTGAATATTTTTGTATTTCCTTAAATTGCCCTGGGTGGTCTTTTTGTCCTACTTTCACTTTATTGAATGTTGTAAACAGTCAGAGATATACGTTGCACATCATTGGAAGTAAAGTTCTTTCAACTATAAGTTAATGCTTATTAATGTACAACCTATTTACAACCTCTCTCTATGAGACTTCTTGAAAATTACAAAGATATTTGAAAACTGGAAAGCCTACTTTCGTTTTTGAAAAGGCAAACTAAAATTCATCAGTTCTTTTGTTGAACTCAAATTTTCAACACAATATGGTCACATTTCGCGCTGTGTGTCATATTTTTCCTTCCGAGAAGACGCCCGTTACATTTCCAGATTTAAAAGAAAAGGTGATTTGGTCTTAGTACTGGACCTTTCATCAAAATCTTAATATTTTACTTCAATTAAATAATAATAGCTAATGTTCGTTATATCCTAGTCATGTTCGGTAGTCATGCCGATAAGCAGTTGGTAACTAGCAATTAGCTATAAGCAAAAGGCAATAAGCAATTGGCAAGTAGCAGGTGGCAAATAGCAATTGGATTGTCCAAACTAGCAATAAGCAAGTGGCAAGTGGCAATTAGCAAGTGGCATGTCCCAACTAGCAATTAGAAGTAAGCAAGTGGCAAATAACAAGTGGCATCTCCCAATTAGCAATTAGCAATACCCAAGTGGCAAATAACAAGTGGCATGTCCAACTAGCAATTAGCAATAAGCAAGTTACAAGTGGCAATTGGCATGTGCCAACTAGCAATTAGCAATAAGCAAGTAGCAAGAAGCAATTAGCAGGTGACGTGCCAAAACCTGCAATTAGCAATAAGCTAGTGGCAATTAGCAAGTGGCAAGTGACATATCCAAGCCTGCAATTAGCTATAATCAAGTAATTATTAGCAAGTGCAATTAGCAAGTGGCATGTCCCAACCTGCATTCCATAGTATACTAGCTAATGCTACATGCCACATATCTTAGCTCTAGGCCTTGTGGTTACAGAGAAGAAGATTTTTAAACTTTTTCCTATATAAGCCTTTGCAAAACTAAGTGACCACCCCCGCAGGGTCACTTTTGACCCAGGGTCATAATTTGAACAATCTTGGTAGAAGTCCATTAGACAATACTACATGCCAACTATCTAAGCTCTAGGCCCTGTGGTTTTAGAGAAGAAGATTTTTAAAGTTTTTCTATATAAGCCTATGTAAAACTTAGTGACCCCCCCCCCTTGCGAGGTCAATTTTGATCCGGGGGTCATAATTTGAACAATCTTGGTAGAGGTCTAGGCCTTGTAGTTTCAGAGAAGAAGATTTCTTAAAGTTTTTCCTATATATGCCTATGCAAAAACTAAGTGACCACGCGCGCGAGGTCAATTTCGACCCGGGAGTCATAATTTGAACAATCTTGGTAGAGGTCTACTAGACAATGCTACTTGCCAAATATCTAAGCTCTAGGCCTTGTGGTTTCAGAGAAGAAGATTTTTTAAGTGTTTCCTATTTGTTGCCATAGCAACAAGAAACAAGAGTTCTGCATGGAATGGAATTCTTTGAATAATTTTTGTAGAGCTCCAGGCAAGAAACATTCTAGCATGGTTTTATCAACATTGGCCTAGTGTTTTCAGAGGAGAAGTCATTTGAATCAATATGTTGACGGACGACTAGAAAAGCTCACCCTGGCGTAGCCAGGTGAGCTAAAAATCATGTCTCGGAATTACCATTATTGGCCCCGATGTTTTTTGGACATTTAATCGAAATGTTACTCCCTCGCACGGACAAAACGCAGCCGAAAATCTAGGACATCTTTGTTTCCTTATTTACAAAAAAAAACGATAGCAATAAATAAGTGAGGAAAACAAGCATGTCAAATGAGAATTACAATACTAAACTGGTACAATACGTATCTTGAATGGTATAACTTAACTCGGTGAAGGCCTAGTGTCTTATAAAAACGAATAGTAGTATGTTCATGTGTACTAAAATGTCAAACAAAAAACCTTGAATAAAGAGTATTACATTACTGAAGCGGTAAACTACATATCTTTAATGGTAACTAAAACTATGTTCAGTTAAATTTAAACTATAATACTATTTCATAGTATATGTACAATATTGAACAAGAAAAGAAAATGGTGCCTTAGAGAATATTTACTGTTTTTCGGCGCAGCCGTATTGAGCTCGCTTCTCCCCGGAAGCTGATCAGCTTCAACCGCCAATGATATGACGAGTAGAATGTGTAACAATTTTTGGATCGAAAAGATTTACTATGTAAGGCACGTTTTAATTAGATAAATAAATACCGAATGAAAAGGTGAAAAAATATGCTCGCGTTTTCAGTCTTTCAATATTTCAACATATACTATGTTGTGACATTTGTACCTCTAGAAATTTTAGTTAAGAGTGTAGAGTAATTATACTTTCTCGGCCAGTGAATAACAGTCAATACATTGTATTTCTAGTAACATATTTGATAAGAAACATAAGGTTTTTGTTCCACATATTTAATACCTTAAATATGTCGCCGGTTACAAATGTAGCAACACTCATCGTTAGTACAATGGTTTGTAGCTCCACCTGTCACGCGGGAGAATGGGGTTCTGCGATGGAGTATATCTCTTTTTGTGTGTGGCTAAGATTTATTAGAATGACCTCGATTTTGAGAGAAGATCTCAATTAAGTCGCAGAATAACAACATTGACCGCTGCGTGTGGGATCGCGTAGGACCCGCCTTGTGAAAGAATTGTAGAATTTTGTCTATACTTTACTGTATCCCCTAAACGCCTTGCTGGCTTTAAATAAAACTTGGCAGAAAGCATCAGTATATGAAGTCTGGTTGTGCATATAATGATTTGGGGTCACTATATATCAAAGGTCAATGTTACAGGGGCCTGTTTATAGAAAGTGTTTGGATCGCTCCATCTTCTAAATATATTCATTATGATACAATTTGACAGGAACTGTTACTATTTTCATCCTCAAAATCGTGTCGACCATCATTTTTTTTAGCTCGACTTTTCTATGAAAAGGGGAGCTATCCTACTCGCCCCGGCGTCGGCGTCGGCGTCGGTGTCGGCGTCGGCGTCGGCGTTGGCGTCACACCTTGGTTAAGTTTTTCGTACCACCCCACTTTATTTCAGAAGTATTAGAGGTATGGCTTTGAAACTTACCATACTTGTTTACCATCATAACCTCCATCTACAGACAAGAGTACATAACTCTGTCAAGGTTTTTGACAGAATTATGGCCCTTTTTTACTTAAAAAGTGTATTGAGCTTGGTTAAGTTTTTCGTACCACCTCACTTTATTTCAAAACCATTGGAGGTATTGCTTTGAAACTAACCATACTTGTTTACCATCACGACCTTCATCAACAGACAAGAGGACATAACTCTGTCAAGGTTTTTGACAGAATTATGCCCCTTTTTGACTTAGAAAATACATTGAATATGGGTAAAATCCACTTATTGCCTTAACCCCTGGAGATATTGCTTTGAAACTTTTAATGCTATTTCACATCATTACCCCCATCTGTACGCAAGAGAAGGTAACTCTGTCAGGGATTTGTTTTAAAAATTAAGGCCTTTTATCGACTTAGAATCTTGGTTAAGTTTTTCGTACCAGTCCACTTTTTGACTGAACTGTTTGAGATATTAATTTGAAAGTTGGAATACTTGTTTACCATCATGGTCCCAAAACATGGGCAGGAGATGGTAATTCTGTCAAGGATTTTATTTGAATTATGGCCCTTTTTGACTTAGAAACTCAGTTAAAATTTTCATTCTTGTCCACTTGTTAACTTAACCATTTGAGATATTACTTTGGAAGTTGGAGTTCTTATGTACCATCATGAGACCTATCTGTAAGCAAGAGAAGATAACTCTGTGAAAATATTTCTTGATTTGTACTTAGAAATTCCTAGTTAAAGTCTTGTGTGCCCTTAACTGTCAAAGTTTTGTTTTATAGGCAAGCACTAAAAAAGTCGAGCGCGCTGTCCTACTGACAGCTCTTGTTTTGTTTTGGTGTAAGATTATGTGTTGGAACAAGTCGTTTAGATCAGCTTTAATGTCCGTATAGATACGCCGAATTGTGCTAGCACACGAAGATGCTTGAGGCAACTGATCAATTACTCATCCGCTGTAAATACCTTCCTTGGATGACGATACTTACATGTTCTCTTGTTCTTTACAACATTACAGAAGAATTGTAAATAAACTGTTTCTGATTTGACATCTAAAAATTGTCAACGATGACCCTATAATGCTCAGCCGAGTGTCTTTGCACTTTAAAACAAGAAAGTAACTCAACGACCCTACAAGTTCACCATGAGCACTTCGTTCTCAGGTGAGCTAAAATGACCGCTCCTTTCATGGACTTCCGACAAAATGCATTCCATATGTTGGCGGTGCCAATAAATTCATAATCATTAATGGTCAATACGTTACGGTGAACATTTTATTAATACAGGTTTACCAAATATTGTATTCCACCGGTAGAAAACGTATCTATGTTATAAGAAACTTTCTTATATGTGGATTATGTGTACAAAATGTTAATTAGAGTTGTCAAACAAATAAAAACTAGCAATGCAAATTGTACGAATTTGTATCTCCTATGCTGCCCCTAATTTTGAAAGCTGCTTTAGGATAATGTTTAATGTAATCATTTCTTCCAAATTGTGTCCTAGATATGACATAAATACTAAACTAGAAATTTATGATTGTTACCCTTTTCTTCATTAGAACTGAAAATGTCGACCATATATGCTGTTACAAAGCAGAATGTGTATTTGTATTGTGTGTATTAGTCATTTAGCAGTGTGTCTTTTTCATACACTTAGACACGTCTATCTTTATATAAATCTGTTCAGTTATGTATCCTTTTCCGTCAATGATTCGATCAACTCTTTTGTATTATCTCCATTTAGACTCACTGCTCTATAAAAATATAATAACGCTAGTAACATTTACAATGCGTGATATGAGTATATCATCTTCTGGACGTTGACGTCGGGTTTTCTGCTAGAAATACCTTCATTTCGGTGAGTAAGGTATTACTGGTTTTTATACATCTATTAATTAGGAGAACTTCTCGAAGATTTGGTATTTCTTCTCTTCTTTGTAAGATTTCTACTAAGTTTTCGATCTGCCATTTACAGCATTTACTAACGGCATCGCTGTTTTCTACACTACCTGAAGCAAACAATTAAAATAGGTGTACTGTATAGCTAACCTTAGATGGGTCCGTTTCAACATTATTTGAGTTATTTATAGACGGACAATTTACCTGACCATCGTCCCATGGGAAAATTCCAACTTACTCACAATAAGAGACATGGTCGCCGCTCGCACCCATGACCATCGATGTACAGAATGGCCGGAAAGTAAAGAACAACTTATTTGATGTTTATCAGAGTGACTGTTATATTTTTATTGTAAGCATTATGGTCTAAGACGCTTTCTGATTACTCCAGTAGTTACATATTAAGACTGAACTGTTTCAAAAAATGCTCTCCCTAGCACGGTCTTAGTCTTCTGGTATATCTAAATTACTGTTACAGTTATAAACATTATCCGATTATTTCCTTTTTGATTGTTGTTATAAATTATACGCTATACATGTATATACTTACTTATTCCCATCAATGGTATTGCAATACTCCGAATTTTCCGTTTCCTATGCCTTTTGAGTTTGTCAAAGATCATTTCCATGGCGCCTTTCAAAGTATCCCTAAGCTCATTTTCTTTGCAGTGCTCCTTCCAGACGGGCGTACGTACATGGAATAAGTACTGTACCTCTCCATGTTTATTGCTATGTTCTGTAGTGGCAACAGCATTCTTTTGAAGCTTTTTCAGTTTATTCGGATCAAAAGACCTTCTAAATGTGCATTTGATTGCAGCAGCTAGTAATCCCCCGCGCTCTTCTTCAATATTATCCGGACAAACTATTGCTACAGTTGTTGCTTTTCTTATATCACCTTGCTCAAAAACAATGTCATACTTCCCTATATTCTTACGAAATTTGAACTTTTCATATCCATGCTGCTTTCGATGCGATGCGTTTTCTGGATTTTCGGACCGTGTTATAGGATTCTCATACCCATCGTCGTTGGAACATCGGTCCAGTTCAAAATGCTCACTTTCAACTGACTGCTCTCCTTCACGCAGCAGTGTACCAGCCGCCGCCTCTATTTGGCTCTGTCTGCTGTAGGGAAGTGATCCTTTTCCGTCGACTTGCCCATCGTCGTCAACAGAAACATGGTCCAAATTGCCAATTTTTCCATTACTTCCTGCTGTTGCTGAGACCGAGTAGTCGTTGTAATCATCCTTTGGTACCTCTAGTAGCTGCATGCCTTTGCTCGGTAGAATTTCTCTAAATATTTTGTTTACCAAGTTTACGTTCGATTTGTCTATGTCAATGAAATATACTTTGTCAACAACGAACCGATTTTTCCGGAGTCGGCTAAATTCCAAAATAGCATATGCGTATTGTTGGCTACAAACTGTAATGTCAAGCTGACCATGACCTGCAGTAAGAATTTTATACTGTTATTACAACACGTTGAAAATGTATTATTGTAAATATTCTAGCAAAGCAAAATAATTAAAGTTTAATACAGATGAATTTATGATGTTTTTCAATTGATACACAAAGCTACAATAATCGTGTATATGATAAACTTATAAAGGTATTTAATAGTTATAGAGGGCAAAATACACAGTAAAATTGTCTGCTTGCTTACAGTATAAAACAAACAAAAATATGTCTACCGGTACAGATTAAAGGAAACGCTATGGTCTGAAGTCTGTTCTTCTTCGCCATTTGAAGGCAATTCTCAACAGTCGAAAATATATCGTTTTCCATTTTCGTTGACGAATTGTAGTCTGCTTTGTTAGGGCAAAAGGCGTGGATAACACATTTTGCACGAAGATTTCCAGCATCAGTTATAACGCAATCGGTCGTTCTTAGCTGTGAAGCTTCTGCTCTTACTGCATCACATGCACGTTCATACGGCTTTCCGCCAGCTTCCTTAAGCATATTTGATATTTGACTACAATTATCCAGCTTGGTGTTGGTTATGTTTACATAGCAATCAATTTCTTCACCAAAATTTAACAAATCTCCTTCAACTACTATGACATCTATCTTCTCAAAAGTTATATACTTGTGCTGTTTTGTCGTTGCCTCGTTGCCAGCAAAGTTTATTTTCGACCTCCGTCCACTAGGTTGTTTTCGCCCGATTTCTAGCTCAAACCACTGTTTGCACTCTATAATTCTTTCATAATTTTTACCTTTCAAGACAATTTGCCATTTCGTCACAGTAATATCTACATCGCTAAATTTTCCTTTAGCTACATCGCAAATATAATTGGCTTTTTCGTTCTCATTTTCAGTGAGGTTTGAAATTTCATCACATCCCATATCTTTATCTTATACAGTCCGCACCTCTAGTTTTGACAGAATAAATTTGTTTATTCATCCTCACAATGTTTCCCCCGCAGAAACATTAGTACCGATGAGAATAAACAATGATGCTCTTAAATTGCGTGTCCTCTGAAAATAATAACAGCAAGTTAAAAAAACACACCGTTACTTCCAATAACTCGATACGTTCGTAACATTTCGGTGCAAATCTTTTTTATCTTACATACTCAAACGAATATGTCATATAAGTTGTTAAGGAAACACGAAACTAGTATTTACGTAATATTCTGAATTGCATAATATGCAAACTTTCATTTCAAAATTGTTTAAAGCAATACCCCAGTTTTTTGTATTATAAAAGTAATTTGAATCTTTTGATACAGTCTTCTGTTGATAACACTTATATCAATGGGAAGGTATTATATGATAGGAGTTTTGACTGGGTGTATGTAAATGTATATGTGTACTAAGCCGCTACAAGCATGTACATATGCTCAACTCTTCTTGTTGAGACTCAACTGTTCAACGGGTATCTCAACATTTAATATATCTACACATAGAAGTCTTGAAATGTCATAAAATAAAAATTATAACACAAGCGGCTGCTTTTCCTATATAAACATATAGGGGAAAAACCTGTATTTTATTAAACGATGAAATACAGCACGGCTTTCCAAGGACGACGTGCCGTAAATGACGTAACGACTAGACGTATGTAAACAAGCGCGTCCAATCGTATCTCGTGTTTTAAGGTTACAGTGATGTACAACTACGCGTTAAATAAAGTTCGGGATTGTTTTCAAAGAAAATAACGTGTTAGAATCGAAATAATAAATTGTTCCCTATATTTTATCGTTGAATAAAATACAGTCAGTCATTTGGATGCGAAAAATTAAATCACTCTTTGAAAAACTTTATTTAGCTCGTAATAGTTAATCAGCGTAACTTACTTATAGCGAGTAATACATTTGGACATACGTCCACGTCGTTACGTCGTTAACGAGACGTCGTCCTTCCAAAAACGTGCTGTATTTTATTGGAAAATAAAAAAATATAGGATTTTCCCTAGTATGTTTATATAGGAAAAGCCACCGCTTTTGCTAAGTTTAAGAATAATAAATGTGTCCCTGTATCTTGTCGTTGATTAAAATACAGCTATTAGTTCGAAAATGCGTAGTTCATATAACACTTTTATTAACTTTTATTAGTTAGCACCAAATTACTATTTTTATACGAGTGGCTGTGTTTCCTGTCAAAACATGTAGGGAAAAGGTTGTAGATTTCAGTTTACGATAAAAAAACAGCATGTTTATCCAAGGACGACGTCTCGTAAACGACGAAACGACGTGGACTTATGTCCAAATGTATTACTCGTTATAAGTTACGCTGATTAACTATTACGAGTTAAATAAAGTTTTTCAAAGAAAATAAGGCTCGCAAAATGACGTAATGACGTGACGTATATAAACAAGCGCGTCTAATCGAATTTCGCGAATGATGTACTGCCACAACTTGAATACAGTTCGGGATAGTTTAAAAAAATGACGTGTTATGATCGAAGATATAAACGTGTGCCAATATTTTATCGTTAAGTAAAATACAGTCAGTCGTCCAAATGCGAAAAATTAGATCACTCGTGCTACGCACTCGTGATTCGTGATTTAATTACTACCTATTCGAACATGTCAAACTATTTTCATCATTTATCATGGGGAGATAAACGTGTATTTTCCATATCAGTAAGCGCCCCAGATATAACTGTTTCCTCCCTTGGTGGCACATGGATTCAATATGAGCGAGCGGGATCTCGCAGATAAGAATATTGCACGACCAGCTAAGACTAAGACTTTCGTTTATAAAACTTATGTCTGCACACTCATTTGGTTTTAAACAATTGAGATATTTATAACGTTTTGAATATTTTGTGAAGTAACACAAAAATAAAGTGTAAATCTGAAAAACTTTAATTAATGTAGAATAAACTTTTTTTTGTATTTTAATTGTTTACAGTTATTATAATTTAACTTTTTATTGTTACGTGTACTTTTTGTTGCTTTTGTAAATTTTAAAATGACGAGTGGACATATGTAAGGTCATCATGTATATATAACTAAATGACCTTGATTATCGTATTTTCTCGAGTTTATTTCTGATAAACTTCCATAATGATGGTACTAAATAACATACTTAATAACAATCATTCCGTATTCAAATTTTAAAGGAATGTGAAAATACCAATATAGAAAAGCATCAAGCATACACATATTTCAAGTTGTGATGATGTAAAAGTGTTAGCAATATACACCGTAACTATTGATTTGCTAAAATATCTCCGGGAATCTACTATAGTGTAAATAATCAAGGTCATAGCAATCAGGTTATCTCCTGATGTAATCAATTTTCAACAGCTTTGCGCAAAAGTTCTAAAGGTTTTCTTGTTTTCTGAATTTTGTTGTGATAACATACGCTTCAAGTTTATTTTTAAGTTCTGCAATGGACATTTTAGACAATATTTGTCCTGAATCAGTGCAAAAATATTACTGAACATATACTTATAATTAATATCAATTTACTATTCTTTAAAGAAACACAGATGTTAAGCTAATTATCACCAATAAAAATCAGCAGTGCATTTATCTGTTTTCTGCAATATATTATGCCCTGTTGATATGATCTGATAATATATGTTATCACATTAAAGCTTATCGTGTTTCAACAGCAGCTGTCTTTCATGACGCAAGTTTTAGATTACTTATTATGTAAATTTGTTTTCTGAATTATTAAATATCAAACAAGAAACTCTGTAATAGCTCTAACGATTTCATATTATCATGCTCCCGCACTAGCTGGTCAGATATATTTCCCAACTAGTAATACAATCATTTCGGTTGTAAAGAGATAAAAGATTCTTATCACAGTTGCATACTGAGACGAGGCACATCTGGTGCTAGTTATTTTAAAAAGACTTTTACAATTAACAAGTTTATAGATTCAGGAAATTAGATCACAAATAAACGCATTGAGTTTAAGTTTATTGTTTATACAATAAATATATATAAAGTAAAAATTAGTGTTCGTCCTTGATTCAGTTTAAATATTTTAAATGAGTTACACTTTTAAGGATGAAACTCATTTTTGGCCTGGGGACTGAAAGTCCCCTAGGCCTAAGTTAGTATACCACATTTCAAACACTGCAAGAAATTTAACTGTGCTATGTGCGAATAACAACTGTAAATATGCGCTATGCGAAAGTAGTGCAAGACAGACCAGATCAATCTTCTGTTTGAATGTCGCATATGATAAGAACATATTACAAATAAAAACAGTACATAAAACTTCAAACGACTGCAGGAAGGTATATAGCTTACGGGCTGCATTACACATTTTTTTCTGTTTTAGAAATTAATGCGCTGTTAGCTGATTACGGAAGATAGTCATATGCATATCACGGGAAAGTACGGATATTTACCGAAATTTACGGAAACGTACGAAGCTCGATATATAAGAGTTTGTAGTTTGATTTTTAAATTTCCGATGTTATTTCATTGACAACTTTGTTATTTACGAACGATTACATATATATTTAACTTAAAATAAATGTCTCTAAAAAAAAGATATAATTTACGTACATTCCCGAGAAGGAACTCACGCGATCAAAATCACCCGCCATATATCGAGGACGCTGCATGTCAAGGCCCAGTGAACGGTTTCACCGATTACAACTACAAGGTAACCCAGAATCATTTTTGGTGTTCTCTGTTATACACATTGTACAGTACTGTATTTATATTTCATTGCTGGTATTGCTTTGTTTATTTCTGTTTCAAGGTCTTGTCCTTGGTACACAATAATTTTCGATCCATATCATCAGATCATATCGCTTGAAGTTGTACAAAGCGCAGATCGAATTATTTTTATTGGCTTAAACATTTTTTTAATGTTGACTATGTGATTATTTTTCATTTAACGTACGTTTTATAATAAAACAAACTTCCCTGCCACCCATATATTTGTGAATCATTCATTCTGTGTCATATATTGAATTTCGTCCTCTGCACATTTCGATCCGCGCTTTAGGTAAGATTCAGCGCAAAACACGTAGGCCAAAAGTTGTTTTTCGGGGAGTTAACCTATAGCCCCCAGGCCTTCAGCGCTCACAGCACTTTGATTCTTTTTATGCCCCCGAAGGGTGGCATATTAAAATCGCACCGTCTGTCCGTCTGTCCGTCTGACCGTCTGTCCGTCCGTGCGTCCCCACTTACAAATTCGTGTCCGGACTGTAACTTTGTCATGCATTGAAGGATTTTAAAATAACTTGGCACACATGTCTAGCACATCAAGACGACGTGTCGTGTGCAAGACCCACATCCCTACCTCAAAGGTGAAGGTCACACTTGGAGTATGAAGGTTATGGAATCCTCTATATATGCACACATTCGTGTTCGGACTGTAACTTTGTCATGCATTGAAGGATTTTCAAATAAATAGACACACATGTCTAGCACATCAAGACGACGTGTCGCGTGCAAGACCCACGTCCATAGCTCAAAGGTCAAGGTCATACTTAGAGTTTGAAGGTAATGGATTCCTCTATATATGCATATATGCACACATTCGTGTCCAGACTGTAACTTTGTCATGCATTGAAGGATTTTAAAATAACTTGGCACAAATGTCTAGCACATCAAGATGACGTGTCGCGTGCAAGACCCACGTCTCTAGCTCAAAGGTCAAGGTCACACTTAGAGTTTGAAGGTAATGGATTCCTCTATATATGCATATATGCACACATTCGTGTTCGGACTGTAACTTTGTCATGCCTTGAAGGATTTTAAAATAATTTGGTACAAATTTCTAGCACATCAAGACGACGTGTCGCGTGCAAGACCCACATCCCTACCACAAAGGTCAAGGTCACACTTAGAGTTTATAGGTAATGGAATCCTGTATATATGCATACATTTGTGTCCGGACTATAACTTTATTATGCTTTGAAGGATTTTAAAATAACTTGGCACAAATGTCTAGCACATCAAGCGGATGTGTCGCTGTGAGGCACCTCTTTCGGGGGCATTCGTCACTTGTGAGGGACAGCTCTTGTTTTGTAATTATCCGTTCAGCCTCGTAAGTTTCTGGTAAAACTTTAGTAATAACACTGTCTTCTTTTTCGGTAATGTACGACAAGAAGTTGCCTTCACTTAGCCTTTTTGTGTTCAACTCTCTTTTTACATGTTTTGTTTCTAAAATATTTTTTTTCATTTGAATTTAAACGTCGACACGAGTCACTGATACATATTATACACCGATCTAAAACTCAAAGTAATGCCATCTCAGTATGCAAATTTTACAAAAATCGAAAGCAATCGATTCTTGTTAGTTGTCATTTCATAGTGCATTGGAATCATTTTTCCGCAGTAACGTGTCAGGAAATGACCATACTGCTAAGAAAAGAAATTTTTTAAAGTTTTTAAGTATTTTTCTTTCAATTTTGTTTTTAATTGGCAACTAGCAAAATTTCAACTACACAGACTTAACATCAACGATTCCTATGCAATGCTAAACACACGCAACCACTTTGTATATAGTACCTGACGCCGGGAAATAGTGAAAATCTTAATTTTCAAAACAGTTTTGAAGCAAGAAGATTTCATCTCATTCTGTAAAAAATTAAATTTTCATAATGTATATAAGATGTACTCTCCAAAAATATCAAGGAAAAAGAATAAGACTTTATTTTTCCGTACAAAATCATGAGTTAAAACTGGTGTTCCGTTTAATTTGACCAAAGATGTATATAGAGTCTATAGGAAAACTAGTCACAGTTTTCAAAAAGAAATTGAAGCAAGAAGATAATTAGTTAAATTGTTATCAAATATACTGTTGGAAAGACATTTAAATAAATTTTAATGTCATATCAAGGAAAATATTGAAGTGAAAAGGGAAAGGTTTATTTAACCGATGTATAAATTATTTTCCTATATAATTCAATGTAATTTTATCGTCTGTGACTAATCGATTGAACCGACTGGTGGCTTATCAGATTCTGAGCCACAGGGGTTCAGATACAATGTCTATGATGAGAATTGTTCGGTATGCTCCTGACTGTATTTTATTCAGCGACAAAATACAGATACACATTCATTATTTCTTAAATGTAATGTGATCAATATAGATATATATCAGTTACAGCGCTGCCAGGACTACTTTTTCAGTGGAGCAAATACGTAGTGAAATGTATCTGTTTGAGATGATACAGCATATATATATCAACTCATAGTGATGCAATGTTCACATTTTCACGAGCGTGAATATATTTAAATGTGTTTTCTATGTATTATTCAAAAATGTAAACCTGACTTTGAAATATCTCAAAGTTATAGAGCTAATATCTTTCAAAATGGCCGTACTGTATCATGGCCAAGAAAGATGGCATAAAATGCACAAGAACCATTAAGTTTTCTACTGAGTATAGATCAGAGTTAAATGTCAAATGCCACTTTAAAGGTAGAGTAACACTAAAGTCATGATGCTTATGATAATAAAAGAAAACGGTTAATAAACTAAATCAAATTCCTAACCCTATTTCTATCCGTAACGTCAGCCCCTTCAATCATAACAGCAATTATTCTAATCCTAAATATATTTTCATTGTTTTCAAAACGCACAAACGACTAGTTCCTTAGCGTTTAAACACGCGTCTTTACACAAGCTTAATATCACGAATATTAAACAGCAAATGCCACATAGTGATATCTAAACGACAGTGAAATCCTAATATCATGAATGAACAAATTAGTACGCTTTAATGAAAAAATTCGAAACTAATGCGCTTCAAGGTCAAAAAAACTACTGTAAACAAGCAGTCAAGTAATATTTTCTGACATAAAAACTTCAATAAAATTATCATTTTCATGCTATTTTAGGTCTTCTCTTCCAATAAATGCCCTTTATCCTATATCTTTCATTCAAAAAATTATAAATATCCAGCATCAAACACAAGCACTATTTTACCCATAACTGCTTCCGTATTGTGTCAACCAAGGGCAAATAACTGTGGTTTGTTTGTTTGTAATCGATTCCCAATAAGCACGATTACAAACAAACAAACCACAGTTATTTGCTCTTGGTTGACACAATACGGAAGCAGTTATAGGTAAAATAGTGCTTGTGTTTGATGCTGGATATTTATAAATTTTTGAATGAAAGATATAGGATAAAGGGCATTTATTGGAAGAGAAGACCTAAAATAGCATGAAAATGATAATTTTATTGAAGTTTTTATGTCAGAAAATATTACTTGACTGCTTGTTTACAGTAGTGATTTTGCATGGTTCCGACCATTTACAGAGATTATTCATACTCATGAACTTTGACCTGAAATGGTGAAAAAAAAATGCCGGTCAACCTATAGTGTACTGGGGCTTAAAATGTTGCACTTGGATGATATTATTCAGAACAGGTTAGTTTTATTTGATTGGGATGTCAGAGAAATTGCCAGCTGGCATAGTGTTTATATAGAACATATATCCTGTATAGTAAAAATAAATGTGGTCTGAGGCCTGATATAGGCGGGAAGTTTGAACAGTGGTAATTTTGTTTGAAATTGAATAACTTGTTTATTTTCAAAGATATCTTTATGAAACTTGGTCATAGTGCAGACAGATGCTGTAAGAACATGTGAATTGCAGAAATTTTATATAATTATGAATTTTCTTAATAAAAATATGTAATATTTTTCTGAAAACTGGGAAATGGCTACTTTCACTTTAGCATGTCATTTAAATATGGAACGCCAAATCTACATATACTCAAATATTTGAAGAGGTCTTTAAATAATTGGAGAGCTCTCCAATTCAATTATTGATATCAAAAATTGATTTAAAGCGCGCAATAAATGAATTGAAGACCTCTCCAATTCAATTGAAGATATCAAAAATTAAGGTGTATTTCAGCTGTTTTTAAGAGCTCTGTAATTGAATTAAAGAGGTCTCTAATTCATTTGAAGACCTCTGTAATTGTTTTATAGCGCGCTACAAATTAATTTATAGAGGTCTTGAATTCAATTAGAGACCTCTCTAAATCAATTTGAGCGCGGTGAAATTCAATTTTAGATGTCTTGAATTCATACCAAATTGACATATACTGAATTATTTGAAGAGGTCTTCAAATATTTGGAGAGCTCTGTAAAATATTTGGAGAGGTCTATAAATCAATTTTTGATATCAAAACTTCGTTTGTAGCGCGGTTTAAATCCATTAATTTGGAGACATCTATAATTCAATTGAAGAGGTCTCCATTTAAATTGTAGACCTCTATAATTGTTTTATAGCGCGCAAGAAATGAATTAATGATATCAAAAATTGATTTTGAGAGGTCTATAATTGAATTGTACCGCGCTTCAATTGTTTTATTTAAGAGCTCTCTATTTCAAGGTTGTACATGGATTATATTGAAGCGCGGTATAAATGAATAAGAGACCTCTCTAAATCAATTTTTGATATCATTAATTCATTTCTTGCGTGCTGTAAAACAATTATAGAGGTCTCTAATTCAATTGGAGACCTCTTCAATTGAATTATAGATGTCTCTAAATCAATGGATTTAAACCGCGCTACAAGCGAATTTTAGATGTCTTTAATTAATTTGTAGACCTCTCCAAATATTTTTCAGAGCTCTCCAGATATTTAAAGACCTCTTTAAATACTTCAGTATATGTAGATTTGGCATGTATTAACGGTCACACGATTAACCGAAATACCGGAATACTACCGAAATACCGGAATACCCGAGAAAAAAAGTAATATCTTACAATCTATGTATTTACGTTTATTATTTGATCATGACATGTATTAGGGAGATATTTTGTAAATCATTAAATTATCAGGTTGTAGTTTGTGTATTTCCCCGTGAAATATTGAGGTTGTATATTGAAGCGATCCGCTATTTTCAAAACAACACTCGCCGTGGCGAACATCAAAGGAGCGGCACAGAAATCATGAAGACAAATATTTTTATCAAACGATACTGGACTAATTCATCTGGCATAAAAGTGTTACTCGACGTTTCTGAAATATTTATCAATCGTTTTTTTTTCTTACTTGAATCGCCGACGGAGAATTGCAAACATCTAGATACTTATTTTGCGGGAATCGAAACATCGTCAATTGATACCACTAATTCTTACAATTGACGTGTTCTATCTTTGATAGAGACATGCACATCATACTTTGTGTTTTCACAGCCGATATGGTATATTCGACGTGAATGCTGCTTTGTACGACCAGTGAGATGAATCACGCAAATTCTCGATACGAAATTAATTCGTCAAATTATTAGAAAGACTTTTACTGACATACAATCCATAAGCATTTTGTTTTTATTATTAATACTTCGCCCTCACACGTGGCTCCCCGTTGAAAGTAACTGAGACATTTATATACGTATTTTCATTGTGTTGCAACATTGCCCGTTTTCGAATATATTTTCCTACGACGATGAAATAATTATGTTTTAAAACAATATCTGCCGGAAAACATGATTTCATGCTGTATTCTTGTGCTTAAGTAAATAAGCGCCTATGAAACAGAACACATAGGTCTACATAAGCGAACATGTTGCAGATCTCTAAGTTCACTTGACAAGTGCCACATTAATTAAAAAGGTCCGACGGCCGAAATTATTATCAAGAATCTCAATTTCTCATTAAGTTTCCCATACGAGTATACATGCCCAGTGACATGCCGAAGCTTTAATATTTTCCTAATGTTATTACCACCGATCGAATATGACAGATAGCTTCTGTCAAAAGCTTATCAAAATGAATTTACGAATAGTGACTACGCAATGGCATAATTATTTTTTCAATGTCTTGTCACTGTATGTTATAAACATTATAATAATGCTTGATGCAATAAAGATATTGGTATTATTTTATTTTGCTATATATTTTACCACCTTTAAATAATTATTGTATCATAATTCAGGTATACCGTTCATACATTTTTGTGTACATGCGTCCGTTATAAAACTACAGATGAAACTATTTCAAGCTCTTATTAGTAGCAATTACGTTTTAGTATCATATCAAGTGTACTGAACATAAAAAATGAAGAAAAAAAATACTTGTTTATTGCTAGCCAGCATCGCTAAAAACGACTTTTAAAAATCTTGATATTTCATTTACCCCTAAGGCAAACACATTTACTAAATTAATCTGTTTATCGTTTGGTTATTCCAATCAACACTTGTTTATTGCTAATTGGGGCATCATCATATCAGGCTGCCACGTTGATTGTCTGTCATCACCTTTGATTAACTTGACCCTTTAAAAAAGCTATTTCGTAATTCAGTTTTCAAAACGGGTCGTACGAGGATGGTGGACCCAAAAAGCACATATACAAACAAATCAGTTTTTAAAAACCTGTTTAAGGTTCATGTATAGTAGGTGTAAATGTAAGTCAAGTTAATGATTAAAACACGCGGTTGATTTGTTGTTACGAATTATTTTAATTTTAAAATATTCCCAGTCTGTTTGTCATGAATATAAAGAAGCAATTTTATCTTTAAAAAAAAAAAATTAAATTCTGCGGCGAGCTAAATGAAAAGTTATGCAGCAACGAACACTCGGCTTGCAATGACGTAATTACTTTGGCATATACATATGACATTGTTGTGTCGGAACATTTGATTGTCGGCATCTTTCGATTTCCCGCACAAAATATTCCCGCCAAATACGAGAAAGCCACGTGCTTTCAAGATACGCCGCAGTGCAGGTCTAATAGCAAGCATGTTAAAAATTGATAAATATTAAATAATTTACTGTTCTTATTCTTTTCAACTTATGAGGAAAACAGACATGCCTTACAAACCAGTTTTGTGTTTGAAGATCAGTATATTCAATAAATGTACATGTATTTAAAACTCTCATGTCCGATTACATCTGACTTTCAACAGAATCCACGAACATTATGCTGGTTTGTATTCACTTTTAATTTCATATGAATGGTAGAAGTAGCCCTTAATTTCATTTAAAAAATATAAACTTTTGTATAGATCTACATATTTTTATGATCAAGCGAGAAAAGTTTATAGAATGACGTCACCAAGTTAGAAAGTGAAAGTACAATTACGACATGAACGGGAAAAAGCACAAAGTAAAGACTGTATATTTTATATTTCATGACATATTTTCGAAAAATATAATAGATACAGCATACAGGTGTTTCTTAATTAAAACTTATGTACAATCCTGATTTTTGCGGGTATTCCGGTATTTCGGTAGTATTCCGGTATTTCGGTTAATCGTGTGACCCTGTATTAACATCGATTTCAAGATATCTAAAATTGAATTTCACCGCGCTCAAATAGATTTAGAGAGGTCTCTAATTGAATTCAAGACCTCTATAAATTAATTTGTAGCGCGCTATAAAACAATTACAGAGGTCTTCAAATCAATTAGAGACCTCTTCAATTCAATTACAGAGCTCTTAAAAACAGCTGAAATACACCTTAATTTTTGATATCTTCAATTGAATTGGAGAGGTCTTCAATTCATTTATTGCGCGCTTTAAATCAATTTTTGATATCAATAATTGAATTGGAGAGCTCTCCAATTATTTAAAGACCTCTCTATTACAATTTTTGCGCGCTATAATTATTTGGAGATATCTCTAATTGAAATTGAGACCTCTAATATTATTTGAAGAGCTCTCCAAATATTTAAAGACCTCTTCAAATATTTGAGTATATGTAGATTTGGCGTTCCATATTTAAAATTAGCCCAGAGATAATTTTTGGTATGAAGTGCAGCTAAGTTTATATATGGGGGTTTAAATAGATGGATATTTGAAAGAAAAAAAAACAGAAAAACATTTGAAATATCAATTCCAGAAATTCAGAGATGCCACATTTGGGCAGGGCTGTCACAGTGAGCAGTTGGTGGGATGTGTGGTATTAATCAAAGACCAACTTTGTAGATGCAACACTGCACATAACACTTACCGGTAAGCTGGGATACTTTGTCTGCCACCTTATTTGATTGTTGGACCCAGTTGAATAGATTTAGTTTGACTTATAAGGCCTGATGCACAGTAAAGTGCCAAACTGGTGTAAAAAATGTGTACAAGGCCATATCTTTTTAACTAACCACGATAGAGCCATGAAATAAAGTTTTTAAGAAAACTGTAGTGTACATAAGAATGTGCAGGTGAAAATTTTTCATATATTTCCAAACGTTTTTTTACAGGATCTGCAGAACCGGTCCATTTCCCTGTAACACGTTAGCTTTGAAAATTTCACCCTTTTTAAAACCTTTATAACAGGACCAAACTACTTCTAATTAATGTATTTAAGTTTGGTTTGGTTTTAAACACAAGAGACACAGCTTTAATTTGGTATATGATACATTATATTTTTTTTATTTATCTGTATTGATATCTTGATTTGAATGCAACAAGTGCCTAATGTAATGCTCAAGAAATCTTAAAACACTGAACATGCAAAAATGACAGCAAAATAGCAACCATAACACCCAGAACTTGTTAAATATCACAGATGAAGCTGGTAATAATGTAAGTTTACACTGTTCAAATTGTAGGACAGTGTAATAAACCATAAAAAATTATGTGTCCAATATGTTAGCGTTTGATGAATGTTACGAAAAAACTGTAATGTCCGTCCCCCATGAGTAAATTGTGACATAGACTACTGACTTGCAAATAGCTGTTGTAGTCCTTTAACAAATGATGTCATTAATAAAGTTTTAAAAAATCTTTAAAATCTACCAAGTACTTTTTGAAAAAAAATGAGAAAAAGTAAAAGTTATCTGTAATGTCCGTCCCCTTAATGTCCGTCCCCTTCAGACATAAGTTTTGAAATTGATTAATTTTTTTATTTAATAACAAAATGTTGGTTTCTTTTGTCTTAATTTTGCAAATTATTCTTAAAAATGAAATAAAAGTTTTATTTTCTATTAGAAAAACCTATTTTAAAGGCTTAAATAGTAATAATAACTGTGTGTTCAAATTTGTTGAGCAAATTCATTGATAAAATAAATACACTCTACATTTTTATTTCAACGTTATTCTTAAATCATACTTGTAAAAAACTTAACTTAAAGGACATGTCAAATACAAGATTTGAAGCTTTGAAATGCAGAAATAAAAATATTTTAGTCTACAATGTCCCTTTTTAGCTCACCTGAGCTGGCTCAGGGTGAGCTATTAGGATCGATGAATGTCCGTCGGACGTTGTCCGTCGTCCGTCCACATTTAGTTCGTTAACGCTCTAGTGGTCACATTTTTTCCTCAATTGTCACGAAACTTGGTCAGGATGTTTGTCCCAGTAATTACTCGGACGAGTTCGAATATGGGTCATCTGGGGTCAAAAACTAGGTCACAGAGCCCAAAAATAGAAAAATCTTGTTAAGGCTCTAGAGGCTACTGTTTCAGTCCAAATATCCTGGCAATTTGTCAGAAAGGTTGTTTCTATGATTTCTAGCTCAAGTTTTAATATGGGTCACCTGGGGTCAAAAACTAGGTCACACAGCCCAAATATGGAAAAACCTTGTTAACACTCTAGATAGAGGTAACATTTTCAGCCCAAATATCTTGGAAATTTGTCAGAAAGGTTGTTAAGTTGATTTCTAGCCCAAGTTCGAATATGGGTCATCTGGGGTCAAAAACTAGGTCACAGCCCAAATATGGAAAAACATTGTTAACACTCTAGATGTTACATTTTCAGCCCAGATATCCTTGAAATTTGTCAGAAAGTGCAGATCATGATCAGACAGCAAAATAATGAAAGTGCAGATCATGATCAGACAGCTAAATTATGAAAGTGCAGATCATGATCAGACAGCTAAATAATGCATAGCAAACAGTGCAGATCATGATCAGACAGCAAAAAATAAAAAGCTGACAGTGCAGATCATGACCAGCCAACATACAATGAATAGCTTACAGTGCAGATCATGATCAGACAGCAAAAAAATGGAATAGCCAACAGTGCAGATCATGATCAGACAGCAAAATAATGAGGCCTAGAGCTTAGATATTCAGCATGACTGTGGCAATAATTGACTCTCTACCAAGATTGTTCAAATCCTGACCTCAGGGTCAAAATTAACCCTGCCTGGGGGGGGGGGTCTTTTGATTTTACATAGGCTTATTAAGAGGATATCATGAGCCAAAGGTAAAAATTGATCCTTTCTGCTATTAATAACCTTTTTATTTTTGCCAATGGTAGACAGGTGAGCGATACAGGGCCATCATGGCCCTCTTGTTTCATTTTGCAACAGACCTATTTTTAAGTTTCTCAATGTTCTCTGCAGGATCCCCTAGAACTTGCACAAGAATATAATCTTCAAAAAGATTACTAATAAATGGTATTGGTATATTAGGGTTTTATCGTTGGTACCGGTTTCCCATATGACCAACGCCCCCAGAAGAGTTTAGTTATTTTAGGTTTCGGGAGATAGTGCAAGATACAGAATGCGTCCCAATTCCAGAGACACCACTGGTTCTTTATCATGCCAGGTTTTCACCCATACATGGGACCTCGGTTTTTAAGTCTCATCCGAAAGACTGTTAGTAATTTTAGTTGGTCAGCCCTGGGAATCGAACCCACAACCCCGAGATTACAAGTCTCGTGCTCTACCTATTGAGCTATCCGGGCTGACTAATAAATTGCATAATATTGCTTCCTTAAAACAACACAATGAAATGGTGACTTGCTTTATTTTTGATTTGATTTGATGAGAATTTTATCAAGGTCCGTCCAAAAGAGCACTTATGTTAGCTTAATATTTGGATGAGACCCCGGCATGTCTCCCGTCATGCCTAAAAAATAAAATTTTGAAGCCAGAAATAGGAGAAATTTACCTAACTGCATTTTCCAGCCAGTATAGCCAAAGGTTGTATTTGATTGGTTACCAAATAGTAGGCCAATCACGGTGACCAATGAGATCTAAGTGTGATGGACCTAGTTACCGACTTGCTTTATGTTTACCCCATGTCATAAAGTACCAGGTGTCCACAGACCCCCTAGGGCATTTCAATGAAGATCATAAGATGACAATACACAAAGTGTCATAAAACCCCTAAATTGGACTCCAGCTCTGCAGATAATCCTTGCTAAAACAACAAACTATTAATTGGCAGTTGACATTGTCCAATCTGTGAGTGCCTTTTCTTAAAGTACAAGACCCACATAACAGCATGATTAAAACAAAAAATAGTTATTGGCAACTGAGAGTATCCAACAAGCCTTTTATAGCAATATTAGGCCCACCTTATTTCAAGATGAAAGTATTTAATATCTGCATCAAAAATAAATAGGTCGCCGTGATTGGCCTACTCTTTGGTAACCAATTAAATTCAACCTTTGGCTATACTAGCTGGAAATTGCAGTCAGGTAAATTTCTCCTATTTCTGGCTTCAAAATTTTGTTTTTTAGGCATGACGGGAGACATGCCGGGGTCTCATCCAAATATTAAGCTAACATAGGTGCTCTTTTGGACGGACCTTGATAAAATTCTCTTCAATTCAATTCAAACTAAATAGATCATTACTGCTTTAGTCAGCCCGATTAGCTCAATAGGTAGAGCACGAGACTTGTAATCTCGGGGTTGTGGGTTCGATTCCCAGGGCTGACCAACTAAAATTACTAACAGTCTTTCGGATGAGACTTAAAAACCAAGGTCCCATGTATGGTTGAAAACCTAGCATGATAAAGAACCAGGGGTGTCTCTGGAATTGGGACGCTTTCTGTATCTTGCACTATCCCCCGAAAACCTTACATAATTCAACTCTTTTGGGGGCGTTGGTCATATGGGCAACCGGTACCAACAATAAAACCCCAATATACCATACCTAAAAAGATCATTACCGCCTGTAATTTTCTTCCTTTTTTTTTTAAATGAAGGAGCTTTAGCACCTTGTTCAATGATTTAAGAACCTTCAAAAAAGCATGTATACATGTTTATGCTTAAAACAAATGCTTAATGATTTATAGGTGCTAAAAAAAACTCATTACTTTTGAACCGGTGACTTTATGTAATGTCCGTCCCCTTTTGCATGTACATTGTATTTGTGACTTTTACTTCATATATATGTAAAAAATAAAGCTTATTTTGATTTACATTCATTAGTTGTGTTATTATACTGTTTTTAAACTATTTCTTCAAGGGTATTATGTCTTTAGTTTGTTTTAGAAAAAAGTAAACTTTCGAAATGCTTAAAAAATTCTTAACTTCTGTACCTCACAACACCACATTTGAAAAAAAAGGCAACATATATAGGGTAAAAGGTGCATAATTTTAAACTTTAGCTATAAACAAATGAAAAATATGTAAAAACATATTTATTTTCATACACATGTTTTCACCAGAGGGTTTAATATATGTTTATGTAATGTCCGTCCCCTACCCTGACCAGACACAAAAAAAATGAAGTTTACAAAAAAGTGTTCAAAAGTTATCTTTTTAATTACTGATCATTGTCCTGGACATATTGCTCTACAAAAGTGGCAACTTCTTGAAGTTATACCTGAAACTTGATTGCAGAGCATTTGATCTTTGTACCTGATATTGCCCACACTGAGGGGCTGAAATGTCTGAGCTGGAGGAAATTTTCAGGCCAGAGGGTCTTTTGTTTGACTGTCTTCTGCTTGGTTGTAAGTATTCGCAAAGTACTAGACATGTATTTGAGATGGTAAAGGCAGTTTTCCTCTACTTTATGATAGGTGTCCGGGATTAGACCGGCAAGTCTGGCCAAGGTAATTTTCAGTGTTTATTTACTATTTTGCATTAAATTGTTTACTGTTTTCTGTTACATGCACCCATTCATGTTTTGAGGTGTAAATATGTAGTATCTGGTGACTTTTTATTGTTCAATGACAGTGTTTTTATTGTGAAATCAGTCAGTTCACATGTACTGAGCTTGTGAATTTTTCATACAGGCAGCCGCAGTAACTGGAAACTTGTGGAATTTCACTGAAAACACTCTTTCAATACAAGTGAAGACTTAAGTAAATGTTTTTAGTTGACAGTTCATTAATTTTTATTCATAAATGACATAAAAAATGATAATATTTTCAAAATTTAGACTTAGAGCAACGTTACAAAGCATCTGGTGTAGCACATATAGAATTTGAAGTCAGCCGCAGTGATTGAAGACATAATTCAGTGCCAGATATTGATTTGTTCACTGTTTTGGTTAATCTGTTTCACTTTTATACAATTAGAAATTATTTATAGGATTTTTCTGCATGATTGCACAGTTCATATGTGTTGTAATACTAAAATACAGTTCAAGGGAGGTAATTTCATCTACATTTGTAATGACTATGATCTGTATTATGACCCATGGATATTGATTGACAAGGGTCAAGTAAGTCCAAACTAGTGAATTGACTTGGTAGAATGTGTTTTCTTGTATTGCAGATGTCTTTAAGTGTTCAAGTCCTTTGACAGCAGGTTGTGCTTAATATTTATCAGTATTTTGCAGAGTTTTTATATTCCTCATTTTCTTTGAATTTGACCGAAGGAATGAGAAGCTTCTTCGGAGAGATGAACTTTCATGTACTGGCAATTGTTTGCTCTCTCCACTACACCATTGTTATGCGGATGAATTGTGGATTTAAGGCTGTAATTTGCATTATCTGTAATTAAAGTAATTATTTCTTCACAGATAGACGTTGATGGACCTGTTCTCAGCATTGCATTCCTGCATGCTTGTGCCAATATTCAGTTTCTCTGTTGCAGTTGCACTCATATTTATCTTCACAATATCAAACATTAACTGTTTTTCACTCTCTTCCAGGTACTTGTTAGTGGTACAGTGACTGACAAGGAATAAGGAGCAGTTTCGTCAGCTTTTTGTGACTGACTGCAGCACACTGCATGGTACTAGCAACAATTTCACTTGGAGCAGTCCCCTAAAAACAGCTTAGTGTGGTGTGAAAGACACAAGGTACTTGTGTGTAATAAGTCATGACATAGCTTGACTAAGGCTACTGAGACCTAGTATCAACTGGACTGGGGCTATTAAGACTTCATTCAGTGGTTCCTGGCTGGAATTTGGATGTATTCCTGTTTGTGTCCCCTGTCATAGGTATGCGGTAGACGTGAATAGTGCAAAAGGAGCTATTTCCTGAGGATAATGAGTAACAGGACCTTTATTTCTACTCAAAATGGCATCATTGCAGTAGCAGAAGTTCTCTTGAAACAAAACTTTGAGATTTAAGACTTTAGATCACCAGTAGCATCTGGTAGCCTAACTTGGGAATATCTAGCCGCTTTGATAATTTGGCTGTCTCAAATGCTGTATTAGAGGCATTTTCTACTGCCCATATCTATAGAACTAGTGGTACTAGAAATATAAATGAGCAATCATTTTAATTGTTAGATCATAGCCTTTCAGAAAAGTATAAATTTGACACTTTTGAATGTTTTAAGAATGATATAATACAATGATACTATTACATAACGTGTCATTTTTATCATGTATTGGGTCAAAAAATAAAATTTCCAAACATATTGCATCCAGCTAAGATTTGAAAGTATTTTCTTGTAGACTTTGATACACTGAACAGATTGCTTTTTACCAGATGAAAAAATTCCTACAAATAAAAAAGTTACTGCAGTTTAACTTTTTGAATTTCTTTGTTCGGTCAAGCTGCAGTCTGGCTTGAGAGCTGAATATACTTGTATTAGATAAAAGGCTCTTACTTCATCAATACTCATGATTAAGACTTCAAACTTTGCACACTTGTTCATAATACTCAAGAGGTCATGTCTGATAATTTTTATTGAGTTCAAACAAAAAATCTGGGTTAAATAGGCATCAGACCACAGTTATTTGCCCTTGGTTGACCACAATACGGAAGCAGTTATAGTTAAAATAGTGCTTGTGTTTGATGCTGGATATTTATAATTTTTTGAATGAAAGATATAGAATAAAGGGCATTTATTGGAAGAGAAGACCTAAACTAGCATGAAAATGATAATTTTATTGAAGTGTTTATGTCAGAAAATATTACTTGACTGCTTGTTTACAGTAGTGATTTTGCATGGTTCCGACCATTTACAGAGATTATTCATACTCATGAACTTTGACCTGAAATGGTGAAAAAAAATGCCGGTCAACCTATAGTTTACTGGAGCTTAAAATGTTGCACTTGGATGATATTATTCAGAACAGGTTAGTTTTATTTGATTGGGATGTCAGAGAAATTGCCAGCTGGCATAGTGTAAATATAGAACATATAGTAAAAATAAATGTGGTCTGAGGCCACCTTATAGCTAAACAACTTGCTGTGAACCGGGCCTTACTTTTTGTGTACTGGAATACAAGGGTAAAGGCCAAGGAAAACGTGTATTCCAAGGTATATTTACTTTTGTCTGAAAGTAGCATTTAAGCAGGTGGACAGGTACAGTACACGCATGGTGTTTTTTTCCAAATGTCACCCAGTCACCGCGACAGAAATTCATTCTAGGTGACCAGTCACAGTGACATGGTCACCCTAAAAAAGTTTTGGTCACCCAAACGGCCACCGCGACCATTTACGATGCGCTGAGATATTCGGTCGCGGTGATTCACGGTGGCCGGTCGCGGTGAATCGCGGTGACCAACTCGACTGAAATAAAGTATTTTACAATTATTTTATTATATTTATTGATGTACAAAATGTAGAATACATCAATTTCTGTAAATATTTTTTATTTTTCATATACGGTCTCTATAGTTAGCACATCGTCGCCGCCGTATTTCTGTTCCGAATTGCCGCTCGAGTATTACTGCATAAAAAATCATCATTTTTAGATACATGTATAATTGTTTCAAAACGTTTTCTTTCCTTCCTGAACTTTATTTATCACGTTTATGTAGATTTAAAATAATAATTCACGTAAACAATGTGCCGTAATTGGTCAATCTTTTTAATCCCAACTTGCTTTTTGTCAATCACGGTGGGTGTGAAAAATATCGCCTGTAATAAAGGATGACATATTTTACTTCAAAAACTGTTTGCAAACCCAAGCTATTTGACACAATTTACTTCTGAAAGATAACTGTCAATATTGAGTGAATACGCATATTCTTACGAAAGTCGACAGACAATGCATCGAAAGTGCGTAAATATTTAAATTATTGTTATAGTTATATTGTCCAATGTTCGTAAATTTTCAAATGCAAAAAAATGATCTAGATTTATATCCAAAAGTTCCGAATGTTGTGTACCCGAGTCTGCTATATTTGGTGTACCGCAAGGTTCAGTTGTGAGACCTCTCTTTGTTGCGAATTATGCTTTCTTTTTTATTTAATTTTATTATTTTGTACGGATCACATAAACAACAGGAATATTACGGAAATGCACATTATTAATAAAGAAATCTTGAATATCAAAACGAGTTGCTTGTTCGCAGCAGGAACGTAGAATCTGTATATTCTACGTTCCTGTTCGCAGCGTACTTTTTGTTTTGTCATTTACGATTGCCTCTAATTTTTCAGTAACTGCCAACGTCCATGCTTTCCCAGTTAATTTTTTTTTCAT
The DNA here is from genome assembly GCA_022818135.1 of Saxidomus purpurata. NCBI lineage: Eukaryota > Metazoa > Mollusca > Bivalvia > Venerida > Veneridae > Saxidomus > Saxidomus purpurata. The sequence goes on from JAFMSR010000014.1 coordinate 41,645,313, forward strand.
TTTGCCAAATAAAGTTAGTTTTACTGCAAAGTATAAAGTTAGTTTTACTGCAAAGTGTTTTCTATATCAAACGTAAAGCAGCAGGTGTCATGAGATCAAAGAATGCCGCCGCGATGGCCGGTTTCTTTGATCTTAGTGAGCACGTGGTATGAAAAAGAAAAAGTTTGAGACATTGACAATATATTGATATTTTGGATTATTAGATCATAAGTTTGGAATAGTTAAAGTAAGTTTGTTTTTTTAGATTTATTGTGTTGCCGGGGTTGTTTTACTTGATCCTAAAGTATGTTAGTTTGTTGATAGCGGCATCGTAATTAAAACGATTTGGGCGTCGGAAAGTTTCGAAAAACATCAAATTACAATTATTTTTCTATTTTTTATTGACAATTTAAAGTTAATCAGTAAAAAAACATAACAAATATTCAAGTCTCGACCCGAATGTGGACACCGCGAAACACCGTGACCAGTCACCGCGATTCGCGGTGACGGGTGACTCAGGGGGGCATTTGGGTGACCAAATTTGCGTGGTCACGATGATTGGACATCGCGGTGATGGATGACAATTGGAAAAAACACCTTACATTACATCTATCCTTAATTCCTCTGGGTTGTCTTACTTTAAAAGAGATCATTTAAATAAAAAGAATGTTAAGTTGAGTTTCCTGTTAGGTCACATAAAATCATTCTTATGGAATAATTTCAAAATCTGACGAATGGTTCCAGATGGGTGTTTTCAGTTTGTCCTATATATTCTGATTCAATGTTCACGCTTTGTTAAAAACAAGATTAAGTTTCTGTATTGACTTAATATTTTCTATTTGCGACTTGTTAGTTCAAGTAGTGTTGTGACGTAACAGTAAAAAGCTCCGCCCTAATTCTCCATATCATAAGTTATTTGTAGGTAAGAAAAACTGTAAGCCGGTATAATTTATCCCCCCGCCGAAGGCGAAGGGGATATTAGAAATGCCCTTCGTCCGTCCGTCCGTCCGTCCGTGCGTCCGTCCCAATTTTGTCCGGAGCATAACTCCAAAAGTACTTGAGGGATTTACTTCAAACTTAATACACTGACATAGCACATTGGTAGGAAGTGCAGTGTGCAAGAACAATAACTCTACCTTGCCTACTTTTAGAGTTATTCCCCTTTATCAGATTTACTTGTCCGAGGCATAACTCCAAAAGTACTGGAGGGATTTACTTCAAACTTAATACACTGACATAGCACATTGGTAGGAAGTGCAGTGTGTAAGAACAATAACTCTACCTTGCCTACTTTTAGAGTTATTCCCCTTTATCAGATTTACTTGAAAAACTTTGTCCGGAGCATAACTCCAAAAGTACTTGAGGGATTTTCTTCAAACTTAATACACTGACATACCACATTGGTAGGAAGTGCAGTGTGCAAGAACAATAACTCTACCTTGTCTACTTTTAGTCAAATAGAAAAATATCATACCTATACTGATAATGAACATTAATATAATTTTGCAAACCTTCTCTTCATTGCCTTATTCTTTTTCCACTTACTTGAAAACTGTACTCAGCATGACCATAACTATACGGCTTTTTAAGGATTTCCTCTCACCAAGTAAAATGTATGAAAGTACAACCTTCAGGTAACTTTTTCCTGGCGGGGGGATTAACCATGTGTAACATGGCTCTTGTTCCATATTGGTACCTTCTAATTTACTCATTCCAGTAATGTATAGACCTGAATTAAACTGCATAGTGAAATTTAGCCCCGCCTCCCGTGTTGCCACGAAACCGCCGTACACCATGTATATTTTTGGTTAAAGGTCACAAATGAAACATTTCTGTGAAATTATTTAGAAATGTAGCCAATGGTTTCTGATAAGAAGAGTTTTAAAGTCTTCTGTATAATCAGTCTGTGTAAAATATACGACCTCCAGATGGGACCTGTAATAACCCTAGGTACACAATCAGTTTGATCAAACCTGGTTGAGTTCTAGAAAATGGTTCACACGAAATATCTAAAAATTGGGTCTTGTGACTAGGGACATGATATAGGCATAACCTTACTTACCGTAACTCTACGTAAATCATAAGAAAATTCGGCGTTGTCAGTTTAAAATCGCGGAGCAATATTTGAACAAACTCAGTACAGAACATTCATGCCCAATAATATCTAAGCTCTGTATCTTAAAGCTTCGGACAAGCACATTTTGTTGTTTTGTGTTGCTGTTGCAACATGAATTTTGCATGATGTTACAAGATGCACAATGTTGCGTTACTGACTTTACTGTTCTGAGTACGTTTTGTGAATTGTTTTTAGAATGTTGTCAAGGAAAAGCTAACAGAGGCCACTGTTACCTTGACCCACTGACCCCCAAAACAGTAGGGATCGTCTACTCAGTAAGACCAATCATCCTATGAAGTTTGAAGACTGTGGGTGATGTAAATCTTAAGATATTTAGTGGTAAGATTTTCAAAGTTCGGGTCACTGTGACCTTGACCTTGACATTTGATCCACTGACCCAAAGTACAGTTTGCAGACTGTGGGCGAAAGATTCTCAAAGTTCTGGTTACTGTGACCTTGACAGTTGATCTACTGACCCCAAAAGATTTTGAAGACTGTTGGTGTAAAGGGCTCAAGATATTGATCAGAAAAAAAAAGTTCGTGTCAAAGTGAACATGGCCTTTGAACCCTGACCAAAATCAATAGGGATCGTCTGTAGGTTGTACGCAACCTTCTGATCACGTTTGGTGAAAGTTGTATGAAAATTGTGACCTATTGAGCATCATCAAACAAAAGCTAACGGAGGTAACTGTGTCCTTGAACTTTGCCTCACTTACCCCAAAAATGAAAAGGATCACCTATAGGTTGCAGGCAAACTTCTGAGCATGTTTCATGATAGTCAGAGAAAATTTAAACTAAAGAGAGTTATCTAGGAAATTTTTACAGACAGACAGACATAAGCTCCAGTAGAGCTAAACATTAATTGAACAAGTAACCTATTGGCAAAATAAAGACAAACAATGCAAAATTTCGTCTGTTTTAGCTCGACTTTTGGGGAGCTATTTTACTCACCTCGGCGTCGGCATTGGCGTCACACCTTGGTTAAGTTTTCTTGGTTAAGTGTTTCGTACCACCTCACTTTATTTCAAAACCATTAGAGGTATAGCTTTGAAACTTTTTTGTCAGAATGATGGCCCTTTTTTAGCTCGACTTTTCGAAGAAATTGGGAGCTATTCTACTCGCCTCGGTGTCGGCGTTGGCGTTGGTGTCACAACTTGGTTCAGTTTTTCGTACCATCTCACTTTATTTCAAAACCATAATAAGTATTGCTTTGAAACTTACCATACTTGTTAACAATCATAATCTCCATCAACAGACAAAGTGTACATAACTCTGTCAAGGTTTTTGACAGAATTATGCCCCTTTTTGACTTAGAATATGGGTAAAATCCTCTTATGGACTTAACCCTTTGAGATATTGCTTTGAAACTTTGAATGCTTGTTTATATCATAGCCCCCATCTGTAGGCAAGAGAAGGTAACTCTGTCAAGGATTTAAAAAGAAAATTAAGGCCCTTTATCGACTTAGAATCTTAATTAAGGTTTTCGTACTAGTCCACCTTTTGACTTAACTGTTTGAGATATTACTTTGAAAGTGGGAATACTTGTTTACCATCATGATCACCAAACATAGGCAGTAGAAAATAACTCTGTCAAGGATTTCATTTGAATTATGGCCCTTTTCAACTTTTCATTCAAGTTTCAAAATTTTTATTCTTGTCCACTTGTTGGTTTTTTCCATTTGAGTTATTACTTTGAAAGCTGGAATACTGATGTTCCATTATGGCACCTGTCTGTTAGCAAGAGAAGATAACCCTGTGAAAGTGTTTCTTGATTTGTACTTAGAAAAGCATAGTTAAAGTCTTGTGTGCAGCTGACACTGTCATGCACATATATCATTAACCACTTGAAGTATTAACCTAAAACTTCGCTGTAGTATTCAGGGATATCAAAGAATTAAGTTTGATAACTTTTGACTTAACATCTTGCTACTTGTGGCCCTTGGTTATACACATCCTTTGGGTTTTTTACTGACAAAGTTTTGCTTTCTTGGCAAGCACTGAAAAAAGTCGGGCGCGCTGCCCTACTGACAGCTCTTGTTTACTTAGAAACTGTATTGAGCTTGGTTAAGTTTTTCGTACCACCCCACTTTATTTCAAAATCATTAGAGGTATTGCTTAGAGACTTACTATACTTATTTTTCATCATTACCTCCATCAACAGACAAGAGTTCATAACTCTGTCAAGGGTTTTGACTGAATTATGCCCCTTTTTGACTTGAAAAGTACATTGAATATGTGTAAAATCCACTTATAGACTTAACCCTTTGAGATACTGCTTTTAAACTTTAAATGCTTGTTTACATCATTACCCCCATATGTAGGCAAGAGAATGTAACTCTGTCAAGGAGTTTCAAAAGTAAATAACTTAAATTTAATAACCACCTTTAAGTACTCAGACAAATAAACATGAAAATATGTTAATAAATAAGTAATATCTGTAATAGTAATAAGAAATATTATAAACTATGAGCTTATATGGAAACAAACTATAGATAACCTTGAATTGAAATCTAATTATAGATAATGCTAGCTACACAACGACTGTAAATTTTACGGAGATTAATTACATAGCTACCAGTGTTTATGAATGTTCAAAGTGAAGTGGGATTATAGGTGCTATATTCTGTTATATTGGATATATTATCTCAGCAGTAAAGCTGGGAGTTGTCATTAATATTCGAGAGTGGGGATTTACCTAAAAACAGCAACAATAGCTATCCTTAAACACGTTAGTAAACAAAACTTAGATAAAATACCCACCGCTTGTGAAATTTTGAAAAACAGTACACATAATTAAAGACATGCTCTTGCTCGCCTAATTATCACAAAAGAAAGATGAAGAATAACTGATCAGTTAGGTGTGGCTTTATGAGCGAACTTTGGAATTCAGTGTAAAATAATAAACTTCAAAGTTAAAACTGTTATTGATGTACTTAACATTTTATGGCTTGTACAAGATCTTTTTCATACAAGATACGCAATAAGAATTGCTTTGAAAATAAATCAAGATATAAAAGGAACCGTGTCAATAGTACACCACAGTAGTATCTTTAGCAATGGACTTTATTGTTTTTTTTTTATAAAAATGAAAATATATAATATTATGTTTTAAAGAATGCAGTAAATGTACTAATTGAGAAAAAATATTTATATGATGATAGTTGTTCCCTATACGACTTATATCTATACTTGATATATTATGTATTGTTTAAAAAGTAGAGAGGCACTTTTTGAGCATACATGTTGAATCAAGTTTAATGTTGCATTTTCATTTATTGGCAACCCTCTTTTTTGTCCATTGTGAAGTCTTTATAGCACTGGAATTACATTCAAGTTCCCTTTTATAGATGAGTAAAAATTATTGGAAAATAGAAAAGACTTTACTCTCGATCAAGAAAATTATCTCCTTTTTTGTCACATAAGTTCTGACAAAAGTAGCAACAATTTGGTTGTTTACATATGAAAAATTATTTTACAAGACTCGAGTAGTACTTATTGTAATGTCTTGTACAGGAAAGTTGTATTTATATGTAAATGCGGTCTTAATGAGCGTAATTCTCAATTACCTGCATAATGCAAATCATTTGGTAATTAAAGAGTGTGGGATTTGTTCTTTGACATTTGCCTTCTTCAAGTAAATAGACACTTGTTTGTCAATGATTGATATAACAAAAATTATTATGTGTGTTATAAATAGCATGTAAAAGAAGAATTGAAATATGGGTTTGATATTTAGCAGGTTAATTTCTGTTTTCTCGAAGCAGATAACAGTTGGAACACAAACATCTACAAAGTTCACTGAAAAATTGACAAATTTTGGTACTGTTGAGATAAGTTCAGCTGAAACATTTGATCAGGCATGTAATATATGTGACTTATACACCGAGAGGGAAGCAGTTGGATTTTGTTGTGTTTGTGAACAGTACATGTGCTACCAGTGCTGCAAGCATCACGAAAAAATCATCCTTAGCAAAAACCACAAAATTGTGGGGAAAGAAAACTTTCAAAATGTCAGAGCAGAAAAACAGTTGACTGGTATGCAGTTAGTGCCTTTTCTAAGAGAAAACTTTTTCGATAACAGTAGTTTACTTTCACACTTTACAGTTGGAACAGATATTTATATTTTGTTGTACACGACATATCTTTACCAGATTTCGAATAGCCAGTATATGTTTGAACTTGGTTGCATTAAAGAAAATTCAAAATACAAGATGCTCAGCAGACAGTTTCTGAAGGACACTCCAAACATCACTAGAGAAAATGCAATCCTTAAATACTTCAAAGGACCGAATTCAAAGGATATTTGGCTTCTAAACTACCATGATCTAAATCGTGTTTCGTATAAAAAAGCATTCACTGTGACTGGTCAATGCTATGGTGTGGCCCCATTCAATAATGGCCTAGCAATCTGTCTTTACATCGTGACAGGATTTTCTCTCCCAGCCTGGCAGATTCAGTATGTAGACTTCAAAGGTAACATGAAGAAGCAGATATACTACGATTCGGATGGTAAACCACTTTTTAAACACCCGCAGGATATCACTACAAACTATACTGAAGACATCTTGTTTGTCTCAGACAGAGGAAACATTGCCGTTATTGCCCTTGGTTCTAAAGGTGAAGTTATTTACAAGTTCACTCATGATACACTTCAATCACCAACTAGTCTGACATGTGATGAAGAAAACAATGTGTATGTTGCCTGTGGCAAAAATGTTTTTCAAATTGACAAACATGGACAGAAGTCCAGAGTAATTCTCCAGTCTGAATCAAAGATAATCACCAATCTTTGCTACATCAAACAATCGAAAAGACTTTTTGTGATTGATTCTAATAAAACTGCAACAATTTTCAACTTCTTTTGATAAATGTATGCCTTCAGGTTCATGTCATCATTGTCATGTTATGTTTGTTACCACAAGTTGCATGCGACTTTGAGTTCTTTACTGCTGCAACAGCAGCACTACTGTTAAAAAAGTGTAGACTTTTTGTGAAGATGAAAAAAAGAGATATGTTCCTATGTTTATAAAACTGAGTTTGAACACGCAACGATTTTAACTTCTAGCATCATACATGTTTTTTATAAGAAACAAAAGAGATTAAGTTAAAAAGTCATTTCAAATATTTATAGAAAACTTTTGTAAAGAAACTACAAAATGTTACAATATTACATTGATCCAAAGTCGGAGCATGAAACTCAACTGAGCATAAAAATTTTATATAAGCATAGGGCCTGTTTTACTGTTATAGAGGAAGACCGTGGTCCAGTGACTAAAATACGTGATATAAACAAATAAATTTAGCTGCAAGACAGACTGGTATGAGCTTATTCATTTTCTATTTCCTGTCAATGTGCTTTAAAAGAAAATTATTTATTGATATTTCATTATCTCCACAATGTTTAAGGTGTGTCCTTGGGCAAAGATACTTTTGCCTCACGTGCCTCAGTCTACCTAGCTGTAAATGGGTAGAAGCAATGAAAAAACTCACTGCCTCTCGCAAGCGAGCGAGATGACGCCAGGAATGAGTGTTCGAGAGCGATTAAATAAGCTGCTGCAAAGTGTATGGGGGTATACTGGATTCAGCTTGTCTGTCCGTCCGTCTGTACGTCTGTAGATGGAATCTTGTGGACACCAGATCTCCAATACTACTGGTCAGAATTTAATGATACTTCACACAAGTGATAAGTACAATGCTTAGTTGTGCATGGTCCATGTTTCGGGTCTCTAGGTCAAAGGTCACAGGCCTGAGATAGTTAAATCTTGTGGACGCTAAATCTCCAGATCCCCAGGTCAGAATTCAAGGATACTTCACACAAGTGATAAATCCCTGATCAGAATTTAATGATAACTCATATAAGTGGTAAGTATAATGCCTAGTTGTGCATGGTCGATGTTTTGGGTCAAAGGGGCTCGGGATAGTAAATTCGTGTTAATACCAAGTCTCCGAAACCCATGATCGGAATATAATCATAATTCATATAAGTGGTAAGTACAATGCCTAGTTGTGCATGGTCCATGTTCCGGGTCAGAGGTCACTGGGGCTTGATTTAGTAAAATCCCTGGTCAGAATTTAATGATACTTCACAGAAGCCTGAAGTTGTGCAGTTCCAATAATTAAAGCATCAAATATTACATAGATTTTATATACTGTGTCAGTGGGGATTCGGGGGCGTATTCATCACCTTCAGTGATAGTCCGAGTTTACTTTTGGTCTTTGCATGTTTGTACCTATAGAAACAATTCTATATGTGACATCCCCTAAATAAATATTGCAATAATCATTGAGCTAGGACATCCTGAAAACATGCCGATCTGGTTTTCATAGTGAAATTTCGCATACAATTTCTTCGAGTTTCTGCCAGTTGTTGCCAAAAATAGTCTGGATCAGAATACCAGGTGGACAGATCGACATAGGCACAACTATGTTTCCCTTCAGTATGTTACATGAGAATTGTATTTCTTCAGTCTCCTAAAGGTCAAACAAAATGGTGTTACATATATACTGAATTGAAATGTAACTAAAAATGCCAGTGTAACTAACCTGGCTTCATTTTTTACTGTGGCAATATTATTTCCTTGTTATGACTAAAGAAATCTACTTATAAAAGAAACAAGAGGGCCAGTATGGCCCTTTATTGCTCACCTGGCTAACATTGGATATAATAGTCATCAACAACAGAAAGGGATAATTTTGACATGGGGTTTCCGATTTTTAACAATAGTCAACTTCATAATGCTATATTCCAAATATCTAAGTTCTAAGCCATGTAGTTCTAAACAAGATTTTTTAAGTTTTCCCCAATTTCCCCAAATTGCTCAACTCAATTGTATTGAAGAACCTTAACACCTTTACCCTATTGGGTCGTCATATTTGTATAGCCCAAGTTTATAACAACAAAACACCTTTATTAACTTGAGAAAACTTGAACAATTGTGGTTCAGAGCCATATAAGGACCATTTTTACAAAACCATTGCCAATAGTTTTTGAGGAGAATATAGTTCAATCAAATTCTTCCTTCAAGTCGTTTCAAAAAAAATGTTTTCTGTACAAAATGGTCGATGTTGCCCAATTGAACCCAGATGGTGAGTGGTCACATTACATCACCCTTAGTATATATTCACCCTTAGCATAATCATATGCTCAGGTATTTGAGGTAAACAGAAAAGTTGGTAGTACTTTTCACAAGCTAAAACGTAATTAAGTGTAAAGTCTTGACAGAAAGATGCTCACTGCTAGGGTCACTTCACCTTTATGGATAAAAGAATACAAACACAGAGTAGTGTAGATGAGAAATTTATATACAAGTGAAAAATAATGATAAAACTGCGGTTTAAGTCCCAGAATATTCAATATACTGTGGTTGAACTTTAGCAACTTTTCTGAACTCTTCTGTGAGGGTTTTAGGGCATCTCATTTTATTCCAACTGACTGGTACCAGGCTTGAGCCTGCAATAAATAAACCTTTTGTTACTTCTGAACAAACATGAGATTAAAGAAAGTATTTCTTTACATTGGCATGCAGTAACTTAAAAACTATTTCTTTTCTCTGAACAAACATTTTGTAAAAACTATTTCTACACTCTGAATAAACGTAGTTACTTTATAAACTTTTCTTTACTCTAAACAAAGATAATGTAAAAACTATTTCTTCACTCTGAAAAATCATAACTCATAACTATTTTTTAACTGGAACAAACACAATGGAAAAAAGCAACATTTCCTATACTTTGTCCAAAGTGAAAAAATAAAGAAGGTACATTGTAAATGTGTTTTCTGTACATACTCTGATCTGTATGGAAAATAGTTTTATACATTTTTCTTATGCTGATAATATTTGCAAAACAGACCTGCTTCACTGGTTGCTATGACAACACCAAGTTCGTTTTCTGCTGTAGTTAGAAGGTAAGACTGTGCATCACCAAGGGAGATCACTCTGGCAATTACAATATCACCTGGTCGGAAACATTTGTACATCTCTACCTGCAATGTAAAAACTCATAATGTTAGTGCCAGCTAGCATCTGAACCAACTATATGCAGACTGTGAAACACATAATACATTCACTTCAAGTGACATTTGCACTGAAAAACAGGACAAGGATATGGGGATAATAAAACTTTTATTTGACACCAGTCCAAGGTAACTTAATCCTGTTTGACCATGTCATACATGTAAAGTGAGCAATTATTAGTACAGACCAGGAAGTGATAATTAGTATATTACATCTTGGAACATGAATATGAAACTACATCAAACATGAGGAGTGTGGTAATAATTAACAGTTAGAAGAGATGCCAGAAATAATCTTCTTGGTCTGGTATCAGCTTTAGTTAGAGCAGTCACCGACAGGAACCTTTCATTGATGTATTATCATTATTTTTCTGTCAACTGATTATCGTTACGGTAGAAAACAAATCACATGTATTTACACCGAAATCATGAAACAGCAAGCATGTTAGTGGCATATAAATAAATGATACTTTATATATATTGATAAATGGTCAATATTATTTAATTTTGTTATCCGCTATCGATATATCGTCGATATGTCTAAAACTGAATCGATGGCAGCTCTAGTTTTAGTTAAATTTAGTGATAACTGAATTAGCTTCAGATCATTTACGTGTCCCTTAAGTGTTAGCTGTAACTCCATTACAGTGTTACTCCAACCCCCCCCACACCCCCCCCCCCCCCTTAGCTGTAACACCAACGGGCAACCCTTATGGATCAATTCAAATAACACCATATCAATTTTTCGGCAAATAATGGACAGGATTGTTACCAAACCTGAAAGATTCAGCTAAAACTTCTAGCAAACGTCGGTAAAATTAGCATAATGATGTGTGTAGTAGTTCCGTAAAACATTCATAATTTCATAATTTTTGGATGGATTGCGATTTATTATAAAATGTCGCTTTATTGGCAAAGTCAAGTTGTCGCAACTTCTTGCAATAAATACAAACTACTCAAAAACTACTTGCTAGGGTTCTGACCAGTATTGGCGTCAAAAGACAGAATTGCAGAGGCCCCGGTCAATTTCAACTGTCTGGATTCAAACCTACAACCACCAGGTTAGGTATCCAACACTCTACATAACAATGCCTCGCTCTCCCTCACAGGGAATGCTCTGACACTATAAATTCCATCCATAAACTAACCTTACAACCATAAAAATAAGTAAAAAATGAAAACAAACCTTATCTTTCTCCGTTGCTCTTACATCTTCTTTCCTGTAATCAAAAATAGATTCTCATTCTAAATAAATTGCATTTATAAGAACTGCAGACTACTAAATGTTGCTTCCACAACTTATAAAAAACACATAATCTATTTCAAATCCTGTCACTAAAGAGCATACAGATATGGGTGAAAACTACCTTCCTTTGAAATAAATCAAAGGACTGAAAGTGCTGGAGGGTCGATTGTCTCTGAACACATGTGTAAATATCAGGGCAACCTTACATGAGTAAAGTTATCAACAGAGTTTGACCTTTAACCCCAAAAGAACCCAAGGAAACCAATTCTGGTTGTACAAGCAAAACCTGACACGACTACTGACTGAACTTTACTGTTATCGAATAATATGTATACAGTATGTCTTATTAACATTATCCTTATAAGTTTGACATGAATGAAGTTTTCTATGATTATTTGCTGTAAAACATTTAAAATGGTTTAAAGTCTTAAAATTATAAGTAAAACAGAAGAAAAATGTAAAAAACAAAACTGTATTAAATGGGTTTCGAACTCGCGTCCGCCGCAGTAAGTCAGCGCAAATTCAATTTCCAGCATCTCTACCAACTGCTCTATGTCCGCCGAATATAGAGTTACTGGTAAAAAATGAGTTGTTATAAATTTGTATGTCCAAGTCGTTCGTTCGCACATTAATAGTATTTAAAATTAATTACACATTTAAAGAACAATAACGAAATAATATTATTCTATTCTGAAATGTTTTTAAATTATTTAGATTTATTACTATATAATTTTGAAAACAGAAATCGCTATAATGCCTAACAACTGTTTATATGGAACTACTTGTTTGTATGTTGTGCGTTCGGCCGTAAGGGCGATATACTCTGTTAACTTTAGGTCGATTTTAACAATCGACCCAAAAAAACTAAATATTCATGTTGGAAGATAGAGCTGATTGTTTTACTCAGGTGAAAAAATACCCTTGTAACTCTGCATTTGTAAGCTCTTTGTAAATATTTAACTGGTACTGGTTGAATTTTTCTATTCTTCTTTCAAAACCTAGTTCTGGCAATAACCTATTTTCTGAAAAAGGATATTTTAGCTATATTTCTCTCCATGCTACATTTCTATCCTACATTTAAATGAAACAAGAAATATTTTGGGAAATAACAAAAAAAGAGTAAATAAACTTACATACTTATACCATTGACCTGTTGATTACATGAAAAAAATGATCTTGACCACTGACCTCAAACTCAGTAAGGTTCATTATCATTCATAGGATCAAGAATAACCCTACCAAGTTACATGATCCTACTATCTGCCATTCTTCAGTTTTTAATTAATAGGAAACTGTTTTTTCATTAGAGGTCATTGTGAAATTGACCTTTAACCCCAAAGTCAACAGGGGTCTCCCAATGGACATGACCAACTAGACTCTAGACTGATGCTTCCCCAAATGTCAGATAAAAATCCAACTCAAGGTTTAGGAGATCAAGTAGGGGACAAAATTTCCAATTTTCAGGCAATAGTAGCCTTGACCTTTGACAATATGACCCCAAATTATAATATTCACAACTACACTCCCTAGTACTGCAAAAAAAAGGTTAATGCAAATCCAAAAAGTGGTTTTGGAGATTAAGAGCAAACAAGATTTCAACTTTTAGTTTTATGACACCAAATTGTTATATGCACAACTACACTCAATACTGGTACTTCCCACAAAGTTTTATGAAAATCAAACAAGGTGTTTTGGAGTTGAAGAGGGGACAAGATTTTTCAACCATAGGCTCCTTTCACCTTGACCCTCCTAACTGTAAAATACACAACTAGACTTCATACCGAGGATTTCCTAAAAGTTTGATGAAAATCCAACTAGGGGTTTTGGAGATTAAAAGCCGAGAATTATCAGTTTCAGGCCCCTGTAACCTTTGACTACATGTCCCACATTGTAATATGCATAACTAGACTTCATACTGATGCTTCCCTGAAAGGCTCCTATGACCTTGACCTTTCACTATATGACCCCAAATTGTAATATGCACAACTTAACTTCATACTGAAGCTTCCCTGAAAGTTTGATGAATCCAACAAGGTTTTTTTTAGATGAAGAGCGGACAAGGTAAAATCTTACCTGATCATTCCTCTAAAAGAATCCTTCAATGCAGATTTTCCAACTCGGATGATGGCACATTTACAGAATCTTGGACTGACATTTGTCACCTGAAGCAAATACATACACCATGTTCAATGGTTCATTTACAGAAGTGATCACATCACACAATATTCTTTAAGCTTAACCATGATGACGGCAATTGTCTCTGCCATTGCTATCAGTGCAGATCATGATTAGACTGCACATCCATCTACTGTTTGCTATTCAGTCAGTAAATTTTCCAGTAAGCACCCCTTCAAACAATAAATGAGGCTGTCCAAATTGTAAGATCAACAAGTCCATTTTTGAAATTTAGGGGGATATTCCATACAGCAGAAACAGCTGGATACTGCTATTAGAATTTAGCTAATTGGGTTATTTTTGTGTCACAAATTTTAGCGTGTTGACAGCAGCAGACACATTCTTGAATTTAAAGGTTGCAAAAGGAGAGTTATAAATCCTTTTAAAATTATTTCTTTGTCAATTTCTGAGAATTTATGAAGTGTGAAATCATGTAAAACATTTTTTGTGAAAAATAGTAAAAATTAAATCCATCACTAATATTACCCAATTTACAGCAGAAAAGAATGAATGAGCGGACTATGCATGTATTAAAGGGTAAATTATTTACTTATTATCTATGATGAAATGACCACTGAAATTAAAACGCTGCACGGATATTTCTTACATATCCGATCGGCATTTCCAGTGATTTTGCCCATGCCGGAAATATCGGTCTGGCACCCCTCCTATGCCAGACGACTCAATGTAAATTACTTGTGACGTAACGTTATAAACATTGTGATGTCACTTTCCCAAACACAACATCTGAATTTCGTTTGTTTTATATGAGAATGCACCATTTTGATAAGTTTGCATTTAGAAATTTACTTCAAAGTGAAAGACGGTATGCAAGAAAAAATTTCTATCATGAGTCATATGGTATAGATGCAGAGCCTCATTCCCGCCAAAACAGTAACCCTCGGTGACGGATATTTCGATCTAAACCGCATGCTCATGACAGAAATTATTAATATTATATATGTATGACAATGTTATGGTAAAGGCAGGAACATTCCATTAAAATATCAGACAAAGTATACTAAAAGGGACTGTGTCATCATGGTTTGGAGATAGAGAAAGTATAATTGCATGATCAGTTGAGCTTTTTTAATTTAAAATAAAAGATTTCTCACCCTTGCAGTGACTTGAGCATCCACTGATGGTACAACATTTTCTTCCATATTTCTAACAACTTCAACCATTGTCTACAGAAAAGTAGGAAGTATACATTAAATGTTCATGAAAATTTAAACGCCTCTTAAATGTATACAATGTCATGTCTCCCCCAGGCATGAATTCAAGTTATAGTACTATACAGTTGCTGTGTTATGTTATAATATATGAAATCAGTCTTTTTCTTATTATGATAATTATTGTTCTTAAATTTTTCACTGCTTTTATTTTTTATGTATTTTCTTCACCTGATCGAACTACTCATGGCTCTTCAGACTTGATAATACTGTTATAAATAAAATTTTGAATAACTTAACAAATGCTGCTTGTCTGCTTGCAAATTTGTGTTCAATGACAGAAAATTCTTGATCACTTACAATGCCATTTTCATCTTTTCCAGTGTTCAAAGGTCCCGCTAGTGAGGAGTAGATAAAACCACTTCTTGTATAAGTGCCTCTCCCAGCCTTCAACTTCTCCTCCTCCCTGCACAATCGCTGCCCTGGAGTGACACAAACATGTATAAGAAATTAATGCATGGTGTTGAATGGCGACAATAAAACCTTTCAAATTGACCACATTTTTAAAATCTTTGGTCAAATGCAAATTTTTTAACATCATGTCATGGTTCCCACGTATTAGACAACCTCAGTAGCTCAGTCTGAAGAGCATTGGCACGGTAAGCGAAAGGTCCAAGGTTTGAGTCTTGGTCGGAGCTAAACATTTTACCTCTGGCTGTTATATATAGGGTGGATATATAGGGCTTGTCTGGGATGTTCATCCTAAAATGGAGCTCTTGTGGGGGTGAAGGCACTTGGCAGTGGTGTTCATCAGAATTTGGCAGACATTGGCTAAGAAGGCAAAAATACAGGTAAGTACGGACAGATGTATAAGTGTGGACAACACTGAATGTAAAGCTAGTGGCAATGTCTTGTGATAAGGGGGAGAATGTATAGTGGTTCTCTTATCAGACAGCCTTGGTAGCATCAGCACGATAAGGGAAAGGTTCAAGATCAGGTCTGCACATCATTCCTCTGGCTGTTTCAATTCTACGGAATAATTACGATATTCTCACACCTAGTTATTCATCCTTCATTGTCGACCTACTGTTGCATCTATCTTAACTTCGAGTAAGTTCAGTAACAATTATAACTGAAATGTGCGCACATTATGAAGGAAAACACCGTCTAAAAGAGCAGTTTATTTTAGAATGACTAGATTTTAATGCTCCGAATAGTCGCGAAAACATGTTAATATAGTTTTCGCAGGTGAATATTACAACATTTCATGTTTAAATCGAGTATAAACCACTCTTAATTTATTTGTATCATCTTAAATGTGTTCTGTCCTCGAAATGTTGCTATGTTTCTTAAATCAATGAAAGTTGTTACCTGGAACGCAAATCATGGGCGCAGACATCTTGGAATGTTTCAATATTCATAGGTTGGGTAGGTTTAAACTAAAATTTGATATTAGCTATAAAACCTAACGATTACAATGAAACATGTGATAAATCATTCAAAATGTGAACGACAACCGTTTATAGCACCACATTATTTTTTTGGGTGCTTTATTTTGTCACTTTTACAAACATACCTCAAAGAACATCCCTATCATAAAATACAAATACCCCAATACAACAACAACCGACGCAAACTGAAAGTAGAAATGGCAGATGATTTTGCCAACCCTAAAAGACTTGTAAGTTTTCTTTGTAATTAATATAGAAACAAACGAGTGTCTCAATATTTCCAATCAGATATATTTTACAAAGTGGCATTGTACATTAGCGACTTTCATCTGTAACTTGTAAACTGTTCACTATTCAATCAGGTAAATGTTCAGTAGGATCCCTCAGAGCATCTAATGGCATTGTCAACATTGATAAATGGACAAGCCCAATTTAAAAAAACTAGCTGGGTAATGGTAAAGTGTTTTCTCTGGCGTGATGCCAAACATAGGTAACAATTATTACCCAAGTCTGCACAGCTGTGTGAGTAAATTCAAGGAAAATTGCTTGCTCGGTCTTGATATGATACCCGTTAAGTCAATCACTTTATTATGGCCACTGTCTTAAGAGCAGTCAATATAAGTTTAGAATTTTACCATTAACCTAAAACATGACTGTATAACAAAGCATCATTTTCTTGCATCTGCAGGCACATCAGGCTGGAAGTTATGACTCGGAATTTGAATTTGATAGTGAAGCAGAAAGAAAAAGGTTTGTCAGTTCACATCGTATCTGAATCATTACCTTCATTTCCTTTCCATACATGTGGTCTGAAGGAGATAATAAGCATTGTGTTTGTGAATATTTATCATTGCTGTTTAAGATTAGCTGTGTGTAACCAAATGGAATAAGACAATCTTAAATTAACAAATCTAACATGACTCGCGATTCATGTCTCTTATGATATATAAAGAGTCAAACAATTATGTTTTGTTATGTCATAAACAACACGGGAAAAGATATGCCATCAATATGATGTCATATTGTGACGCATGACGTTAAATAAATATCCACGTAGAAAATAACGCTTTGCATTTTATTAACTTTTTGTAATCTCTTGTCATGTTAGAATCGAAATAAAATCCCTTTCAGCGTTGATATAGTCTAATAAACTGTTGTCTTGATGTGCAGTTATAAACCTCTGGCCTTCGTGGTTAATTACTACGCATCAGACTCCAAATCATTGTTTATTAGACGATGAACACCGCTGTACCAGATGTTATTTCATAAGTATATTTGCAATTATTTTACTAGTAGTCTGAAAATCATGTGGTCTGTAATCTATATAATTATTATCTATCTATATATTATTCACAATATAGAACAGTGTATACGGGGGTTTGTCAGAAAGTAACTTTTTACCAATTTTTGTTTATTTTTTCATGATAGGGTGTTTATATAATTATTAAGGTATATTTTTTGGGTATTTTGTTAAAATTACAAGGCAGTTCAGTACTCTGGTGCCAGTGGGTTGACCGCAAAACTGTCGTAGCTTATATGAAATAAAGGACATACGACAGTTTTGCGGTCAACCCTCAAAACTGTTGTATTTCATTGATAGGTTTGGTAAAAAGTTAAAATGTCTGTTTCAGAAGGAAGTATGAAGACCTTGCAAAGAAAGAGAAGAAAAAGAGGTCCAAAAAGGGACATAAAAGGGAGCTAGAGGATGAATATGACAAGTAGGTCATACTTAGTTATTGCCCTTTACAGGAGTGCCTGCGTTATACAATATCTGGTATAACCAGAAAACTGACTTAACTGGCACTGTCCCTTGGTCCCTGTGACGTAAATGGTATACTGGAAAAGTGCTTGAACCAGCAACCTGCTTTAGACTGCCTGAATTATGGAGCCTCAGTGATAGCATGTTAACCTCAGGATCAGAGGGGTCCTGGGATTGCCCTCCTGGTAGTGTCCTTAGGTAAGACACTGATATTTCCACATTGCCTCTCTCCCTTCAAGGTTGATTTCATCTTGAGTGAGTCTAGAAAGCATCGAGAATAGAAAATTGTTATCAATAACTGCCTGATTTAGATGTTCCACATGAGTGACAGTTAAGATACATGTAGGTTTTACTGTATAGATACTGTACTATTTATTAACATGTTTACCATGTTGATTTAGTTTTTCAGTGTTTAAAACAAATGTTAACTTTTGGATTTTCTAATTTGCACTAGATTTCATGTCACGACTGTGTATAGAACCAAAGGAATATGCACCAATAGTTACATTTTTTCATCTATAATATGATAGAAATTACTATTTATACGATTTAGACTTTTTCAAATTACCATAGTTACAGACCTCAATTCTTTTGGCATGGAGACCAAAAAAACTCACATTTTTATCTTGTTATTTATATATTATTTCAGTTTGATATTAAATATAGCATAATACACGTATATATTTTAATCATTGTGTGTTTCTGTTATAATTTTATGTTTATATTTTCCTTTGCAGGGAAGAGGGACGAATTATGAGACACAGGATTATAAGCCTGAATGCTGTATCCTTTTAT
This sequence comes from Saxidomus purpurata, assembly GCA_022818135.1. NCBI lineage: Eukaryota > Metazoa > Mollusca > Bivalvia > Venerida > Veneridae > Saxidomus > Saxidomus purpurata. Next base: position 41,664,020 of record JAFMSR010000014.1, read on the forward strand.
AAACTACTCAACGACCAATCAGAATCACTGTCAGAGATGATTATTACAAGATGAGACAGTTGCAAGCGATGTTTTTCATAAGTACATTTAGACCCTCTTATACATGAAAACCTTGTTGAAATGCCTTTAGGTATTTCTGTCACAAAGGAGGGGGAACAATATACAGTAAAGTTCCGCTATTAAAACCGCTTGATATTAAGACCAAAAATTTCAGAACCAAAATTGCCAATTTCATAGTATTAAAAAAGGTCTTAATAATAAATCCACTTGGATAGTAAGACCATTTTTTACTAGTAAGGAGGGTGGCCTTATTTAATGAACTTCACTGTATAACCAATGACAATTTTCTCTCTGAGAAGGGTTAACCCCTAGCTGTAAGTCTTTTTCAAAATTTTATAATGGGTTACGTAATAGAGTTTACTAAATTTAGTGACCTATTTCTTTTTGTTACGAGTCATGAGCTGCTGCATAAACATTTGTTTTGTTTGTTTGGCGATGTGCAAGACATTTCCTAAAATGTAAATGAATACATGTATATACCTTGATAAGCGAATAATAAAATTTATCTATTGTAACAACATGTACATACAAAAGTAATGAAAAATTGTACTTTTCACCAAGCCTCTTTTTGCAAAAATTGTAAGTCATGAGCAAAATATGTCTGGAGGCGGTGATCGCTAAACAAGAATAATTGCTGTTTACGGCAGTTTCTAAATTATTGCCTAAATAAGGGAATCAATTTATATCTGGCAAAATAATTTCTCAGTTTACTGCACAAATAAAGGAGAAACGAAATAGTTTATATGTTCACTGCCAAAATATAGGAATGGCAAAAGAATTGTTTATCATTCAAGGAGCTTCATTTAACAGCATCCCATCCCCCCCACCCCACGCCATCCCCTGCTAAGACTGCACAGAATATAAACATTGCTAGTATAGACAACTTTAGTAGAAATATGATTATGTCAATATAAATACGGGTTACAAAATAAGACTCTAAAGTTCAATTTGCTCTAAAACCATTGTGTTCCAGGCGTTCTTACTACCTTTGTATGTTTTAACTATTTTGTCATAGTGAATATGTGTGCCGTCCCCTTTCCTATGCAAATGTAAGAAATACAAATGTAATGGAGAAATGTAGAAAAGGTTTGAACGGTGGTCCAGTTGTTAACACTTTGGATTACCTATCCTGAGGTGCCTAGTTTGAATCTGGGCGGGGGCACTGGAAATTTCAGAAACATTTTTCACTGTTTCCAACCCATCTAGATATGAACTGGTTAGAAACCCAGGCCAGCGGTAGTCTCACATGTATCAGTACTATACACTGGGCACATAAAAGACCCAAGGGGTCTATTCCTAAAGAATTAGGGCCTGGTACACGGATTCTGTTGTATCTATCTTTAACTTGTGTCTGTCAAGGGTCTTAGCAGTTTTACTCGAGTAGAAATTCTGGGGTCGGCAGGTACTAGAAACAATAAAAAAAACAACAGCAGGGGTTAATAACTCATTTACTACTGTACAAGATTTTAACTGTTCATCAGTGTTGTTATATGGGCATTTTGTTCCACACAGTCATCTTTAATGTTGTATCCAAGTAATACAAGCCAGAGCACAAGGTGTGTCCTTAGGGAAAGACACTGATACAAACCATGCCTCTGTCCACCCAGCTGTAAATGGGTAGCAGAGATGAAAATCTCACTGCCGCTGTGGCATCAGGCAGATAAAATATGGAGCGATGCAATTAGTTGCAGAAGCTTTCTTCATAATCTAAATGAAAATCAATTCATATAAACTATATCAACATAATATTGAAAACCTACAGTTATAGTGGTGTTATGTAATGCATGATTTGTACAAATAAACACTGTCTGAAATATACAGTGTTTGAATCACATAACATTTTGATGAAGAGGTTATATGAAAAACAGAGTAGTGGACAAAACCAATTTTGATCATTTCACCCGCTAGTTCCTATTCTGTAAATGAAGTCATATAATAACAGAGTTATAGAACCTTAATGGTATTATAAAGTTTGATCGTCACAAGCTACTAGTCAATAACTACCTCATGTACTACAGCGGTCAGAAGACAGAATTCCAGCGAGACAGGTCAGTTGTCCACCAGATAATACAGTAAACCCCATATATTACGACTCCAAGTATGGCAAAATTCCGGATATAAGGAACAAATTTGTTTTGTATAGTACTATATGGATACTATATGAATATGACAAACTCTGGATAAAGGATCAAATTTAAATGGTCCCAAGGAGTTTGTTATGTACGATGTTTACTGTACTTCTAGCCCATTTTAACAGAATGCTGCTATTGAAATTTTGATTTGTATAAAAGACATGAAAAATTGGTAGTCATTTTGTAGAATTTAGAAGTTATTTTTAGGTATTGTACATGTTATATCTGTTATTATCTTATAAGTATGAAGAAGATGCATTTTATGATGAAAGTAATAAAAATAACTCTTACAGCAGCTGATTCTGGCTTTGCCACCAGTGTAGATCACAATCAGCCTTCACTTCCTCACAGATGTGCAAGCTGATCATAGTCTGCACTGTTTGAAAAGGCAGAATCAGTTGCCACAAGCAAGGTAAGAGTGAGTGTTTCACTTTATCACTGTTCTTTCAGGTCAAAAGACAAGTCAGATATGGACGTTATAAGAGAAAACCACAAATTTCTGTGGACGGAAGATGATGATCCTGATGAAACTTGGTACGTTACTTAAATATTTGTTGTACTGCCATGAGAGTATGTGCTAGCTTTTGCCTGTCCACCATATAACCTGTACTTTGACATCAACCATTTTGAAAATGAACATCTTTGAAACTTTTTGGCATATTACTAGCACATACATGGCCTTCTTTTAAATCTAGTGGAATGCTAGTTGGCATAGCAACTGAAAGGATTATGTTTAAAATATTCTTGTCTGAAACAGCTTTAAGACCAGATTTCAGAATTTTCAAAGACAATTATGTGTTAGAATCGAATTTTTGTAAACTTAAAGTTATATCATGTACATGTATTTCTCATGTCTTTTTAGGGCTAATAGACTTGCAAAGAAATATTATGACAAGTTGTTTAAAGAATATTGCATATCTGATTTGAGTCGTTACAAGGAAAATAAAGTTGCGATGAGATGGAGGATCGACAAAGAAGTGGTCCAAGGCAAAGGTACTTTACAATTTCTTAGTTCTTCTTGTAATTGCTTTGATGGTATATATAGTAAACCAGTTAATTTTTGCGCAAAGTAATGTTAGCAATTTGCTGATGCCAGACTCATTCGCGGATTTAAATTCATGTTTTTAAAAAAAGAAAGAAAAAAAACCAGTATTAAAGTGACATTATGCACATCTTACTGCACATAGTGTATATTAGTGACAGTTTTTTAAAAGCAATTTGTGGTTGCTGTGCATTGAATTGTGTTAAATTAATCTCGATAATGCCGCATTAGCATTTGAATTGCGCTTGCTTTAGAAATAAAAAACGGACTGATAAAATGATAGTTGAATTAAGTGTGCCTTTGTTGTTGCAACTTGGTACAGATTTTGGCAGTGGAAGGGAACCAACTCCTGCGATGCAGACCATTGACCTTTTTCTAAAAGAGACTCCCAGTCAAAATAAGAAAATGCAATATTTAGAAAGTTATAGTCCCTTATTTCAAACTGGTTGCGGGAACAGTTTGGTGTATTGGGCAAGAAATCTAATATTTGAACCTTACCCTTTTGTAGACACACCTATTTCAGCTGGATTTTTAATTTGAAAAAATGCGCATAATTCAACTTATTAAGTTAGGATAAATGTATTCTAAGTATTCTTAAACCGTTCTTAGTGCAAAACTAAGTCCAGGCAGACTAATGGGACAATAAATTGCATGCAAAAATTTGTTGGTTTACAGCCGCTACAAATTTATTTGTTGCATCTGATTGATTTATTATCTTATCTCAAAACAAGTTCTTACAAACTTTGATTAAAATGCATAAGGAACTTTCTTCTTCAGGGCTGTAATCAACTGCTCAACGAGAGGTAATGTTGACATTAGGTAAGTACTGCCTTTAAAACTTTGATGCAGCTCATTAGCACTGTGCTATGGCTACTTATCAGATGACAAATACCCCTGGTTGGAAGTCAGACCATAAACCTATTGCTAGCAAATTGGAAGTCTAAACCACGTAATTGGCCAAGAAATTGGTACTGGTCTTACATGGATATTATAGTCCCTCTGTTACAAATTGGCAGTGTCAGTTTATATGCAATCAAGAAATGTAATGAATGTGAAGGACTAAGAAGTTGGGAGGTAAACTTTGCTTACATGGAGGATGATCAAAAGAAAAATGCACTTGTTCAAACTTAGTAAGTCGGACATAATTCTATTATTTTTAGTTATTTTTCAAAAGGTGCTGTAACATGGTAATCTATTTTGCTATTAAATCTTATATTAGTCAAAGGGTCACAGGGTACTAAAATGTGCAGCCTGACCAATAGAGATTATGATCTTGAAAAGGACCATATTTCTTATGTAGAATGGTCTACGGATTGAGGCTTTTAAAGACCAGACAGCCTTACATGTAACATCTTCTTCCTCCAAAAGTGATTAAGTTATACCGTGACGTTCAAATACATCCTCATGCATCTTGATTATCAAATCTAATGAAGCTATTGAAAATGCATAAGTCAGGCTTTTTTTTTTTTTCTTGCAGGGCTCTGTTCAGACTGCTCCTACAAATTAAATTATCACCATAGGTAAGTAATGCCATAACTTCACACCTTATGTACCGTACCCTGTAAGTGCCATAAACACTTATCAGATGTCTAATGACTTTGGAGTGTGAGAAGATAATTTTGCTAAACCATATGACATCAGTAGATTTTTGTGCTTAAAGACTGTACTGAAATTGGCAAAGCAATTTTTTTGTCACATGGCATTACATGTTCAAATAAGTGGGTCAGTTTCTATTTGGCAGCTTGCCAGTTCTTAAATTAGAATTACTTTGATTCCTGCTGAAAGGATACGTTTCCATGGAGCTTCTGAATACATAAATTCGTTTGTTTTCAGATATACAGAACATAATTTTCACATTAATAATTCATATTAATTTTTATTGATTTTGTCAAAAGGTGACTGGTAAATGGTAATATATATTAGCTATGTTAAATTTTATATTTAATCAAAATGTCATCAATGTTACTGACAGTGGATGTCTGGCCAATAGCAAATTTATGATTTTGAAAAGTACATGTATTCCTAGTATATAGATATGGTGGGTATGGATATTTAGGCTTTTAAAGACCCATACTTTGGACATGTAACATAAATTATTCCTGCAAAAAAGATAAATGTGAAGTAAGTAATCCCTTAACATCATCAAATACAGCAGGTCTTTTTTCATGAACATTAATCATTCCATCTCGTATGTGTACCAAAGTGAGAGATAGAGAAGTGGCAATAATGACTTCAACCTGACACTGTAAGAAGTGTGACCAAAAGGGGTTAGGGACTGTTATTATTCTCACTACTTTGTATTTCCCATAACCTGTTTTTGACAGGGAGTTCCAGTTCATTTATTTGCTTGTTCGGTATGTTTTTTCAGGCACATTTCCATGAGATCTGACTTTGATGATTAGGTGATTGTATGAAAAATTAGGAGATTGTATGAACAATTACAAGAGAAACAACATTTTTAAGAAAAGCCATCAGAAATTTCAGGTTTTTAAACCATAAACCAAGCAAATTTGACAAATTTTGCTGGATTTGAATCGTAAAAAAACCATTTGGAGACTTGGCATGTATGTCACAGTCATAGCAAACATGGTGATCATGTTTAATGGGGTTTTTTTAATTTCACATTTAAACTACAGATGTCTGAAATTTACTTGAACTTGCATCAGGCTGGGTCAGTCATTCTATTTTACATTCTCTGCCGGCTGGTTTATGAGAAGACAATATCTCAGCAGAGTTAACATTGCTTTTATTATGTAATAGTCATAGTTGCAGATATATAAGCATGTGTAAGATGCACTTAGTTGGTCTCCGATTTTTTTTTTGAATGATCATAAAAAGATGTAGACGACAATTTTGAAATAAGTGAAAGGAGGTTGTTGTCAAATAAATTTACTATTTGATGTTTTTTGATGTACTAAAGACGATTCTATTTTCAGAAAAAAAGAAATCAAAGTATCTAAAAAGAAACACAGAGATGACAAAAAAGACAAGAAGCAGAAATATTCTAGAGACGACTCTACTACTTCAGGTAACAAAATTCCCCCTTAATAGCTCAGAAGTATCTTTAGATTGTCAGTAATTAAGCGTAATTAATGCGGTTTGATTAAGTTTTGGAGCGTATGGCTGTTTTTCTCAAAAATCAAAGCTAATGCGTTGAAACTTACTTGATTACTTACTATTTACTTGAAACTTACTTGATTACTTACTATTAGAGTATAAATACTTACTCACCATTCATAAAACTGACTCTGTATTGCTAGCTACATAGCTTACTCACTTACTTACTCACCATTCATAATACTGACTCTGTATTGCTAGCAACATAGCATACGTTTTGACCCTTTTTGAACTTTGATTTCTCAGTTCACATGTTAAATATTTTAATGTTGCATATTTTATCTTAAAAACCACATGTCTTGGTAAGCTGTGTGTTTAGGTATACATTTCTCCTTGAGTATCATTATCTTCATCATTTTCATCATCTTCATCATCATTGTAGGCTCAATGTGTAATATAAGTTACTCAACCCTTACTATACATGTACCTTGAAAATTGGCTAGAATTGTCAAGGTGATGTTTGAATCTGGTCCCGTGGAGTTAAATATAGCTAAATTAAGGGAAAACGTTTTCAGTACTGATAATACCACCTCTTATTTAGGGGACAAAATCAAATTGACATGGAAATTTTATCACATTTAGTTCTTTGCACTCTTATCATGTAGGTTTAGTCTTAGTTGCAGATGTTGTCTCTTCCGTGGGAAGTCATGTAGGGCCATCTTTAACCTCTTGTTGTTAGTACTTCATGACATATTTTTCTTAATTAAGTTCTTCATTGTAGTCTTTGTGTGAACGGGAGATAAATACCTTTTCTCATTAGCAAAAATTAGATAGTGTTCATTACACAGTGTCCTTATCTTTTAATGAAATTTATTGATTAGACACTTGGAATGTTGCCAGACGTTAAAAGAGTAATGAAAGTACATAATTTCATACGTGTTTTTTCAAAAACTATAATTTGATTGACAATAAAAGTAATTGTTTTTTTCTTTTGAATCTATGAGTGAGGTAAGATTTAATATGAAAAAAAACTTCAATTTGTATAAATTTCAAGTAATATATTAAAATCGGTAATATTTGCGGTTACGTTATTTTAACTACGCTTGTTCAAACATTTCACTAAATGTTTATTTCAGTTATAATTATTCTCCAATCAAGAATTTTAACCCATTTGTGCTTAGTGTGTATTAAAATTCATAATCCTACAAAACACCTCTGATGAAAGAAATGGACATGCCCAGATTAGAAGTCAGAGGATCCCACTAAAATTTAGGTATAAATGAGTTTAATTCCTGAATTTTTCATCATGCAAAAATTGCTTATCTGAGAGTATAATGTTCTATAAAAGGAGAGCATAAAGTTGTAGCTTTATCAACCTGTACGTTGTCCACAGCATAAATTCTAATTCAGAAGTGTCATGTTGTTGAAATTTCACTCAAATACACAGGACATGGAAAGAAATTACAGTTTATAAGAACTATAAAATATATAAATATCTTTTATGTAGTATTAATGGAGGATACATAATTATATAAGTAAGAAACAAACTATCTAATAATAAACACATTTATCCTCCTTTAGCAGCTTTTTGAAAGGTCATACTAGATTATAAGAAATGTGTAGGGAAAATGTTCAGGTTTTTCGAAGGACTTTGACAAAGTTTTACATATCAGGCAAATATTACAAAAGATCATCAAAGTTCATGAAACTTTGTTGGAAAAATGGAATAGCTTAGGAAACTTTATCAAAGTCCTTTGATAGTGTAAACAGGTTTTACATGTAAAGCTGTTGAACTGGAGATGGAGGTGGCTTTGTCAGTCACTATTTGTTACATTCTTTAAGTGTTCTGTCTACTGATTTCCTGCTATGTTACATAAAACCAACTCCTTTGCTTAATATATTGGCTGAGAGGAGAGTAACTATAAACACTGTAGGAGGTGTAAAGTCTTTATTTAGTAACTCAGCAAGTGGTATAAACACAGCAGGATAAAGACTCATAGGCGCGATATCTCTTTGTTTAGTAACTCAGCAGGGGTATTTCTTTCATGAAGTGATAACTTTTTATTATAGCCTTGCACTTTCTGGGAGGCGATAGCTTCTTGTTTACAAAAATTGTTACTAATTGAAATATTTGATATTGCTTGGTCTCCAAAGAAAGACCACAACAGTGGTTTTACCCCACTTATCCGATTGGGAAAGGACAATTAGATAACCGGTGTATAGGTAAAAGTACCGGTAAAGGAAACTAGATATCATCTGAAAGTAATGCAGGGCTCGGGATAAGCTGCATAAACCCACTTGAATTCATGTGGCATGCATACTAAAACGCAGTTTAAATTTATGTTACCCGATTAGTCTCAAAATGCCTGTGTATCGGGATTTCCAAATGCCTGCGCATCGGGCTTTCCATACTCTAGATTGGGTACACGAATTTAATGGTAGATCATAGGCTGGTGATATCGTTAGAGCAGACTAGGTATAATGGATTTGAAAAATCATAGGACCAGACGGTCTCAATCTGCAATACTTAGACGCATTGTATAAATGCGTTTGTAAGCAAAATGGTATCATAAACCAGAGGTCGCATCAAAACATGCCGTCGCTAAAACGAGCACATTAAAACTCCATTGATTTTGTGAAATTCCCAATTGATTTAAGCAACTACCCAATTACAGCCGAAATGGATGGGTAACAATTTTCAGATTCTGAAAACGAAATTAAGGCAAAGAGTGATGGGTAAATAAACACAGCTGCTCCAAACGCTTATTATTTGCATGAAATTCCGAATGTCTCTTTACTGTAATAATACTTTTCCCTGTCAATATGACATCCCATTGGATTGGAAGGAGTCTGGGAATATTGCATCATAATTGATTGGTGAGCAGCGTGGCCCTCATCTTTACAAGGATCGTCTCAATGACATTTGAAGTTTTTAACCACAAAGATTAAGTAAATTGATATTAACTACCAAGATTATTTGTTAGAATTCCGTAGGGCATTATCAGTGTCGGTCAAAAACTGCCCATGACATATTCTCATTTCATTTGAAAACAAATTTCTCAACGCCGATAGCTAGTTTAATCAACGTGTGTCCGATTTCTGTCTGGCTGGCTCTTCAAGTGACCTTGTGTTACTTAATTAACAACCTTAGCCACTTCTTGCAGTGTTAACATTATACTTGAATTGTGCATTAATGCAAATTTGTTGTTCAATTTATGTATCACATAAGCATTTATTTGCTGTAGGAACTTACACGTTAGGTCTAATTTTATTACTGTTGTAGATAAGGATCAGGAGGGGAAAACTGAAGCTCAGGATCAGAGAGAAACTCCGGTTGAAGGTCATAAGGAAACAGAGCCTTCAGGGTCATCTAGTGCAGCTGAAAATATTTGGAGTGGACCAGCAAAAATTATTGAAGAAAAATCAAGGTAATGTATTAGTTAGAACAATTGAAGACACTAGTAGTAAGAATGTTAATGAAAATCAATCTATTGTAATGAGAACAATTATAAAACACGGCAATACCTGTTTTAAAAGGCGACCGAAGGATATTCAGAAATTGACTTCATAAGAAAGGTGGTTTTTAAGTAAGATGCTTTTATTCTTCATTTCGGACTTGTTTGTTCTTATATAATCAATATTTCACTGATACCAAAAGTTGAACTATTAAGAGAATCTGTGTTAAATAGAATATATTCAGATGAAACTCATTTATGCTTTTTATACCAACGAACTTTTGACAAAGATTATGATCCATCTGTTTCATTAGGATCGATGGGTGTCTGTTGTCCAACATTTCATCAAACAACAACTCCTCTTAAACTACCGAGCTAATTTCAACCGAATTTCAAAAAACTGTTCCTGTAATTGTCCCTTTTCAAACCTATACAAATCATGACCAGCAGGTCAAAATAGGCCTTGCCCCACGGATCACTTGTTTTTTTACAGAAATATATATATATACTCTATCAGAAATAACAGGCCATAGGGTTTGGAAATGTGGTTTATATCCTTATGCAAAAGTCTTCTACCAACGTGTTTTTCAGATCGTGCCGATGCAATTATATATATATATATATGGAAATCTCAGTTCTGATTTATTAATTCACTCTTTAATGACCTTCACTCGAGAAAGTTTTATGAGATAATGCTTGTCATACAATAGGATTTATTATTTCTTATAACTGCGAGCAAAAAGGAATCATGATCATCATTGTACAGACTAGAACCAATCTTGCTATAGATCTAGAGACAGAATGCAGTCTATATGAGGTGGAAATTACTTAGCTATAATTATCAGTTGCTTTCCCTCTTTTCCCGTTGTTTGATGAATAATTATGCTAACTTGTTTCTATATCATTATGTATGAAATCAATATTAATATTGCCTGGAAACAAAGACTTAATTCACTGCAAATTTCCAGCTATAAATTCGTTGAAAGGTGTTTTATTTCTTATTTTGAGTTGAGTTTTTGGTACGTGGCATTCCCTGTTTGATATAATTTTTGTTTTTTTGTTTATTTAATATACACGTGCTTCTTCTGTTAGATGTTTATGGTTAGCAATATTGTTTGGTTTTTGAGTGTTGCTTGTTCGGTAAATGCTGTCAGATATTAATATCTAAAACAAGTATGTGCTTGCACTGCTTTACTAGTGTTTCATTGGAATATGAATGGATAGATTTTTGGACCTGCCAACACTACAATTACTCTGTTTTACCACTTACCAGTTCCACCACATAACTACTTATACCACACATCATTGAAAGGAATCTAAAAATATTGAATGTCCTGAACAATTGCATATAAAGTGAGACGATCCTTCAAAAATACAAAAGTATTGGTTTTGGATCTTGAAATGTTCTTATATACTGCCTTGAGATATATCTTTTATAATTCTTTGCTTACGTGTCTATGGTTTATTACCTTTAATATACTTGGCAAACACTTCTGTTTTTGTTCTTAACTATGTTTTAAAAACAACAAAATTAACACTTGCATGTGAATGACAATTATATATTTTAAGCTTACATGGCACGGATACCACTGTGCTCATCGCCCATCTTAGTTGTGTGTTGTCGTCCGTTGCAATTTTTGGTTTTAAACGACGTTTCCTCCTAGACTGCTGGGCCAATCATTATGAAACTTTGAGGGGATGTTCCTTGCATAAAAGTCTTAATAACCTAACGTTGTACAAAGAATCCCTTTCCAACACCGCAAAGTCTAGGATTCACTTTGATATTAGGCCTGTGGCATTGTGTTATGGTCCTCTATCTCGTTTGTTCAAAATTGGCAAATTGACCCTGCCCAGGGTCACATGTTTAATAAACAAATGTAAAGAAGAACTTTAAAAATCTTATTATCTGAAACCAGAAGGCTTAGAACTTAGATATTTAGCATGTAGCATTGCCTAGCAGACCTCTTCCAACAGTGTTCAAATTATGACCCCCGGCTGAAAATTGATTCAGCACGGGGGTTACTTGATTTTACATAGGCTTATATGGGAAACACCTTAAAAATCTTTTTGTTCTTGAAAAGTGTTTGAAAATTGCTACAGTGTTTTGTCTTCAAACACTATTTTCTCATGAGCCTGCGGATATTTTGTCTTTTGATTGATAATGAAGTATCATTGCTTCAATTCTAAATTACAATAGCTAAGTACTGTAGCTATACCTGTTTATCTCAGTTCATTTAGACTTCGCTGAGAGTTTGATTGGAAATTCTGTAAGCAATTTGTTTTAATGAACAGCTGAGTGTTTCTCATCGAAATCCGTGTCTGGCGTCCTTACATCAACTTCTACCTAAAACAGCCATACTCATTGTGTTTATTCCCAAAATATCACAGCTAAAGTACATTTAAATTGTATTTGAAAAATTGTTTGGCAATGTGTCTCATGATTTGCACAAAAGTCGGTTAAATGTCTGATTCGCTTCATAACAGCAGCCAGAACATAAAATAGAATTAGTAGTAAATTGCATTTTGTCTTTAAAACACTCCGTGTCACAAGGATTGGTTTATAGCGTCTACAGTTTTTTAGTGCTTTGAGGTGCACAATTATTTGAAATGTTCTAAAACTCCACTTCACTTGTACAACTCTTTGCATTGCCACAAACTTGGTTAATGAAATTTGGTCAGTATGAGGTTTTCCTAAATGTTGCAAGGGTCGCTAAATTCATTCTGCTCCACTACACGATAGTGCGAACTGCACCAAAGCGCTGCATGTAAGTACAGAAACTTGTACAATAATATCTTAACTTGAATTACATTGGGTATGCTCCCTGTTTTTCTATTTTTTTTTGTAGTAACATTTTTCTAAGCATAACCTAGGACACATACTGCGCAGTACAGACCATGATAACAAACTTATTAAGTTAAAAGAAAATATTAAGCGCAAAATCGTATCATGTGTTGCTATGTAAAATCAGATATAATTATGAAATGATAAAGACAATTTTGCGCTCTAAATAATCAAAATATACATAACTCAGTGAACAGGTTCATCACAATAGCCACGTTGTGTACTGATTGTAAGCTGTGATTGATAGAGTGTGAGATAGATTTCATAGTGTTAGAAGCTTGATTGGATGTTCCGTTATAATTAAGTGACATTCATCAGATGGCTTCATAATGTGTTGTCATTAGTTCTAAGAAGGCATGAGGAAATTAAAACAAGAATGACCTAGATTAGTATCTTTATTCATAGGCTGTATTCTCAATAAAGTTATTTGTTAGCTTGTTTTAAATGCATTAAGGTAGTGCTTGATCGAAGCTAAATATTTATTTGCCAAATCGTTTGTATTATGTATCGAATTCATGAAAGTTACACATTTTGGAAAGGTTTGTGTAATCATGAATGCCATAATCATTATGTTGTTAGTTGTGACCACTTACGGTCCGGCGTCCGTAGAGTTGCATGCCATGCCAAATGAGAAAACTCTTGTTCTCTAAAACTGCAATATAATATGACCCTATATCACGAGTGTCCAAGATACATTGATTCATCAAACCACATGTTCTTCAGATCTCCAGTGTTTGATACATGAAGTAGCGGCCATTTGGCAAATTCTGCCTTTTATGACCCACAGATGATTTACTGCTAATATATCCTATACACCTTAGCCAAATGACTCACAACGGTATTAAAAGAACCCGTTTAAAGGGTCATTTGGTATCAAAACTAGATGTGAATGTTCTAATACATGTAAGCATGCAGGTGGATACAGTCTTGGGTTAAAAGTTATTCCACAACGTCAAAAAGTACTCAAAGTATTTATTTCGAATAAAACCAACGTTTTGTAAAAATTTCTCCTGAATTTATTTCAAATGCTATCTTTTTCAAATTTTAACAGTGATTTTAGAAAATGTCAAACATGTACTTCGTATTCTCACAATAATTTGATGTTTTTTAATTTTAAATGTATTATATAAACGTGGATTTGTAAATTTGAAAGTCAGTATCCCAGTATGTCCATAGTATATTTTGACGTCAAATATTTCAGGTTGTCTTTAAATGATAAATGGAAATTTTATTTTATGTTTTTCAGTGAATTATAGAGTTTTCTCAGTAAAATAAAAGTGATAATCCACAGTTTTGAAACAGTGGATTACCATTTTTATTTTTCACTGTTTTGCAATCTTTAACCCGAATTTCAGTCAAAAAGTATACCGAGCGTAATTAATGCTGGAAACCATGCGACGATGACGTCGTTTAAATGACGTCATTTGCGCTATGTTTCTGGTGACGTTTCCCGCGATTTTCGATATTTTGTAGAAACAAACTCAAAAAAAGTAGAGTTTAACCATAAAATAAACAGAAAAATTGTTGGCATCGGTGTAATATCACGTTAATTTCACTCGTGAACACCAAAAGTTGTATTTTCACTCGGGGCTGCCCCCGCCACTCGTGAAAATATCACTTTTGGTGCTCACTCGGTGAAATTATAACATGATCTTACACCGAAAACAACAATTATCCTCTATATCTTCTGCAGAAACGTTTGAAACTTTATGTTTTTATATGTAATGTGTAGTAAATGTTGACGTTGTGGAATCACTTTTAACCTAAGACTGTACAAATCAAAAGTACGGAATAAAACATCTAGGGCAGAAACATAACTGCGCAGAAAAACGTTTCTTCCCATGTTAACGACTGTATTTAGTATAACGTTGAAGCACACTCGCTGATTGTGTCACTTTATCGCACAATTTTAATAACAAAAGTTTTAACGGTTGCATCCTTGTCAGATTGACACAAACATTGTGTTTTAAATCGTCAGTTTGTACTGTGTTTCATGTTTTACAGAGAAGAAGAATTTGATGAATATTTCTCCGATATGTTTCTCTGAAGAGAGTGGAGTACTGATAGATGTGACCATATGGACTTGAGAAAGACAAAAGCGCCGTAGATGATAACTGTGAACTTTACCGTGATAAAGTCTCGTAGTTTTTTTGTCAACAGTTATTTCTGGAAGTGAAATTGATATTTCGCTGCTGAGAGTAGACATACTGCCTATAATAAATTATAGTCAATATTTCTTGGTGTTATGTATGAATATAGTACAATTGGTATGACACAAAAAAACGGTATACATGTAATAAAATCTACATTAGACAAAAAAAAAAGAAATCAATGGGAATCTGAGTACAAACCTGCATGTCAGGCAGAATTAACAATATGGGAAGTCTGTTTCATGAATCTGATATTAGTCTGAAATAATGATAATTTACAACATTATATATATGCTAAAAATACACCATTATCAGTGTGTCCTCTGTGAAAATATGTGTGTCTTCAAGTAAGATTATTTTTCAGCCATAGTTAGCTAGTTACTGTTGTGCTGAAAGAAAAGTTCGATACATTTTAGTTGTTGGTTTCATAAACTATATAATTATACGTAGAAAAAGCCGGTTTACAGTTTTTTAAATAAAAGAAAAATGTTTTCATTGTTTTTCATTACTAAGTCTTACCACCTTCCATTTATAAGCGTATATCCCTCAACTCATCCGTACATTTATCCAATACTTATTCGCTCAGATTTATCATAACTATGCGAATCTGAAGGCAATTCTATTGCGACGTGATGAAATGTTTTAGTTAGTACAGGATTATGCTTCAAGGTCAGCTTTCAGCTTTGACATCCTTGAAGATAGTTCATGATACTTTAGTCACACCGTTAACGTCAACATGACACTATACAGACTTCTATTTTATATTCCGGGTTTAGGCTTCTTAATTATTGTCAGATGTTTCAACAGTGTTTCATATGTTGTATACATATTGTAAACTACACGTGCTCTAAATGTCATATGTGTATAACATGTACTTATTTCGGGTTATATCTCCCAATAGCATACATGTGAAAGCTCCAGTATTTATAATTTTATCAAGACCCGTCTTGTGCTAATACCCGAGAAAACTATATGGTACGAAGAAGAATAATTTTATATATTATTTCTAATCAATTCACCTTAGCATGTATATGTAATAAAGCCGTCAGATTTATTTCATTTCCTTGAAAAACGTGACAGAACATATGTTAACAACTTATTCCAATTACTGTTCCTAAGCACCTTATTATTGAAACTGAGTCGTAATTGTGGGGATTGATTTCTTTATCAGTTCAGTTAGTTTTGCAACATTTAACAAAGAGAATGACAAAACAGAATGACGCTAAATTTGCCAGATTGAGACCAACTAATTTCATAAGCTGGTTTAAAACGGAAATAAATAGAACGTGCTGATATATTCCGTCTGTGCTAAACGAGTACACGCACTGATAACGGACACAATTGGAAATCAAAGGACTGAAAGTGCTGGAGGATCGATTGTCTCTGAACAACACAGTCTGCACACATACATGTGTAAATATCAGAACAACACAGATTGTAAACATCACATGTGTAAATATCGGGACAACCCTTGCACGAGTAAAGTTATAAACTGGAGACACAACTGTCCACAAATTTTGACCTTAAACAATTTGTGTAAACTTTACTTTTGAGATAAGAACCCATGTGCTTACATTTTGCATTCAGTGACTATGTTCAACTACCCTATGAAGTATTAAGCTGTGAATGGTAACTGAGAAATGGATTTTGACAAAACTGAACTGAAAATTCAGTTTGAACAACTTTTAATGCCATTCAAAAGTTATGGGATATGCCCATAGGGTTGATTGTATTGTGCCAATTCATTGATTCGGATTTAACGTCGCACTCAACAGCTAAGGTCATATTGCAACGTCCAGCTTTCATGGAGGAGGAAGACCCTGGGTGCCAATTCTGGCGTTATTTCAGTCACGAGCGGGCATCTGGGTAGAACCTAGATAGCTCCCAGACATAAAAGAATTCGACCCAAGTAGGGCACGAACCTACAGCGGTGAGGGAACAAGTAAACATCAGTCAATGACCTCAACCACTCGGCGACAGATGCCATTGTTTGATGCCAAGCAATTGTCTGAAGTTTCAAGGCTTTAATGATTACCGAGAAAGTGAATTTTAAGAAAGCTAACCAGATTCAAGACGACAGTGCCGACTGACTTCAAGAAGGTTATGACAATGGCTCTTCTTGTTTTTCAAAGAAACGCTAAAAATTGATAAATCAGTCTTTTTGTTATACATTGATTCAGTATATACCTATTGTAGAACAAGTACTTGCAGCTTACATTAACTATCCCCGTGAGTGGTTCCAAAAATACTGCGAATTGCAATATACCGGGTCTATTGCGCACACCTAGTCATTACCAGCCTTTCTACCATACTGTTTTAAATTTTCATAACTTGTATAAAACAACAACTGAATGTTTTAATAGCAGGCTATTATCTTTCATATTTAACATATACTAGACTCTAGCAGTATTTCGTAACAAGTAATAATGATGATGATTATGATGATTATTATGTGCCTATATAATTAATGTATGTATGAATGTACACGACAAAATTTAGTGTAGCAAAAGAATCGTGGTAAAGTTTAGTTTAAACAATATTTATTCTCGAAAATACATAGTATATATACATACATAGTAGAAAGGTGTAACAATATAACTGGAGTCTGACAATAAGCTTTCAAAGAAAACTTATATTAATTCATTTTCCTACTTTGGTAAAGTTTGAAAGTTTTAGTTACAATTTATATTGAGTTAATATTTGTTCTTTTGTAAATGACAGCGTAATCCAGAGAAATGAATTTGATTTCCCTTTAGATTATTGCATTTCTGTCTATATTTAAAAATCGTAGTTAAGACATGTAGATCTATGTGATTTCTTACAGTTATTCGTACCCAGGTACGAATCGACTTCGCCGAAATGCGGACATTTTCGTACCATTTTCCAACCACGCATTTACGTAAAATACAACAATTACAACGTGTTTAAAGCATAAAAATATGTTGTCATATTTCAAAAAGACATCTACAAGTGCCTCTGTAGAGTTAATTTGCCGATAAGTTTCAGTTTTATACCTTAACGCATGAAGGCGTATTTTAGACTAGTTTTTCGGAAAATCTTTAGAGACACTAAATGACAACTAGTCAGGCCAAGCACTTTTGATAATTGAGGCGTTGGCAAGTTACAAAAAAATCGTTTTTTATGTTGAATTCCGAATTTTGTAATTTAAAATTCAAGAGTACCTAGTGGTTCGATAACGTATTACGATGTTCCGATAGTTTATGGTCACAAACGCAACATCGGACATTATTCGACCTGACTAGGTGTCTTTTAGTGTCTCCGGTCTGACTTAGAAAACTGTTCTGATCAAAACCGCGTAGGAAACTAGTTCTATACAGAACAGATACCTCGTTGATTTTTAGTAATTTTTAATGTTTTACATTTATTCATCAATATATCATAATGAAAACAGAAAACAAGGTGATGCATTACAATTCTTTTTATTTTATTGAATATATAGAACTACTTTTCGGTCATATTCGACAAAAATTGTGTTTAGAGTTCGGTCGTAAGGGTCTGAAATACTCTGTTAACTTTGGATACGATTGAATAAATTCAATCGATCCAAAAATAAGGATTTATATAATGCTAGAAGGAGTGAAAGTTTGGTGACATGTTTCTTTGTGTATTTGAACCATATATATGTCTCTGTCCATACGAATGGTGTCATAGTTGGTGCGCCTGATACACCTGAATATAGAGCGAGGGATTTCGCAGAGACAGTTAGATGATGAGTTGTATTTCCTTTTTTTGAAGTTCTAAATGGAAAGTTCTTTATATTGCTGTAAATAATTGCAACATATGTCTTGTACATATAAGTTGATTTATAAGGAAAATGAGTCAGAAATGTGACTATCCCAGCATTTGCGTAAATGATGACATGGTAATAGTCGTGCTCGACATTAATCACCAGCAAATCAAGGCAAACAGTAAAATCATTGCGCCGATAATTGTTCAAGGTCTTTCTCAGATTCTGACGACATTCGTCAACCGCTTTCATAACAGATGCTATTAATGGTATTCTTTTTAATTAAATTGGTTTTTAAGGACTTCAGCCTATACGAAAGAGGTTACTGCAAGAGCGTAGTTAGGCAATTTTGCCAACTGAGCACTTTGTTGTTTTTTGTGAAGACATGTAACTCTGTGCTGATTCCACTGTATACATTGGTGTCAAGAGAAAGATTGTAGATGAGAATGTCGGTCCAAATATTTTATTGTCAAACATGTACAAACTAGACAAACTGTAATTAAGTTATAATATTTCTTAACTTTATTTATGGTAACACAAGTGTTTGAGGTTGAGTGGATAGTTTTGTTAGACACTGGTGTTTTTGTTTTCTCAATATTTCAGGGGAAAGTGTTTCTAATGAAATGTATCCTTGTTTGCTAGGCCTTTTGTAATGGTGCATTAAATTCGTGCAAATTCCACGAACAATGACACTCATTCCAAGCAATATTATTATGAAAAATCTTTAGCTTTGGTAAAACCAATATGTTCCTGTATGACCTAGCTTTTTTACTCGAAAGATTTCGAGAATTTAGTGCATCTCATAGAAAATGAATTATTGTTTCTAAGAAAGGCAAGCAAAAAAGAATCGTGATCGTTGCTGTGTTGCCTTTAGTAAAAATCTTGCTATAGACATAAACGCAGAATACAGTTGAAATGAAGTGTTAATGGCTTGTCACAATTATCAGTTCCTTCCCTTTTTTCTCTGAGTTTGATGACTGCAAATGTTAAATGGTTTCTATATATGAATATAATCAATATTGCCTTGAAACCTGAGCTTTCTATCATTGCACATTAATAACAGCTATAAGTTCGCTGAAAAGAAAGTGTCCAGGAATCTGAGAATATTGAATTACATTTCTAATTTTGTTTTGACGTATTTCATTTATAGTGTGGTTCTTCTGCCATCAAAGGTTTATGGTGAGCAATTATGTCGGGTATAATTGTCACACATTAATGTCTCCCAAGAAAATCTTCTGTGACACTGTTTTTCCATTTTTTCTATTGGAATATAAATGGATTGATGTTTCTTCAAGACTATTAATTACTCTGTCTGTATTCGTGTTTATACGGGCCAGCTCTACACACCCCAACCCCCCCACCCCTCCCCCCCACACACACACACTAAATACTGACATCACTAAGCTTCCAATTGTGTAAGTCCCGTGATCACTTATGATGTTTCAATTACATGTTGCACTAATTTTACAGAGAAAATGTTAATTTACCATTATTTGTCAAAGACAACATTGTTAGACTTTTTTCAAAGCGAAAGTACATTTTTGTGTCACCCTTAAGGAGAAAAGGCAATACATAGGGATCGCTTTGTCCGTCCGTCCGTCCGTCCGCACGCATGCTGGGTACCTTAGGTGGTAGGAGGTGTGGTCTAAGACATAAGAAATCTTTTGTCTTCATTCCGTCTTTTGTCCCTTAAGTGGTCATTCTTTTGTAACTTAAGTGGTCCTTCTATTGTTCGAGAACAATGGAAATACCACCTAATACCACCTACGCAGGGGTGTCCGTCGGTCCGTCCGTCCGTCACAGAAACTTAACGTTGGCTATAACTTTGCCATTTCTTAAGATTTCTTCATCAAACTTTACAATTGTATTGCTTATGACAAAAGGGCCATAATGCCGCCAAACTTTATAGGTTAAGGTCATATTTGACAGAGTTATGCCCCTTTTTAGCTCGACTATTCGAAGAATAAGGAGGCTATTGCACTCGCCCCGGCGTCGGCGTCGGCGTCGGCGTCTGCGTTGGTTAAAGTTTTTTATAAATTCAAATATCTTGAATACTATCAAAGGTATTGACTTGAAACTCAAACTATATGTTTACCATCAACATCTACACCTGGGGAAACAATCCCCATACCTCTGTTTTGATTTTTGACAGATTTATGCCCCTTTTTAACTTAGAATTTTTGGTTAAAGTTTTTTATAAATTCAAATATCTTGAATACTATCAAAGGTATTGACTTGAAACTCAAAGTATGTGTCTACCATCAACATCTACACCTGAGGAAATAATCCCCATGACTCTGTTTTGATTTTTGACAGATTTATGCCCCTTTTTAACTTAGAATTTTTGGTTAAAGTTTTTTATAAATTCAAATATCTTGAATACTATCAAAGGTATTGACTTGAAACTCAAAGTATGTGTCTGCAATCAACATTTACACCTGAGGAAACAATACCCATAAGTCTGTTTTTATTTTTGACAGATTTATGCCCCCTTTTAACTTAGAATTTTGGTTAAAGTTTTTTTTTAATTCAAATATCTTGAATACTATCAAAGGTATTGACTTGAAACTCAAAGTATGTGTCTACCATCAACATATACACCTGAGGAAACAATTCCCATAACTCTGTTTTGATTTTTGACAGATTTATGCCCCTTTTTAACTTAGAATTTTTGGTAATTTTTTTTGTAAATTCAAATATCTTGAATACTATATAAGGTATTGACTTGAAATTCAAAATATATGTTTACCATCAACATCTACACCTGGGGAAACAATCCCCATAACTCTGTTTTGATTTTTGATAGATTTGTGTCCGTTTTTTAACTTAGAATTTTTGGTAAAAGATTTTATAAAGTCAAATATCTTGAATACTATCAAAAGTATTGACTTGAAACTCAAAGTATGTGTCAACCATCAACATCTACACCTGAGGAAACAATCTCTATAACTCTGTTTTGATTTTTGATAGATTTGTGTCCCTTTTTAACTTTGAATTTTTTGTTAAAGATAGAATACTATCGAACGTATTTACTGTCAACATCTTCACCAATGTTTTTGATTTTTGACATATTTATGCCCTTTTTAACGTAGAATTTTGTCACAGTTTTCCAGACTAAAGTGGAAATACTCAAAATGGCTTTCTTTTGAAATGTCATAGAATAATTATGCAGCATGAAGCGGTCATGCTTTTTTAATTCTATACATATCAATTTTGAAAACTTACAAAATTATTCATGATCAAATATACAAGGTCATGTATTTCTTTGAAATTATCCCCCCCATCCTCCTCCAGTTGGCTTGCAGAATCCAGAGTAAGGCTTTGAATGCAATGTACATTTACAAAGGTCTTTGAACAAGTTTCATATCTTTGACCTTAATTCTTATAGACAATTACACAATACTCCTGTTCTTAGACAAAAACCCCATTTTACCAACAAGCTTTCGAATAGTCGAGCGTGCTGTCATGTGACAGCTCTTGTTGTACTTAGTTTTTGTCACGAAAACTTAACGTTGGCTATAACTTTGCCATTTCTTAATATTTCTTCATCAAACTTTACAATTGTATTGCTTATGATAAAAGGATCATGATGCTGCCAAATTTTATAGGTCAAGGTCATATTTGACAGAGTTATGCCCCTTTTTATACTTAGATTTTGTCATAAAATTATTGGTTATTCTGACAAAGTGTAAGAGGGCGACACAAGTGTTCTACTGAACACCCATCTATTATCGTATTATAGCATTTATGTCAGTTACTTGAAAGTTTTCTTACTGTTACATTTGTGATACTATTGTGTACTTGCCATTGAATTTAAAATCTAAAATTAAGGAGTGTTTGTCGGGAGTACAGGAATCATATGTTTGTTTCTGACATGTGTGTTTTAATTATGTGTTTATTCCACTTGATAGTTGTGAATTTGCTTTATTTTCTTTTTAGTTTTATCGATGGCCACATTGTAAATAAGAATATGTAATTTGTTACATAACTTAATGTGTAATACCTTCGTAAAATACAGAAATTATTATTATTATTATTATTATTATTATTATTATTATTATTATTATTAATATATCAAAGCATATTTTTCAGTTTTATTACAAAACAGACGCTCAATGACAATAAATACGACAAACGTCATACTTCAACATAAAAAATGATTGTTTTAGAGTAAATAGAACACAATTTCAGAACATAGTTATTTCGTTATTCCATGAGAAAATTCATTTTTCTACTGGAGTCAAAATGATTATCATAATGGAACTTTAGATATCATTAAAAAGAGCTTATACTAGTGATTGAAATGTCCTTGAAAAACGCCAAAGTATTGGACTAGATGTAGGATCTTGAAATTAGAAAGTTGCTTCATATAATTTTCAGTGAATATGTTCTAAAATTCTTACTGCCATGTTGGAAGGATTTATTTTGGGTAGCGATATTTTTCAAATTCCTTTAATATACTTGTTTTTTGTCCTAAACTATTGTTTTAAAGACAACAGATAATGTCATATAAGTGCCAGGAGTGTATCTTTCCGTACCTGAAAAGTGCTTGGAAATCCAATTAGTTTGAACATTTTTGAAAACGTTTTTCTCCATGTATACATTATGTCATTTTCCCATGAATCAGTGGATAGATTGTCTTTTGATTGAGATCTGAAGTGTCCTTGCTTCAACTTTTACTAAAGCTAAGTAGCTATACTTGTTTTATCTCAGTTTATTTAGAGATCGCTGAGAGCTTGATTGGACATTCTGTAAGCAATTTGTTCTAATGGACAGCTAAGTGTTTCTCACCAAAATCCATGTCTGGTGTCAAGTTCTACCTAAAATAGTCATAATCGTGGTGTTTAATCCAAAGAATGGAAGCTATCGCAGCTAAAATACATTTAAATTGTATTTGATTTCATAAATTGCTTGGTAATGTGCCACATGACTTGCACCAAAGTTAGTTAAATGTCCTATACGTTTCATGAAGGTTGCTGGCGCTTAAAACTGACTAAGTTGTGAATAAGATTTCGTCTTGATAACACTGTCACTAGGTTTGGTTTGTAGCATCGACAATATCTGTGTACACTGCGATGTATGAATGCACATACAATTCTTTGAAATGTTCGTAAACTCCACATGTCCTGTAAAACTCTTTGCATTGTCAAAACATTTGATGAATGCCATTTGTCAGTATGTAGGTGCCCTAAAAAACGCTAGAGTGGTTTAATTCTACCCCATTCTATGATAGTACCAACTCCATCAATGCCCTGTATATAAATAGAGAAGCTTGTATGATAATGGCTTTAGGGGCTACTCCCTGTAAGTCATATATTTGCTGTAACTAGTTATGCCCCACACCGAAGTTGGAGGAATATATTGGTTTGCACATGTCGGTCGGTCGGTCGCTCGCTCTGTCGGTAGACCAAACCTTGTCCGATCAATAGGTAGAGAATGATTTGGCATACGTTCCTCAAACTTGGCAAACTTTTTTAGGTCAAGATCACGTTGATATAACAAAACAGTTTATTGCCTAACTAGCTGCTGTCAGTGGGTATACATGTTTAACAAAGAATTCTTGTTTTCTGTTTTTAAATTATAACATTACCAAAGAGATGTACTGTACAGTACAGTCCATGAGAATAGACTAGCTTACAATCGAACTTTTATTAAATTGCGAAATTATAGTATGTGTTGCTATGGTGAATAAATGTAAATTCTGATATAATTATGAAAGGATACACTTTCAGACTTTGTTTCGCTCGAACAATCAAAATACACATAGATTGATGAATGTGTTCGTCACAACAGTCACGTTGTGTACTGACAAGCCGTGACTGGTAAAGGAAGATAGATGATTTTGTGATAGAAGCTTGATTGGAGGCTTTGAAATTTGTGTCATTATAACTAAGAAAACATGAGGAATAAACTGTGATGTCACTTAAACAAGGTCTTTAGAATCCTGTTATGAATGCATTAAGATATCGCCTGGCCTGACCGGGAATATTTAATTACGAGATGCTTAACATCTATAATAATTATCGTTTTAGCAAAGTGATAGGATGAGCTATATGGAGCGCTCACCGACAGACGTCGGTCGTTCGTTGTACGTTTTCGTCCGTCTACCATTTCCTTCAAACGGCATTTCCTCTGACACCATTAGGATAAGGTTAATGAAACTTGGCAGGGATGTTCCTTGTATGAAGCTTTATCAAAGCTGTTAAAAAAATTCCATTCCATGCAGTACTCTTGTTGCCATTGCAAATCTTATCACAAACCAGAAGGCACAGAGCTTAGATATTTGGCATGTAGCATCGACCATGCAGTAGACCTCTACAAAGATTGTTCAAATCATGACCCCCGGATCAAAATTTGCCCCGCCCGTGGGTCACTTGATAAAGCATAGGCTTATAAAGGAAAAAATATCTTGTCTAGAAACATAGTCCCAGAGCTTAGTTATATGGAAAGTAGCATTATGTAACTGACTTCTACGAAGATTGTTGGAAGCAGGACACCAAGGTCAAATTTTACCTTTTCTGCGCAGGTGAGCGCTATATTGCAAAAAAAAAACATTACCTCTTGTTTATTGTGTTTTGAATGTTTGTAAAATATTATATGTGTTTGGAAGATCTTTTTGATCTCCTTGATATCGCCAAGATTAATTTCCTGTTTATGTTTCATGTACATCTTCACTCAATGACTAAAAACTGCTATAAAAACTCGTGTGGTATCAAAATCAGATTTGAATATTTTGATCATAGGTGAAAAGCATCGAATGAACTTCTAACAGTGCAGAAAAAAAGTGTTATATCATGGTGTTTTATCCGTCGCCCATGCGTCCGTCTGTCTGTTAAATTTTCTTTGATTACATTCTACAGGTCACAATTTTCATAGGACTTTCATCAAACTTGTTTAGAAGGTTGTCTGCAACCTGAAGATGGTCCCTATTTGTGTGTGTGTGGGGGGGGGGTCAGTGTGTCAAAAGTTAAGGTCACAGTGACCAAACGTTGAAAATCGTTTCCGCTCAATAGTGTGCTATCTATATCAGCAACAGTCTTCTAACTTCATAGGCTGATTTGTCTTACTGAGTAGACGTTCCCTTTTGTCAAGCCTTTTGACAGAGTTATGGCCCTTTTTGACTTAGAAAGTGTAATGAGCTTGATTAAATTGTTCGTACCACCTCGCTTTATGTCAAAACCATTAGAGGTATGGTGGCTTTGAAACTAACCATACTTGTTTACCATCATGACCAACATCAACAGACAAGAGTACATAACTCTGTCAAGCTTTTTGACAGAATTATGCCCCTTTTTTACTTAGAAAATACATTGAATATGGGTAAAATCCACTTATTGCCTTAACCCTTTGAGATATTGCTTTGAAACTTTGAATGCTTGTTTACATCATTACCCCCATCTGTAGGCAAGAGACGGTAACTCTGTTAGTGATTTGTTTTAAAAATTAATGCCCTTTATTGACTTAGAATCTTGGTTAAGTTTTTCGTACCAGTCCACTTTTTGATTAAACTTTTTGAGATATTAATTTGAAAGTTGGAATACTTGTTTACCATCATGATCCCCAAACATGGGCAGGAGAAGGTAATTCTGTCATGGATTTTATTTGAATTATGGCCCTTTTTGACTTAAAAAATCATTTAAATTTTTCATTCTTGTCCAATTATTGACTTAACCATTTGAGATATTACTTTGAAAGATGGAGTACTTACGTATCATCATGAGACCTATCTGTAAGCAAGAGAAAATAACTCTGTGAAAATGTTTCTTGATTTGTACTTAGAAATTCCAAGTTAAAGTCTTGTGTGCCCTTAACTGTCAAAGTTTTGTTTTCTTGGCAAGCACTAAAAAGTCGAGCGCGCTGTCCTACTGACAGCTCTTGTTTTTGGGGCCAGTGGGTCAAAGGACAAGGTCACAATGATCTCTGTTAGCATTTCCCTGATAACACTTTACATGTCACAATTTTCATTTGAAAGCTTGAATAATGAAACTTGCTCAGAAATTTGCATGCAACATGTAGATGATCCCTATAGTTGTAGGGTCAGAAGGTCAAAGGGTCAAGGTCACAGTGACCTGTTTGCGTATCCTTTATAACATTCTACAGGTCATCATTTCCATTTGACGTTTCATGAAACTTGTGGAACCTTCAGATAATTTATTTTGTTGTTTGTGTCACACGGGCAAAGGTCAAGGTCATAGTGACACAAACTTTGAAAATCGTTTCCGTTCAATATCCTGAGATCTACATGACCAACAATCTTCAAACTTCATAGGATGATTGGCCGTATAGAATATTGTTTATCTCATAAACATTAAGCTCTACCAAAGTTGTTCAAAGAATTACATTCCATCCAGAACTTGTTATGGCAACAAATAGGAACAACTTTAAAATCTTCCCAAAAAGCGCAAGTCAGAGAGCTTATTAGGTAATGTAGTGTCCCATCACGGAGGCATTATTAGACTTACAGGAAATGTTAACTACATGTTTGAATGAAATAATAGAAATTTGCAAAATCATATTCACACCCTCATTATCAGTGAGTTTCAGTGAAAGTAGCCTGTCTTTTAATTAAGTAAGTTTATCAGCCATTGTAAGCTGGTCAGGAAATGTTTATTTTTTTTATTTCAAGAGTCGCGAACTAATATATACGGCAGTACGAAGAAAACGTAAAGTTTAACATAACTAAATAAACTGAAGAAAAACCCTTTATTGAAATTATAGAAATATTTTCTATTTGTGGTTTTCTTTTCGTACCTTATTACCTAATTATACTAGAGTATAGAAATCTGGCATTTCTGTCATTCAAGGTGTCTTGTACAATTCACAACATTATCACAATTGTGTGAATCTGATGCTATCTATTGAGGCATTATGCAGAACCAATGACGTACGTTAGTACAATGAACTCGCTCAGTTTTGACCTTTTGCCCGAAGCAGACCTTTGTTTCCACGCTTCTTCTTATGTTGTTTGAGATGTCCTTGAAACTGCAGGTGCTCTGAATATTCCTTATGTTGTTGTTTTGGGGGTTTTGGGGGTATTTTTCATTTCTGGTTATATCTCATAAAATATGCATATCAAAGGACAACTATTAAAAAGGTGGGCAAACCACGCAAGACACACTTTGATAACGCTAAAAAGAAGACTGTTTCAAAAAGAGGACCTTTACATATTCTTTCAGATGTATTACGTAGGATGTCAATGCATGCATGTATAATAACCATCAGTTGCTTATAAGCAAAACGTGACAGAAATATCCTCACAACACATTCCAATTACTGTTTTATAATCAGCTTTACAAGTGAAACTGCGCAGTAAATGAATCTACATCAGCGGAGTTAGTGCGACAACACAGACAGAAGATAGGGGCTAAATATCACAGACCTACTTACACAATTATAAAAAATAGTTCGTCAATGCTTAATAAATAATCAAGGGTTATCAAGTTTATAAATTTGGACAAATACAAAGTTTTTTTATAGCTTTGAGTGAATATAACTTTGATGACGTCTTTCTTTTGTGTATTTTAACCATAAATTTAATAAAACCCCTTTCAATACGAGTGACGTCATAGCTTTGTGCTTTGTACAATGAAGCGCCGGATTTTGCAAAGACAGTTTTGCAAAAAATGCTTGTATTTTGCTATTTATTTTGGACGTTTTCTATTTGGCAAATTGTTTATTTATGTAGGCAATTGCACCATCTGCTTTGTACATGATGCGGAACAGATCAGATTTGATGTGAAAGTTACTTATGCCTTTCGACATGCGATCTTGGCCTGCTGTTTGTCTATTTATACACCTGTTGTAAAACAATCAAGTGCAATCAACTACATAGAAGTAACTTTTTTATATTGAAGTAATTTTTTTAAATTGAAGTAATTTTTTAAAATTGAAGTAACTTATTTACATTGAATTAATATTTTATATTGAAGTAATTATTTTACATTGAAGTAATTAATTGTTTTCGATCTGTAGACTGTCTGGTATCAAAGTCAGCCATGTGATCTTGAACACGCAATAAATGGTATGAACTTATCTACACTTTTTACGTTTTTAAATGAAAGTTTTGCAATACACGAACACATAAATGTTTTTCAGAGCCTCGTTTGTTTGGGATGTATCTCTATCTGCGGGTGGAATTTCCTTATCCACAGCCCATGAGCATGGTAGATTCACTATATATATAGCTGTAAGGATATACTGAAATTGTTGATACGAATCAATCAGTAAAGGTAAGGAGACATACGTTTTATCTAGAACATTTTTGTTTTCATCGAAAACGACTCTAAATCTCGTTAATGATCAGAAAAGGATTACGTGGTATAAATGAGAGTAATCATGACTAAATACTTCCATTTAAGGATGCGATATTTAGGTTAATTCAAAACCTATTACTTTATATCGATGTACTGCCCCCAGATGAGTACTTCCCCGAGCCTCCGTCACACAAAAATGAGGAACTGTAGAGACCCGTCTTCGTGGTCGAATGTTTTAAGATTGAAGTCAGTAAACCTCTCACCGACTAAGAGTATTGTGTTCGAGTCCTGCTACCGACCTAGCTCTTTGTGTGAAAAAGTTTGCGGTTTATGTTTAGGGTGAACTGTCCGCCTGTAAATAGTTGAAATACTGTTGGAACGGGTGTTAACCCTCAATATGTGGGGGAACTGCATGCAAAAGGACAACATGAAAAGGTATACACTTTCGACGGAATGTATACTTGGTAGTTGCTATAGTTACTGATATTATATCGGAAATACAGTCATATATCAGGACAGACTACTTTAACTTAATGTGAAACCGGTAATTACTTTAATTTAATAAAATGACCAGTATACTATAAATTGGGTCACGCGAAAATTTCGCAATTTGTGAGCAGACAGACTTATTCGCGAATTATAAATTCGCAAAAGGAGAATTCAATTAAAGTAAATTTATGTGAAATGAGATTTATAAATTGGCGAAATAAGCGAAAATTAGATCATCGCGAACATTACCTAGTTTACACTACATTTTTTTTTGTATTTGTAAGCTAAAACAGTTACAATAACAATTTTGTTGTTATGATAAATTACTTTGTTATTGTCAGTTCCATATAGCAGATTACTAGCATATACTAAAGTCATTACTTATACCAGGCGTGTCGCACTTAAAATTCCAACTGGGATAACGTTTATTCAGACGTTTTTGTCGAGCCCGCTTGCGGTGAGCTCGATATAGTTGTCACTTTTGGCGGTTCGGTGTATGTGCGTGCGTCCGTGCGTGCGTCCGTGCGTCCGTCCGTCCGATTTTGTCCGGACCATATCTTTTTCATGCATGGAGGGATTTTAATGTTACTTGGCACAAATGTTCACCATCATGAGATGGAGTGTCATGCGCAAGAACCAGGTCCCTAGGTCTAAGGTCAAGGTCACACTTCGAGGTTAAAGGTCAAATTCAAGAATGACTTTGTCCAGAACATACCTTTTTCATGCATGGAGGGATTTTAATATAACTTGTCACAAATGTTCACCATCATGAGACGGAGTGTCATGCGCAAGAACCAGGTCCCTAGGCCTAAGGTCAAGGTCACACTTAGAGGTTAAAGTTCAAAGTCAAGAATATCTTTGTCTGGAGCATTTCTTCTTCATGCATGGAGGGATTTTGATGTTACTTTGTACAAATGTTCACCACCATGGGTTACCCTTGTTTTTAGAATTACTTCCCTTTGTTGTTACTATAAATAGCTTATATTGTAACTTTTTTATTACTGGCCGTAGGGAACAATCGAGACCACTTTTCTGTGGTAGAACATGCATGTTACATCCAATATTTAGGTGTATTTTGACCCATCTCTACTTGGTAAGGAGTTAGCCCTTTTGACATATGGCGGGCTCGACATGTTGCACGTGGGCATCTAGTTTTATTGGCCGATCTGACATGCGCTAGATTAAGAGGCAAAAACACATACAAGGGAATACTGGTACCTGACCGTAGCCCTTTTTCGAATATACCCGTTGGTGTTTTTTGCGCGCCCGATGTATAGTACCGATACAGAGTGCCGCTATACAAATGCTGCACGTGTAACAGGCAGCCGTTTGGATTTTTATATGTCTTCTTTTCTTGAAGACACTGGCACAAAATATCAACTTTGGCGACATTTGTCATTAGCAACATGAAAATCGATACAGTGTCACTCTCCTCTGGTAGCAAGAGTACGCCCATATTTACCAATGTTCACTTAAGTGAGCGAATGAGAAGGCAGCTAATCAGGCGCTAATACCTTTACATCACGACAGGTTTCAGATATACAATTCAACTCTTGAACTGTCACTCTTTACATTGTCGTAATATGTTGCAATTGTATGAGACTGCAAATTTTCAGGACTTAGAGCTTAGAGATTGACAGGGAAAAATACAATAATAAAGTGAACGGATTTATTTTTGATGGATGCGCACGTACCATTAAAAGAAAGAGAGAACGGATATGAAATGAATGGATACTGACATTTTTGCAGTTTCTCGTGTGTAGTGAATCAGGTGGACTTCTGAAGGCAATTACATCTAAGTCGGTGTATATTGTAGATATCATTTGCTTTCAATGTAACATGTGACTTTACGGTTCTTATTATCTCTGACGCTGCAACTTTGAGGATTATTTTCGAGTGTGCTACTCTTAGTTTTCGGAAAGCAAGCAAACAAAATGGAATGTTTTTCTTGTCTCGTTCTTTTCTATATGACATGGTCTCGATCATTAAACGATTAAAACTTTCATTTTATGCAATTTTTGGGTGATCAATAACATTTGGACATAATCAGTAGCAACCTTCGGAAAGGAAATGAACAACTCAGATTTTGAGCTTCATTCCAGCCATCTTGAAAGTGCAGACACTGTGGTTTTGTACGTAATTCTTTTACTTGCCGTTGTGTCAAACACGTTCTTGATCGTCCTGGAGGGCAAGATCTGGATAAAACGCAGACGACTTAGCCAGCCGAGATTACTCATCATCATTCTGGCGTTTATTGATGCCATTTCATGCGTTTTCGGAATCTTACCAAGATTGTTGATTGCCAGCAAGACGCCTTGTTTTACGCCGTCACTTGAGGATATTTACATGTTGACACGGTTTATAATCGGTTGTTTTAGTATTTTATCCAAGCTTACTGTCATACTCATGGGCATTGAACGCTTTATTTCTATCAGAGCTCCTTTTTTCTATGTGCGACATTGCAGAGTCAAAGTCTTCGGCATAGTACAGATCATTCTTGTGATATATTCTTTACTAAACGGGACCATTGCAGTCTTTCTTGACAAAAGCCTTTACAGAGAAACTCTGCAGGACGTACCTAATCTGGACTTACTGAAATGCCATAGGATTTTTCTTATATTTGAGTTTGATGTATATCCGAAAAGAGCTTTGATACAGTGGCGACATTCCTCAATCTCCAATGGCTTCACGGTATACCGCGTCTTGCAAGATTTTGCTTTGGTTGTGATTCTTTTGATATGCAATACGAGCGTTATATGTGGTCTAGGGGACATGGAGCGGAGACTGCGGCAATCCTGCCCTCGACCTACGGACGATCGGTCCAATGCTCAAGATCTGATGGTGGCAACGGGAAAGGAGTTTTCTAGATTGATGATTGCGATCAACATCATTGTTTTGTTACTCACTACTCCGAACATGGTATGTATATTATTAAAGACAGTTGCTGAAAAGCTTCTGATTTTACAAAAGAAGACGTATTTATGTAGTTTATCCACACCTTTTTTGCAACTTATAAAACTTCTACCGTAATGGCTGTATTTCTGTTGGAAATTGTATTAAAAGTAATTTAAAAATCAATATTCCATTACATTTTCTCATGAAATTTATGGTTTCTTGTTGCTAGCATGCAGTGCGCTTTCAAATGATACCAAACATAATGTGACTATTGAACTGCCGAATATCAAACCCTTTTTATGAGAAAATGATTAAAACAACAAATTCCCAAGTGGTTTAAGAGCAAAAAGGCAGATTAGAAAGAATATATTTTATTTTCGCAATGAGACCAGAAACATAATATATACTCAGTTGCAAAAGAAAGCGTGCACGTTTTTATTTTTGATACATGTATCTCTATTTTTGATAAATCATATCGGTCTCAAATTTCGAACACTACCTTTATACACCATTTGTTGTCAATTTTATGTGATATCAATGCAAATGAAATTGAGCATCAATAATTATTGCTCTAAATTTTGATACCAAACATTCAAATATTTCTGTTAAAAATAATACATAAAATTAACAAAAGACTAAGTGCACACTTTCTTTTGCAACAAAGTATATATTCTAGCCATACCTTGAATGAAACGATATTCACAAAAACGTCTTCAATTTTTTGCCAAATGATAGTAATCACCTAAGCTATATAAATACACATTTTGCCCGAAAGTGGTAAACTGTTTTAAATATAGTGCCGTAATTTTCGGCGAGTTTACCAAAAAATAAAGAACGCTTTCTGTCAAAAAAATCTGAGGCATATGTCATCATTAAGAAGTCTATCAGTAAATTCATAAGTCTATACCAAGACATTTAAAGTTATTATGGGGCTTCAAAAAGCAGAATGCTGAAATATTCCGACTTTTATTTTTTGCGTCGTCATTCCAGAATTCCCGATCATATCGTTGGCTTGTTATCGTTGACTGATGAAATTGTCTCCCTTGAAAATACGCTGATGTCTCGGTCTGGCAGGGAAAGCGTTTTTTTCACTTATCTAAGATTCACTCCCCAAGATAATAATTAAATCAGTTTCAGAAAGAACAATCTGAAAAAGAGCGGACTGACGATTCTATATTTCTTTAGGGAAATCTGTCTACGGTTTCCAGGAAATTAATCTAGTGATTATAAGCCTGATACAATGCCCTCCAGCTAGTTCTAGGAAAAATATCGATCTATTTAATTTAATTGACTCTAAACAGTGCAGTGCAACAGTGATCTCCGGTAAAATTCAACATTTTTTTGTCTGTCGTAATAAGTTCGGAAATATACCTGCAGGGGTATCATTGCAAGACGAGATGTATTTGTTTGTAGTTTATTAAATGCTAGAGATGCTGCATAGCAAATTGAAAAGCCATCTTTATTATATATGAAGACATATTGCTGTAAATAAGTTTTTGTGAGTAATAAATAAGTTTTTGTTTCTTTCAGGTACGGACTTTGTGTAATCATTTTGGTACGCTTTCTTCACAAATAGCTGATTTTACTTGCTACCATATTGCCTTATGCAGTGCCTTTGTTAACCCGTTTCTGTACGGACTTCTGCGCCGGAAGTTGCGCCGTAACATGCGCGTATATCTTTCAAGATGGTGTTTGTGTTGTAGACCAAACGACGTATCACCGGTGGAGCTGACGAGGGAAACGGACTCACAGATGAGATTACCAAAGTGAACGTGATTAAGAACATATATTATTATAAACAATAAATTATATGTGATAAAAAAATCATATATAGACCTATTGAAAAGGTTTATAAACGAAGCTACATGGCAATGTGGTGCTATTGTAAACGAACAAATAAAGCAAAAGCACTGATATTTGATATTCATTATTTAATTTACAAAACTTATACTGAAAATAAAATAAAAATTGTTAGATTCATGCCTTATTTTGTTCATGTTTCATTCTCTTCTTTCAGTTATATGTAGGTTTCTCATTGCTTTATCTACTCGACCTCAGAGTCGGGTCACGAAACACCAAAATGATAATAAACAGATAATATCACGTGACTGCATTGATAGGGCAGGATAATTTGCCAAAGCATGAATTGAGCATATATAATGTTGGAACTATAATAATGTCGAAGCATTTTTTGCATATGCAGCCAAACCTGTGAACAAAGACCACTCCCGGGAAGAAGCTAAAGTGGTCTTTATTGATAGGTGGTCTTTAT
Source organism: Saxidomus purpurata (assembly GCA_022818135.1). NCBI lineage: Eukaryota > Metazoa > Mollusca > Bivalvia > Venerida > Veneridae > Saxidomus > Saxidomus purpurata. Next base: position 41,698,415 of record JAFMSR010000014.1, read on the forward strand.
TCACAGGTGTCTGCACAATATTTGAATAGTGCATGGTATTCTCTCTAATAGTCTTTATTCGCAGGATGGTATTTTTTCGGAGGTGGTCTTTAACACAGGTTTGACTGTACTCTTAAAACTCAGGTTTGACTTGACCGGCTCCCATTTTAGACCACTGCTCTACTATGTGCAATATTAGAAAAAAAACGAATACAAGCAGTATGTGAAAGACGCGTGTATTGATTTAAAACATAATAAAATACATGTTGGTCAAGTACATATTCATATTTGTTAGCAATAACGGTAAAACTTTTTAAAAAAAGCCAGTTTTGCCAAAATTGCTGAAAATTCCAACATTTTTATCCAAGGATATTGTTTTGGCGTTCTCCGTCCGTTTGTCCGTCCGCCCGGTACCGTAACCAAGCAAACAATGAAATAGATTTTCATGAAACTTAAAACAAGTATAGATCAGAATAATGCGGCGATGCACGCGCAACTGTTGTCAGGACAAGAAGTTCCAGAGTTATTGCCCTTTAATCTAATTGGTTTTGTTTTGTTACATATTCAATACAACTTTTTAAATCTATTTCTCTGAAACCATTTTTCAGAATTAAATTTTAACTGGCTCAAAATATACAAAGATCATTCTTTCTAATATGCACCCTCTACACCTACTGCCCCAATACCAATATATTAAAATACTCTACCTATTTTCAGTTGTTATGAAAAAGGGGCTATGAAAATCATAATAACACAAAAAGCGGCTATGAAAATCGTAATAACACAAAAAGCGGCTATGAAAATCATAGTAACACAAAAAGCGTCTATTTAAAGCATGGTACAAATATAACTCAAATTGCGGCTATGAAAAAACATGGTAACTAAGAGAGTGGCTGTGAAAATCATAGTCACTCGACAAACATAGAAACCCTTAAAGCGACTATAAAAGACATAGTACAAATATATCTCAAAATTAGACTATGAAAAATCACGATAACTCATAATGCGGCTATAAACATAATTACTCAAGAAAACGGCTGTGGAAATTCAGCAAAACTGAAAAAGCGGCTATAAAAACATAGTAATTCAAAAAGCGGCTATAATAAACACAGAAACACAGAAAGTAGTAAGGACATACACATGAGCTCAGCAGCTATGAAAAAATTACATTAAGATAACAGATAAATATTGTACCAGTAAGTGAGAAAAGGGACTATGGCACACACAATAACTCAGAAAGCGGCAATGATAACGAGCCATTTGTCCGCAAAAATCCAAGGTCAAAACCTTCCACGAGAGTTTCCATCATAATCATTTACTTTATGACCTTTGCTGACCTAAAACAAACTTATCACTAACCTTTATCTCTGAGATTATTTCTACATGATTGTGTGCATATATAGGAATTTTACAGAGATACTCGATGGCGAGGCGATCAAGGTACGTGTATACTTTTGTATATGTCCAATATATTTCAGAAAATAAGTACCTTCTTAATCATAGTTAATGATTAAAAAGATTACTCTAGCAGATGTGTTCTTAAATCAAATAAAAACAGCTTTGTTTAAGTATTTCTTATCTATTACCCCTTATAGCATTGTGTCTTGCCATTTAATTATCTTCTTAAGTCTACAAGGCAGTACTTCAGAGGTTCTTAATGTTTTTTCAGAATGATGGAATTACTTCTGAGTTTTCTTCTCTCTGTATCCATGGTGATAGCAGGTAATGTATAATCAAAGCATTGAAAGTACTCAAAGACTGTCGGCGAAAAGCTCCCACCTGGTTAAAAATTAATCAAGATCTAGGTCATAATGGACTATCTAGATGCAACCAGTGTGTGGTCAGTTCACAGCTGATAAGACAACAATCCAATAATCGATAGTAAAAGCGTTATAAATGTCGCGCTCAGCTAATAAGTGACTTTTTTGGTGTTAACAAAGGGAAACAATCGATTTTATCACATGCATGATTATCAGGGGACACTACTTTTATTTATATGTTCTGTTCTGTATTTACAACCGAGCTCCAATGGTCTTTGTTCATACTGCAGTGTGTTGGCTTACTATCAACTGGGATAGTTTCAAATTTTTGATACTGGTTGAAAAAGTTACGATTAAAATCCTGCATGAAGTTCTTTCTGGGGATCCCAACATAACAAGTTTGCATATTTTCGCTAAGTTTCAATAAAACGGTCAAGTCTCTCGCATCCCTCTTGGGTTCGCGAAACTACAGAAAGCTGGTGCCAACTTTTGTGTGTGTTTAAAGGGAGAGAATTCAAGATTATACCTGTTTCATTACAGTTTGCATTTATCTGCCATTGCCCTGGGACAATATTAGTTCTTTGACCTTTTCTCTGGTTTATATTTGCTTTATGAAGTGTTTGTAAATCTGAAACCCAGGGACACTAGACCACTAGACGAATATCTCTGTGAATGAGTTTTTGAAAATAAACTTTATATAAATATGTGGTCTAAACACATTGCATATCTTTTACGTCATTGGTAATGAATTAGCTTAGTTGCAGGTTGTTATCGTTACGTGTGCTATATAACTTGGAAACAGTAATTGCGTCAACTGTTTTTTTTTTTTTTTTTTTTTAAAGCAGATGGCGGGTTTGATAAATGGGCTGAAAAATAGGCAAAGACTACGTGTAAACGTAAGAGACATTGACGTTAAGGAATAATACAAAATATGTAAAGCATTCTTTAACGAAGCGCTGTAAAAAAAATATACAATTTTTTACGTTCGGCACAAACATCGACATTTAATGCCTTGTATCAGTTTACTGTAAATTTTGTAATGTCCGCGACGATTTAATTGTCGCGACTTTGCGCGATTCCTCCACTTGCTTATTTAAAAAAAATCACGAAAGATTCATCAAACATATATTTACAAATTAAGATATTTCACCCTTGCGAATTTAACATCACCAAATATAAACTTACAATTTTGATAGTACCATTTCACTGTACAAAGAAATGATGGTCGCTAAGACAGAGCCACGTTCTACAATGAGGGTAAGAGATTCTGTAGGTGACTGCCCAGTTCTGTTATGTTTCAAAAGGCAACATTCTGACCGACTTCGATTCGTTTGTATTTATTTTATGTATGTTGCGGTGTGAAACTGGACTTTGCAGCAGCGTGATGTAACTACTTCTTTGATTGGTTCTTATTTGAAATCCAACTAACCATCGTAACACTTCAGCCAGGCTGTGCTAGGGTGACTAGTAAAGCTTTGTAGCTACACAGGCACTTCACCTATATTAAAAGGTCTACTAGCTTAACAATCATAAACGAATAGAAGTCAACGTCTTTGTAAGAGATTGTCTAGTATCATCTGAATAGTGTCTGTAAACTCTAGATTGTAATTGCTTTCTTCGTTTCAGAGAGTTGTTCACCAGCACGCATCCCTCTTATTAAGGGCTCGGTCATGGCGACATCGCAGGACAACTACTACAATGCGGGCGATATATTTAACAGGAATTGTTCGGGTAAGCAGTGATGTGAATGTCAAATATACTGTTGACTTTAGTACAGGTATCTCTTCTGAAATTTTCTCTTCCGTGTCATGGAAGACTTTTGTGACAGTTACAAATTACCTCCCTTATTTAACAAAGTCCAATATACTTCTGATTGTATGTAGGTTTCTCACAGAAGAATCACATTTTCTGTTTGAAAATGTCTTACCTCATTGCATACTATTGCAAGTTCGACTGTAATCTATCAACGGTGATTTTTGACCAGCTAGTGTTCTTCGAACTTGTGTCAACAGCTGGACGACTTGTTCTCTCATTTCCTGTAAGTGCTCGCACCAAATGCAGGATTTTGGAGAATGTGGTTATAATGATGATACAAGAACACCATACATCTAAAATAGTCCTACATCAGATATTCCTACGCCGTATAATAATGAATTAAATATCAGAAAATGATTAACATGAACTCAAACCCAATTCAAGAATATATTGTAAAGTCCCCGTCATGACCGTCCAGTTATAAAAGCATTGTTTTTTAATGTTTTACAGCTATGCCTCCTAGAAAATACATAGGTTGGTGCCCAAACCCGCATGACAGCAACCCTAAACTACAAATTAACTTACCGGGAACCATCGCAGTGCATAGTTTGGTTTTCCAGACGACTTTGGCATCCTGCCCGACGCCAACACACAACTTCGGGATGGAAGCATTTCTTGAGACCTTTGACCTGCAGTATGTACTTCCAGGGGACAATAGTAGAACGCTGATGTCATACGCTGAGGTAACTTACGAAAGATTTTCTACGGAAACTTCTCAGTGCCTTAATTCCAAATGTTTTATTTTGATCTTTGAGAGTTACATAACATTATCGTTGTGTTGTAGTTCTGGAATTTTTTCAGGGTAGCCAGGCACCAGGCTTCTGTTGAAAGACTGAGGACTGGTGAAATCGCAAAAAGAATCGGACGGTCCCATAATTTGACAGGTCATGTTGCTAGCAGACGATAAACGCTGGTCAAAAGTTTAAATCGGTCGTTATATATTGTCATGCGTTTAAAGCAAAGTTTTATTTAACTAAGAAGTGAAGTTTCCGCGCTTGTCATTTGCAAAACAAGTATTTTCTCTACTTGTTTAAATGTTTTCTTGAAGTCTGTGAAAGTATTCAGAGATACCAATTACAAATGTAAAGAGTTAGGTACTAGGCAAGCCAAGACTATAGACTCTACAGCTTTTACATTCAATTGTATTAACTATTATCCTGCGAACATTGCAGATCATGATCTATTTCTACATGGGCTTTTCAGTAATTGTGACGAAGTGCACACAGTCTATTATACATTTGAAGTTCTTCTAGCGAGAGTGTTCCTAAAAATTCACATTTTTGATCAGTAGTAGATTTGAAATAGTTTTTTTACTGATTTTGATAACACAATGTTTGTTGCCACTCCCACCATGTTTGTTGCCACTCCCACCAATATCTTTGTAATGATTTTAAGTGACCTTAAAGGTTGTACAGGAAGTAAGCACTGGAGTGACTAAAATAGGATGACCTAGTAAATTGGTCACGAGTTAGGTCTACGTTTCACCTGGGGTTACAACTGATTACAACAGACCATGTAACCGTTAGAGTCCTTTGAAATCCTATCTTAAACCTTTACTAAAGTGTGCCGTCCAAAAGCACCGATTTTCATACTGAACATTACCCTACTGGCAGCTAATGGATTTAGGACGAAATGGAGAATAGATTTAAACAAGTCTTTCTTTTTTTAATGAGATAAATTAACGCGAAACCCTAGAATGGTTACTGAACTAACTGACCGCCGCTTTTACACATTTTCTCCCCAATTGTAATTAAGTCCGTACTGTGACATGTACATCAGGAAATCAAATTTAATCTTATCAAAGTATTATTCTTATCAAATATGTTACTTGAAATATAGACCGTTGTTCACTGGTCAGGAAGTAAAATTACTCTACACTTATAATTAACATTAGTTTAGCGGTCACAACCTATCATGTAAATAGATATGAACTTTTTACGTACTGAATTATAAAACCATTCAAAAATGACTGAAAATGCAGTTCACGGAGTAAATTTCTCAATTCAATAATGTTAAACATTCAACTTGTCATTCATTTGCGGTTGAAAAGATACAAACTTCCGGTCAAAAGCGATCTTAATACGCCTGCGCCGAAAAATAATGGCGGAAAATTTAAACGAAAAGGTTGCACGCCATATGATATAAACTTTGTAAGCCTTTGGTTGAACTTATTTTAAGCTGAAATGGTCAAAGATACAACAACGGTGACCTTTTGTTTGTGCTTTTTGAGTCCACCATCCTCGTTCGAGGTGGATAATCTGTACGACCCGACAACGGTGACCTTACAACGGTGACCTTATAAAGCAAATGGCTGTATATTACTGACTGTCACGGACAGCCCAGATTTTGGCTGTCAAGTGCTTACATTGAGCAAACTGTACAAAGTAAAGTAAATGTTTTTAGTGCCACGAACATATATACGATTTCACAGCAGTCATCAAAAATTCGCAAAAAGAGAATTCTGTTATTGATACATAATCTATGTAAAATGAGACTTGCAATTTTAAATAAGCGGCTTGAAGTACTCGCGAAAAATTAAATCGTGACGAAAAATATCTTATTTATAGAACCATAATAGATGTAATAAGGTTTTGATATTGTTTCACCAGCGTATTTTGATTTCAGGATTTGCCAGCTTTAGACGGAACGTCCGCAGAAAAAACGCTGAAGTTTGACCCTCCCTTGGTGACACCTATTTTGACACTTATACCGAAATCACACAATATTTACCCGTGTTTTAGATTTAACGTTATTGGATGTAAAGCCGACAGTAAGTACATACTTAACTTTTAAGATTTGTTTTAATACTGTGAAAAACTCTTACACAAGTTACACACGTTATAACATAGAGGTAATTTCCGTGCGGAAGATAAAATCAAAGAGAGACAATCCAATTCAAATTTAATCGGTGACTGTTCAAGGGAAGCAACTTGCTGACGTCAATATGAGCTGGTAATGACAGAAATCGCAAAGAATTTTTTTTTGTGCACTACAGTTGGTATGTGAATATTCTGTCTTACTTATTTGTCATAACGTAGTTTATATTCGTGACGTTCACGACATACTCAGTTTAAAAAAAATACCTTTCTTAATTTTAGAGTAATTTTGCCACTCTCTTTCACTATCATTACATGATGTAATTTTGCATGTAAGTTAATTTCTGGAAAATCTTACATATATTTATTACTTATAACACATGTATTTCCAGGCTTATGTCCCACTGGATACTGTTTGAACGGCGGTAAATGCGCGGGTACAAATTTCTGCACGTGTCCTCAAGGTTTTGCTGGGGATCGGTGCAACATGACAGGTAACTGTTGAGGATATGTGAAGAGTTATCTGTACTTCAAACGGGTTTTATATATTTTTATATACTGAAAGATTCAAATCTTAAAAGTAAGTAAATATGTGACCCTGGTCAGTCACAAAAATATGCAGTAGTTAATTTCACGACTCAAATGATCTCGAAGATGGAAGTTCACAGAAAGGAATTAGCTGTCATCTGTATTCTATAAAATTAAACAGAATCCATTGCATAGGTTACACGTCAAGCGCTCGAACTGCTGTACATGTAAATTGTACTGATGGAGTTATAAAAACTAACGTGAACGTCATTAATCAAGAATACATTTCTTAATTTCAAGATAGTGTACCGTTGGACTTGGAAGGGTATCAACAAAGCTTCAAAGTATAGGGCAGAAAGATTACACAATAGGGAAATACTTCTTTAATCTTTCTAAAATCCTTTTTAAAATTCAAAAAGATAATTGCATATTAATTTAAGAAAGTAAAGTTTGCATAGTTTACTTTTTAAAGCTGCGGACATTGAGCAACAGGATTACAGCTTCATGGCAATAAGCAACAACAAACTGACCACTCCTTATGCTGAATTTGACGTAGTTGGTGACGTCACACTGTCTCAAGATCGCCGACGTGATAGTCATCATGGTCATCACCATGGTCATTCGTGTCATTTCAATAGCCACCACAGTCATCACCACACTGATCACCATAGCTACTGCCAGTATAGCCATAGCAACCATCATAGCAGCCATGGACATAGCCATGGGCATTCTAGCGGCAGCCATTGCATGCATGGGCTAACTAACCATCACCACGGCTTTACAACATCAATGCACGTTCATTTCGGACATAATCACCATGGTCATCACTATGTTTACTCTAATGGCGGCCATCTGCATGGGCACCATGGGTGTTCACTGAGCTATAACACCGTTAACAAAGTTGTTAACTTCGTGGTCAGCACAGTCACACATAAATGGAACGTCCAGTTTCATTTTAACCTTGGAAATCAACAAACTCATCACATCTCTACTTCATGGCATCCACATACTGGCGCCCACGTGTATGTGAACAATCAGCTGGCAGGGTCTTGTGGTCAACCGAAACCCCACAGCACGCATCACACAAGTACCGTTCCACTCAGGTTTGGAAATGGTCACGTGAGCGTAAGCGTTAACGTTAACGTAAATATGAATATGTCAATAAGCGGCCTGAACATGTATCCAGCACCGAAAAGCTGTCTGAATAACGTCGGTATAAATGGTATGTGTTCATCAATACGTGCAACATATGAAATATATAAACAAGTAATAAATGGCGTTCAAATTCTAATCGTTCATGGCAAAATGTAAGCTTACAACAAAGTGTTTTCATGAATACTAAGAAGCAAGCCTCTTCTTGACAATACTGCGCACTGGATAGAAAAGACTGTTTTCTACATAATCACCATTTAGTAATGATTTAAACCTTCCCTGACACACCTTAAGAATCATTGTTATCTATTTTTGCGTAATAGTTCCGCGGAAATAAGAGAAATAGCCGTCTCTGACTTTTTTAGAATGTTAACACATAAGAAGGAAATGTGTTCTGTATAAAGTAAATATTATTATGGAAATATATTTATATATGATAAATTTTAAATTGTTAGGACAATTAACACCAGCGCCGCTAACCACGCAGACGACAACACCGACGAAAACAACAGGGGCAGTGTCGGCTACAACAACACACGGACCTCCGCCAACTCCACGTATGTTTAAAACAATCTTGTAAATAATATCTCTACAATCTTATGTATAATCCAACCTGTGTGAAAGACATTATTCGAATAAAAACAAACCCGGGGAATAAAGACCAGCAGGGAGATCACAGTGCACTATTCATCTATAGTAGAAACACCTATGGATAAAGACCACCTGCAAACAAGGCATAGTTCTTCATAGAGTTTGGGCAAGTCTATTTCTTTAAAAAGGGCGTTTTCCAGAATTCTGTTCAAAAAGTATTGAGCAGACGACATTATATTTTTTGTCTGCTCTGGTGTGTAACTGTTTGAAAAGGTTTGAAAGGGTTAACATTCTAGTAGACATCATGCACGACATTCGGAACACCTCGGGTAATTCCGTCATCCTTCATCACCGAGGAGTTCCGATTGTATGCACGATTGGATTTATTAAAATGAAAACTCTTTTGACATCTATTACAATTATCTATTCCTCACAGAGAAAGCCCATATCAGGTTTACACCAGCACCCACTACACTCCCGACACCAAGTACAACTGGTAAGTTAACATCTAAAATAATAATTGCAAACGAGTCATTTTAGTGCGTTTCATACGGAACTACTTTCAATGCGGATGTTTCGAGAAGAGGCGTAAAGCGTTTAGCATGCATGGAGAACTTTCGCTACACTCTGGTACCTGGAAACTTCACCGATTATGTCTTTCTACCATTGAAGACCAAGTTAGAATATATCGTGCACATATGGAGCGTTCTTATATAATGTACTACTGATTTTAGTGATATTATTTCATTGACTATCGAGGGAAACGAAGTTCTTGTTTCAATTCAATTGTGGCAAACCTGTGTTAATTAATGATTTAATTGAAAGAGAAACATTTTACCTATTTAGTAAATGCATCACGGGTAATAAGCATGTTTTGTATGCTCTTCCCCTTTGCAAACATACTTAAAACTCTGAGTATTAGTGTAAGATATTGAATGATTAAATTTGAGGCCAAACTGTATTTTATACTGTAGCTATACTTAACAGTTTTAAAAACGCAACCTTTTTAATAAGTCATATATGTTTTAACAGTGGATTTATCTCACCAAATGCAAAATTGTTGACGTTTTGAAAATGATGCTTGAATTTTGTAATGAAATTGTTGATTTAAACAAGGAATGGCAAAAAAACACGGTGTTCTTGAATTTTTAACATTTCATACCCGTCAGATCCGTTGTTGCGTTTGTAACGTTGTTAGGTATATATTTAGATGTATGCAATTAAATATCAAGAGAGCTCCAAGTTACTATGCATAGGACCTACATTCTACAGCTTTCATTTTTGTATCGGAAAATTGCAATTATACTCAGGCGAGCGATATACGACCCGCTGGCATGACCCTCTTGTAATGACTTTTGCTGTATTTAATACGAGCTTTAAATGAAAATATTTGTTTGTTTAGTTGATCACCGTCCGGTCTGTTACTCGTATTCCAACGAAGCTACTGTCGGGGCCAAAAAGACCAACACCAGATGCCAGATAGGGGAGGTAACTTCTGTCTTATATTGAGTGAAAGGCTGTAAAAACATTATAATTACGCATAAAAAGATACCTGTACGACATTTAAATTTAACTCTTAGGATCTTCCAAATACTGGAATTTACGTAGAACTAATCCACATTACAGATGTTAGTTTTCTTGATGATTTCTTTTTTGTTCTTCCCCACACACAGGTATGTGCCTTGTTTGAAGACAAAACGGGATATACTGCCAAATGTCTTGAAAAGAACGTAAGTTCAATCAATAGAATACATTAACGAAGCTTTGTTATGCAGTACGGTGAAGTACATTCACGACAATCATACAGTGACGCATCCAGTAGCAGAGTCCACTTTTTTATTGACTGTAGATACATTGATACAAGGGTTTAGTCCCTCTCATTTCCCATGTTCGCGTACATGTATATGTTTGATAAAGTAATTTGATATGCATTGTATAATTAACATTTAGGATATTTTACTTCCGCTATATTTCTGTTATTATACACACAGCTAAAAACTTGCCGAAAACTCTTCCATCATCTAGTATAGATCACAGATCAACTTACATTTGTGTTTATAATTTTGCCTTGTGGAAACTTGATCCTTCATATTTTAAAAATCTTACGGAAACTCCCCGAGATAGACGAAGCAACAAGTGAAATCTTTTTTGTAGCTTTGTGACGCAGGCATGAGGATGGCTGCCGGAAAGTGCTGGGCGTGTTGCGACACCTATCTTTGTAACGATAAGTGCTCAGGTTGGTTTATGTTTTACTTACGTTACACACTACGGAATTTGGTCAACCATGACTAAATCTAGAATACATGTTCTTTGACCTTGATCAGAAATAAAACATGAAACTTGACTATGGGGTAAATTATGTAAATACGATATTTAAACAAAATGGTTTTCAGTGATCACGGAAAAAGCATTTTAAACCATGATTGTAATCGCATTTTCCTGTCGGTCTGTATGTTTATGCGTGCGTCCGTCCGTCACAAATTAATTTTCTTCCATTAATACTTGATCACAACTTGCATAAAATATATGTATAAGCAGTGGTCAAATACTGAAGAAATACCATGTCGAGTCCTGAAAAAAGATGCAAGCAGGCGTCCGTGCTTACACTTGGAAGCTTTTCGTGGCAATACAGTCGTGCAGAATGAATAAGTTATAGCACTTGCTGCTTCCCTTTTAGTTTGATATACCATTTTAATTACATACAGTTTCTATGATTACTTCAGCTTCCAATTCCGGACCATGTGCTGACAAAAGCCAGTGCGCCGTCATGTTATCCACCGGATATGACGTATGCAGCGACACAAAAATGGCCGTTGACATATGTAGTAAAACTTGTAAAATATGCTGAAACAGTGTACAATTGGTTTGAATTAAAGTTTAATTCCAAAGTTCAAATATGTTCAACAATAAATGTGTACAAGCTGTCGTATAAACGCCTCATAATGGAGTTACAAATGAAACCGTGACTTCGTTTTAGTATCATGTTAAATATGTAACATTTAGTTGCTGATTGTTTACCTACAAGTGTGCTGAAATATTCTTTTTCGAGTATAATTGTATTTTAATCCAAACGTGACAATAGGTTAGGTACCTGGGCATCATTTTCCCGCATCATGCCAGAACCAATAGTGGTTATCCGTCGGAGCTCGCAGTTCCCGGCATCATTGAATGTCTTTTTGCAATAGTCATAAGAAGTCACCAAACAAATTTAAATCTATTTTTTCCCAGAGCTCCACAATGATATCCACAACAATTAATAATAACGTCCTCTTTTGTCGACACAGTAGTTCCAGAAAGAAAATCTTGACTTTTCCAAATTCCGCCATACCTTGTTTAGATATATCACATTACACTGGGTTCTGACATGAAACTCACCCGATTATTTTAAAGAACATACAATATTATCATTATCATCATCATCATTATAAGACCTAAATTACATATCTTTAAAAGCATCATCATCATCATAATCATCGTCGTCGTCGTCGACGTCGTCGTCGACGTCATCATTGCATGTATCTAAACTATTTATGATACTACTTGTTGTTCACAATTGTGCACATATAGAAATACAGAGAAAGGCTTATCAGTTGTATCCGTATTCTAAACAGACAAGTAGGTGGGGGTAATAACCTTTGACCACAAACTGATAACATTTACATCCAGGACTTTAATTTAAGTTTGTATCCGGTCAATAAATTTCATACGGAAATGATTTTAGAGACATTTCAACATTTGAGTACGCTGATGTCAACTTCATGACAGGTTTGGTTTTATAAGCAAGATTTAGGTGTTTCACCTAATAGACAGCTGGCAAAATACTTGTGTGTATGTATTGATGTGTGTGTGCGTGTGTGTGCGTGCGTGCATGTTTGCGTAAGGGTGAGTTCTGAGTTCAAGTGTGATTCTGTCTGTCTACATTTTACCTGCCTTCTCTTGACAATCGAAACGGGTATCCTACAATTCATACATAAATGAATGTATTTAATGAATTTATTTTATGAAATTGTTCATTGTATACATTCATACATGTATGTGTATTTGTTTATCGGGAAAGCAAATAAATGAGGTTACCCTTGTTTTTGGTCCTCTAAAAATAACAACAGATTTAGGTGTTCCACCTTTTTGTGCTAGAAAACATAAGTCAGACTGCATTAAAGAACAAACTTAATCATGTGAGATAAACTCTTTCTGAATACTGACAAATCTTATTCGATGATACAGACTATTTCAAAACAGAGTACCCGAGTGTAGCGTAGCAGGGACCCAAACAGTGAATGTTAGACAAAAATAGCCTAATGACTATTATATCAATAAGAACTTATTGATATGTTGTAACTAGGGTATTTTTAACTGAAATGCACTGTTTGGGTCCCTGGTACGCTACACTCACCTATGACCTAAACTAGTATTTGTATCTTTAGCATTTTTTATTTTGTTTTTTGTTTCTACTAAAATATTAATGATTAAAAAAAAAAGACAAAAGAAGTTTAATAACGGAATGGATCCTATTCAAAATATATACAGAACATGCATTTAGTTTTAACTGTTTAGCAAAATCATGCAAAAAACTGAAAAGGCAATTATGGCACAAGTTAAACTTGATTACAGTTTTAGATAAAAAATTTGCGTTTGAAGTGTTGGGAAACAACTAATTTATATACTATTAGGACATATGGTATCTTAGTTATAATTTATATGTCCCTCCTTTACCGAACAACGTAATACTATATCATCAATGTTTAAAGCCCCGTGATCGCTTTAATTTTTTCGGGATAGAATAATGTATTTACTAATATAGAATAATGACAGAACTGTGTTCTGTTTATTTTTGAACACCTTGACGTATTTGTCTTTTCTTAATATTCATATCGCTTCGTCCCGAAATAGTATAGTAGATATATAGTAGACAGAAAATGTTTATTATTCTTTGCTATATATTTATTTATTTATTTATATATTTGCTCTAAAAAGTCACGTGATCAATGTTTTTGTACGAATAACAATCGATCTTAGATTACTGCAACAACTGACTTCACATCTTTATTAGGCATGGGCCTTAATTTTAGTCTTAAGTGAGAAATTAGAACACTCCTGACGATAACACAATATTTTACTTCCTTGTTTCATTTCTATCGTGTATGTTTTAAGTAGGTCCATTAACAGAATGTGACGGACTAAGATACATGCAGGTTTAATAATAACTGAACAGGAAAAATTTTACGATCGCATAGCAACTTTGACTTTCATGTTAATTACATTAACATTCGTGAAGCAAGAAGAAAGTATGCGACATGTGCAACTCCTTGAAACGTGAGATCAGTTGATACAAACGGAAATATCTCCTAAAAAGTAAGTTCAGTTCTCTCTCTAAATTTTTTTAAGTCAGTGACTGTTTGTTAGGAACCTTTCGCCAGCCTTCTACGAATGTAGTTACAGTATAGAACTGGCACTCTGATTATTTTCGCGAGATAATTTTTGCGACTTTTTTCTACGAGATTTAAAAATTGTGTAAATTTGTTCTACATAATACGGAATAGCAATGTCACGATTGAAGCCCGTCAGAATTGGCAGTCGTATTTTACTAGAGTGAGGCCTTTAAATTCTCTAAATAAATTTATCGTGGAAGTGTGTGAAAATAAAAGGTTTGTAAGTAATTTACAATCTACAGTATTGTGTTTTATATTTCATATTATAGACATTTTCCCAGTATAAAACAAGCTTGACTCCAGATTTTTGACTTCAAACATTTTTTTTCATATGTTCACGTAATGAAAACATGATGTATTAAATGTCTTATTTTAGAGACAAGTACATAAAAATCACGTGATGTTATCGATTATTTCTGTTGTAAATTTATACATCAATAAACTAAATTATGAATAGATTGAAGTCCCATGATCAGCGTTTGAATTTACTGATATAGAAAAGCAATTTATTACTGATTAGACAATACAGTGAACTATTTACTCTAAAACAATGTTCTTTCTTCACAAAAAAGAGTTGTCAGAAAGCCTTTCTTTTTTTTTGCAATATCATTGAGAAAAAAAATGCGCTCTACTTTTAACATGTACTTATCGGTTTCTAAAGCAAAGTGAGGAACGTTTTTAGTAGAAATAAAGGTCATTTTCGCGGGTAACGCATCATTCTTGGTAAAATAAGAGCTGCTTGTAATTATGCTCCTGGGACTTTAAGTTTAGTTTGAAATCGTTATCGCTAAATGTCATGTTGTCATTGAAAACAGGAAACTCTTCTACGTAAACCAGAAAAACTTCCTTACTTCTTGCTTTTTTTTCTAAAGACTTGTTTTTATAAAATAAGTTGTGATTAAAATATCGAAAGTTTGAGTCTTAAGAGAGGAAAGTTTGTGCCAGAAGCTTACATAGTACGGAAATTCAAATCAGGTAATCCATGTAGATGACTTGAATTCAGAAACAATGATGTTTTATTTACGGTCAAAACAGATATATTTAGCGAAATGAAATTTAATGTAACTTGATATTCGATTTAAGCTTTAAGAAAATGTAGGTATATATCTTCCTGGTTGTCAACTGCTTATTGAAGTGTGTATAAAGGTTTTAAAATCTTTAATTACACCCTTACTTGAGACAGGTATGTAACTATTTTCACGTAATTTCTCACTAAAAAGCATAGATTTTTACTACATTTGAATGTTTTGTATACGTCTGTGAATATTTTATTTACGGTGTTCCGTTAGTGTCATCTCCTTCTCTGTAATAGTTCAGTGGTAACGTTGACTTTTTACTTTAATTGCAAAATGGCCTATTCTCCGTAAGGAACCTCAAAGTCTTCTCATTACTGAAATAGACGGTAGCATTGCTGGATTGTCGATTAATTGTTTTGGAATTGTCTCCCGTTTTACTCAATAAAATCAGTATGAAATCGAATTTTAGTTACTGATTGAATTTGTGTACGTCGGTTCGTAAACATTTGCACACTTATTATTTTCAAGGCCACTTACTCATTGATGAATAAGGGGTATAAGATTTGTTTGTTTATGATTTTAAGGTCCGTCTTCCTCATTCGAGGTATATGATTGATGAGACCTGACACACCTCTAAGTTTAGGAGACACTGCTATATATGTGTGTATCAGTACCAAGTACCAAAGATAACACAATAAATAGCAAACTCTTTTTTCCATTATGGTCCTTTTTTTTAAGACAGAAGCAAATTCGAGTACCAGACCATAGCTCTTTACGAATAGACCCCTTGGTTCTTTTACGTGCCCGGTGTATACCACGGATGCACGCGGCACTATATCTGGGTTTCTAACCAGTTCATCTCAGATAGGTGGAAAACACTGAAATGTGTGTCTGAAATTTCCAGTATCCCGGCCGAGAATCGAACTCGGGACCTCCGGATGGGTAGTCCAGAGCCACCGCACCAGTTATAAATTACTTCTTCTGCTATACTGGATCCACATTGCAGACAAATATCGAAATCGTAAAAAAAATACATTACGGGCGTTGCTGTGTCCAAATATTGAAAATTTAAAATATGATGAAAGTCATCTTAAAAGAGATAATTTACTATGTGACTATAAGAATTGAGCACACTCTTTTTGCGCTCTTTTGGCTGTAATGACCATGTTCTTACTGCAATGGTTCACGCCTTTTTTTGTTTCGAGTTTTATGAAATTTATTCTCGGTCATATACCTGTATGGACACACGCACGCACGCACGCACGCACGCACGCACGCACGCACGCACACACACACACAAACACACACACACGTGTCGCACGTTGTGAGATTGTTCCTTTGATCTTTCTTTGATCTGTTTAAACCCACTACACATTTTGAAACCCCAAAATACAAAGTCCAACCCCGCAATGATGGAATGAACTAAGGCAAACACCCGAAAGTTAAGTTGAATACAAACCCTATAACTTTATTGTGCGTCAAACGGACAAAAGTACAGCCCTGTGTCGTCTCTTGCTGAAAGGTGGTTAATCAAATTTTGGCCATGTAACAGATTTGGTTGAAACTTTAATATCTGATCATTTACACTCATTTATGTTCACTTAGCGGTTAATTCAAGTAAGATTTTTACTTTGTCTATGGAAAGATATAAATATAAGACCTAAAAGTTAAAAAAACAAACAATTTTGACAAGGATCTATCTCTATGTAATGTGTCTTTTTGTTCATTAAAAAAATCTCTAACAGAAAATACGAAAATTAAAAATTGTCATAAAATGTTGCTTAAATGTGATTGCAATCGGCCATGACTTGCTGGGTATTGTGTTAAGATCATTTCAACTAAAATAAACTACTGTTCAACCCGGAAGAGATCAATTCATGAAACTTCATCGCATATATTTGAATACCCAAAATATCTGGTTTACCAAATCTTTGGGTGTTAAAGGAGAGAAGTTACTGATACATACACCTAAAGGTTTTTAGCCTACACGTTTATAACGATTTGATCAATTGTTGAGTTTATCAAAACGATATGGTTGTGAATATGGATGTAATTAAAGCAAACATTGATTTGGTTTAATGATGATCGACTTTAAACACAATATAAAAAAAAAACAATCACGAAATAGGAAGTGTTAAAAGCGTGACATATACACTTGCTCTATGTTTAAACAGTAAGGTGTGTATCGTATGTTTTCTTTGTGTAATTTGCCTTTATTTAACAATTTGTCTATGGATACGATTAACCTGGAATTAATAATTTTCAGTGCTAGGGACATGTGGCCGCAGCGAAAACCGGTAAGACTGTATACAAACAATGTAGGGTGTATTTAACACCTGACATGGTTCCCTTGATGGGGTCAAGCCCTGCTACCAACCTGTCAAGCTAATGTGAAAAAGGTGGCAGTTTGGTTAAGAGGGATGTGTCCCCAAAGTTACGGTTGAAAACCACTTAACTGTATCGAGTGCACATGACTTACAATATGAACTTAGTTAAACCTGTGTAAACGATCAACTTTTGTAGCGTTCACTCGCCCGTGTTTTCACTAATCTTATAAATATAAACAGCTGACTTTAAATTAAGTATAATTGCATTAAAGAGTCGTCTGCTTCAATAAACCAGGTCACGTGTCTCATACATTTCGGCTGCTAGCTGCGGTTTCGTCGTCACGTCTGTCATCTTTATAGCGTCATGGTCGGCGACCAACAAACATAGGCTTTATTGTACAATTAGATGAACTAATAGACTGTACTTTGTAAATTGATACTACAATATTAAAGAACAAGTTGATCTAAACGTGTACGAACTCATTGACAATGATTATGTTTCTATATACTATTGTATTTGTCATATGTAAAAATTTGTCATCGGTATGGGTCATCATGTTATAACTTCCGGTAGCACTCAACACATTTAATGTAAAAGTGTACATGTTAAACTTTTATTAATTTTACTAGGCAGAAGTACATAACTTTTTATCTTTATGTATTTTCCTTTGGGTTAGACGCCCGTTGTGGGCAGTTTGTGTTACCGTTATTCCACGGCAGGCTTGAACCCGTTACTCTCGGTTTAGGCTAAATGATAACGGGTCACCAACCTTGCATGCAACATGTTGACAACGGAGGCGGGTCGTATATAAATGTCACGGATACTCGTGAGTTCTCATTTAGGGAGAAGGAGAGTGAGGATGATACCTGTAAATACACGCAGGCACTAAAACAATGGCAATTCTCAGAGAGAAAAGAAAAACACGGCTCTGACGCCTTTAGAATCTCTATTATCAGTGCGCATCAAAATAATGCAAAAACAATCCACACGAAGTGTATAATACGACATAGACATGAATGCAATGAATATAAATGAGTTACTGACAACCATATTTTACCTGTAAATACACTCAGGCACTAAAACAATGGCAATTCTCAGAGAGAAAAGAAAAACACGGCTCTCGCCTTTAGAATCTCTATTATCAGTGCGCAGGCGCATAGGTGCACGTGATTATCGTCAGATGAAAGTGAGTGAGGCCCGTCACCTTAGTTATGAGATGTAAAATGATATGACTAATGATATGAATAATGAGAAGAAAAAGAGGACACGAACATGTACATACACATAAGAGACACAAACGACAACACTACACATAGACAATAACATACACTCTGGCACAGACATATTGTCCCTGTGACATAAATATGATCCATTAGTCATTACATGAATACAATGACCGCTGAAGTTGTTAATTCCTAGAAATATATAGATGAGTAACAATGATCAACACAATGTCTGGAATGACCAAAGTTTCCTCGGCAGTTATTGCACGAAATTCACCGTGGTTAAAACTTTCGAGATCACTCGGTCGTCAATACATGTAGTTTAAAGAAAAGGGTGAGGCAGTGTCCATTTTTATTCCTGCTTTGTTGAATAATAGTACATGTACTTAATTCATGACTACACTGTTTGAACAGTAGCCAATGAAAAGTAGGTTGCATGCCTATAGAAGCCCGTATTCTAAGTCAGAACTCAAACTCATGCTCCACTTGAATTCACTTGAGGAATGCTCAAGGTAAGCTCAAGGAACACTCAAGTCAGTGGTTGTCAAGTATTGAATCGTTATTCATTTTCGCCACTCAACCTTGACTTTATGGAGTACACTCGAAGTTGACTTCCTACATGCATTCAGCAGGCAAAGCGTATTTTTTTCAGACTTGGAAATAAGTTAATTTAAAGAATTTGTGAAAAGAAAGTATCTATCATAGAAAACAAAGGATGTTAAATATATTAGTAAAAGAAATCGGTGTTGCACACTGCTTGCTTGTTAATGGAAAAAAATCATTTCATTTTACGGTACATTTCAGCTGCTGGGCCACCTGTATTGTAATGCAATGCAATGAATTGCACAATTATAAGCAAGGATTTCTATAAATATTTCTTTCTTTAACTGAAAATATGAATGTTGCATCATATTATTCGTATTTATCACAGTCAAAATAATGCAACCCTATCGATAGACGTTTCGCCTGTTTATAAAAAACATACAATACATGTTGGTAAACTTTCGAAATTCGTGTTAAAGGGGCACTCCCTACATCTAGCAGATTATATTATCGAAACATAAACAATGTGTTCCATGAACGTAAAATGATAAATAAATACAATATTGAAGAACAACATATATCGAAAAATGCTTCATTTTAGCACAATAACGATTATTTTTTAAGTTCAACATTTTCGGCTATCAGTGTTATGATATACAAGATATAAATTTTAGCCACGTGATGGAATTCTGGCAGCAGAGAAAATCTGTTACAGTCATGCACATTATTTTGAAGATAATATATTTAGTTTTGTACCTTCTGTGTCGAGAGACACCGGTAACATGTGTAATTAATGCAAAATGGGTAAACTACGAGTTGATAACCTAGGCATATGAGTGATTTTCACATGGAAAACATTTTTATCTTATATTATACGGCTGATAGCCAAAAATGTTGAATTTCAAAAATTATCATATTCACAAACAAAACTTGAGTGCGTCTGAAGTAACCGTGATGGCCACTCAACAAAACCTAACTATTTGGAGTGAACTCCAGCGAAACTAACCCTTGTGAATACCAACTGTGACTTACCTGAGCGATCCATGGTACCTTTAGGCAATTACACCCACTTTACTTAACTCACTGAGGGTTTGTTCGAGTCGTGACTTAGAATACGGGCCTAAGTCTTAGAAAACTGGCCAAATACAGTCCTCATATATGGTCAAAGGAAACAAATGTCCCCGAAGCGGTTACTCCCCTAACAGACCTATCCGAATTTTGCTGGAATAATGTCCTTATTCATTCTGTATCTTAAAAACGCTTGTATGGTAGTAACTGTTAAAACATTAAGAAAGGAAATTCTTTTTTGTACTACTCCTACTTTTGTACAAAACCCAGAAGTACCGGTCCCCAAGTACTGGGAAGAGGGAGAACTTACATGTTTATACATGTCTCTTGAAAACCTACGGTTCTGCTGAGGACAATGTATTCAGTACAGTCATTTATTTCTCCTTCTTTCGAAATAAGGAACTAAATGAAATATTATTTCGTAGATAAAAAATAAATCACACGTAAAAAAAAATCCGGAATCTACGGAAGTTTACCGAAATTATGTAATTCGCGTGTATCGGTGAATGAAATGTTTTGATACTTGCGTGTTGAGTACATTGGTTAGGTCTCGGTGACCTTGATATTCTCATACGAGCACTGAGGCTCAAATGGACGATATTAAAGTAATTAAACGGCCGCTGTGCGCCCAAAGAGGATATTGCCGCACCTAATACTTTGCCTCAAAAGAAAATAGCGGGGATAAAGTTGCAAGGTATTATCCTTCCGGCGGGGGGTGGCAGGGGGGAAAGCGGGGGGGGGGGGAAATCTACTTTTATAGTCGATTTTATTTATGACAAATGTAGATTTTGTAAGCACAAGACACACGCTAACATGTGACGTCATCTCAAGTTTCGTATATTCACTTGAATGTTGCTCACGATATTTAAACCTGGTGAAAAGTTTTAAAATTCATTTTTTGTCTCAATAATTTTTTATGATAAGAAAGTGCAAAATACTTGGATATCGTATGTGTTAATTTTCTAGAATATCGTTTTAGTGATTTAGGATTTTGAGTGCAAATTATAGCCCCCGGGACAATATCTACTTAGGTGCGTCAACATATTCTGGCTTAAACCAAAATGTCAATGCCTGACCGCCTTTCAGTACTTTGATATTCTTTTAAAATTTATTATCATCCGTTTAAAGTTACTTTGTTCGACCATGAATTATTGAAAATTACAATATCCCCTCCTGGCAAACGCTTTATTCTGTGATCAATTGTCCTCACATTGTGTTATAATTCAAGTTTCAAAGAAGTATAATTTTAGTGTTTATCTGAAGAAGTACCTTTTGTATGCCTTCATAAAACAATTTGCATGTAATAAAGATCCACACATTTACACGTAGTTTACCTGTCAATGGAATCCCATTCATGATTAGATATAACATACATTTAGAACCGTACATTCATTTAACACGTAATTTTACGCATCACTTAAAGAAACTATGCGAAATTGAAATATAAACTTCATAGTTGTTTTGTATCACGAAACGAACATAGAAAGAAGGCAAATTTAGTACGACTAGAACCTATTGAGCCTTTTTCTTAATTTTTCAAATATGATGTAATTACAAGTAGATATATTATTTACTGTGGACCCTTGAGTAAATATTGTATCATGGCTACTGCATATTTGTATAGGAAAACACTGTACTGTATTTGTGATAATTTGCATTGTGTATGGGGGCGGAGCTTAGACCGTGCTCTATCTACAATAGAGCACTGATCTTCTGCAATAGAGAACCTTTTTCAGATTGTTTTTTCAAAAACAAAAACAAGCAACAATTGCCAAAAGAAGAAAGATGTAGCTCTGTAAAATTGACTTAAATTTAAATGTTTAAGAGGAATGGAAGGGTGGCTACATATACACGAACTCGAAACACGAGTCTCCTGTGCAGTTTATATCATGCAGTTTTCATTTGTGAAAGCATGATGTCGTCGGCATATGATCTAAAGGAACATGTGAAAGAATGATATTGATTAATTCTTCTAATTGCTGAATTCAAGTTCTTAGCCTCTGTAACAAAACATTATCCTGCATTCTAAAATATCCATAATGCAGTGTTCATCTATCCTTTCTTAGCGTTCTTTTTTAAGGAAACGACAAAGATCAGAGTGACCAAACAATATCAACGTGATCCCACCCCTTTGTTACGTCCCATGTTTCCGGCCTGTGAGCTGTCAATCAACTTTTACATGATGGCGTACGTGCCTTATCAACGTGCCATAATCAATCGATAGAGTGACTGTTTGCTCAAATATTCGTCTTTCTCGGGGGCTACGCCCTCGAAATCATAATTATTCTCGCAACGCTCACTCTAACTTAGACCACATCTTTTAGCTCTATCACAATGGATCGCATTTAAAAATCGGCGAACTCGTACTGTATTTAGTACATGATACTTGAAGTTTTATCATGCTTGTGTTTTATCGATCTTACAACTTCTACTGTCTATGAATTACATGTATGAGATAATTTATATCCTTGATAAAACTTACTACACCCTTGACTGATATATACTGTAAATGGAACTAAATTCGCGGGCGGTAAATTTAGCAGCGTCGTAATAAAATGATTTTTCGTAATTTAATTCGTATTATTATGGCGCGTTCGCTTCGGGATCGGAGGGTCACGGGTTCGATCTCCACCAATGCTCAAGTAGTGGTAGTGTCGTTGGGCAAGAATTGCATAATTCCACATTGCCCCCCTCTCTCTCCGAGGTTGATTCCATCTGGAGTAAGTCTCGATAGCGTTTAATATAAGTTGCAAGAACTTATTTCGCAATCGAGATTCAATAAATTAGTATAAATTAAAGTAATTTCTTCTGTTCCTTTAAATTAAATCTAATAGTTTAAACTCGTTGACCGGCCCTCAAAGTCCAAGAAAATTTTGATCTCCGTGAAAGTTAATGGCTTCTCAGATGTTCTAACCAGTATTTATGAGAAGAACAAAAAAATGTTACTTTTGATTTTGCCAAATTTCAGTTTAAACCTACGACTCCAGCTACCATTTATTTAGAAGACGACAAGAATTTGAGCAGACGAGACTAGGTAGAGGAGAACAGACGCTTGTCCTTACAGGTAAAAAATCGTTTTTCAATCCATTTTACTTCTCA
Organism: Saxidomus purpurata; assembly: GCA_022818135.1. Classification (NCBI taxonomy): domain Eukaryota; kingdom Metazoa; phylum Mollusca; class Bivalvia; order Venerida; family Veneridae; genus Saxidomus; species Saxidomus purpurata. Next base: position 41,721,762 of record JAFMSR010000014.1, read on the forward strand.
GAAACCATCCACAGAAAAGATAACATTTGATGTTATTTTTTTGGTCACGTGATGAAAGCTTCTTACCACTAAAAAGCTAGCAATTACAGGTAACTGCAATTTCTCGGTCAACTCTTTCGCTTGCCCTGTCGCTATTTAGCAAAGCGCTTATTTGTATATAAGCTGCTACGATATATATACATCTACTGGAGAGACAAAGCCTTAGTTTCGTCCAAGACACCATCAAGATTCTCAAGAACTATAATCTTATTGAATACACAAATGTATTTATTCGTACTGCTTTAAAGCCGTGTATAAACTTTGTTATTTGTTGTCTTTCTCTAAGCCTGAGATATGCAATGAGTGCAATACCATGTCTGTAAATGTTGTTACTCATAAAACCATGTTTTGTACACACAGTGAGATGCTAAGAACCAGTCTTTGGCAGGCAATGAGCTCCCTTGCCGGTGTTAGAATAGTCTCTAAATGTGTTGCCCAACAACCGTTTATGTAAATTTTTAACATACTGTCGGGCCTTGAGCAATACAATACGCCAGAGGCTGTGAAAGATCCTATCATAATATTGTGTATTAAGACATTCTATAAAATGTTGTTATAGCATCTGCATTGCAAAGTGCAGGGGTTAACTATGACTATGACTGTACACTAATATGCACCGTACTATATATTGTGTTGTAATGTAATTATTATGGTTCATGTAATTCTCCTTCCTTACCTTTTTAACTATATAACTTTATTTGATACATCGTATACAATTTCACGATTTGTGTTTCTTGTCTGAACTTCCTTCTAGAGAAAAGGAGAAGACGCTTAACCACCTGTTATTCCCGAGTGTTGATCCCTACTTGTTTTTCCTTGCATTGCGTTTCGGTAAGGAGGACTATATGGTATCTCGCTTATAAAAAATGGCAGTGGGTGGACCTCTAGTTTATGTATATATTTTTGTGTATATTGTATAGTGTAGGCGTTTAATACTTGTCATGTACATGTAGATTTTGTTTGCTTGTTTGTGTGTGTATTTATGCATTGGTCTTTGCTTGTTTGTCATTCTGCTCTCCCATTTGTGGAGGTAATAAAGGTATTATTATTATTATTATTATTACTTGTGGCCCCTCATTATATGTAGCAAATGTGACTGTCGGGTATTTTTATACAACACTTTTACCATATATGTTTCCAGGAAGTACCTACGAGTGAAGCAAGAGCCATGTTCAGTTATGCGTTTCATCACTTACTGACTATATATGTCTTGACGACAAGCAGGGCGCTCGGGTTCCAGTTTCCATCAAGTTTCTCTTCCGATCTTGCCTTGTACCCAAATATTAATGTCACAAGTACTTGTTCTAATGGCGGAGATTATTCTTGTACAACATCTTGTCCTAACCGGACAATTTTTCCGGTTTACCAAACTCCGTTAAAAAGTATACAAAGTTCATGCAAAGCCTTTCCCAATTCGCCTCCACCTGCAGCCAATGAAGATAATGGTGGAATTACTTTTAATGAAACAACAACTGAATGTGTTGCAGATGATAACACGTATAACTCAGTATCGCCGAACTACTTTACTCTTACAATGTGGGTAAAGGCATCGTGCACGAATCCTGGGTGGTGAGTAGTTATATCTCAATCATTTCAGAAATTTCTGTTGTTACGACAAAGAGATTATTGCATTCCTTTAAAGCTTTTCATGCAACATGCAAGAGATCGGTTACTGAAATTTGACGCTATTTCGCAATTACGAATCATCATAAAATTTTGCAAGGACGCTATAAGCAGTTCCAGCCGCTGTTCAAATTGTGTTCTGCTATGTTCTGTTCTTTTAGAGACGGGAACTGAAATATTTGTTTCAATACTGAGTATTCATGCAGTTGTATAGTATGCATGAAATCATTACACTGTATTAATTGCATTGTATAGTCTACTAGAGGGAATGTAATAGTGTAATACGAAAATACGTATAGATTAAGCAAACACCCTGAGTTGATTTCAAATTCCACTGAGATCACACGTACGCATGCGCACATGACTTTCCGTTTCTTTTTGTAGTGACCTATTCAGCATCGGCAATGATCTTAATATGATATCGAATGGGAATGCATTTACCTTGAAGTCAGTATCAAAGACCGCAAGTGTTGGGGATTGGACTTTCATCGCCATTAGGGTAATTTTTTCTTATCAGTTTGTTTAAATAATTAACTTAAAGTTGTTTAACATTATTTTAACCACAGGTGGTAGCAACGTAACTGCAACCCAAATTCTACATCTTAGTTGAAATAGCCTTGTGACTAGTAATTATGTATTAATGACAAGCGAGGACCCAAACGTTGCATCTTAGTTAGAAATAGTCATGTCATGTGACTCTATGTAAATGACATAACATATAGTCACAAGGCTATTTTTTACCTCAGAGATGCAGTGCGTGGGTCCTCGGTACGTCTGCCACCTGTAGTTTTCGAACAAGTCTGGCGCTCATATGAGGTTTCATAAGGACGGTGCAATATATTTTTGAAACTCATAATCTGACTGGTACTATACTAAGTATATAAATTAACTATCTAAAATACCAAGAAAAATGTACTCGCGTCCTTACAGTGTTGAAAGTGTAATGGAACTGCGTGATTTTCAGTACAATGGGGCTGTTACATGGTTTCTGAATGGTCAGCAGGTACATATAATCGTTTCGTCTTCTCTATCAACGCCGTATAAGCTAACCCTGGGACCCAGTGAAAGTAAGTTACTGATTTTAATAATTTTTTATTCACATGATTCGAAAAAACAATTTCAGATTTATTTCATTCACTTGTCAGTCTTGTTACTTCAGTAGCTGATACTGATTTCAGGCCTAATAAAATGCTATCTGCTTTGAACTTTCGTGGCCAACAGTTCAAAAGAAACATTTTAAACATGTTTGAAACATGCTGATAATCATAACTGTTTTCCGTGATCTTCCTGTGCAAGCATAATTAAAATCGTGTGCAATTCATGACCAGTGAAGGATTCGGTAGAAATCATTTGGCTGCAACCATGATCATGAATGGTTCGGTATGGACCATCTGAAACTCATGGTCAGTGAACGGTTCGGTATAGACCATCTGCAGATCATGATCAGTGAATGGTTCAGTTATCGACCATCTGAAACTCATGATCAATAAATGGATTCAGTATAGAACATCTGCAACTCATGATCAATGAAGGTTCAGTATAGACCATCTGCAACTCATGATCTATGAAGGGTTCAGTATAGACCATCTGCAACTCATGATCAATGAAGGATTCGGTAGGGATCATCTGCACCATGAAGGCAAGCAACCATGTCGATAAAGAATTTTACAGAGATCATCTGCAATTCATGATCAGTGAAGGATTCGACAGAGATCGTGTTCAACTCATGATCAGTGAATGTTTCGGCAGAGATCTTCTGCAACTCTTGATCAATGAATGATTTAAATTGATATTTACATTCACATAACTTTGCAGTATAATAGTGTTTCGGGAAAAGTCCAGTAGCTTTGCCAAAAGTGCTTTGCGCAAAGACCAAACGGCATACCCTCATAAAGCGTTCATACCTCAAATATATAATACATGTATCTCTTTTTTTATTCAGATTTAACTGATTCGGATTATATTCACATGGTAGATGTTCGTTGGTATGAAGATGCACTCACAGATCGGTATTACATTATATGTACCAGTATTCTATATATTAAGAATAGTTACTTAATATTAATGACATGTATAATATGACAGTGCAGACTATAAGTATGATCTCCGTTCACAATTTGCCATATGCTGTAACTAGTGTCCGCCTCCGTGCTCGAGTGGTTAGAGTCGCTGACTTGAAATCACTGTAACCTCTCATAGATTTATTGATTGAGGGTGATGGGTTCGAGCCCTACTACCGACCATATCTCTTTATGTGAGAAAGTTGGAAGTTTCTTATGGCGGATAGGAGTCTAGTACCAATGATGGGTAGGTAAACTGCGTAAAACTCCGACAACCACAACAGCAGCTGCTGTAACTAATATCCATGTAAAATAGCTCCTGGTGATGTATAGAAATAAAAGTACATGTATATCATGTACAGAAAAAAGACGAAAGAGAAATGTTTGAAAGTATGTAGAATTTGTGACTGCAAAATCAGCACAGTGTCGTATATGAATAGTAAATTCCCTTTATAATGTCGCTACAGGCTAATTAGACCTTTGCTTTTTCTGAGTATAATTTTTTAATATTTTTAGACAAGTGACAAATGTATTCAACGAAACCTGGTTAGACGTCGAACTAAGGTCGGAATGCAGGTAAATCTGTACCATGAAATATGATTCCAAGTTACAAGTTTAACAAAGCAATTTAGAAGTAGTAACAGTTTGCGAATTGTACAAAATTTCACTTTACTAGGTGTTTAACTGTTCAAAAACTTCAAATATGTGGCGTTTATATAAACCAATAGCGATTTTCAGCTGATAACAGGCACTGCGGCAACCTTTAATTGGACTGCCACTTGCTAACCGTGCTCTCTTTATTTTAGATGTCCAGCAACTCACCCCACCCTTTTAGAAAACACAAAACCTGTTAAGTATATGAAATGCACAAACGGAAGCACGGAAGTTCTAAGACTTGGCAAGAATATACACATTCGTCAGTATATGCTTGATAACGACATCTCGACATCGTGGATTTCGGAAAAAGTGGAAGAAACGAATATAACATTGAGCCTTGGCGAACAGTTTCAGGTAGGTAGAGAAAACGCAAGGGTTTTGGTGTGATTGGTTATATGCATTCGTGTTAACTCGGCCAGTTTAATATATGTACAATGTAGATGTAAATTTCATTGAAATTAACAAACTGTAATAAAATTCGAACACAAATTTGAGAGAAGTTAGGTTGATTATTATTTTATTTAACTCTTAGGCTAATGTTATATCTCATACAAAAAGAGAAGTATCATATTGTTGACACCAGTCAGTATTTTCAGATTCTTGTCTTTTTAGATCAAAAGTATATCTCTGGAAGGAATTAAACATCAACCGTCAAGCTTGACAATTATTCTGGTCAGAAATGGGATGGAGACGAAGTTTACCGGAAATGGGTAAGATGTATATGATTAACACATTTAGTCGTCGTCGTCATCATCGTCGTCGTCATCATCATCATCGTCGTCATCGTTGTCGTCGTTGTCATTGGCATCACCACGATAACAATATTACTATTATAAACGTCATCATCATTTTCATTGTTGTTATCATTATCAGTAGTAGTAGTAGTTATGAAAGTAGGGCAGTGTATTATTATTTAATTATTATCATCAATGATCATTCATACATTCCTTCACTCATCATCACTGGCATACTGTTGAAAAAAAGTTTAACGTAAATTACTGAGTTTGTACTATTTCACAAAGCTTATTTTGTATACGAAATAATTCCGTACTTTTATTGCGATACATCCACCTTCTAGACGATGACTGAGGTATAATTAAGGATATATTTTTTGGAAGTACAAATTCTGTATACCCATAATAGTGCTGTTTCACATTGACTACATTTCGATGATCCCTTTGAAAGTATATTTAAATTCACAAAAAAAAGATAAAACAATAACGTATGATTCACAAGTATCTTATGTAAGCCCATTTAAATTCACAAAAAATGATAAAACAATAACGTATGATTCACAAGTATCTTATGTAAGCCCATTTAAATTCACAAAAAAAAATGATAATACAATAACGTATGATTCACAAGTATCTTATGTAAGCATATCAGAAACACACTGTTGATGTTATACTACAGTAAACTCCGTGTATAACGAACATCTTGGGAACATCTAAATTGGTTCTTCATATATGGAGTACGTTATATCCATGTACCATTTTCATATAAGATAAAGAAGCAAAAAAAGTCGGACCCTGAAAATGTGTTCCTTATATCCGGAATTTCGCTATAACAGGATTCGTAATATACGATGATAACTATATTTTGTCAATTTCGTAGGTTAAGTGGAGAAACTTTTACTAAAGATTTCGAGGCAACGTCAATAAGTAAGAGGTCAGAGTATGAAAACCTTGTCGCTGACAAAGTAATTATACAGGCAAAGTTTACATCAAGCAATTACTTCACAGTGAGTGAGCTGAAGCTAGAAGCAAGGTATTTATAAACACCATTTTTATACTTTTTTATTTTCACTTTTTATCTTAAAACTTATATTATTATAATGATATAAAACATATTTTTAAAAGAAATAATGTAAATTGAGAAAATAACTGTATCAGTACATTTGTGTTAACTACATATCATCTGATCTATAACCATTTTACGTCTAGCCGACTTAGATTTGAGGAAAAAAAGTTTACCAGACTGTACTGTGTTTCACTTGTTATATAAATGTATACACAGTCATCGTATCAGATTACAGAAGAATGGGCCAGACACGGAAGTCAGGGATAGAAAAAAAATCTAACATGAGTAGCTAAGGCAGATCATAAGTCCTTAGAGTGGTTTAGTGGTTACGACTTTCTCTTAATAACCCAGGCACCTGCGTTTGATCCCTAGAACTTGACGACTTGTTTCCTTGGGCAAAGCATCTGATGTCACATTTGTAGATTTTACCAGCACACCAACCTCAAATTTAAAACTATAATGTACAATACTTAGCTGATACAGAAAACTATCCTACAGGTTAATTTTGTTGCATAATATTATTTCCTGTTGCAGATGTAACTGTTATGGAAATGACCAGTCATGCATCATAAACAATGGCACATATACATGTAGTTGTAGTTCGGGCTCAAATACTAAACATGGACACTGTGAAACATGTAACTCGGAATATTACCGTAACGCCAGCAATTTCATCTGCAATCATCAGTGTGATTGTAATATAACGGGAAGCAGGAACACAACGTGTCATCAGGTATTTTTTTTATCTTTGGGGTGTGGGGTTAACATCCGTTTCAACATTTTTTTATTATCAGCTATTGACTTTCATTGAGTGATAGGTAATTTGTTATTATGTAACTCCAGGCTACTGATTTAAACTGAATTGTCACTGCTCTAAGACTAGAGGCATGTTTTTAAAGATACACCTGATTATTATCCATAACACACTTTCCAGATCCAAGTCGATATTTTCACTACTAATAGCAAATAGAACTTTCCTGGTAATAGTTACGATTAAAGTCTAATGCTTTAATCTTTAACATAAAATGGACACGTCCGTCTTTCCATCTGGGCAATTCAATGTGATTGTTTAAAGATGTGTCCTGATATTTTACTGACTGAGTAGTGAGCAGTGCAGATCATGATAAGATTGCACAGTTGTGCAGGGTGATCATGATCTGCACTGGTTGCAAAGACAAAATCATTTGCCGCCGGCAGGGTAAGATTTAAGCAAGGAGTTTTAATTCTTTTTATTTTTACAAAAACAGGTAGGCGGACAGTGTTACTGCCAACCTAACGTTGAAGGTAGACAATGCACGAAATGTAAACATAACGCCGCCGAGTTTGGTAACACCGGATGTACAGAATGCAACTGCAACCCTGAAGGCATTACAAGTTGTGGTGAAAACCTTACTTGTAATTGTAAACAAAATGTAGAGAAGTCTACGGGCAAGTGTGAATCATGCTTGCAAAATTATTATAATATCAAAACCTCTTCTGGGTGTACTGCCTGCAACTGTGATACTTCCGGTACTATGGATATACGACCGAAGTGTGACAATGTCACTGGTGTATGTCATTGCAAAGCTAATGTGCAAGGTTGTTACATACTTTCATATTACTCTTCTATTCTGTCCACTGTGCGAAAACCGGAAGTATTGCGGAAACCGGAAGTATTGCGAAAACCGGAAGGCTTGACTAGAATAGCCTCTGAAAATAAACGACAACCCATGTGATCAGCCTAAAATACATGTACAGCTGAGCCTGCATTAGTGATCACCCCAGTGTAACAGTAACTTAGCTTAAGCAACCAATACTAATGAATCACAATTGGATATTTTTGCATTTAATACACCCTTAGTATAGAACCATCTGCTTTTAATGACCACATTTGATGTATCACAGAACAGGTTTGACTGTACAACTGATATTGTAAACTAACTAATTTTCACGTGCAATTTATTTTCGCCAAATTTGCGGATGCAAGTGTTCCGCAAATTTTAGAATATGCTTGCTTGACAGCTAAAAAGGACAGGTTCGAATGTATAACATACTGTAAACCAACCAATTTTCGCTTGAAATTTGTTTTTGCTAAATTCGCGGATGCCAGTTTTCCACGAACTTTAGAATACGCGAATAATTTATTCTTACTATATTTTAATTCATTTTTTCTAAAAAAAAAACGCGAATTAAATATCCGGGGATCAGTCCGACTTCGCAAAGCGCGAACATAAGTTGGCGAAAAAATTGGTGTGAAAATTGGTTTGCAGATAATGGTATTCAGGAACCATGTAATGGATACGTTTAGAGTTTGTGCACCAACAGGTTTTGGTGGGGGAAGGGTGCCTGCAATCTGAGGGTAAAACCAGCAGTTTTTCCGACGGGCGGGAATTTTACGTAGCTGACTGGTGCAGGGAAGGATACTTTAATTTTAGTAAAAATGCATTCGGGGGACAAAAGACAAAAAAAATGTATTAAATTTTTCACAGGGGTTAAAAAATAGACAAAGCTGGAGTTAAGATGATCTAAATTGCCTGGGCCACCGCGGATTGGGCGTAACAGGTTGCTAATTCAAAAGATAGGTTTTCGCACAGTGGCTCTCAGAAATTTTAGTAAAAGCATTTTGTTTTGTAGTGATATTATGGATTGTAGATATTTTTTCCTTTCTGCAAGATATTTATTCAAACAATTTTGAAACATATCAGTTGTATTTTAACAAATTCATCTAAACACTTTAATAATCACTACCTCGTTAAATGTCTATCAATGTATGCATGTTTACCTTTATATAATTACGAACTTTTAAACTCTTGCAAAGTACACATTTTCCTTTTTAGCAATGTTAAAAAATAATATTTGGTTTGTGCACAGCATTTTCATGATTTTCATCCCGCATTTTGCTATACATGTAACACCTAGTGTGCTTCTAAGCATTTTTGTTTTAGAATTGCGATATAGAAAAACACTTTGTATTTGTAAATCGGTTAACAGTTCCTGGCAAACCTTTTACTTTCTGTGTATTAAAAAGAATGATTTGGACTACGAATGCAGCTCCTTTAAAAAATGGTTTCAGGTCTATTTCCTTTTTGAACGTTATAAGAACTACTTTTTTACTATGATTTTTTTGAGAATGCTGCAAATCGGTTAAAAATTTACTGAGTACATTCAAAATAACACATTGTTATAACATACAACATATAAGAATATACAGAAACATATAAGATTGCAAGTTAGGTATAAAGGTTTAGTAAATATTTGAGTATAGCCATTTAGGTATATAATGACTTATTTTAAAAGGAGTACGCGAACTATTTTCTTCTCGGCATTACTAGAACTACTTTCTTGTTATCAAGGATTTTAAAGTGTTTTATTACATGTATACAGGGCGCACATGCAATATCTGCAAGGATCGGTATTTTGGACTGTCCGCCGATAAAGTGAAGGGTTGCGATGCGTGCGAATGTAACATCGTTGGTTCGAGAAGTTTAGAATGTAACAAAGGTACTGGCAATTGCCAGTGTGCCGATGGCATTGAACATGCAAACGATAGCAACAGACAATGTGTAAGTTTTTCTGCTACAAATGTAGACCATGAGCAAAACGACTGAACAGTTTGTGTTACCTCGTTAAGGTTGTGAAAAGTTAGACTATCAGACTTTAACGCTAATTACATTTAGGCGTAAAAAATATGTTTGTTTCAGATGTCCCGACCTACCCTATTTTTTTGCCCCGACCCTGTAACATGTTTTGCGTATTAATATTTTCTAGCACAATTTCATTAAAATCTATGTTGAATTTGGTTTGTTTGAGAGTAAAAAAAAATCTGAAAAAAATCCCTATCTACCTACCCTATTTTTTGGGGACATGAAACCTGAAACAAACATTTTTTTAGGCCTAAATTGGCTGTCAGCGTACAGTTAGGATTCCGTTCTCATTGCCACCATTTTCAAAACATTTGTTAAGAGATTATCTCCCTTGATTATAGATCCTGATTGGTATGCGTTTATTGTATATATTCTTGCAGTGATACACAGCTTATATACATGGGGCAAAAGTGTGTTTAAATGCATAAGTTATATTTTGATATAAAGTTATTATGAAATTATAAAAAAATATTTCAGTTTAATGAAATTAATGTTAAAGTAAGAAATCAACACCGTATTTGAATTATAATGATAAAACTGAAAAAGTTTTTAATAGCAACTGAAAACCTGTAACAATGTTGTCATTATAATGTCTATCCCTTTTAATCAACATAAGGCTCTATGTTTTTGGTATCCGACATGTACAACCACAATAGCTGCAATACCGGTACATTTCTACTATGTTTGCAGACACCAAAAGACTTGCACCTCCAACCAACATACGGTCCGGTGGCAGGGGGTACATTGTTGACACTTACAGGAACCTTGCTTAAAGGCTTGGCAAGTGTCTCGCTCAGACTTGACGGAATTCAACAAACAGTTAATTCAAGGTTGGTTGTTATATAATCATAGGAGCTTGCGGTCGGGATCATGCTTTTTCCAGCTTTGTTTTGTGTTTAACATTCATTCACGAACCAAGCTAATAAATGCTGGTATGTTTTTATTTTCCCCCGGATCATAACCATTAGATTTTACGACTGGGGTAACTGGTAGGCTATTGAATGTGTAAGACGACGTGCAGTGGTTTGGGTTTTCTTACAAGAATCAGGTATTCTTCAAAGATATTCTATTTGTTAAAGCAATCAAGAATTCGTTAAAAACTGATATGCATGTAAGAATCAAATATTGCTTCTAAAATGTTTCTTTGTACAGGACCTATAAATGAAGAACTGTACTTTTATAAAGGTCGTGGAAATTTAGATTGGGTTCACGGAAGTCCACATATTTCTACCCCTGGGTAGTATTTTCCATCGTATGTTTCGCACTCCCGGTTACCACTTAGCTCTTAAGCTTAAGCATGACCAATGTACATCACCCTACCCTAAGCCTTAGATGGAATGACCACAGAATGAACAGATGTGCTGACAGACTGCCAGAGATTCATACTGCATAGGTTGGTTTTATACTCCCGTCCCTTGTATTTTATAGGAACCTTACATCTATAATCTTCAAGACAATCAAAGTGGAGACAGAAGGAGAGAAGAATATATCTCTATACTGGACATATCAAAAGCGTATATACCATGCGGAGGAAATTGAAAATAAAAGAAGGTTCGAGTATAAGGCAAACCCACAGATTCTTGTGCCAACAGATGACTTCAGGAGCTTTGCTAGGTATTAAGATTATCTTTCATACACGGCTTTATCTAATTTCTAATATCTCATCTATTCGCTTTATAAATAAAGTCTGAACTTCCTTGAAACAAAATCACTTTTGAATATTTGTGTTTTGTAACTATTTCTTTACACAACTTTTCACATATCACTTCACTGATTCTTTCACAGAAAATTCACTTATTCTTTCACAGAAAATTCACTTATTCTTTCACAGAAAATTCACTGATACTTTCACAGAAAATTCACTGATTCTTTCACAAAAAAATTCACTTCACTTTTTCCATTCACTTCACAGTAGCTTTTACTTTTATCAGTGTATTTCACAGCATTTCCCAACTAACTTTTCACACTTATCACATTTATATTCACTTTTCATTGTTCACAAAATTCACTTCAAAGTTGCTTTCACTATAGTTAGTGCATTTCCCAACCTTTCCCACATATATCCACTTTACACTATAATTTCAATATATTTCACAACTAACTTTTCACATATATATTCACTACAATTTCAATACAATTCACTATTGCTTTGAAAGCAATTCACTAAATGTTTCACTTTTTTCACAGTAACTACACTTTTCATTTTGTCAAAGGACAATTCACTGTTTGTAATCACCGTATATCTTTTACACTATATCTTTCAATTTCTTCACAGTTTTTTTTCACAGTCAAGTAATTTCACTTTTCACATATACATGTATTTCAATTCACTGAGTCTTTCTTAACTTTACTCCCTGAGACTCACTTCATTACAACTGTCCACTGTAAAAATTGTGTATGCTCAAAATATATACCTATTTCATTAAGTAAATATTTGAGAATATTGATAAAAGTCTTATTTTATATTAAAACAATAATGTCCACACTCACTTATATAAGAGTTACACTCATGCAAGCGAAAAATAAGTGTAGAAAGTTACAACTTCAAACACTTTGCAAAAAAAGTATTTCCACCTAGCTGGATTCGAACCTACAACGTCTAGGTTACTAAGCCAACGCTCTACCTCTACGCTAACCCGCAACTGCACTTTATCACATTCAAAGAATCTACAGTATCGGATTATACTCTGTCGGGGTACACACGGCTGATTTCGATACGATTCAGAATCAAAAACACGTTTTAAAACAAAGTATCGCTTCAAATAAAATAACTTGAAGATATACGCTGTTATACTGAACAAAATCTCGTCCCGATAATATCTCAAATCTATATCTGCCGGCACCTTGCAAGGATTTTTTTTTATTACTAACTTCTTTACTTTGAAAATGATTCAAAGAAAAAAAATGTTTACAACTGAATAAACAAATTCAAATTGCTTACGTGTATGAGCAATAAGAATAATTCGACACTAAATAAATTCAAACTGCTTATGTGTTTGAGCAATAAGTATTGCTTAATGTTACTATGCCATTACACAAATAATTTATGTGTAAAAGTGTATTTGGCACAAATTTTTGAGAGTTTCTGCGTCTCGAACCAACGCTGTACAAGAAGTATAGTTCTTTAATCCAGCGCGCTCCCTACTGCGTTATTGGCGCTGTGCGGAAGCACAGCGTCAGTATTGAATAGGTTTTAATTTTGCACCATGGGGTTGCATAATCGAATAGGGAGCAGCCAACATTATTATTGTAATTAAAAACTATGTATTATGTTTGAACAAACTCCCTATAATGAATAAATAAATAGTATTAACTGATTACAAACAATACTATACCAGATGCATACGTCTTCGACCGTTAATTCAAAACGTTTGACATATTCATAGGATATTTAATAACTTTTCCACAAACTTCAAGGTTACGGTTTTTTTATTGCTTTTGTTTACGGACCCTACGGCAAGATTCATCAAAGTTCAGAAAAAAACGTCTCGATAGTTGTTTTGCTATCTCTAAACATTTTGAAGTTTAAATACACATGTTGTCAACGTGAATAATTAATGAAAACCCATTTTAATTACTACATACTAAAGTAAAATGTAGGCATTATAAATAAGACCGTTCACCTAACTATGCGATACATGGGGTCTCAATGAAAGTTATGTAAAGCATCGCTAACAACTGACCAATAGTAAAGACAAAATTAATCACGTGGGTTTCGTCTGCGTCGAAAAGCGTCTACTGACAACGAGCTGTATATAGCCTTGTTTAATGGGCGTCATCGTACCATTATGCGGAAGGTTGTTTTATGATTCGTTCATTTCAAACTGTAGTAAATGTGGTTTTTTACTTATTATGATAACATTTACATATAACATAATGTATTTGTTTTTTCCCGTTGATAGGTTGTTTACTGATATTCTAAAATGACTCTGATTCCTTTAAATCATGTTTCAAAAACATGCGCAGCGCCTTTGATGCTTTGCATCAAAATTTGTCTTGTCTAGCCATTTGTAAGCTATTTTGTAGTACGCTATGGTGGTATTGGTTTTTAGAAAGGGAGGTTATCAGGTCATTAGTGTGCAGTGCCTCTTAGAAGACTGTTATTTCAAAGAATAAATAGCTATTCTAAGACACTTATTACTAATCACTATAAGCTATACCCTAATAAATATGTAAAATTCGAGCACTTCCTGTAAGATTGTTTTTAAAACCTCTGAAAAATACTTACAAAGGTAAATAACAGTAAATAATACTCATGTATAAATTCTGTTACTGTCAAAACAATAATCTTACACTTACGCAAAAATTTAGGAAATTATCAAACAAAAACTCTTACCGGTACCTTTCCTAATTCCTAATTCCTAGAACACTTATCCAACACTAACACACTAAACATCTAAAGTTCACTTATACACAGAAGTGTCAAGTCTATTCCAACAATATTTTCAGAATGTCAAAGCATTCCTAAATAGGTCACTGTATTGACAATCCGTGGCATCGGCGATCTCCTCCGTAGAATCCAGGTCAGATTATCGATCCAAGAAAGTTCCCGAGAAAACGTAGTAAGCTTACTTTGATATGCGGGGCCCCATATACAAATAAATAAGAATCCGTGCACACGTGTTAAATGTAAACACAAGTAGAAAATCCCAATATAGTGGATAAGATATCCAATTAGAAAGCAGGAATACTGCTGTGACGTCACTGGTACGTACAGGTTTTAAATAAACCTCTGGAAAAGTCCAGGTAAACACTAATGGTAAATCCCGACTTAGCCTGGTCACCAGGCCCTGAAATATCTCTTTTTCTAATAAATATCTATCAGTTTTGTTCTAGAGCCAGTCTACTATCCAGGGCCTGGTAAAAGGCGATTCAAAACACCTCAGAAAACTGAGGTGTCTTCAATCAATGCCAAATCTTGACCGTTCTCTCCCAGCAGGTGATTAAATTTTATTGCCTGGTGTTTATAATATACAGCCGATAAGATCTCTTGTGGTAACTAGTGGTCAGTTGTCATTAGAACCTTGAAACTAGAAGATATGATTTACATGATGAAAATCTTGAATTGAAATGATGTTTTATTTTGTTCACAGACTGGCAGTGATAAAAGTTTACTTTTTGAAATGACTCCATGGCTACATTTGTCGCCTAATGCAAAAAGTGTGCCAGTATTATTTTTATGAAAATGCATGTAGTAGAACACTTTTCACATTACTTAAAACTTGTGTTAACAATTATGGGTCTTTGCACAAAACATTCTGATTTCATTTTGAACTGCTGATATTACTTTGGATATAGCTATCTTCTAACAAACCTGGCCTGCAGGATAATTAATCATAGTAAAAGTTCCTGATTTACATAGTAATATTTAAAGACATGTACATTTATCAAATATATCAAAGTGTGTGCAAGAATTGTTTTGAGTATTGACAATAAGAAGACGTGTATTGCTGTACTGGGCAATAACCTGGTGAAGTGGGGAAGTAGCCCAGTTTCTATACAGATCATGCAGACTCTAAATAATATCATCAAATAAAGTTTTCTGTAAATCAAATGAAAAATAAAGCGTGTAGAGTATAATATATTTTGCCGAACATTTTTATAATAAACATAATACATTGATGAAGTGGGAACATTGTCCAATAAAGTAATCACATAGTATGTAGAATAGTACCAACTGACAAAATTTATGATATTCGATACAAAATATGAAGCATGTAGAAGGCAAAAAGGGTTTAATATGGCCACACAATTTACTTTTTAATAAAACAAAAGAAATCTCTAATTTATTTCATAAAGATATCTCCTAAAATATAGAAAACATCTCTTAAATTCAGAGATATCTCTATTTCTCTCAATAATAAAAATATGTCTCTCAATGCAATAGAGATATCTCTCTAACATGCAGAGGCATCTCTCCTTTCTCAAAAGATATCTCTGTACATAAATAGTTGTCATCTTACACTTAAAGATATACCTCTGTAACTTTGAGAACAGAAACATATCCCTCAGATGATTTTTAACAGATATCTCTGTGAGTAGAAGATATGCCTATCCCTCAGCGTGAAACAGATATCTCTATTAGAACGAAAGATATCACTTTAAAATTAGACAGATATTGAAAGGTATCACTTTAAAATTAGAAAGATATATCTTTTGGAATAAATAGTAACATGACTTGTGATAATTTTACAATTATGTGCTTTGACGGAGTACTTTTTTACCGGACATGGCTTAATTTCGACATAGGTCAGGTAGATGCAACACACTGACATCCTCATGCATACCACATGCAATACATAATACATGGTACATGTAACAGTTAATCATATTAGTCTTTTTCTTAATTAGAATGGCTTTAAACATTTAAAAGACTCGCATATATAATTACAATATAATACTAACAGGGCTTTAGGAAATAAGATTTTAATTGATGCTTGGAAATTATTTCAGTTGTTGTTTGGCTTGAATTCTCGTATGTGGTACCTAAGTGGCTTTGTTACAGCACAGAAACAGATACTTGTTGCAAGACTAAAAAAAATTCATTGTTATACAATTTTCAATTGTGATAAAATAAGTTTACCAATCTTTTAAGAAATAAGTACGAAATAATGGTGAATTAAAATAACTACATAAGTTGGTTGCATTATTGATAATTACTGTTCAAAACGGGACACCCTAAGCACTGTGACAGAAGAGTGTTGAAGTTTTGGCTATACATACTGTAAAAAAATACTATAAACTTTTATTAATCGTGTTGTAATATTTAATAACAACACGTGTTGTAATATTTAATAACAACACTTCATTGATATTAACTCATTAGACTTTTAATAATCAGTTCTCATATACTTTATTTTTAAATTCCCATCCAAGGACAAAAAAACCTGTGAATTTTGAAATTGGCCCATATACATGTACATTATCCTTTCATGGGGAACTGTAAGTAGCATTATCCTGAAATTTTAGAGTAGGCCTTACAATCTTTCCTAGAATACTAGTATTATACAATATCTCACCAGAGAACATTTGTGAAGTTCATTCTGCATCTTGATAAATGACTTCACAGCAGTTATACAAATGAATTACTGACCACAAGATGTTATCAGCAATCAGAGGAATTAGCCATGGAAGAGGGGGAGGACTCTGTGATGGGCAGTTTTTAAATCCCACTGGGACGAAACTGTTTTGATTTCTGTCCTCTGGCCTGTTTCGTCGGGCCCTTAAGGGTGTTTCTCTTGGTGCTCTGCCTTCTGCAAAGGCATTGAGTACATACTTTTTTGGTTCTCAAGGTTTGCTTTTTATATATTTATATACGAGCATTTTTGTGTTTTACATACCATGCCTTTTTGTTTCCATTGCGTGTGTTAGAGATTCACCTAGCAGGGATTACTTTTATTTACACTGTCCTGTGACTTTGGAACATGGTGGGGGTAAGAGTGAGGTTGGGTGCGCACCATAAACCGGTTTAAGCTCCCCAGTGGTGTTTTTGCCACTGACCGTTCCAAGGCGGTGCCCCACTGTGTTCCTTTAATTGTTCGTTTTGTCCTCATGTGTTTGCTTTGTATGCTAGTGTGTGTTGGTAGTGTATGTGTGTGTGTGTGTGTGTGTGTGTGTGTGTGTGTTGGTGGTGTGCACTTCTGGGTGCTGTGGGGCTCGTTTTGGGGAGGCTGCGTTTTTGGTACGTGGCATTCCCTATTTGATATTATTTTTGTTTTTATTTTATAGCTGTTAGGTGTCAATCATGCTTCTCTGGCCATTTCGCCTTTTACTAGTCTGATAAAACTGCCCCAGTGTATAAAGCAAAATCATATAAAATAGACTGGAAATAGTGCAGGAAATATAGTATATAGAAAAAACATAAATTTTATCAGACTAGTAACTAGTCTAATCCCGACTTTATATATGATAGTGTTGGGCGCCATTGACGAAGGGCTTTGGTATACCTAGGGCTAACTCAGGCCCTCTAGCCAAATATTCATGTAGAGGTTAGGTTCTGTTTGGGTTGCTGAGGTATATGTATCTCACAACTGAAACAAGTTGATAATTATCAAAGATAATTTATTAACTATAAATACAAATGTATATACTAAAGTATATCTATGTATAATGCCACATGATGACTGAATGCAATGATGCATCTCAGTAATTTAATACTTTACTGACGTACAATTACAATGTTATTTAGTGTGTTGTACAAAGACTATCTCTATAGCTTATTACCTATAAAATATACACTGTATACATGTTTACAATAGTAATATACAATGAAGATCTATGAATGTACAAAATAACAGTACTAACCTGAAACAAGTTGATAATTATCAAAGATAATTTATTAACTATATATACTAAAGTATATCTATGTATGATGCCACATGATGACTGAATGCAATGATGCATCTCAGTAATCACGAACATCGCTATACAAAGATATGGGTGAACGGTTAGCACTTGTTAGTAAAGGAGGTAGTATAATAGGATAACGGGACTATTGTGTAAGTGACAATATAGGACAAATTATTGAAAACTAAACTTGTATTAAAGCTGGCACTTTTACATTTGAGGTTACATGTCAAGAAAATAAAAACAACAATCAGTATTGATTCATATATTTTAATTGTTTTACGGTTACCCTACGACATAATCGTTTTAAAAACTTTATTCATACGCCATGTTCTTTCTAAAATCGTGCAAGAAATATTAGACTTCGATCACATGCGTTTTAGCAAGCCATACGGACGCATGCAGTTTAATATGGTTTATTTTTATACTTGATTTTTTTCTCATTTTGTTTGTTTAATTAGCAAACTCAATAGATATTCCGCATGGAACATGTATCATACTTCTTCCCTCTAATTATTTAATCTACTTTATAATATTCCTTTAGTTTAACAGAATGAATAGGCGACCCATTTTTTTCAGTTTAACCGTTGAAGCTGTATGAACCTCATACAAAAAAGGATGGTTTCTTATCTCCTTTGGTAAACCCAATTTTAACTGACCTTAAACGATGTAAAAACAATTCTTTTCTTAGTGGAGGGTGCATCCTAAGAATAGAGGGCAGAAACCTTGACAGCGTGCCGTACCCCAAAATGCTCGTACATGTGCAGGATAATCAAGATGAGGATTCGGTAAATATTTTCTGTTTTATTTTGGTATAATTGATGATGGTGCTGTTGTTTTATCTTGTTTGTTTGAATTTCTAAGCATATGGAACTGAATGCAGGGTTTTCTGAAAATGAGGAACACTAGAAGCAGTTTCTATGTTGATTTCATGTAGCTTAGCATCATATATATTAAACTTCCCACGCTATTTTATTTTTTAATAATCTTGTCCATCTTTCAATTTGGACAGTGCCATCATTTGTTCGAAGGTCTGCTAAACTGAAAAGCTTTTGACTGAATAGTTAACTCCACCATCTTACCCCCAACACTCACTACTACTACTAACCTAACAAAAGTACAGGTATTTAAAGTTGCAACCTGTTAACAGGGAAAATTACTAAATCATATTTACAGTAACAACCACTTTTCATATTTTTAAGAGTTAGACCTTTATTTTGTCTATGCAAATTGGACATTACTTGGGGAAAATCAAATATACTTGTCGTCTTTTCAATCTAAAAAGGTAAAAATCCTTTATCATATCAAGATATTTTTTAAAAGAAAATATAATAACATAAACAAGTAACGCGAAAACTTACTAAATTATTAAAGGACACATATATATGTAATCATCTCTTGTTCTCCAATATGACAAGTGTGTATGCTCATCAATAGATCATTTTGCATGTGTCCACTTAAAGAACCTGCAAGACGTGTTTCACTTATCCCAGTGCCCTCAGCGCTTTGATTAATTTGAGATCTCGTTCTTTAATAGCTGTGTACCGCAGACGCAGAGGAGTTGCAGTGCCCGACACCAAACTTAAGTAAATACGAATCTAGCATGACGTATTCCTATGGCTTCCGGATGGATGGTCATATGGATTATGAGAATGCATCAGCCGCACACAGGACAATGCTGGTTGTGGTTCCAGACCCTACAGTTGAAGTCGGGACGTCTGAAACATACAAGAATACGTTTGACAAAATCTTCAGAATTAAGGTATAACTTTTGTTCTTCCGTTTCATCTTCTTTACAAAATTTAATGTGACTTTTTGATTTATTACTGAATATTTGTCACACTCTTTTATAGTCGTGCTTGCTTATATTGTGTGGCCTTTACACTTAAATTACAGTGTAATAGCATTAAACATATGTATATGTCGAACATTCATATTAGCTTTCATGTGTGTTTTTTTCGGATTTACAGGGTGAACGGTTGAATGAGGCGTGTCATGATAGTGACGTCACCATCACGCTCGGGGACAAAAACTGCGCCCTTCTCACACGGACGCAAGACTCAATCAGCTGCGATCCTGGTGAAGAATTTCCCGGAACAGCAAGAACTGTGAAAGTTAAGGTATATCATGCTTTAATTAAAAAAAACTATTTGAATTTTATTGAAGAACATGTTCATGAGTCCTGTATTCGTCAGATGATAAAACGTTAGTCCATTAATTGTAAAGTGCAAATACATGTACTTCATTTGAATCAATTTTAGTTTTTAAATTTTGCTCATGTATAATTTAGGATAAACAGGATGATTAATTGATTGTTTTCTAAGAATACTTGCACTGACGTGAGTACTTTTATTAAGCTCTAATAACAGTATACTGTTAAGCTGTAATAAGAGTATTTCAAGTTGTTAAGTTTTGATATGAGGATATTTCTTAAGCTTTGAGATCAGTAAGCTTTTTATGAATATTTAAAATGGTTAAGGAAAACACACTCTAACTCTTTTTTCATATTATTTTTCATTCTTAAGTAATTCTTCTGGTTTTAAGTTTATATCTCGTATAAAGCCCAGCACTAGATATTATGTCTCCCACCACGAAATGTGTGGCTACTGATTGATTGTGTGCTATCTGTCTGTCTGTCTGTCACAAAGTTTGTCCGAACAACTCCTCTAATACCCATTGCCTGATTTTTATAAAACTTTGCGGGAAGCATGAGGATGAAGTCCAGTTGTACATATTAAAATTTAGGGTCACTAGCTCAAAGGAAAAGGTCACAGAGACCTTAAAAAAAAGAAAATCTTGTCCGCTTGCTGGATTTTCATAAAACTGTGCAGGAAGCATCATTGTGAAGTCTAGTTGTGCATTTTATAATTTTTGTTCAATAGCTCAAAAGTCAAGGTCACAGGGACCTGAAAACAGAAAATCTTGTCCTAGGTTCTTCTCGAATACCGCTTTCTTGAAGCATCAGTATGGAATCTACTTGTGCATTTGATAAGGTCAAGGTCATAGATTGGAGACATACATTTTTTTCATGAAAACAGTCTCTAGTTTATTTTTTTTTTCACACAGATTAAAATAGGAAATTTCGAAAAAGTCGTTGGTGAATTGGAAATTAATTCGTTTTGGACGAATACAGAATTTATCTTCATCGCCGTCGGGGTGGGCGTTTTCTTGATAATTGTGGTCGTCGTGATAGTATGCGTTTGTTGGTGTCGTAAGAGAAAAAACAACGGTGGATCTAAGTCACAGACTGATCTAACCAATCTTACCGATAGTAAGTACACTAAAATCTGTTTTCACATTTTCTATTATGCAAATGTCTTTTGCAACTATGGTAGCGCCTGCCAAAATTCGCCAAAGTCTTCAAACTGTTTGTTTTTTCATCGTAGAAAGTATGTAAACCTTTCGATTTTTGGAAAGGCTTATTCAGTCTCCAAAAAAATATATCAAAACAAACGATAATAAAAATGAGAACTGAAAAAGAGATAAAAGGGGCTGATTTCTTAGAATGACGGATAAATTGCCCGAATAACAAACGATATGTTACAATCTAACTCCAAATTAAGAAAACCGTTTGCGCATGCATATGAAAGAATATATTTACATTTCAGTGTCAGACACTCCCCGTATGAGGAAACCCAACGATTACGAAATAAACCCTGTCGCTGTCGTAGTGCCGCAAGAGAACAGGAAGCCGGAGAGAACATCAAAAATGATAGCCGAAGGGTTCTGTGAAAGGTTGAAGAAGAACGTCGGTAAAATTGTGTCAATGTCACTCATAGAAAGATCAAATATTGACATTGGAAAACTCTGTACTCACAAAGGTAAGCAAAATGAAACGTGAAGTCAGTCAGTCTTATTAAACATCCCTTATGACAGTAAGCAGAATCAGATAAAGCAGGGTGTCGTTTAATACAGGTTCATTTCTTGTGAAAATATTCATTGGGACCAAGAAATAGTGCCAGATTAGGCAGGTTGTCGTTGTGATAAGGTTTACCTGTTTATTCACAAGCTTAACTTGAGTATCCATTGACTATCAGTTTTAATCCTCAGTGCTGATTTTGCGGGTTCTAACTTTGTAAATGTATAGACGTGTTCTGTCTATCGTATGACGATTTATGTTTATTTCAGGAAAGAGAATTCGCGTGCTCAGTGGACATTATAATGCATCTACGTCATCACCTAACTCCGGTTCAAGTCTTACAGTCAAAACTTTAGTCGAACCATACGCAGGTAAATCGTAAATGTTTTAAATTTATAATAATCGATCAATGGATGCAGAAATTTGAAGATTTAAACGTTTCTGAGAAACAATGATGAATAGTAATTATCATTGACCCATGCAAGTGATATATCCTGGATACGGACTCTAGCTGAAAGTTTACAGTAAGGTGTTAAGTTAAATCGATTCCATCCCCGAAATCCCAGGCTTCTCTTTACACGAATATGACTTGACAGACGCGAGGGTTTCGCCGATGTCAAAATTTAGGACCTTTACGCGTTGCTCAGGGGATCAAGATTATTCTTCAGGTCTAAAATTACTAGAGAGGCAGCTGACATCACTATCTGACAAAACTAAATTTTACTGCAATTGTGTTGCAGATCCATATATATTATTATCTGAAGTACAGGGATTGTCTCAATATTATTGAAAATTCCGAAACGCTACGGGATCAAAAGCACAGTTGTATGTTCCGAGCATTGTATTTGGACGTTTGCTAGATATCCCTGTTAATGGCTGCCATTGCATAGCTTGTTAAGAAAATCGTACATTTCCACCAAGAACGATACTTTTGAAACATTTTAGAAGATGGAGATTTACCAGAATGGTTAAGTAATGGCTTACAAGAGTGCACAAGACTGCAGGATTTTGTAAACGACAATGTGTTAAGGATGAAGGGCATTGCAGTAGATGCGAAGAATGTATACATACTATATCCTCAGATGTCGAACAGAACGCTCAAAGACTATATTATAAAAGAGGTAACTGATTTTATCTGCAAGCAGATTAATTGATTGATGTATATATGGGTTAAAACACACATATACATATATAAGTTACAAATACCAGTCGCATAGTTACACAAATTACTTAAAACAGAATCAAGTACAGACTAGTTAAAACGTAAATGTACATTGAGGAAGTTCTTTTTATCACAGAAAGCTTGTAAATATTGCAATAAGGCTAGTATGACTGACGTAATGATTTAACAAATTATAGAAAACATATGGTAACTTAAAATAAGATTAATTCAAGAATAGACATATTGGGATGTACCATATTTGTCATTTAGCCGAGTGTATCACCCTAGGATTGCCCATGAAAGCTAAAAGCTTATTTCCAATGGGGTCACTTGGGTATGTATACTTACTATGAATATACAGTACATAAAAGAAATTACAATACAATATGAAAACATGAACGGATACAAATTTTGGAATAACAGTGGTAACAGTAGGATATAAGTGCACTGGCTCAATGTGATTGTGCTTCTGGGTTAGCTGTAATAAATGTCTTCTGCGCCTGCGCGAAGAATTTGAAAAAAGGTGTGGAACTCTGAACGCAAGAGTGTGTGAGGCTGATATACAATGTATACAAGGGTCCGTATATACTTATATGTTCCAAAACAAATAGATGATACAGCTACAACAGTTTAGAGAAACACCTGTTTGCAGTCTCCTCTTAAAGGGAGCTGATAGCAGTGTCAAGTGCTCATATAGCATATGTGTACTGGTAAATTAGGCCATGAACAACTATGACCAAATTTTCAAAAAATGTAGTTGTGTGGACATTAAAAAGTTTTTGTTGCGGGGGTTGTGATGGGAAGCTTTATTTGTGTCATTGAATGATTGTTGTTTTCATTATTCGTGTTTTAGCCGATGGAGGTCGACAAGAAACAAGAGATTTGTATACAAGTAGCGGATGGAATGAATTATCTAAGCTCTCAGGGTATTGTACATAAGGACCTTGCAGCGAGAAATTGCTGGTATAATTCATCTGTTTATTTCAATAGGAATGTTGTAATAGAGGAAAAATAACATAAAAGTATTCCATTTAGTAGCTATAATCCATGTTGCCCATTTTCATGTCTTCCTCGAGAGTCTGTCTAACTTCCGGTTATTACTATTGACCATGTATTCAAATTATAACTCTTTCCTTTAATAAGGTTTCGTAAGCATATTGCAATTATGTATCAATTGCAAGTACATATTCATAGTAAGTTGCAAATCACCGGTTAGTATGTATAGAAAGGTTTCGTTAGTCCATGTTGAAATATCATTGGCAATGCAAACTAATTTGTTTTGGACAGGGTATCACGTGATTTTGAAGTAAAAATAAGCGACGCATCGTTCAGTTACGATTTATACCCTGAAGAATACCTAGAGAAAAATGGTCGATTCCAGCCCGTGCGATGGATGGCCCCAGAGAGTTTGAGGCAAGGCTTTTATGACACAAAGTCGGATGTGGTGAGTTCTCTTTATGAGTCCACTGTATTTGATAACATTACACATTAAGCTTTCCAACGATGTCTTTCTTTTCAAAATATCTTCTTTTTTGCTAGAATACAAGGATTTGATGATTTATTACACAATTATTATGATAATTACTCTTTAAGCAGGTTTTTTAAAAAAAACCTACTTATTAGATAATGGCGATGTCGTATGTCGGGCGGGTGGGTCGGCCGGCGTCAAACATTGGTTTCCGTTGGATAACTTTAGTTAGAAGTGACCAATTGCAATGAAACTTGGTGTGTAGGTAGCTTGCGTGGAGACGCCGCTTGGGATTGTATTTTGGGTCACTAGGGTCAAGGTCAAGGTCACTGTTACTAAAAATAGAAAAACGGTTTTCCCTCAAAACTAACTGGTAGGACAATGAACTTGGTTTAGTATGGACCCCCCCGGTTTCCGCTCATAACAAGGTCAGGTCAGTTACTAAAAATAGAAAAATGGTTTCCGCTCAATAACTCAAGTTAGGAGTGACCAATTACAATGAAACTTGGTCTTGTAGGGCTGCAACCAATCACCGAAGTTCGAATATATCCGAATCATGGCTTGGAATCGGTTATCCGATTTGGGTTACGTTTCGGTTCGGTACGTCTAGGCAGTGTCAAACAAGGCGCCCGCGCTAAAATATTTTATTATCCAATCGCGTGCGCCATTTTATTCACTACGTCGCAAGTACATAGACAAATATGGCAGACGAAATCTTGGTCGATCCACCGGCGTGCATCACTAAGGTCCAATTGGGACATTCGCATTTGAGAAAAGTTACTATGGAATCAAATGGTATCTGCAGAGTATGTAGCGAAAATCTAAGGTATGGAATGGGAACACACAAATATGATGCAACTTTGAAACGAAAACATAACGTTTTAAGTTAATTTAAAGTTACAGTGTTAAAGTTGTGAAGTAAGTTGGACTTTGAATATGTTTCTAGTCACTGAACTTAACAGACTAAAAAGACATTCAACCTTACTGTATTTTTACAGTGTGCACCATGATGTCTACTTGTCTAGTCCCTTTTTTTGAGATTACATGTATAGTTTATAATAAGTCTACTGTCTCAGTTTCAATTAAATGTTTTGATGTCCTAGTTCCTACTCAGTAGTTACTATTTAAACTAGCAGTTCGTTCAAGTTATTAATAACGGAAAATGATAATTTGGCCTGGCAAAAGTCAAGTTTGAAGTTTGTTTATTATTTCATGTTATCTATCTGTATATTCGAATCGAATATTCGATAATCGAAAGGGTATTAACCGAATCCGAACCGAACCGAAGGGTACCTGAATCGTTGCAGCCCTAGTCTGTAGGTAGCTTGAGCGCAGACGCCGCTTGCGATTGCATTTGGGGTCACTAGAGTCAAGGTCAAGGTCACTGTTACTAAAAATAGAAAAATGGTTTCCGCTCAATAACTCAAGTTAGGAGTGACTAATTGCAATCAAACTCAGTGTGTAGGTAGCTTGTGTAGAGAGGAAGCTTGGGATAGAGGGTCAAGGTCAAGGGCACTGTTACTAAAATAGGGGGGAGTCAAGATGACTGTTTTTTTTTAATTCTACAATTTCTACAGGCGCCGTTTAAACCTGCTTTGGTGGCATTGCCGCGTCTTCTTGTTTTATTTTTAATTAGCTAAATTTTTAACAACTGTAAGTCCGCAAAAGATATACTGATTTTCATACATTTTTGTAAATCTCGGAGTATTTTTCGCTTTTATAAATAAACATTATTTCAAGTTTTCAATATATTTCATTAAAAACAAATCGACTTTTAGCAGGCGCCATTTCAGCCGATAACCATTCATCAGTATTATGTCGTTAAAAGTTGGTTGGGATTCCAGTATATGAGCTAGAAAGTGGTGCCAACATCAAAAGTGTATCTCTGTCAGTTCATGACTTTCGTCATGTTTTATTAGTAGGTAGGTAAGATGTAGATGAAGATCTAGAATAGGGAAAGGAAGAGTACGATATGCTGTGCTTTTGATGCATGCATTGATGTTTATCTATTGTATTTTTGTAAATATCTTTTTCCCTAGTGGTCATATGGAACACTTGTCTGGGAAGTTTACAGCAATGGTGATTTGCCTTACTACGCTATCAAGAGCAATGAAGATATACAACAAAAAGTATGTGATGAACACTCCAGACTTGGAAAACCTTCTCTGGATTGCCCTGATAGCATGTGAGTAGACCGAACATTTTCATTGAGAACAGATAAAGAACAAATGACATCACTGGTAAAAGTCGGGCGATATATTGCTATGATATCGACTACATTTAAGAGTTTGACCACCGGTAACTGGTACCTTAATCCATTCCTAGTAAACACAAGGAAACTTGTCACATGTATGCAGAAAATGAGTGTTACCGCCACCAGGCTAGATGATAATATGTTTCATTAAAACAAACTACTTTCAGGCCTTTTTCAAACAAAGCTTGATCACCTACATCTGATCGTCTACTGGCTTCAATGTATCTGAATAGCTCTTAATTAATTTCAGATTCGAGATAATTGAAGAGTGTCACAAAGATAGGTCAGACGACCGCCCGAACTTTTTCATTATAAAAAATAAGTTAGACGACATCTTAAATTCTGCAGAACAAAATCTACCTTTGTACGAGAATCGTGCATTTACAACAGCTGATACGGACGACGGCATGGAGGACTATGTAAACACACAGTTCGCAGTACCATCCAGGCCACCAAGACCGATGAAGTCTTAAGAAGCTTCTTTGGGATCTTACATAGTTTTGACATTTCTATGGGTTTGATGCCTTACATTTGGGGATGTTGTATACTTGTTTACTAATTAAACTTCATTAACTATAACAGCATATCACACTTTAAAAGTTAGGGAAGCAATGCCAGTGTAAGCTTAGTGAATACACGTAGGGAGTAATACCTCCCAGCACATGCATGAAACAAGTACTAGTTTATCGAATCTCGGTGGTACTACTGATGCTTTAGTAGGTAACAAGCCTGTTAGAATATGGGTAAGAAATGAAATATACTGTCGAAAGAATAAACAATCAATGAGCCGACCCTGTAAGCTTTATCACTTAAATGATATAATGATAATGGTATGTGTTGGACAAATCTTAGTTGTTTTTGTGGTTGCTTTATATAGTATGCTAAGTATTGTCTATGACAAATCTCTGAGTCAACTTTCCATGTTGCGACTGTAAGGTCAGTATCATTCCAGTTTTAATTTTCTGTCTTCTTTTGCCGTCGGAAGAATTCGCGATTTTGAATCTAAAAAAAACAAACATTTTGAAGACAGGCCATTCCCGGTGATTTTAAACGCCGGTCCGCGACCATTTAATGGGTTGTCTAATAGTTCATGTTTGTTCAATTTTGCGAAATTTTGGCGACTAGAAAATTACCCTATGTACTTTAACTCATTACCTGTTCCTTTCTGTTAACTACTTATAACATCTTTGTAAGGTAAAATTTAAGGCACAATGTTAATTCAAATCGTCGATAAATTATTCAAATTTTTCTATTTTTTGTTTATTTTATTTATGTCGTGAAAAGACAAGAGTAACACGTGTGATGCATATTTGGGATGCTGTTTTCTCCGGTTTCAATACAGGTATTAGAGTTCTGTGTAACTTCAAATTATATTACGCCAATGTATTGTCAGTAAGACATTAGACGCTTGAGCTATGATAAGATATGTAGTCTATGATACGGTTTATAGCATAAATATTATTGATAGAAGAAGCAGCATTAAGTGCAATAGTGATATGCGCATATTATGTAGATGCTGATGTTTTTTTCATATTTTTATCTTTATTTTTGATATTTCGGGAGCATAGAAGTAAAATTTGTTCTGATGCTAAACATTGAATTGTATTAAAAGTATTATGTATGTTGCTAACTATATAAGACTTAACAAAACATATGTGTGTTTCTTGTCTCCATTCCAAATAATTCAGGCTGATCAGTTGGCAATTTTTTTTTTTTTTGGCTCTAAAGACACTTGTAAATTGGTGTTTTTATCATTTTTTTATACATAAAAACAGGTTTTTAAGTGCCGGGCCGAGAGACCGGTAACCCACATATTGCTTTTACCTTGTCGATAACCAATGATCAACAAGACATTTTTAAATATTTATTTCTTATATAACCTAGCAAAACTTTTTGCATTGATTGATATTAACAACAAAAAAAACGAATGTTAACTCCCATGTGCTAATTTGTTAACTAGTGTAATATATCATTATTTATTGTGTGCATTCTTGGTTTTACTTTTTTAAATACTTTTTTATATTTATAAATATTTTGCTTTCACTATACAGTAAACTCCGTATATAACGACTCCGGATATAGCGTAATTCCGGATACAATGAATAATTTTTTTCTGCCCGACATTTTTTTCTTTCTTTGTTTTATATAAAAATGATATATGGATATTACAAACTCTGGATATAAGGAACAACTCTAAATGGTCCAAAGGGGTTTGTTTTAAACGGAGTTTACTGTAATGACCACCCACAATCGTTTAACTAACCTCACTCTGCATTGACAAAACCTTTTTATAACTCGGCAATTTCTAGAAATAGTTGGCAATAGGTTGATAACTTGCAATATGTAAAGATGCGGTTCAGTTTATTTCTATTAGCCTTTTTAATAGCCCTATTGAAAGAAATACAGTTATCATAAAATAACCGGTCGCATTTGTATATGGTTCGGTTTGTGTGCCAATGAATATGAAAGCTGTGTGTTGACTTCATTTTTTATATTTCAAACATTTTTGGAATGCCTTCTCTGGTCTTTGATAAACTGTATCACATATATTTACACGTGCTTAATATTTCTTCGATATATCGTCACATGCCCTGTCCCAGTATGTCTAATAGTCGCGTGCAACACGTGCTTATCCAATTGTTGTACAATAATCAGTCCTATGTAGCATACCTTTACCTTATGAGACTAAATGTCCTAGATTGTATCTCTATGCTATTAGAATCCTACACACTGACTACTTCTAGTTACACCGTTAGTAGCAGGTAAAGTTTGTAGGTAAACATAAGATATACCTCTGAGGAAAACAATCCGATCAGCCTTCATCATAGATAATCAAGGTACAGTTTAATCTGCATTAGCGGTCACCTGTATATAACGTGTCCCTGTCTGTAAAGATCAGTCCAAGGTGCGACGGCAGGAAATTGCTATAAATGTAACCTGTTTATAGCATGAGCCTCTTTAACGCGGTCAGCGGCCACTTATTTTAGTCCGGGACTGATTATATAATTTTATATATAATGAATGATCAAACATATCTTTGAAAATGCTGGCCATGTAAACTATGTGATATACACATGAAACAAATACTGACCCATTATATTTTGGTTTACCTTTTCCTGTGCACTTACACACATAATTATGGGTTTCAAGTACAAGGGAGTATATTATTTTGTTGAAGGGAATAGGTGACAGATTATTAGAAGTCGATTTGAAGAGTGACATGTTCTTACAAACCATGGAATCCAATTCTTGAACTCAATGTTTACAATGCAATGATTCTAAGCAGTTGAATTAAATAAAGGCATAGATAGTAAATGAATTACAGTATAACTGTTACTTGCACTAAGGTGGACTGGCAATGCTAGACTACAAAATGCAACAATTTTATAAATTTGTCGTAATGTATTGTATTTTTACAGCACTCGCCTATATACTTGTGGGAAAGCCGTTTTCTTCTTTGTATGGGATTGAAAAAAATGGCATTCGTTAATATATGAAACCTTGTTTTCATAATTTTCTGATGACGACGGAAATGGAAATTATATCTTTACTACTGAGATACAGTAAACTCCTTAAATAACAAAACCCCTAAGGACCTTTTCATTTTGTTCTTTATATCGGAGTATGTTATATCCATATGGCATTTTCTTATTGAATAAACAAGGGAAATGTATTCTTTATATCCGAATATAGTGAAATTCATGAGGTAACGAACGAATTTTCTTGGTCTAATTTTTGGTTTTGCTTAAATCTGAAAATGTCAATATATGGATTTATGTAACACTCAGAATAAAAGGAACAAATTCAAATGATCCCAATGACTTTGTTATATTCGGAGTTCATTGTCTGGTTGACCTCATTTACGTTTAAGGTAATAGATAATTTACTCGAACCGCATATGTTATTACTAAGGGACGTTTGCTACAGTTTGCTATATGTATATAGTGCAAAAATTTCCCCTTCCATAGAATGTCGTCAAACTTTGCATGTTGACTGAGAATCAAATTTGAAATAGAAATCTTAAATAAAAATTATAAGTCACCGGCCTTGATCTATAATTATTTGCCCTTAAAAATCGGAAATGATAACAAATGCTATATTTAATAACAGATAACTCAAAAGCAAGACAGGTGACATACGATTTTCATTTCAGATTTTTGTTTAAAACTCGATTCTCATTCACAAAAACAAAGTTTGAAGAAATTCTCTAAAAGGTAAATAATTGGCCCTGTGTACATTTAGGGAACTAGTAAACGTCTTCAATTAAGCAATTTAACAAAAAATCATTGACTTCGAATCATTGTCTTCCATTGCTTCCTTTTGTTGTTTTGGAAATATTATTGCATTTTCAGAATCGTTTTTCTAAAGAAAAGTTATGAAAACTATGATAGAAATAAACCGTACCAAAGTGCTGCATATATTGTTTGTCTATCATTTAGGGTCTGAAATTCGTTTCTGATACGAAAGGGACACATTGTTTTCACGAATCGACTAAAAAGTCAGTTCTTAGCATTTGCACGATATCCAAAGTTTTACGTGGGTTGGCATGATACGGACAGTGCAAGCTTATTTCTTCCTTTACAGAGTTGTACCTGTGAATTACACATTATTCAAAGCAATCGTCGATGTCAATCGCCTGAAGTCCGACCTTTGATTAGTACCTTCTTTATTGCCGAGTATTTGTTTCACTGATGATCTATTTTTAATCGGAAAACGTGTCAGACGGCTCCCCCCCTAACATTATACATTATATGAAATATTTAATTTGCAATGTCATTTCAATTAAATGTTCCTTTTCTTGTCTTCGACTAAAGGCGTTCTTTTGTAGGTAATGTTTCTATAACTAGATATACAAAGTAACACTGCATTTTACTGGATTTTGAAGAGTGCACGACTCTTTCTCGTGTAACTTGTGACCAGTCGACCAATGTTTGTCAGATTTTCAGCACAGAATAAGTACACTAATACTGTAAAGTTGCACTCAGACATTTCCACGGTCCTATAATTAGATGCTAGCTCTAATGCACTATTTTGCACGTGAGCATCATGTTTCATTCTTTTTTTTCGATCAGTAGCTAGGACGTTCGTCCGATGCCGCGCCTCAGCAAACAAGAGAGACTCAAGGCGGTAGTAATGCTTGCTTCTTGAACTTCCACTGAGTACGTCGCACGGCCGTTAATCTGTCATAGGAATAACGTCTTAGTGGTCGATTTCGACAAACTTTCTTTGTTGTACTTTAGCGACAATCGGAACATCACTCGGCCTTTCCCGTTATTTCTACGAAAAAGGCCGAATGATGTTCCGATTGAACTTGGCGAAGGTTTACCCACGAATAAAAGTATTTGCTCCCTTATAGAAAACGTACCGCCGGTCGGGATATAATGTAGAGGAGAACATGCAGTACTGGCCGGTCACGCCTGTTTCCTTGACTTATAACTCTGTTTTACATTCTTCTTTTTCATTTAGAAGTCTAAATATTGTTCACCTTTAATCAGTTTTAAGATACAGCATATATGTACATGACATACTACATTAGTTTGTATCGTCACTGATTTTAACTCGTTCTAATTTATAACCCAAAATACACTCTATATAATTATAAAGTCAAACAAGTAGTTTAACACTGATGGATTGGCAGTAAAACTAGACTGAATTTGCATTAGGAATCAGGATCTACTTAAAAAGGTATGTTAATTATGCTTTATTATTTTACAAGTTTAAAATGGTCACAAAATTGTATTAAATCTCGACCTTGACTCAACGTTTGTGATACCATTTATAAATTTACCGATTCGTTTGAGATAAGACATGCATTTAAAATTTAACCATTATCAGAACACATTCCTAACCTTTTTGTTAGTACATTTCTCCATAAAAAAGGCTGAGGATCCTGATTTATAATTTTGAATTATAATAATTATTAAAGTAATTATGGTAGCGAGTTGTATAATACAGTACTAGCAAGAGTTACTTCCCCAAATTCACATCTAATGAAATGATAATTGTATGAAGACTGTTTATTATTTTAGATAGGTACAAGTGCATTAAAGAAAAAGAGTGCCTAAACACTGATTTTCCTAAATCAACTTTGGATTAACAGTTTGTGGAAAAAGGTCTTAGAAGTCTAGACGTTCAGTGCATGTTATTATGGGTTGCGTTAAATTTATACATTTATGGCCTTATCCGTTTTTAGCCAGAGTGGGCGGAGTTTAATATACTGTTTTTTGCCTTCAGGATAAGACCGCCTACTTCAGAATGGACTCCAAGTTTAGTCATTTACCAGACATAAGCACTATCCAGCCAGACAGGCTTATCAAATACAGAGTCAGCGAGGACAAGTTTTCAGCCGAAGTTCTGCTCCCGGGGTTGTCGTACACGGACTTCGACCAGAAAATTGGAGGTAACTGTTTTATTGAATGCAGATCACCTATGCTTCCAATACTGTTCTATCCTGTCGCTTAACCAGACCACTCCATTCCTATCCCGTCGCCACTTGTACAAACAACTGCCAGACTTGCACTTACAGAAGTGCCAGAATACGTAACTGGGTTTATTTAAGACGTACACAAAAACGACCACTTGTAAGCATTCTTAAGAACAAGCTATCCACGTGAAAGAGCAAAGAAGGAACAATGAGAGCACACAGTTATATGTTATAGATTGACTTATAACACAGTTATTACACGGCCAAACAACTCTGAATTTTTCTTGATACGTTAAACTAAGTACTATATAATATTTTATTCCTTCACCATCCAATAAAACTAACGCCATATTTTTTCCATTCAGTAAAAATGTATATACTGGTCATCAGAATGCGAAACATTCTTTACACTGTTTTGATTTTCCACGAATGAAGCACAGTTTCTTTCTAAAATATGACCTGTGTGATGAACTACATACCTGTATATATATTAAGGTGAGACCAGACACACGCCCATAACCATGAGTATAACTAAGAAAGAAACTTTGTAAATGATGTCAAGAAAAGAAGTTTAGACATATAACAAACATGTTACATATGTTCATAGTTATAACATTTTTTAAAAAAAAAAAAAAAAAAGGGGGGAAAAAAAAAAAAAAAAAAAAAAAAAAAAAAAAAAAAAAAAACCATTAAGATATCATAACCATTCCAACATGTTGAATTTCTGCCAAAAGACAAGTCAGAAGTCGCTCTTCTCAAAAGCAGGCATGCACAGTTTCTAAATTTTACTTGCATGACCGTGTAGATTTTATCTAAGTTTGTACGATCTTAACCATAAACGGTTATTCGTTTATCGAACTCTTTTATCGCAGTTCTGCTCTGTCTTGCCTGTTTTCCTAACCTCCAAAACCCCACCTCTGCTCTGTTATGTCCGTCTGCCTGACGTCTTAGATTCAAGTTCTATTGTGTTTTGCTCTTTTTTTCTCTCTCTCTCTTACTGAACGTCTGAATTCCCGTTCTGTCTGTTTGTCTTACAAGTTAATTCTTGTTCTTTTCTTTCTCTGTATGTTTTGCTGATCTTTTGCTGACCTTCATCATCCAAATTCTGTTCTTTATGAATGTCCAACTTAGCTCATATAATGTAGATCACAGTAATATGCTATGTCTCTGAATAAACGCCAAATACCAGTACTGTTCTATCTTACCCCGAGATCAATGTTCGTATTCGTGCAATGTTGAAGCGGAATAGGCATTATTTGGTTGAAATAAATAATGCACTTAAAGCGCAAGACCATGAATCAAAACTATGTTGCTTTTTGAAATCTCAGTACATGTAATCGATCGTTTCATGCCCAGTTTTAATGGATATACCTATAGCAAATTGTAAGTACAGGGGTCATAGAGTTTTAACCCTATTTTCGGGCCGAAACTAGATCCATCCCAAATGTCAGACCCATCCCGACATTGCCAGCCTTTTCAACAGATCTGATAAGTTTATCTCCCATGATTATACCTTGATTATCTATGACCCCTATCTGTCTCCCTTAGAGATCGACCTCAGTAAATGCATAATGAGATGACATCCGTATTGGCTTGATAACAATTAGGCAAGTCAGCGGTGGAGAAATCCTTGTAATAGTTGTAATTTTAACTCAAGCTATGTCCGAACGCTGCACTAGGCGACTTCTACCAAGTTCCAGAGCTGGTGTTGTTTACTTTTTATCTAAAAAAAAAACATCCTAAAATCTTTGATATAAATATGAATATCATTTAATGGTAATACAATTTTTTCCCAATTTTGTCATTTTGAGCATCATTTTTCCAAAACGAAAGGGAGTGGGAAAGGTAAAAAACCACCGGATTTCAGTAGCATTTATAGTCTACAAAAATATACTTGAGCTGATGTTTGAGATTGTCCTCTGGATTCTAAGTAAATGAAGTTGTTAAACGTTTCCCAAAGACCAATGCATTTTGTTTATTGTTTTTACTAGATCAGTAAGGCCTTGTTTAGATTCATGTTAATCTTTAAATCGCTCGTGATGAACTTTTTAAGTCTGTATTAATTTTACAGGTAAGATATCGCTTTGGTCTTTGGGAAAAGTATTTGAGGCTTTAAGATGGAAAGGAATGATGCACGGATTTTTCTTTAGCCAAGAGCTTCTTCAGAAGAATGCGATGTTTGTAGCAAGTCAGTTCATGATTTTGAACAAAGAAGTTCATAACATGCGCTATGCAAACACTTATGGTGAAAATAGGCCTTTAAAAGCTAACATCTATATTTCCACTATTGGAAAACATCTTTTACAATTGTTGTTGAGTTATTTGATCACACTTCTGGTCTTAGACTAGGCTTCAATGTGTGCGTTGCGGTTATTATTAACAGGAAGCTGAGGAAACCAGCACCTCTCCCAAAACAATTCTTTACAAATACAGCGAACAAACATTTAACCTCTGTAGAAAATCATAGGATTGGGAGAGCTATTTTACCTACAATACCGGCTGAGGCATTCTAGTACGAAATAAAAGGCCGACATAGTGATTGCGACTTGAATCAACATATTTCTCAAGCCACATACTTTCGATGGTGCTCTGATGCTGCAGCGATGGGTGCATTGAAGGGACGTTTCTCGCAGTTCAAAAGACATATTGAACTGTATCCATTGAAATCTACCGAGTATCACTACATCGGAGAAGCCCTCGTGAACGAGACTGTAGTCATTCACGTATGGGAGGGAAGGGAAAGCGACAGAACTTTGCATCTTGCAATTCAGAGAGATGGAAGAATAATATTCATTATGAAAATGCAATTTCATGATGGGGATGCTGCCGATGTGTCTCCACATCTAAGATCAAAGCTATGAGAACAGTGTTGCAGTATTGTTGATAAAATAACAAAAAAGTACGTCTTGTTATTACAAATCTTTCACGATACAGTGTGTATGATTTCTGGTGTTTTAATGAGTTTCATGATATTATGTATAGACGTTGACTGATAATGAGGTGAATACCAAAATGTTTTGAACACAAATTACAGGAACTACACTTTATTTATCAATACTCAGTTATTTGTTGCTGAGCATGCTTAATGCATATATGTTTTTATTTTAACAATATATTACGTTGTGTTACTTGCTGATACTAAGTGAATCTTTAAAATTATTTATGCTAAAGTACCAAGTGTTATACATACTTTAAATTGGGTAATATTCGCGATGATATCATTTTCGCTATTTTCGCGAATTTCCCATTTCGCTAATTTAAATTTTCGCCAAAGATTCATTTCACATAGATTTACTATTAGAGCATTCTTCTTTCGCGAATTTAACATTCGCAGATAAGTCTGTCTGCTCAAAACTCGCGATATTTTCGTCACACGAAATTTAACCAAATTACAGTAGCATGCGTGTTTGTGATGATGCAAAAGAGCTCACCAAGTTTCTTAATTCTAGAGTAATTTTGCCACTCTCTTTCACTATCATTACATGATAGTGAGTGTAAGGAACGGTAACTGTGCAAACACAATTGTAATTTTGCATGTAAGTTAATTTCTGGAAAATCTTACATATATTTATTACTAATAACACGTGTATTTCCAGGCTTATGTCCCACTGGATACTGTTTGAACGGTGGTAAATGCGCGGGTACAAATTTCTGCACGTGTCCTCAAGGTTTTGCTGGGGATCGGTGCAACATGACAGGTAACTGTTGAGGATATGTGAAGAGTTATCTGTACTTCAAACGGGTTTTATATACTTTTATATACTGAAAGATTCAAATCTTAAAAGTAAGTAAATATGTCACCATGGTCAGTCACAATAATATGCAATAGTTTAGAATTTAACGACTCAAATGACTTCGAAGACGGAAGTTCACAGAAAGGAATTAGCTGTCCTCTGTATTCTATAAAATTAAACAGAATACATTGCATAGGTTACACGTCAAGCGCTCGAACTGCTGTACATGTAAATTGTACTGATGGAGTTGAAAAACTAACTTGAACGTCATTGATCAAGTATACATTTCTTCATTTCAAGATAGTGTACTGGCGAACTTGGAAGAGTATCAACAAAGCTTCAAAGTATACTGTGGCAGAAAGATTACACAGTAGGGCAACTTCTTTAATATTTCTGAAATCCTTTTTAAAATTCAAAAAGATAATTGCATATTAATTTAAGAAAGTAAAGTTTGCATATTTTACTTTTTAAAGTTGCTGACATTGAGCCGCAGGATTACAGCTTCATGGCAATAACCAACAACAAACTGACCACTCCTTATGCTGAATTTGACGTAGTTGGTGACGTCACACTGTCTCAAGATCGCCGACGTGATAGTCATCATGGTCATCACCATGGTCATTCGTGTCATTTCAATAGCCACCACAGTCATCACCACAGTGATCACCATAGCTACTGCCAGTATAGCCATAGCAACCATCATGACAGCCATGGCCATAGTCATGGGCATTCTAGCGGCAGCCATTGCATGCATGGGTTAACTAACCATCACCATGGCTTTACAACATCAATGCACGTTCATTTCGGTCATAATCACCATGGGCATCACTATGTTTACTCCAATGGCGGCCATCTCCATGGGCACCATGGATGTTCACTGAGGTATAACACCGTTAACAAAGTTGTTAAGTTCGTGGTCAGCACAGTCACACATAAATGGAACGTCCATTTTCATTTTAACCTTGGAAATCAACAAACTTATCAGATCTCTACTTCATGGCATCCACATACTGGCGCCCCCGTGTATGTGAACAATCAGCTGGCAGGGTCTTGTGGTCAACCGATACCCCACAGCACGCATCACACAAGTACCGTTCCACTCAGGTTTGGAAATGGTCACGTGAGTGTAAACGTTAACGTTAACGTAAATATGAATATGTCAATAAGCGGCCTGAACATGTATCCAGCACCGAAAAGCTATCTGAATAACGTCGGTATAAATGGTATGTGTTCATCAATACGTGCAACATATGAAATATATAAACAAGTAATAAATGGCGTTCAAATTCTAATCGTTCATGGCAAAATGTAAGCTTACAACAAAGTGTTTTCATAAATACTAAGAAGCAAGCCTCTTCTTGAAAATACTGCGCACTGAATAGACAAAAACTTCTTTCTACATAATCACCATTTTGTAGTGATTTAAACCTTCCCTGACACACCTTAAGAATCATTATTATCTATTTTTGCGGAATAGTTCCTCAGAAATAAGAGAAATAGCCGTCTCTGACTTTTTTAGAATGTTTGTTAACACATAAGAAAGAAATTTGTTCTGTATAAAGTAAATTTTATTATGGTAATATACATTTGTATTTATATAATTCTTTTATGATAAATTTGAAATTGTAAGGACCATTCACGCCGGCGCCGCTAACTACGCCGACGACAACACCGCCGGCAACAACAGGGGCAGTGTCGGCTACAACAACACACGGACCTCTGCCAACTCCACGTATGTTTAAAAAATATTGTAAATAATATCTCTACAATCTTATATATATAATCCAGCCTGTGTTAAAGACATCATTCGAATAAAAACAACCCTGTGAAAAAAGACCAGCAGAGAGATCACAGTGCACTATTCATCTACAGTTCATGTAGAAACACTGGGATAAATACCACCTGCAAACAAATCATAGTTCTTCATAGACTTCCACTTTGGGCGTTTTCTAGAATTCTGTTCAAAAAGTCTTGAGCAGGCGACATTATATTTTTCGTCTGCTCTGGGGTTTAACTGTTTGAAAAGGCTTGAAAAGGTATATATTTTAGTAGACACTGCACGACAATCGGAACTCCTCGGGTAATTCCGTCATCCTCCATCACCGAAGAGTTCCGATTGTATGCACGACTGAAAACTCTTTTGACATATGTTACAATTGTCTATTCCTCACAGAGAAAGCCCACATCAGGTTTACCCCGGCACCTACTACACTACCGACACCAAGTACAACAGGTAAGTTAACATCTAAAATAATAATTGCAAACGACTCATTTTTGCTGAGTTTCTTACGAAACTACTTTCAATGCGGATGTATCGGGAAGAGGCGTAAAGCGTTTAGCATGCACACTGGTTCCCGGAAACTTCACCGATTATGTCTTCCTATCTTTGAATACCAAGTTAGAATATATCGTGCACATATGGAGCGTTCTTATATAATGTACTACTGATTTTAGTGATACTATTTCATTGACTATCGAGGGAAACGAAGTTCTTGTTCCAATTCAATTGTAGCAAACCTGTGTAAATTAATGATTTAATTGAAAGAGAAACATTTTACCAGTAGTAAATGGAGTGTGCCCCCCACCGAAATTTGCCCATACCCGAAATTTGCCCATACTGATATTTTTGCTTATTACGATATGTTTGCGCATGAACGATGTAGGGGAAGTAACTGCTACAGAAACTGGGGGTTTATTATTGCAAGAGTGATGCCCTTGAATGGAGACACGCATATTGTTTTAAAAAGTGTTTCCACCAATCGCGATAAAAGAAGAAACATGAATGTCAATAACCTCTGAAAAACTATTTTTTAATATATATTTAAAACGATACATTTGAAGAGAGTATAGTTTATGCACGCTGAGAGACAGCAGCAGATTTTTCAGGTTATAACGACCGGTTCGGAGACCGTATCATCGCTTTTGCGTCCGCCATTCAATTAGCACTTAATGTCCGGTGTGTTACATGCATGAGTCGGTTTTCTATAGGATGTGTAGCAGAGCAAAGGTCACATAATATATCTCTACAGGGGTATAGTAGGAATTCACTATTATATATATCAACACTATAAGCCACACGAAGTGACAAGATGAGTCATTCAGGAGGTATGATGAGGTATTGAGGAGGTAATGAGGAGGTATGAGGAGGTAATGAGGGGGTACGAGGAGGTTATGAGGAGGGTCACTTCTTGTGGCTTATAGAGTTGATATATATGATAGTGATTTAGTACAGACGGCGAGGTCAGTTGCTAATAAAGCGAGACCGTTATCTCACTATGGAGAGTAACGACAAGAACATCATATTTCATTGTAGGAAATGTGGTTACGTTTTTTTGCTTTGGAGAAACCTATTACACCACTTCAGAGTATGGCATACATGCGATACATGCGAGTATTATTCAAATATCTGTGTATGCTGCGACTGCGTGTTTGAAAACCGTAAGGCATTTCTCAAGCATGTGAAAATGAAAGCCTCGGAGGTAGTGAGGAGAAACAGACCAATGCAAACGGATTCTAACCTTTTAGGGATATCTAAGGGAGGTAAAAGTCGTTTGGTTCGGTCTCCTGAATGTTTGCGGCTATATGTGTCAAAATGTTTTATTCGATTTCTATCTATATGGCACTGGTTTCTGCAAATGAGACATGTATGTTGATATTTCGGATTATTCATTTCAAATTTGGGGTATGCCGTCGAAATCATACAAGTAATACTGGACTTTAATGAGCACCCCAATGACCAATAAATGGAACCTACCCATTGTAAAATTCCAAATGAAACACTTATAAAAAGATAGGACGGTTTATTCAAGCGTATAATGCAATGAAAATAAACTTTTGCGTATATTTCTCAACATACATGTAGATTAATCAAATATTTAAAAAAAAAAGTTGATAATAATTTATTTCGAAAGGACATCAACTGCATACTTATAAAAACCACAAACACGTATTAAATAACAAGCGAGATTGTCATGGTGACACGATTAAATTACATTTTTGAAAGAATACCAAGCACACACTGCGACCCGTAAACCGCAAGCCTTTTCTTTGAATAGCGTTAATTTTAGTGGAGTGAGCGCTGTAGGAAAACATTATTTTAATCTTGCGTATATTTTAAATGAATAGTTTTAGATAAAAGCTTATTACTTGATTTAAACTCTTGCTTGTTGCTAGACGTTTTTATATACCCTTAGTTAAATGGTAAACACCACCTATTGGAAAAATGACCGAGAAAGAGAAGTCACAAAGCAACATCTGTGTTTATTAGCTACATTTATTTTTTTCTTCTAAATTATCTACATTTCTTTAATATATAAGCGTGAGTTTTAATCAAACAGACACAAGTTTTGCTCTTTCCAGTTGGAACAAATGAATGAAGTCAGTCAATTCGTTGATAGAAATGTCACAGATCATAAAGGTTTTTTTATACAAAAGACACGCAGCTCACTTTGGCTTCGACAATATCGTTTTACTATTAGCCGAACGAGTTTGACAGTCCTGTAATACATGTATCACTCTCACTCAGTATCTTCCATTTGTTCCGTATCTTCTTCCTCTTCCAACTGTGGAGTGACGTAATTGTCCAGCACTTTATCAAACAGAAATCTCCGTTTAAGAATGGCGTACTTTAAGGCTTCCTCCCCTTCGTAGTGTTCTGTTGCAATTAGTTGATTGACTGTCTTCTTTATCGCTTTATAGATGGGATCCTTCTTCATAGCATCGAACCACACCAGTTTTCTACCGAAAATGTTCATCATGGCTTTCCTGTAAGTGCTTTTCATGTCCTCAAAGACATTTTCTCTGGCTTCACTTTCACTGATCTCGGTATCTTCTTCCATAAGCTCCTTCACTTCGGTTTCATACTGCGACTGGCACTTATTAAACGCTTCCTCTACAATGTATTCCCAAGGGTCAATATCCAAACTCTTCTCAGATGTTACAGAGATATCGTCGTCGCTGTTATCAGAATTGTTTTCATTAACAGGTCCAAAATTGTCCTCTTGTACAGAAATGTCTGACATCGCGTCTTCCTCTGAATCTTCGTCCGGATGTGCAGACCTTTTATGCCGTAACATATTATCCCGTCTTCTAAAGACTTTGAAACATATATCACATTCAAACATCGCGCTTGAAGGCTAAACTGCAAATGAGGAGGAGTCATGTAAGTGTTCAGTTTAATACCTGTCCAATAGTAGTGATGTTTTCATCTTCTTTTGAGGTCTGCTTCGGCTTTCTGCTCGCAGATGGTGCCCTCTGCCTAAGTTTCTTGGTACTCTTGTTACTAATACCACCTAACTTCCCTATGGAACCTTTACGCTTCCGTGTTTTACTGACTTCTTTCATTCGTTGCAATTCCAGATCGATTAATGTCAATTTAGGTTTGGACTGACGATCAAGCATACTCTTAGCTATAGCTGTCGTCTGCTCCGCTGGGAGGACCATCCGTATATACATTTCAGAATGAGGCACATGGCTTTTACGAGATGCGCTCCTATTAAACTTCCTCTTTACCCTCTTTTCTTTTGTATCGAATATATCCATTTTTCTCAAGTGTGCGTCTTCACTTCTTGACATCCAAGCAATCACTGAAGTAAAAAATGTCATTCTGTTTATTTATCGTTTAAGACTCAAGCTTTAAGACGTTTAAAAACCACCGTTGCAATAATATCGATATTCACACGTAAATAGGTATATATTCTACTTACTACCAGCTTATCTATCAGTTCGACCTTATTGTTCACTTATCTTACCCTCCTCTCTCCTCCTCCTACCTCCCTTTTCCCTCCTCCTTCCTCCTCTCCCCCTCACCTTTCCTCCTCTTACCTCATTTTCTATTTTTTGTCTTATTTTTCCCTATTTCCATCGCCACTATTTTCATTTTGAGAAAGGTGATATACATATCGACTGATGAAAACGGGACCAGTCCTAAAGTTGACAATGTTTGCTACAGTATCTCGTGACTTTGCACTTCCCGCAGTATTCGAACGGTACTTCAATCTTGTCACACGCCCAGCATGCTGTGTTGGATGGTAATGATCTGTGACATTTCTATCAACGAATTGACTGACTTCATTCATTTGTTCCAACTGGAAAGAGCAAAACTTGTGTCTGTTTGATTAAAACTCACGCTTTTATATTAAAGAAATATAGATAATTTAGAAGAAAAAAATAAATGTAGCTAATAAACACAGATGTTGCTTTGTGACTTCTCTTTCTC
This sequence comes from Saxidomus purpurata, assembly GCA_022818135.1. Taxonomy (NCBI): domain Eukaryota; kingdom Metazoa; phylum Mollusca; class Bivalvia; order Venerida; family Veneridae; genus Saxidomus; species Saxidomus purpurata. The sequence continues at coordinate 41,765,028 of JAFMSR010000014.1, forward strand.
GGTCATTTTTCCAATAGGTGGTGTTTACCATTTAACTAAGGGTATATAAAAACGTCTAGCAACAAGCAAGAGTTTAAATCAAGTAATAAGCTTTTATCTAAAACTATTCATTTAAAATATACGCAAGATTAAAATAATGTTTTCCTACAGCGCTCACTCCACTAAAATTAACGCTATTCAAAGAAAAGGCTTGCGGTTTACGGGTCGCAGTGTGTGCTTGGTATTCTTTCAAAAATGTAATTTAATCGTGTCACCATGACAATCTCGCTTGTTATTTAATACGTGTTTGTGGTTTTTATAAGTATGCAATTGATGTCCTTTCGAAATAAATTATTATCAACTTTATTTTTAAATATTTGATTAATCTACATGTATGTTGAGAAATATACGCAAAAGTTTATTTTCATTGCATTATACGCTTGAATAAACCGTCCTATCTTTTTATAAGTGTTTCATTTGGAATTTTACAATGGGTAGGTTCCATTTATTGGTCATTGGGGTGCTCATTAAAGTCCAGTATTACTTGTATGATTTCGACGGCATACCCCAAATTTGAAATGAATAATCCGAAATATCAACATACATGTCTCATTTGCAGAAACCAGTGCCATATAGATAGAAATCGAATAAAACATTTTGACACATATAGCCGCAAACATTCAGGAGACCGAACCAAACGACTTTTACCTCCCTTAGATATCCCTAAAAGGTTAGAATCCGTTTGCATTGGTCTGTTTCTCCTCACTACCTCCGAGGCTTTCATTTTCACATGCTTGAGAAATGCCTTACGGTTTTCAAACACGCAGTCGCAGCATACACAGATATTTGAATAATACTCGCATGTATCGCATGTATGCCATACTCTGAAGTGATGTAATAGGTTTCTACAAAGCAAAAAAACGTAACCACATTTCCTACAATGAAATATGATGTTCTTGTCGTTACTCTCCATAGTGAGATAACGGTCTCGCTTTATTAGCAACTGACCTCGCCGTCTGTACCAAATCACTATCATATATATCAACACTATAAGCCACAAGAAGTGACCCTCGTCATAACCTCCTCGTACCCCCTCATTACCTCCTCATACCTCCTCATTACCTCCTCAATACCTCATCATACCTCCTGAATGACTCATCTTGTCACTTCGTGTGGCTTATAGTGTTGATATATATAATAGTGAATTCCTACTATACCCCTGTAGAGATATATTATGTGACCTTTGCTCTGCTACACATCCTATAGAAAACCGACTCATGCATGTAACACACCGGACATTAAGTGCTAATTGAATGGCGGACGCAAAAGGGATGATACGGTCTCCGAACCGGTCGTTATAACCTGAAAAATCTGCTGCTGTCTCTCAGCGTGCATAAACTATACTCTCTTCAAATGTATCGTTTTAAATATATATTAAAAAAAAAAGTTTTTCAGAGGTTATTGACATTCATGTTTCTTCTTTTATCGCGATTGGTGGAAACACTTTTTAAAACAATATGCGTGTCTCCATTCAAGGGCATCACTCTTGCGATAATAAACCCCCAGTTTCTGTAGCAGTTACTTCCCCTACATCGTTCATGCGCAAACATATCGTAATAAGCAAAAATATCAGCATGGGCAAATTTCGGGTATGGGCAAATTTCGGTGTGGGGGGGCACACTCCATTTACTACTACTTTTACCTATTTAGATAATGCACCACGTGTAATAAGCATGTTTTGTATGCTCTTCCCCTGTGCAAACATACTTAAAACTCTAAGTATTAGTGTAAGATATTGAATTATTAATTTTAAGGCTAATCTGTATTTATACTGTAACTATACTTAATAGTTTTAAAAACGCAACTTTTTTAATAAGTCATATATTTTTAACAGTGGATTTATCTCACCAAATGCAAAATTGTTGACGTTTTGAAATGATGTTTGAATTTTGTAAGGAGATTGTTGATTTCAACGAAGAATGGCAAAAAAACACGGTGTTCTTGAATTTTTAACATTTCATACCCGTCAGATCCCTTGTTACGTTTGTAACGTTGTTAGGTATATATTTAGATGTATGCAATTAAATATCAAGAGAGTTCCAAGTTATTATGCATAGGACCTACATTCTACAGCTTTCATTTGTGTATCGGAAAATTGCAATTATACTCAGGTGAGCGATATACGGTCCGCTGGCATGACCCTCTTGTAATGACTTTTGTTGTATTTAATATGAGTTTTAAATGAAAATATTTGTTGGTTTAGTTGACCACCGTCCGGTCTGTTACTCGTATTCCAACGAAGCTACTGTCGAACACCAGATGCTAGATAGGGGAGGTAACTTCTGTCTTATATTGAGTGAAAGGCTGTAAAAACATTATAATTACGCATAAAAAGATACCTGTACGACATTTAAATTTAACTCTTAGGATCTTCCAAATACTGGAATTTACATAGAACTAATCCACATTACAGATGTTAGTTTTCTTGATGATTTCTCTTTTGTTATTCCCCACACACAGGTATGTGCCTTATTTGAAGACAAAACGGGATATACTGCCAAATGTCTTGAAAAGAACTTAAGTTCAATCAATAGAGTACATTAACGAAGCTTTGTTATGCAGTACGGTGAAGTACATTCACGACAATCTTACAGTGATGCATCCAGTAGCAGAGTCCACTTTATTGACTGTAGATACATTGATACAAGGGTTTAGTCCTTCTCATTTCCCATGTTCGCGTACATGTATATGTTTGATAAAGTAATTTGATATGCATTGTATAATCCATCTACGGGTGGCCTTCGGCCTTAGCCCAACCACCAGTGAAGCTTGCGCTGGTCATTTAAGGATTGCTTAAGCAATCCTTGAAGGACCTTACGGGAGACTGGAGGGTGATATCACCCAACCTCCTTGATTCCTGAAAGTCCAGTCAATTCCGTTTTTTGAGAAGAAAGATCTCTTTTATATTTCCCTCTGCTAAATCGCAGAGGAAAATAACAAGAAATCCCTTTTAAGCCCTTCGGGCTCTATATTAAAAGTATTCTATTTTTAGATCCAATTATTCTTCTTTGTCATATAAATAAAAAATAAACTCCATTAAAAATCACCATTCCTCCTTTTTCTTAAAATGTACTGGTTATTATATAATAATAACCAGTCTCATAATTTTATTTATACTGGCGATTAAAAATAATCACCAGCAAAAATTAAAAATATCACTGGTGATTTATTTTTAGTAACAAATCAACAACCAATCAAAAAGCAATTCTTCAAGAATTGCTTTAAAATGAAATAGCCAAATCGTTTACGATTGGCTATTTCTTATATTAATTAAAAATAACAACCAATAAAAACAATTCATTAATATTTATTTACTCAATAACATATCATTAACAATTTTTAAACTTCTTAAAAAAGTCAACACCATCTGTATTTTTCCTTTTCATAGAAAAGAAACCAATATTTTTTCTTTCTTTCTTCCTTCTTTCAACCAAAGCATAATTAAAAGTAACAGTATCATGTTCAACCAATACAGGTTGATCTTGTCTCCATTTCTCATAATCTTCCATAACAAGATCTTCTTGTCTATCATGTTTGTTCATGAAAAATTCTAACTTCTCCAATGACATCTTTTTCATAGTACACCACAATTTGTATCTACATTGTAGTTTCCTTGCCCATATTATTGAATCTCATCTCAGTCAATTCATCAATAACATGGCGTTCCAATTCATTGGCATGATCAAATTTATCACAGTCAATAACACTTTGTACATCAGCTACAAGATTGTTATACATTTTCATTGACATCTTGCCAATAGGAACGTTTTCCTCATGTCGTCATATGGGTGGTTGGGTGCTGCTACGCAGTACGTCCGATCGCGTCAGTTATATCCTTATTCTAAACAGACAAGTGGGGGGGGGGGGGGGGGTTAATAACCTTTGACCGCAAACTGATAACATTTACATCCTGAACTTTAATTTCAGTTTGTATCCGGTCAATAAATTTCATACGGAAATGATTTTAGAGACATTGCAACACTTGAGTACGCTGATGTCAACTTCATGACAGGTATGGTTTAAGCAAGATTTAGGTGTTCCACCTATTAGTGACTGCTGGCAAAATACTTGTGTGTATGTGTTCATGTGTGTATGTGCGTGTGTGTGCGTGCATGTGTGCGTAAGGGTGAGTTCAAGTGTGATTCTGTATGTCTACGTTTCTTTTCCCTGCCTTCTCTTGACAATCGATACGGGTATCCTACAATTCATACATAAATTAATGTATTTAATCAATTTAATTTATGAAATTGTGCATTGTATGTATTCATACATGTTTGTATATTTGTTTATCGAGAAAGCAAATAAATGAGTTTACCCTTGTTTTTGGTCCTCTAAAAATAACAACAGATTTAGGTGTTCCACCTTTTTGTGCTGGAAAACATAAGACTGCATTAAAGAACAAACTTAATCACGTGAGATAAACTCTTTCAGAATACTGACAAATCTTATTCGATGATACGGACTATTTCATAACAGAGTATCACCTAAACTAATGTTTGTATCTTTAGCATTTTTTATTTTGTTTTTTGTTTTTACTAAAATATTATTGATTTAATAAAAAAGACACGCTTTAATATTTTTCAAGGAACGTATTTTGCTGTCATATATATTGTTTTAATTAGTTTTTAATAAGGATTTCGAAACTGGAAGTTTAATAACGGAACGGATCCTATTCAAAATATATACAGAACGTGCATTGGGTTATAAATGTTTAGCTCTGTGTAAGGAAGAAAATCATGCAAAAACCTGAAAAGGTACGGCGCCCGTGAAGTGACATGTGACACTTTTTTTTTATTTCGTAATTACGAAATACATTTCGTATAAACGAAATAAGATTTCGTAAAAACGAAATAAGATTTCGTAAAAACGAAATAAGATTTCGTAAAAACGAAATAAGATTTCGTAAAAACGAAATGTTATTTCGTAAAAACGAAATAAGATTTCGTAAAAACGAAATAAGATTTCGTAAAAACGAAATGTTATTTCGTAAAAACGAAATCTTATTTCGTAAAAACGAAATCTTATTTCGTAAAAACGAAATGTATTTCGTAATTACGAAATAACATTTCGTTTTTACGAAATAACATTTCGTTTTTACGAAATAAGATTTCGATTTTACGAAATATATTTAATTCGTTTTTACGAAATCTTATTTCGTTTAAACGAAATGTTATTTCGTTTTTACGAAATCTTATTTCGTTTTTACGAAATGTATTTCGTAATTACGAAATGTTATTTCGTTTTTACGAAATCTTATTTCGTTTTTACGAAATCTTATTTCGTAATTACGAAATACATTTCGTAAAAACGAAATGTTATTTCGTAAAAACGAAATGTTATTTCGTAAAAACGAAATCTTATTTCGTAAAAACGAAATGTTATTTCGTAAAAACGAAATCTTATTTCGTAAAAACGAAATCTTATTTCGTAATTACGAAATAACATTTCGTTTTTACGAAATAAGATTTCGTTTTTACGAAATAAGATTTCGTTTTTACGAAATAACATTTCGTTTTTACGAAATAAGATTTCGTTTTTACGAAATAAGATTTCGTAAAAACGAAATAAGATTTCGTAAAAACGAAATAACATTACGTTATTACGAAATACATTTCGTAAAAACGAAATAAGATTTCGTAAAAACGAAATAACATTTCGTTTAAACGAAATAAGATTTCGTAAAAACGAAATTAAATATATTTCGTAAAATCGAAATCTTATTTCGTAAAAACGAAATGTTATTTCGTAAAAACGAAATCTTATTTCGTAATTACGAAATACATTTCGTTTTTACGAAATAACATTTCGTTTTTACGAAATAACATTTCGTTTTTACGAAATAACATTTCGTTTTTACGAAATAAGATTTCGTTTTTACGAAATAAGATTTCGTTTTTACGAAATAAGATTTCGTTTTTACGAAATAAGATTTCGTTTTTACGAAATCTTATTTCGTTTATACGAAATGTATTTCGTAATTACGAAATAAAAAAAAAGTGTCACATGTCACTTCACGGGCGCCGTAAAAAGGCAATTATGGCACAAGTTAAACTTGATAACAGTTTTAGATAAAAAAATTTGCGCGTGTTGGGAAACTACTAATTTATATACTATTAGGACATATGGTATCTTAGTTATGATTTATATGTCCCGCCTTTACCGAACAACGTAATACTATCTCATCAATGTTTAAAGCCCCGTGATCGCTTTAATTTTTTCGGGATAGAATAATGTAGTTACTTATATAGAATAATGACAGAACTGTGTTCTGTTTATTTTTGAACACTTTGACGTATTTGCCTTTCCTTAATATTCATATCGGTTCGTCCCGAAATAGTATAGTAGATATATAGTAGACAGAAAATGTTTATTATTCTTTGTCAAGGAACAGTCTATATATTTATAACTTAACGGGTTTTTTGCTCTAAAAAGTCACGTGATCAATGTTTTTGTACGAATAACAATCGCTCTTAGTTATATAACTGCAACGACTGACTTCACATCTTTATTAGGCATGGGCCTTTAAGTCTAAAGTGAGAAATTAGAACACTCCTAATGATAACTCAGTATTTTACTTCCTTGTTTCATTTCTATCTTGTATGTTTTTAAGTAGGTCCATTAACAGAATGTGACCGACTAAGATACATGCAGGTTTAATCATAACTGAACAGGAAAATTTTTACGATCGCATAGCAACTTTGGCTTTCTTGTTAATTACATTAACATTCATGAAGCAAGAAGAAAGTATGCGAAATGTGCAACTCCTTGAAACGTGAGGTCAGTTGATAGGACCCTTCCGCCAGCCTTCTACGAATGTAGTTACAGTATAGAACTGGCACTCTGATTATTTTCGCGAGATATTTTTTGCCACTTTTTTCTACGGGATTTAAAAATTGTGTAAATTTGTTCTACATAATACGGAATAGCAATGTCACGATTGGAGCCCGTCAGAATTGGCAGTCGTATTTTACTAGAGTGAAGCCTTTAAAATCTCTAAATTAACTTATCGTGGAAGTCTGTGAAAATAAAAGGTTTGTAAGTAATTTACAATTTACAGTATTGTGATTTATATTTTATATTATAGACATTTTCCCAGTATCGAACAAGTTTGACTAGATTTGTGACTTAATTTTTTTTTTCTTCATATGTTTTTCTTCATATTTTCACGAAATGAAAAATGTATTAAATTACATGACTTATTTTATAGGATGTCATTTAGAGACAAGTAAACAAAAATCACGCGATGTTATCGGTTTTTATACATCAATAAACTAAATCATGAATAGATTGAAGTGCCATGATCACCGGTTGAATTTACTGATATAGTAAAAAACAATTTATTACTGATTAGACAATGATGAAACAGTGATCTATTTACTCTAAAACAATGTTTTTTCTTAACGAAAAAGAACTGTCAGAAAGCATTTCTCTTTTTTTTTTGCATATCATTGAAAAAAAAAACAACAACACTGCGCTCAATTTTTAACATGTACTTATCGATTTATAAAGCAAAGTGAGGAACGTTTTTAGTAGAAATAAAGGTCATTTTCGCGGGTAACGCATCTTTGTTGGTAAAATAAGAGCTGCATGTAATTATGCTCCTGGGACTTTAAGTTTAGTTTGAAATCGTTATCGCTAAATGTCATGTTGCCATTGAAAACAGGAAACTCTTCTCCGTAAACCAGAAAAACTTCCTTACTTCTTGCTGTTTTTTTTCTTCTAAAGACTTGTTTTTATAAAGTAAGTTGTGATTAAAATATCTAAATTTTGAGTCAGAAGCCAGAAGCTTAGCGAAATGAAATTTAATATAACTTGATATTCGACTGAAATTATTCGATTTAAGCTCTAAGAAAATGCAGGTATATATCTTCCTGGTTGTCAACTGCTTATTCAAGTGTGTATAAAGGTTTTAAAATCTTTAATTACACCCTTACTTGAGATAGGTATGTAACTATTTTCACGTAATTTCTCACTAAAAAGCATAGATTTTTACTACATTTGAATGTTTTGTATACGTCTGTGAATATTTTACTTACGGTGTTCCGTTAGTGTCATCTCCTTCTCTGTAATAGTTCAGTGGTAACGTTGACTTTTTACTTTCATTGCAAAATGGCCTATTCTCCGTCAGGAACCTCAAACTCTTCTCATTTCTGAAACAGACGGTAGCATTGCTGGAAATTGTTCTGAATTAATTGTTTTGGAATTGTCTCCCGTTTTACTCAAAAAATCAGTATTAAATCGAATTTTAGTTACTGATTGAATTTGTGTACGTCGGTTTGTAAACATTTGCACACTAATTATTTTCAAGGCCACTTACTCTTATTGATGAATAAGGGGTATTAGATTTTTTTTGATTTTTTTTTTAATTTTGGGTGAGTGGGGAAGGGGGCTGAAAGTCTTTCAATTTGAAGTGAGATGTAAAATTTTATATACGTTCAAAATGAATTTTAATATTTTGACACATTTTTTATTTGTTTGTTTATGATTTTAAGGTCCGTCTTCTTCATTCAAGGTATATGATTGATGAGACCTGACACACCTCTAAGTTTAAGAGACACTGCTATGTATGTATTTATCAGTACCAAGTACCAAGGTTAACACAATAAATAGCAAACTCTTTTTTCCATTATGGTCCTTTTTAAGACAGAAGCATATACAAGGGAATCCGAGTACCAGACCATAGCTCTTTACGAATAGACTCCTTGGTTCTTTTACGTGCCCGGTGCATACCACCGCGGCACTATATCTGGGTTTCTAACCAGTTCATCATAGGTGGAAAACACTGAAAAGTGTTTCTGAAATTTCTAGTTTCCCGGCCGAGAATCGATGGGTAATCCAGAGCCACCGCACCAGCTATAAATTACTTCTTCTGCTAGACTGGATCCACATTGCAGACAAATATCGAAATCTTAAAAACAATTACATTACGGGCGTTGCTGTGTCCGAATATTGAAAATTTAAAATAAGATAAAAGTCATCCTAAAAGAGATAATTTACTATGTGACTATAAGAATTGAGCACACTCTTTTTGCGCTCTTTTGGCTGTAATGACCATGTTATTACTACAATGGTTTACGCCATTGTTTTGTTTCGAATTTTATAATATTTATTCTCGGTCATATACATGTATGGACACACATACATACACGTGTCGCACGTTGTGAGAGTGTCCCTTTGATCTTTCTTTGATCTGTTTAAACCCACTACACATTTTGAAACCCCAAAATACAAAGTCCAACCCCGCAATTATGGAATGAAGTAAAGCAAACCCCCGAAAGTTAAGTTGAACACAAACCCTATAACTTTATTGTGCATCAAACGGACAAGAGTACAGCCCTGTGTCATCTCTTGCTGAAAGGTGGATAATCAAATTTTGGCCATGTAACATATTTGGTTGAAACTTTAACATCTGATCATTTACACTCATTTATGTTCACTTAGCGCTTAATTCAAGTAAGATTTTCACTGGAGGTATTTTTAAAATTTGATTTCCCTGTCCTGGTTGCCCAAACAAGATAGAGTTATTTTATGATATTAAGTAAAAATTTAATACACATAATTTGTCTATGGAAAGATATAAATATAAGACCTAAAAGTTAAATTTTAAATTTTTGACAAGGATCTAACTCTATGTAATGTGTCTTTTTGTTCATTAAAAAAATCTCTAACAGAAAATACGAAAATTAAAAATTAAAAATTGTCATAAAATGTTGCTTAAATGTGATTGACCACCTTTAAACATTGCAATCGGCCATGACTTGCTGGGTATTGTGTTAAGATCATTTCAACTGTTTTCTTTGTGTAATTTGCCTTTATTTAGCAATTTGTGAATGAATACGATTGACCTGGAATTAATAATTTTCAGTGCTGGGGACATGTGGGTGCAGCTAAAACCGGTAAGACTGTATACAAACAATGTAGGGTGTATTTAACACCTGACATGGTTCCCTTGATGGGGTCAAGTCCTGCTACCAACCTGTCAAGCTAATGTGAAAAAGGTGGCAGTTTGGTTAAGAGGGATGTGTCCCCAAAGAGACTCAAATACGGTTGAAAACCACTTAACTGTATCGAGTGCACATGACTTACAATATGAACACAGTTAAACCTGTGTAAACGTTCAACTTTTGTAGCGTTCACTGGCCCGTGTTGTCAGTAATCTTTTAAATATAAACAGCTGACTTTAAATCAAGTATAATTGCATTAAAGAGTCGTCTGCTTCAATAAACCAGGTCACGTGTCTCATCGGGCTGTAATTGCACATTTCGGCTGCTAGCTTAAGCGGTTTCGTCGTCACGTCTGTCATTTTTATAGCGTCATGGTCGGCGACCAACACACATTGGCTTTATTGTACAATTAGATGAACTAATAGACTGTACTTTGTAAATTGATACTACAAGATTAAAGAACAAGTTGATCTAAACGTGTACGAACTCATTGACAATGATTAATTATGTTTCTGTATTGTTTAATTTCTCACTATTGTATTTGTCATATGTAAAAATGGGTCATCATGTTACAATTGAAAAAGTTAAACTTCCGGTAGCATTCGACGCATGTAATGTAAAAATGTCCATGTAAACTTTTATTTTTTTATTAGGCAAAAGTACATAACTTTTTATCTTTTTGTATTTTCCTTTGGGTTAGACACCCGTTGAGGGCAGTTTGTGGTACCGTTATTCCACGGCAGGGCCATCTACACAGTAAACCTTGCTTTATAAATTTTGATCTATAAATCAAAGTTTACTGTGTAGATTGGTCAAATGTACGTTTTTCCTGAAATGTATACTCCATTTTTGGGGAGAAAGTCCTATCCTATAAACCTTGGTGTACCGACCCCACACAGAGGTTTTATTATTACCCAAGTGACAGCGCCCTAATTAGATTAAAATTCCAGAGCAGTGTGAGAGATATTATAACTATGGCGGAAAAACAGACAAAATAGTTTGAAATTGAATAAAATAATGCAGACAAAAACATTGCTTGTTTTTATATTGACTATAAATTAGTTAGATATTTAAATTATTTTGTAAATAAGAAAAGTATATGATATAAATAAAATTTATCTTTCTTGGCTGTTCAGGATCGCACACATTGTCTTTCTATAAATATTATCCCTACTAGCAACATTAGTTTTTACAAAACAAACATATGTTATGAAGATTTTAAAGTTTCCAATGTGCGATATACTTTTTTTTAAATAATTAAATATGTTGCATGAACCATGATTTACTGTGTATACGGGCATTATTTATCCCCCTCAAAAACGTACTCCTAAGGTTTATACATCAAGGTTTACTGTGTAGTTGGGCCTTTACTCTCGGTTTAGGCTAAATGATAACGGGTCACCAACCTTGCATGCAACATGTTGACAACGGAGGCGGGTCGTATATAAATATGATCTACTTGTCATTACATGAATACAATGACCGCTGAAGTTGTTAATTCCTAGAAATATACAGATGAGTAACAATGATCAACACAATGTCTGGAATACGCCCGCAAATCGGAAATTATTGCACGAAATTCACCGTGGTTAAAACTTTCGAGATGACGCGGTCGTCAATACATGTAGCTTTTCAAGAAAACGGTGAGGCAGTGTCCATTTTTAGGAAACAAAACTACCCGAAGCGGTTACTCCCCTAACTGACCTATGAGAATTTTGCTGGAATATGTCCTTGTTCATTCTGTATCTTATAAACGCTAGTTTGGTAGTAACTGTTAAAACATTAAGAAAGGAAAAAACACGGGAAATGATTATTTTTGCTGTTAATCAGATTAATATCGCAGATCGCGTTACAAATGCGTGCAGTTTGCGTGTTTCGATTTCTTTATGAATGTAATGAAATATTTTTGATACTTGCGTGTGGAGTACATGTGTTGCGTCTCGGTGACCTTGATATTGTCTTAAAAGCACTGGTGCTCAAATGAACGATATTAAAGTTATTAAACGGCCGCTGTGCGCCAAAATAGGATATTGCCGCACCTATATATACATACTTCGCCTCAAAGGACAATAGCGGGGGTATTAACCTGTGTAAAACACTACTTTTCTAGTCGATTTAATTTGTGACAAGAAAAAGATTTTGTAAGCACAAATCATACGCTAACATATGACGCCATCTCAAGTTTCGTATCACATTCACTTGAATGTTGCTCACGATATTTAAACCCAGTGAAAAGTTTTTGAATTAATTTTTGTCTCAATAATTTTTGATTATAAGAAAGTGCAAAATAATTGGATATCCTATGTGTTAATGGTCTAGAATGTCATTTAAGTGAGTTTAAGCGGGATTTTGAGTGCAAATTATAGCCCTCGGGACAATATCTACTTAGGAGCGTCAACAGATTCTGATTTAAACCAAAATGTCAATGCCCGACCACCTTTCAGTACTTTGATATTTTTAAAAATTTATTTTCATCCCCACAAAGACATACGTTTAAAGTTACCTTGTTCGACCCTGAATTATTGAAAATTACAATATCCCCTCCTGACAAACGCTTTGTTCTGTGATCAATTGTCCTCACATTGTGTTATAATTCAAGTTTCAAAGAAGTATATTTTGTGTAAATATCTGATGAAGTACCTTTTGTAAAGCAGTTTGCATGTAATACAGATCCACACATTTACACGCAGTTTACCTGTCAATGGAATCCTATTCATGATGAGATGTAAGGCCAAAAAATATGTATGTTTCCGGTGACCCGACCGACCCTATTTTTAACCCCCGACCCTAAACATTTTATTGACCCATAAAAAATTGGAGTACGAAATAATTTGAGAACGAATCATTCGTGGGTACGAATCATTCGCAGGTTCGAATTTAAATGAGGACGAATCAAATAGATTTGTAGCTATGTTACTAAAGCAGGTTAGCATGTAACAGAGGGTGACTAAAAGCCAAAGGGTACATAAAAAGATGTGTATTAAAAGTAGAAAGCATATACATCTACATCTACAACCATCTATGGGAATTCTACTACTATGAAGAAGGCTATTCTACTCGCCCTGAAAAAAAAGAAGAAAAAAAAGAAAAAAAATCGACCTACCTATCCTATTTTTTTCTGGCATGTGACAGGAAACATACATATTATTTTTTTGGCCTAACATATATTTAGAACCGTACATTTCATTTAACACGTAATTTTACGCATCACTTAAAGAAAGTATGCAAAATTGAAATATAAACTTCATGTTTGTATCACGAAACGAACATAGCAAGAAAGCAAATTTAGTACGGCTAGAACCTTTTGAGAGTTTTTCTTAATTTTTCAAATATGATGTTATTACAAATATTATTTACTGCGGACCCTTCAGTAAATATTAGACCACATATTTTAGCTCTATCACAATGGATCGCATTTAAAATCGGCGAACTCGTACTGTATTTAGTACACGATACTTGAAGTTTTATCATGCTTATGTTTTATCGATCTTACGACTTCCACTGTCTATGAATTATAAGATAATTTATATCCTTGATAAAACTAACTACACCCTTCACAAAATATAGGCCCTACAGTAATTGGAACTAAATTCGCGGGCGGTAAATTTCGCGGTGTCGTTATAAAATTATATTTCTTGGGTAATTTAAATTGTATTATTGTGGATGGGGAGTCGCCATTGTGGGACCGGAAGGTCACGGGTTCGATCCCTACTAGTGCTCAAGTAGTGGTAGTGTCGTTGGGCAAGAATTGCATAATTCCACATTGCCCCCCTCTCTCTCCGAGGTTGATTCCATCTGGAGTAAGTCTCGATAGCGTTTAATATAAGTTGCAAAAACTTGTTTCGCAATCGATATTAAATAAATTAGTATAAATTGAAGTATATTCTTCTGTTCCTTTAAATTACATCTAATGGTTTAAACTCGTTGACCGGCCCTCAGAGTCCAAACAAATTTTGATCTCCATGAAAATAATGGTTTCTCAGATGTTCTAACTAGTATTTGTGAGAAGAACACCGAATGAAAAAAAAAAGTTACTTTCGAATTTGCCAAATTTCAGTTTTAACCTACGACTCTAGCTACAATTAATTGAAAAGACGAAAAGAATTTGAGCAGACGAGACTAGGTAGAGGAGAACAGACGCTTGCACTTATAGGTAAAAAAACATCGCTTTTAAATTATATTTTCTTCCCCTAAACCCTCCACAGAAAAGTTAATATTTTAGAATTTATTTTTGGCCACGTGATGAGACCTTCTTACCACTAGGAAGCTACCAATTGTCCATAGTCACAAAAGCTGTAGCAAGTTGCATAAAGTTTTTAAAGCAAACCACTTGTAGCCCCTCATTATATGTAGCAAATGTGACTGTCGGGTATTTTTATATAACATTTTTGCCACATATATTTCCAGGAAGTCCCTACGGGTCAAGCAAGAGCCATGTTCAGTTATGCTTTTCATCAGTTACTGACCATATATGTCTTGACGACAAGCCGCGCACTCGGGTTCGAGTTTCCATCGAGCGTTTCTGCCGATCTTGCATTGTACTCGAATATTAATGTCACAAGTATTTGTTCTGGCGGTGGGTCAACGTACAACTGTACCTCAGCCTGTTCTTACCGGAATGGATTTCCGAACAAACAGACTCCGTTAAATACTAGACAAAGTTCATGCAAAGCTTTACCCGGTTTGCCTCCAGATGCAGCCGAACTTGAAAATGGTGGAATTACTTTTGATGAAACAACAACTGAATGTGTTGCAGTTGATAACACGTACAGCTCAGTATCGCCGAAATATTTTACTCTTACAACGTGGGTAAAGGCATCATGCACGAGTCAGGCATGGTGAGTAGTAATTACATGTACTTTGAAATTCAAGAAATTTTAAAATAATTATTGTTGTTATGCCAAAGAGAGTAAATTTAAAGCTATTTCACGAAAACAAATCGTCATAAAAATCCAGCAAGTACGCCAATAACAGTACTAAGGTCTGTTCTGTTCTGCTAGTGACAAGAACTGAAAGTATACATAGTTCCTACATCTACAATATTTACCTCCCTTGTTCTGAATTGTCAGCCATCTTGATTGGGCAAAACTTATAAGCTATAAGCATTAATAAGAGTTATTCCCAAATATGTGATATTTGAAAAAAATACTAAGAGAAATTTGTATGTGACAGCCACATTTTCATGAACCTGCTGAGCCATCTGCCCATATCAGAAAAATGGATCAATTATGTTTATAAATCTGAGTGTTTTATAATCAGGTTGCCTACCAATATGAATGACAATTATATATTCTAAGCATAGATCAAGTAAAAAAAAATACATTGAAAGTGATTTCAAATTCCACTGAGATTCACACGCACGACTCGCACGTACGCATGTGCACATGACTTTCCGGTTTCTTTTTGTAGCGACATATTTAGCATCGGCACTGATCTGAATATGATATCGAGTGGGAATGCAATTAGCTTGAATTTAGAATCAAAGCCTGCAAGTGTTGATGCTTGGATTTTCATCGCCATAAGGGTAGTTATTTTTTATCAGTTTGTTTTAATAATTAACTTAAAGTTGTTTACATTATTTTAAACCACAGGTGGTAAAAACGTAACTGGAACCCAAACACTGCATCTTAGTTAAAATAGCCTTGTGACTAGTAATCATAATTTTATCAATGACAAAAAAGGACCCAAACGCTGCATCTTAGTTAGAAATAGTCATGTGATGTGACTCTATGTTTATGACGTAAAATTACAGTCACAGGGCTATTTTTTACCTCAGAGATGCAGTGCGTGGGTCCCAGCTACGTCTGCCACCTGTTGTTTTCGAACAAGTATGGCTCTCATATGAGATTTCATAAGGACGGTGCGATATATTTTTGAAACCCATACTCTTGACTGGTACTATATTAAGTGCATAAATTAACTATCCAAATACCAAGAAAAATTTACTCGCGTCCTTACAGTGTTGAAAGTCTAATGAAACTGCGTGATTTTCAGTACAATGGGGTTGTTACATGGTTTCTGAATGGTCAGCAGGTACATACATTTGCTTTGTATTCTCTATCAACGCCGTATAAGCTAACCCTGGGACCCAGTGAAAGTAAGTTACTGATTTTAATTTTTTTAATCACATGATTCGAAATCCTTAAGATGGAAAACAATTTCAGTGTTATTTCATTCACTTGTCATTCTTGGTACTTCAGTAACTGATATTGAATTCAGGCCTGCAAAAATGCTATCTGCTTTCAACTTTCGTGGCAATCAGTTCATAAACGAAACATTTTAAACATGTTTGAAACATGCTGATAATCATAACTGTTTTTCGTGATCTTCCTATGCAAGCATAATAAAAATCGTGTTCAATTTATGATCAATGAAGGATTCGGTAGAAATCATTTGGCTGCAACTTATGATCTGTGAATGGTTCGGTATGGACCATCTGCAATAAAGAATTTTACAGAGATTATCTGCAATTCATGATCAGTGAAGGATTCGACAGAGATCGTGTTCAACTCATGATCAGTGAATGTTTCGGCAGAGATCTTCTGCAACTCGTTATCAGTGAATGATTTAAATTGATATCACATAGCTTTTCAGTGTTATAGTGTTTAGGGAAAAGTCCAGTAGCTTTGCAAAAGGTACCTTTCGCAAAGAGCAAACCGCATACCCTCATAAAGCGTTTATACTTCAAATATATTTCTCTTTTTTATTCAGATTTAACCGATTCGCATGTTATTCACATGGCAGATGTTCGTTGGTACGAAGATGCGCTCACGGATAGGTATTACATTATATGTACTTGTATTTTAAATATTATGTATAGTTACTTAATATTAATGACATATATAATATGAGAGTGCAGAACATAAGTATGTCTCCGTTCACAATTTATTTGGACATTTCGCTTCAAATTTCCTACGAGAGTTTTTATTATTTATTTTCGGATAATGTCATCGACAGCTGCACTATTTTCGCCCACTTTATAATTTAACATAGCTTTCTAACTAGTTAAACGATTTTTTCCATATCCCGTAACTAATGTCCGCCTCAGTGGTCGGAAGGTTAGAGTCGCTGACTTGAAATCATTGTAACTTCTCATTGATTGAGGGTGATGGGTTCGAGCCCTATTACCGACCATATCTCTTTATGTGAGAAAGTTGGAAGTTTCTTATGGTGGATAATAGTCTAGTACCAACGATCGGTAGGTAAACTGCATAAAACTCCGACAACAACAGAAGCTGTACCTAGTATCCATGTAAAAATAGCTCCTGGCGCTGAATAGAAATAAAAGTACATGTATATCATGTAAAGAAAAGAAGACGAAACTGAAATGTTTGAAAGTATGTAGAATTCGGGACTACAAAATCAACACAGCATCGTATATGAAAAGTAAATATCTTTTATAATGTCACTTCCAGGCTAATTAGACTTTGCTTTTTTTGAGTATAATTTTTAAATATTTTTAGAGAAGTGACAAATGTATTCAACGAAACCTGGTTAGACGTCGGAATAAGGTCGAAATGCAGGTAATTCTTGCTAATGTACCATGTAGTATGATTTAACAAAGCAATTTAAAAGTAATAACAGTTTGCGAATCGTACAAAATTTCACTTTAGGTATGACTTCACTAAATTGGTGGGACTTGGAACCATGCAATTTATATAGGGAACTTGTGGACCTATTAGATATCTGTGGTCTCTGATTGGTCAAAAATGATTGGAAGTCTAGAATTAAAATCGAAAGTACAATGGTTGAGCATAACAAAAAAAATAGTTTATGGATTTTCTGATTAAATTTACGGTGTCCTATGGCTATCTGAAAATATTAAATTTTTTGACAGAATGTAAACAAAAATCCTATAGACGAAGGGGTGATGTCCTATCAGCGCAATGTTTTGGCTATAAGGTCAAATATTATGTATATAAAAAAGGGCATTTTTGGGTGTGACTAAGGTGTATTTACAGATTTATTGGGGTGTAATTACTCAACGAATGTTTTGGTATGTGAGCCGTGCTTAAATGTTATACAGTAAGTCTATGGAAAAAGATTTAGTGTAGTCATACCTTTAGGTGTTTAACTGTTTTCAAAAACTTTAAATAGGTGGCGTTTCACAATTATCAAAACCTAACTGTAATTCACATTTTCAACGTCCAATTCTACATATCAACGATAGGAGTTGCTTGTATTGTATGAAGTCTTAAAAAATTTTTCCTGATTCCCCCCCCCCCCCCCCCCCCCCCTTAAACCTCTTCAGTAATTATAGGAAATTGTTAACCTGTTCTCAAACTTAAATAACAAGAAAGTAGTTCGTAGTTTAAATGATTCTTTAGAACATCAAAGTCTTTTCAAAATGCATAGTTTTTTGGGTTGTTTTTTTGGGGGGGGCGGGGAAAAAAAATATCATAAGAAATGTATAAACCAATAGCGATTTTCAGCTGAAGTCAGGCACCACCTTTAATTCGACTGCCACTTGCTAACCGTGCTCTCTTTATTTTAGATGTCCAGCAACTCACCCTACCCTTTCAGAAAACACAAAACCTGTTAAGTATATGAAATGCACAGATGGAAATACGGAAGTTCTAAGACTTGGCGAGAATATGCACATTCCGGAGTTTATGCTTGATAACGACATCTCGACAACTTGGATTTCGAAGAGAGAGAATGAAACGAATATTACATTAAGCCTCGGCAAACAGTTTCAAGTAAGTAGAGAAAACGCCGTGAATACCATGCACCCTTTTTGTTATTCTTTCTTTGCATTCGTATTAACTCGGCCACCTCCGGAAATATCCGTATGAATAATTGCGTTTGTAATAAAGCCATACACTAAATGTGATTTGCCCGAATACTCATATAGCCACACATATTACTGCATTTTATACTTGTTTCTGTTATTGAGTGAGCCGTGACATAGATTGTTGATAACATTATTGTTACAATTCTAAGACCCTGAGTATTGTATGGCATGGGGTACAACCTTCTGTCATAGCACATATGAAGGCATAAAACTAATTTGAAGACAGATATCAGAAATCTATGACACGGTACCCTTTTATAGGGAATACTGTATAAAAATTAAAAATTCAACAAAATAGGTTGATATAGGGGGCTACCCCTAGCTGTAACCATTGTCCAAAAAATTGATGATTGTATTACATTGAGTGAACTGTTTCTTTTTGTAGTTATGGTCGCCATTATTTCTTTGGTTTTATTCGCTTAGAACTTGAAAAGACCTTCCCAAAAATGTATAAGTTTATCTACCTTCAGACCACAATGAAAAGATCTAAACGTTTGAAGATTTTGGTGAAAAATTGTAGCTTTCGTCAAGTGCTACCTTAACTGCAATGTCACATCTTATACAAAAAAAAAATATCTTATTGTTGACACCGGTTGTTTTTTAAGTTTCTATTCTTTTTAGATAAAAAGTATATCTTTGAATGGTATTAAACATCAACCGTCAAGCTTGACTATTATTCTGGTCAGAAATGGGATGGAGACGAAGTTTACCGGAAATGGGTAAGATGTACATGATTATTCAGTCATCATCATCATCATCAGCATCATTGTCATCACCACGATATTATCATTTACAGCAGCAGCAGCATTTGTAGTAGTTGCTGAGTTTTATACTATTTCACAAAGCTTATTTTTGCTTTTGCTGTTTTATTACGAAAGAATTCGCGATATCCTCGGACCAGGACGGGAAAAATTAAGGATAGTAATAAGTTGTTTGGAAGTACAAATTCTGTAAACCAAAAACAGTACTGTTCACATGGACTACATTTTCGATGATCCCTTTGAAAGGATATTTTTAATTTCACAAAAAAATATGATAATACAGCCATATCACGTACGGTTCACACGTTTCTTATATATGTAAGCATATCAGAAAAAATCTTGATGTTATACTACAGTGTACTCCGGATATAACAACATCTTGGGCACATCTAAGTTTCTTCTTTATATACGGAGTACGTATTTATCCATATACATTTTCTTATTAGATAAAGAAAAGGAAAAAGTCGGGCCCAGAAAATGTGTTCCTTATATCCGGAATTTCGCTATAACCGGTTTCTTTATTTACGGTGATTACTGAATATGTAAACTGGTCTCTATCGTAGGATCAGTGGAGAAACATTCACTCATAATCTCGAACCAGCGTCAATAAGTATGAGGTCAGATTATGAAAAACTTCTCGCTGACAAAGTAATTATACAGGCTAAGTTCACATCAAGAAGTTACTTCACAGTGAGTGAGCTGAAGCTAGAAGCAAGGTATTTATAAACATCCTTTATACTTTTTTATTTTAACTTTTTTATTTTAAAATGTATATTGATATAATGATATAAAACATATTTTTAAAAGAAATAATGTAAATTGAAAAAATGACTGTATCAGTACATTTGTGTTAAGTACATGTATCACCTGATCTATAACCATTTTACGTCCAGCCGACTTAGATTTGAGGAAAAAAAAGTTTACCATACTGTGCTTTGTTTCACTTGTTATTGGCGACGCCGATGACGGCGGCGGCCTATTATGGAATAGTTTTTCCGGAAGTACATGGTAGGAGCGGTTATTAGAATGCGAAGAAAAATGGTTTTAACTGTATGCTAAAATAATACGAAACAGACATTAAAATATTGATTATACACATAGCCTTCATTAAAACGTTACTGTTTAATTGTAATGTTCCTTTTCATATCTTTTAGAAAAAATACGAAAACGTAAAACAACTTCTCCCTTATCGGTTTTGCAAAATTATAATATCAGCTTATTTTTTACCACGTGCTTTAAAGTCAACCTCCGTGGTGGGTAAGCCGATGACCGCCTAATTTTACGAGTGGAGTTCAAATCCCGGTCAAACCCAATTTTTTAAAATAATTTTTCTTCCGTTTTTTTTCAGCTTTAAAACCACCATGATTTTAAATGTTTTCTGCAAATATTCATAAAATTTTTCATTCAAATCAAACTAATAATGATTGCTTATCAAAAAGCTAATTTTAGCTATTTAACGCCACACATGTACAAAACTATTTTCGGCGCCCTTTGATGCTTTGCATCAATGGTATTCTTGTATAAATGTTTACACAGTCATCGTATCTGATTACAGAAGAATGGGCCAGACACGGAAGTCAAGGATAGAAAAAAAATTAACATGAGTAACTGGGGCAGATCATAAGAGTGATGTCGTTGTTACGACTTTCTCTGAATAACCCGGAAACCTGCGTTTGATCCCCAGAACTTGACTTGTTTCCTTGGACAAAGCACCTGATGCCACATTTGCAGATCATACCAGCACACCAACCTCAATTTCAAATCATAATCTACCATACTTAACTTATACAGAAAACTATCCTACATGTTAATTTTGTTGCATTATTTCCTGTTGCAGATGTAACTGTTATGGAAATGACCAGTCATGCAGCATAAACAACGGCACATATACATGTACGTGTAGTTCGAGCTCTAACACTGTACAGGAACACTGTAAAACATGTAACTCGGAGTATTACCGTGACGCTAGCAATTTCATCTGCAATCATCCATGTGATTATAATGCAACGGGAAGAACGAACACAACCTGTAAGGAGGTAAAACAATTATCATGTACTTGACTCCCATTCTCCGTTTAAGAAACTGCGAATTTCTCGCATATTCAGCACAATCGGTAGCAGGACTCGAGCCTATGACTTATTAAGTGATAGGTAATTTGTAATTACATGTAACTCCAGGTTACTTATTTTAAATACTTAACACAGTTCAAAGAATATGTTTACTACGATCTTAGAGGCACAATTAAAGATAAACCTACATTTGTGTATATAATTAATCCATAACATACTTTCCAGATCAAAGTCGATATTTTCACTCCTTAAAGCAAATAGAATTTCTAGGTAATATGTTACAATTAATGTCTAATGCTGTAATGTTTTACATAAAATGGACTCGCCCATTTTTCAATCTGGACAATTCGATTAAAGTTCAAAGATGTGTCCTGATATGTTACTGACCGAGTAGTGAGCAGTGCAGATCATGATATGACTGCATGGATATGCAGGGTGATCATGATCTGCACTGGTTGCAAAGACAGACTCATTTGCCGGCAGCAGGGTACGAGTTAAGGAGATTTTTTTTACAAAAACAGGTAGGCGGACAGTGTGATTGCCAACCTACAGTTGAAGGCAGACAATGCACGGAATGTAAACATAACACCGCCGAGTTTACTAACACCGGATGTACGAAATGCAACTGCAACCCTGAAGGCATTACAAGTTGTGGTGAAAACCTCACTTGTAATTGTAAACAAACTGTAGAGAGCTCTACGGGCAAGTGTTAAACATGCTTGCAAAATCATTATAATATCACAAACTCTTCTTGGTGTACTGCCTGCAACTGTGATACTTCCGGTACTATGGATGTACAACCGAAATGCCATAATGTCACTGGTGAATGTCATTGCAAAGCAAACAATCCCTTTAATTAACATAATGCTCTATGTTTTTGGTATCCGATGTGCCATGTACAACCGCAATAGCTGCAATACCGGTACATTTCTACTATGTTTGCAGACACCAAAAGACTTGCACCTCCAACCAACATACGGTCCTGTGGCAGGGGGTACATTGTTGACACTTACAGGAACCTTGCTTGGTAACATGACAACTGTCTCTCTCAGATTTGACGGAATTCAACAAGCAGTTTATTCAAGGTTGGTTGTTATATAACCATAGGAGCTTACGGTCGGGATCATGCTTTTTCTGGTTTTTGTTTTTTGTTTAACATTCATTCAAGAACCAAGCTAATAAATACCGGTATGTTTTTATTTTCCCCGGATCATAACCATTATATTTTACGACTGGGGTAATCAGTAGGCTATTGAATGGGTAAAACGACCTGCAGTGGTTAAGTTTTTCTTACAAGAATCAAAGATTCAAAGATATTCTATTTGTTGAAGCAATCAAGAATTCGTTCCAAAACTGATATGACCTGCGACACGGGAAAATGGGCCTTCGGACAAAATACTTGGAAACTAGCTTTCTTGCATATTTTGAACAAACGATATTTAAATATCATTATTGGAAAATTTCAGCTACCTACGTCCAGTACATACAAAACTACAACACTATGAACAAGTCAACCTAAGGCGTCATTGTTCATTCTAAAATTCAATATACATGGGCGGTAGACTTTTCCGGCAATCCCTTCCTAACTGTATCATTTATTTTTGGTTGCAACATTATATACTCGTTCAATATATATCATATCTGGTGAACTATTTCATGTCTTCTTTCCACGATATGCCTTTTTCATAGGGTATAGCCAAAATATAAAAAAAGAATCCTTTCAAATCGCTGTTGCCATAGTAATGGTCTTGGAGGATTTTGAAGCAAATAGTATGTTTCTGTTGAGGAAAATATAGTGGCTATTAGGTTTTATCATTGGTAAAGAGGGTGACAAAAATGTAAATTTTATGGGTTTTTTTATCAATTATTGTCAAATAATGTAACAAATGTCCGAAGGTACATTTTCGCGCGTCGACGGTCAATTATGCATGTAAGAATCAAATATTGCTTATAAAATGTTTCTTTGTACAGGACCTATAAATGAAGAACTGTACTTTTATAAAGGTCATGGAAATTTAGATTGGGTACACGCACGTCCACATATTTCTACCCCTGGGTAGTATTTTCCATCGTATGCTTCGCACTCCCGGTTACCACTTAGCTCTAAAGCTTAAGCATGACCACCGTACATCACCGTACCCTAAGCATTAGATGGAATGACCACGGAATGAACAGATGTGCAGACAGACTGCCAGAGATTCATGCTTATTGCAGTGCATGCATAGGTGGGTTTTATACTCCCGTCCCTTATATTTTATAGGAACCTTACATCTATAATCTTTAAGACAATCAATGGGAAAGAAGGAGAGAAGAATATATCTCTATACTGGACATATCAAAATCTTACATACCATGCGGAGGAAATTGAAAATAAAAGAAGGTTCGAGTATAAAGCAAACCCACAGATTCATGTGCCAACACATGACATCAAAAGCTTTGCTAGGTATTAAGATTATTTTTTATACACGGCTTAATCTAATCGTTTTACAAACTTTATTCATACGCCATGTTCTTCCTAAAATCGTGCCAATATTAGACATATTATTAACACCTTCGATCACATGCGTTTTAGCAAGCCATACGGACGCATGCAGTTTAATATGGTTTGTTTTTATACTTGATTTTTTTCTCATTTTGTTTGTTTAATTAGCAAACTCAATAAATATTCCGCATCGAACATGTATCATACTTCGTCCCTCTAATTATTTAATCTACTTTATATTATTCCTTTAGTTTGACAGAATGAAACGGCGACCCATTTTTTTCAGTTTAACCGTTGAAGCTGTATGAACCTCATACAAAACAGGATGGTTTCTTATCTCCTTTGGTAAACCCAATTTTAACTGACCTTAAACGATGTAAAAACAATTATTTTCTTAGTGGAGGGTGCATCCTAAGAATACAGGGCAGTAACCTGGACAGTGTGCCGTACCCCAAAATGCTCGTACATGTGCAAGATAATCAAGATGAGGATTCGGTAAATATTTTCTGTTTTATTTTGGTATAACTGATGATGGTGCTGTTGTTTTATCTTGTTTGTTTGAATTTCTAAGCATATGGAACTGAATGCAGGGTTTTATGAAAATGAGGAACACTAGAAGCAGTTTCTATGTTGATTTCAAGTAGCTTAGCATCATATATATTAAACTTCCCACGCTAATTTATTTTTTAATAATCTTGTCCATCTTTCAATTTGGACAGTGCCATTATTTGTTCAAAGGTCTGCTAAACTGAAAAGCTTTTGACTGAATAGTTTACAGTGCAGATCAGACTCCACCATCTTACCCCCAACACTCACTACTACTACTAACCTAACAAAAGTACAGGTATTTAAAGTTGCAACCTGTTAACAGGGAAAATTACTAAATTATATTTACAGTAACAACCACTTTTCATATTTTTAAGAGTTAGACCATTATTTTGTCTATGGGAAAGTCAAATATGCTTGGTATGCAGGTAAAAATCCTTTATCATATCAAGATATTTTTAAAAGAAAATATAATAACATAAACAAGTAACGCGAAAACTTACTAAATTATTAAAGGACACATATATATGTAATCATCTCGTGTTCTCCAAAATGACAAGTTTGTATGCTCATCAATAGATCATTTTGCATGTGTCCACTTAAAGAACCAGCAAGACGTGTTTCACTTATCCCAGTGCCCTCAGCGCTTTGATTAATTTAAGATCTCGTTCCTTAATAGCTGTGTACCGCAGACGCAGCGGAGTTGCAGTGCCCGACACCAAACTTAAGTAAATACGAATCTAACATGACGTATTCCTATGGCTTCCGGTTGGATGGTCATATGGATTATGAGAATGCATCAGCCGCACACAGGACAATGCTGGTTGTGGTCCCAGACCCTACAGTTGACGTCGGGACGTCTGAAACATACAAGAACACGTTTGACAAAATCTTCAGAATTAAGGTATAACTTTTGTTCTTCCATTTCATCTTCTTTACAAAATTTAATGTGACTTTTGATTTATTACTGAATATTTGTCACACTTTTATAGTCGTGCTTGCTTATATTGTGTGGCTTTTACACTTAAACTACAGTGTAATAGCATTAAACATATGTATATGTCGAATATTCATATTAGCTTTCATGTGTGTATTTTTCGGATTTACAGGGTGAACGGTTGAATGAGGCGTGTCATGATAGTGACGTCACCATCACGCTCGGGGACAAAAACTGCGCCCTTCTCACACGGACGCAAGACTCAATCAGCTGCGATCCTGGTGAAGAATTTCCCGGAACAGCAAGAACTGTGAAAGTTAAGGTATATCATGCTTTAATTAAAAAAATTATTTGAATTTTATTGAAGAACATGTTCATGAGTCCTGTATTCGTCAGATGATAAAACTTTAGTCCATTAACTGTAAAGTGCAAGTACATGTACTTCCATTTGAATCAATTTTAGTTTTTAAATTTTGCTGATGTATAATTTAGTATAAACAGGATGATTATTTGATTGTTTTCTAAGAATGCTTGCACTGACGTGAGTGCTTTTGTTAAGCTCTAATAACAGTATTCTGCTAAGCACTAATAAGAGTATTTCAAGTTGTTATGCTTTCATATGAGGATATTTCTTAAGCTTTGAGAGCAGTAAGCTTTTTATGAATATTTAAAATGGTTAAGGAAAACACACTCTAACTCTTTTTTATTTTTATTTTTCATTCTTAAGTTATTCTTCTGGTTTTAAGTTTATATCTCGTATAAAGCCCAGCACTAGATATTATGTCTCCCACAACGAAGTGTGTGGCTACTGATTGATTTTGTGCTATCTGTCTGTCTGTCACAAAGTTTGTCCGGACAACTCCTCTGATACCCATTGCCTGATTTTTATAAAAATTTGCGGGAAGCATGAGAGTAAAGTCCAGTTGTGCATATTAAAATTTAGGGTCACTAGCTCAAAAAAAAGGTGACAGAGACCTGAAAAAAGAAAATCTTGTCCGCTTGCTGGATTTTCATAAAACTGTGCCGGAAGCATCATTGTGAAGTCTAGTTGTGCATTTTATAATTTTTGGTCAATAGCTCAAAAGCCAAGGTCACAGGGACCTGAAAATCTTGTTCTAGCTTCATCTCGATTACCGCTTTCTTGAAGCATCATTATGATATCTACTTGTGCATTTGATAAGGTCAAGGTCATAGAGATTGGAGACATACATTTTTTCATGAAAACAGTCTCTAGTTTAGTTTTCTTTCACACAGATTAAAATAGGAAATTTCGAAAAAGTCGTTGGTGAACTGGAAATTAATTCGTTTTGGACGAATACAGAATTTATCTTCATCGCCGTCGGGGTGGGCGTTTTCTTGATAATTGTGGTCGTCGTGATAGTATGCGTTTGTTGGTGTCGTAAGAGAAAAAACTACAGTGGATCTAAGTCACAGACAGATCTAACCAATCTTACCGATAGTAAGTACACTAAAATCTGTTTTCACATTTTCTATTATGCAAATGTCTTTTGCAACTATGGTAGCGCCTGCCAAAATTCGCCAAAGTCTTCAAACTGTTTGTTTTTTCATTGTAGAAAGTATGTAAACCTTTCGATTTTTGGAAAGGCTTATTCAATCTCAAAACAAATATATCAAAACAAACGATAATTAAATGAGAACTGATAAAAGATAAAAGGGGCTGATTTCTTTGGATGAATGATAAAATTTCCCGAATAACAAACGATATGTTACAATATAACTCCAAATTAATATAACCAATTGCGCATGCATGTGAAAAAATATATTTACATTTCAGTGTCAGACACGGGGAGTATGAGGAAACCCAACAATTACGAAATAAACCCTGTCGCTGTCGTAGTGCCGCAAGAGAACAGGAAGCCGGAGAGAACATCAAAAATGATAGCCGAACGGTTCTGTGAAAGGTTGAAGAAGAACGTCGGTAAAATTGTGACAATGTCACTCATAGAGAGATCAAATATTGACATAGGGAAACTTTGTACTCACAAAGGTAAGCAAAGTGAAACGTAAAGTCAGTCTTGGGACAGTAAAATAGTGTCAGATAAAGCAGGGTGTCGGTTAAAACAGGTTCATTTCTTGTGAAAATATTCATTGGGACCCCAAATTAGTGCAAGATTAGGCAGGTTGCCGTTGTGATCAGATTTCACTATGTATACACTAACTTGACTTGAGTATCCATTGACTATCGGTTTTAATCCTCAGTGCTGATTTTGCGGGTTCTACATTTACAAATGTATGCCACGTGTGCCGTCTATCATATGACGTTTTATGTTTATTTCAGGAAAGAGAATTCGCGTGCTCAGTGGACATTATAATGCATCTACGTCATCACCTTACTCCAGTTCAAGCTTTACAGTCAAAACTTTAGTCGAACCGTACGCAGGTAAATCGTAAATGTTTTAAATTTGTAATAATCGATCAATAGATGCAGAAATTAGAAGATTTAAACGTTTCTGAGAAACAGTGATGAATAGTCATTATCATTGACCCCCTGCAAGTGATATATCCTTGATACGGACTCTAGCTGGAAGTTTACAGTAAGGTGTTAAGTTAAATCGATTCTGTGACCCAAGATTTCATCCCCGAAATTCCAGGCTTCTCTTTACACGAATATGACTTGACAGACGCGAGGGTTTCGCCGATGACAAAATTTAGGACCTTTACGCGTTGCTCAGGGGATCAAGATTATTCTGCAGGTCTAAAATTACAAGAGAGGCAGCTGACATCACTATCTGACAAAACTAAATTTTACTGCAATTGTGTTGCAGATCTATATATATCATTATCTGAAGTACAGGGGTTGTCTCAATATTATTGAAAAGTCCGAAACGTTACGAGATCAAAAGCACAGTTGTATGTTCCGAGCATTGTATTTGGACGTTTGCTAGATATCCCTTTTAATGGCTGCCATTGCATAGCTTGTTAAGAAAATCGTACATTTCCACCAAGAACAATACTTTTGAAACATTTTAGAAGATGGAGATTTACCAGAATGGTTAAGTAATGGCTTACAAGAGTGCACAAGCCTGCAGGATTTTGTAAACGACAATGTGTTAAGGATGAAGGGCATTGCAGTAGATGCGAAGAATATATACATACTATATCCTGAAATGTCGAACAGAACGCTCAAAGATTATATTATAAAAGAGGTAACTGATTTTATCTGCAAGTAGATTAATTGATTGATGTTATTTGGGTTAAAACACACATATACATACAAATACCAGTTGTATAGTTACACAAATTACTTAAAACAGAATCAAGTACAGACTAGTTAAAATGTAAATGTACATTGAGGAAGTTCTTTTTATCACAGAAAGCTTGTAAATATTGCAATAAGGCTAGTATGACTGACATAATGATTGAACAAATCATAGAAAACATATGGTAACTTAAAATAAGATTAATTCAAGAATAGACATATTGGGATGTAGCATGTTTGTCATTTAGCCGAGTGTATCACCCTAGGATTGCCCATGAAAGCTAAAAGCTTATTTCCAATGGGGTCACTTGGGTATGTATACTTACTAGGAATATACAGTACATATAAGAAATTACAATAAAATATGAGAACATGAACAGATACAAACTTTGGAATAACAGTGGTAACAGTAGGATATAAGTGCACTGGCTCAATGTGATTGTGCTTCTGGGTTAGCTGTAATAAATGTCTTCTGCGCCTGCGCAAAGAATTTGAAAAAAAACAATGTGGAACTCTTACCGCAAGAGTGTGTGAGGCTGATATACAATGTATACAAGGGTCCGTATATACTTATATGTTCCAAAACAAACAGATGATACAGCTTCAACAGCTTAGAGAAACACCTGTTTACAGTTTCCTCTTAAAGGGAGCTGATAGCAGTATCTTGGATAGGAACGAAGTGCTCATACAGCAGGTAGTATGTGTACTGGTAAATCAGGCCATGAACAACCATGACCAAACTTTCAAAAAATGTAGTTGTGCGGACATTAAAAAGTTTTTGTTGCGGGGTTGTGATGGGTAGCTTTATTTGTGTCATTGAATGATTGTTGCTTTCATTATATTCGTGTTTTAGCCGATGGAGGTCGACAAGAAACAAGAGATTTGTATACAGGTCGCTGATGGAATGAATTATCTAAGCTCTCAGGGTGTTGTACATAAGGACCTTGCAGCGAGAAATTGCTGGTATAATGCATCTGTTAATTTCAATAGGAATGTCGTAATAGAGGAAAAATAAACATAAAAGTATTCCATTTAGTAGCTATAATCCAAGTTACCCATTTTCATGGCATCCTCGAGAGTCTATCTAACTTCCGGTTATTACTATTGACCATGTATTCAAATTATAACCCTTTCCTTTAATAAGGTTTCATAAGCATTTTGCAATTATGTATCAATTGCAAGTACATATTCACAGTAAGTTGCAAATCACCGGTTAGTATGTATAGAAAGGTGTCGTTAGTCCATGTTGAAATATTATTGGCAATGCAAACTAATTTGTTTTGGACAGGGTATCACGTGATTTTGAAGTAAAAATAAGCGACGCATCGTTCAGTTACGATTTATACCCTGAAGAATACCTAGAGAAAAATGGTCGATTCCAGCCCGTGCGATGGATGGCCCCAGAGAGTTTGAGGCAAGGCTTTTATGACACAAAGTCAGATGTGGTGAGTTCTCTTTATGAGTCCACTGTATTTTATAACAAGACACATTAAGCTTTCCAACGATGTCTTTCTTTTCAAAATATCTTCTTTTTTGCTAGAATACAAGGATTTGATGATTTATTACACAATTATTATGATAATTAGCTAAATTTTTAACAACTGTAAGTTCGCAAAAGATATACCGATTTTCATACATTTTTGTAAATCTCGGAGTATTTATCGCTTTTATAAACAAACATTATTTCAAGTTTTCAATATATTTTATTAAAAACAAATCGACTTTTAGCAGGCGCCATTTCAGTCGATAAACATTCATCAGTTTTATGTCGTTAAAAGTTGGCTGGGATTCCAGTATATGAGCTAGAAAGTGGTACCAGCATCAAAAGTGTATCTCTGTCAGTTCATGACTTTCGTCATGTTTTATTAGTAAGTAGGTAAGATGTAGATTAAGATCTAGAATAGGGAAAGGAATAGTACGCTATGCTGTGCTTTTGATGCATGCATTGATGTTGATCTATTGTATTTTTGTCAATATCTTTTTCATAGTGGTCGTATGGAATACTTGTCTGGGAAGTTTACAGCAATGGTTATTTGCCTTACTACGATATCAAGAGCAATGAAGATATACAACAAAAAGTATGTGATGAACACTTCAGACTTGGAAAACCTTCTCTGGATTGCCCTGATGGCATGTGAGTAGACCGAACATTTGCATTGAGAACAGATAAAGAACAAATGACATCAGTGGTAAAAGTCGGGCGATATATTGCTATGATATCGACTACATTCAAGAGTTTGACTACCGGTTACTCGTACCTTAATCCATTCCTAGTAAACACAAGAAAACTTGTCACATTTATGCAGAAAGTGAGTGTTACCGGTTGCATAGTTCCCGAGGCTAGATGATAATATGTTTCATTAAAACTACTCCAAGTAAACTGCTTTCAGGCCTTTTTCAAACAAAGCTTGGTCACATACATCTGATCGTCTATCGGCTGCAAGCTGAATAGCTCTTAATTTATTTCAGATTTGAGATAATTGAGGAGTGTCACAAAGATAGGTCAGACGACCGTCCGAACTTTTTCATTATAAAAAATAAGTTAGACGACATCTTAAATTCTGCAGAACAAGATCTACCTTTGTACGAGAATCGTGAATTTACAACAGCTGATACGGACGACGGCATGGAGGACTATGTAAACACACAGTTTGCTCAAGTACCATCCAGGCCACCAAGACCGATGAAGTCTTAAGAAGCTTCTTTGGGATCTTTCACAGTTTTGACATTTCTATGGACACGCTTTAAAATATTTGTGGGTTTGATGCCTTACATTTGGGGATGCTGTATACTTCTTTACTAATTAAACTTCATTGACTATAACAGCATATCACACTTTAAAGGTTAGGGAAGCAATGCCAGTGTAAGCTTAGTGAATACACTTAGGGAGTAATACCTCCCAGCACATGCATGAAACAAGTACTAGTTTATCGAATCTCGGTGATGTTTAAGTAGGTAACAAGCCTGTTGGAATATTAGTAGGAAATAAAATATAGTGTCGAAAGAAAAAACAATCAATTAGCCGACCCTGTAAGCTTTATCATTTAAATAATATAATGATAATGGTATGTGTTGGATAAATCTTAGTTGTTTTTGTGGTTGCATTATATAGTATTCTAAGTATTGTCTGTGACAAAATTCTGCTAAAGAGACTAGTCATACCTTTCCATGTTACGACTGTAAGGTCAGTATCATTCCAGTTTTGATTTTCTGTCTATTTAAAATTTGCAGTCTGAAGAATTCGGGATTTTATATCTAAAAAAGTAGAACAACTTTGAAGACAGGCCATTCCCGGAGATTCTAGACGCCGGTCCGCGACCATTTAATGGGCTCTCTAATAGTTCATGTTTGTTCAATTTTGCGAATCTTTGGCGACTAGAAAATTACCCTATGTACTTGAACTCATTACCTTTTCCTTTCTGATAACTTCAATGTACTTGTAACATCTTTGTAAGGTGAAATTTAAGGCACAATGTAAATAAGTTCAAATAGTCGTTAAATGATTCCGTAAAGTTCATTCTTCTTTTGTTTATTTTATTTATGTCGTGAAAGGACAAGAATAACACGTGTGATGCATTTCTGGGATGCTGTTTTCTCCGGTTTCAATAAAGGAGTCATAGCTCTGTGTAACTTCAAATTATATTAAGCCAATAGACTGTCAGTAAGACATAAGACGCTTGAGCCATGATAATATATGTAGCCTATGATACTGTTTATAGCATAAATATCATTGATAGAAGAAGCAACATTAAGTGCAATAATGATATGCGCATGTTATGTAGTTGCTGATATTTTTTTAACATTTTTATTTTTGATTTTTGATATTTCGTGAGCATAGAAGTAAAATTTGTTCTGATGCTAAACATTGAATTGTATTGAATGTATTGTGTAGGTTGCTAACTATATAAGACTTAACAAAACATATGTGTGTTTTTTTACTCCATTCCAAATAATTCAGGCTGATCGGTTGGCAAATTTTATTTATTTTATTTTTTTTGCTCTAAAGACACTTGTAAATTGATGTTTTTATCATTTTTTATACATAAAAACAGGTTTTTAAGTCGGCCGAGAGACCGGTAACGCACATATTGCTTTTACCTTGTCGATAACCAATGATCAACAAGACATTTTTAAATATTTATGTGTTATATAACCTAGCAAAACTTTTTGTTCATTGGTTGATATTAACAAAATAAAAAAACGGATGTTAACTCCCATGTGCTAATTTGTTAACTAGTGTAATATATCATTATTTATTGTGTGCATTCTTGGTTTTACTTTTTTAAAGGTCCAATACTAAGGAAAGTGAAAATTCAAAGATACTTTAAAAAACACAGAAATAAGTTATTTTTAATAAAAAATGAAAGTTGGTATGTAGAAATTCTAAATAAACCACATTACATGTACAATTATTTTACCATGCATTATGAAGAAAGTTGTGGTCATTTTGTCGAATCACTGAGATTTCAACATAATAAACATACTTTTCTTCGTGTTCCAAACACTTTCTGTAAATTTTAACCTGACAATCTTTATTATTTAGTGTCTTGCATAAGGTAATGTACTTGCCATTGAAATAACTGTCACTTAATTTTCGCTTAGAAGTGGACCTTTAAATACTTTTTTATATTTATAAATATTTTGCTTTCGCTATACAGTAAACTCCATATATAACGACTACGGATATAGCGTAATTTCGGATACAAGGAATAATTTTATTCTGCCCGACATTTTTTTTCTTTCTTCATTTTATATAAAAATGATATATGGATATTACAAACTCTGGATATAAGGAACAACTTTAAATGGTCCAAAGGGGTTTGTTATAAACGGAGTTTACTGTAATGACCACCCACAATCGTTTAACTATCCTCACTCTGCATTGACAAAACCTTTTTATAACTCGAAATAGTTAGCAATAGGTTGATAACTTGCAATATGTAAAGATGCAGATCAGTTTTTTTTCTATTAGCCTTTTTAATAGCACCCTATCGAAAGAAATACAGTTATCATAAACTTAGTGAATAACTTAACCGGTCGCATTTGTATATGGTTCGGTTTGTGTGCCAATGAATATGAAAGCTGTGTGTTGACTTCATTTTTTATATTTCAAACATTTTTGGAATGCCTTCTCTGGTCTTTGATAAACATTATCACATATATTTACACGTGCTTAATATTTTTTCGAGATGTCGTCACATGCCCTGTTCCAGTACGTCGAATAGTCACGTACAGCACGTGCTTATCCCATTTTTTGTACAATAATCAGTCTTATGTAGCATACTTTTACTTTATGATACTTTATGAGACTTTATTAGTAACCTACATACTGACTAGTTCTAGTTACACCGTTAGTAGCAGGTAAAGTTTGTAGGTAAACATAAGATATACGTCTGAGGGAGACAATCCAATCAGGCATGTATCATAGATAATCAAGGTATGATCAAGGGAGATAATCTTAACAGATCTTTAGAAATGCTGGCCATGTAAACTATATGATACACACATGAAAAAATTACTGACCCATTATATTTTGGTTTACCTTTTCCTGTGCACTTACACACATGATAATGTGTTTCCAGTACAAGGGAGTACATGTATATAATTGTGTTGAAGGGAATAGGTGACAGAGTATTAGAAGTCGATTTGCAGACATGTTCTTACAAACCATGGAATTCAATTCTTGAACTCAATCTGTACAATGCAATGACTGTAAGCAGTTGAATATCAGTTGTTTTAAATAAAGGCATAGATGCATGTAGTAAATGAATTACAATATAACTGTTACTTGCACTAAGGGGGACTGGTAATGCTAGATTGTAAAATTTTATAAATCTGTCGTAATGTATTATACTTTTATAGCACTCGCCTTTATGCTTGTAGCAAAGCCGTTTTCTATTTCTTGTGGGATTGAAAAAAATGGCATTCGTTAATATATAAAACCTTGTTTTCATAATTTTCTGATGACGACGGAAATGGAAATTATTACTTTACTACTGAGATACAGTAAACTCCTTAAATAACAAAACCCCTAAGGACCTTTTCATTTTGTTCTTTATATCCGGAGTATGTTATATCCATATGGCATTTTCATATTAAATAAAAAAGGGAAATGTATTCTTCATATCCGGATATAGCGAAATTCACGAGGTAACGAACGAATTTTCTTGGTCTGATTTTTGTTTTTGCTTAAATCTGAAAATGTTAATATATGGATTTATGTAACACTCGGGATATACGGAACAAATTCAAATGATCTCAATGACTTCGTTATATTCGGAGTTCATTGTCTGGTTGACCTCATTTACGTTTAAGGTAATAGATAATTTACTCACATTGTATATGTTATTACTAAGGGACGTTTGCTACAGTTTTCTATATGTATGTAGGGCAAAAATTTCCCCTTCCATAGAATATCGCCAAACTTTGCACGTTGACTGAGAATCAAGTTTGAGTGAGAAATCTTAAATAAAAATTATAAGTCACCGGCCTTGATCTATAATTATTTGCTCTTGAAAATCGGAAATTATAACAAATGCTGTATTCAAAAACAGATAACTCAAAAGCAAGGCCGGTGACATACGATTTTCATTTCAGATTTTTGTTTCAAACTCGATTCTCATTCAGAAAAACAAAGTTTGAAGAAATTCTCTTAAAGGTAAATAATTGGCCCTGTGTACATTTAGGGAACTAGTGAACGTCTTTAATTAAGCAATTAAAAAAATCATTGACTTTGAATCATTGTCTTCCATTGCTTCTTTTTGTTGTTTTGGAAATATTAGGCCAAAAAAAAATAACTTGTTTCTGCTAACGGCCCAGAAAAGAATAGGGTAGGTAGGTAGGTAGGTAAACTTTTTTTTTTGAAGCTTGTTGCAGATATGTACGAAATCTACTTTAAAGATATTTTAATAAGCCATCTACATATATATGAATTGTAAATAATATTGACCCCGTTGTTATAAATTGTCTGTTCAGTGTTTTTTTTTCAGCCTGCCAGAAAAGGGGAATCTTTTAGTGTATAAAATATAATGTTTAACAATGTAATAAAGAACCAAAACTATCAAGTATGTTAATGACTGGTGTCAGGAACATAAATTAGCAGCACAAGTGTTAAACACACGTCAATAATTAGTATTACTGCTATTTTCAATTGAAACATTGTATAAGTATCTTTTTTAATCTTTGGAACACCGTTTTCGTTGAAAAAATAACAAAAATCGGGGACGCTAAAAAATAGGTGACAAACGAATAATCGGCTATTTTCAGGAGACTATTTCACATGTAAGGTATCAAATAGTTTCAAGAAATGATTCTGAAGCATTTTAATTTCTGAAACTTATGTTTTTTAAAATAAGTTTGGCCAACTCTTTGATTAAATAAATCAAAGATTTTTTTTCAACATTTTTAGAGGAATTTTTCTAAAAAATGGGGAAAATACATATTAATTTTGGAGGGAATGGGGCCGATTTAACTGCTGTTAATCCTTAAATAAACTGTTATGATCTGGATTTGCATTACACTTGAAGGTATGACTTCACTAAATCGGTGGGTTTTTTGTTTGTTAGATGTGATTATGGTCCACCATCTTTTTTCATGGTATCTTGTTTATATACCCGGGGTAAAGCACCGATACACGTGAGACTACCTCTTGGTTTCTACCAAGTTCATCTCTAGATGGGTGGGAAACACCGAAAAGCGTCGCTGTAATTTCCAGTGCCCTGGATTCTAACCGGGGACCTCCGGATTGGTAGTCCAGAGCGTTAACCACTCAACCATCGCACCACTCTCTAGATTGGTGGGATTTGGAACCAGCCAATTTGTTTAGCGAACTTGCGGACCATTTAGTTATCTGTGGTCTCTAATTGGTCCAAAATGATTGGTAGCACTAAAATTTTCTTTAATTAAAATTGAAAGTACAATGG
Organism: Saxidomus purpurata; assembly: GCA_022818135.1. Lineage (NCBI taxonomy): Eukaryota > Metazoa > Mollusca > Bivalvia > Venerida > Veneridae > Saxidomus > Saxidomus purpurata. The sequence goes on from JAFMSR010000014.1 coordinate 41,801,742, forward strand.
TTGAGCATAACAAAAAAATAGTTTAAGAATTTTCAGATTGATATTATGGTGTCCTATTGCTATCTGAAAATATTGAATTTTTTAACAGAATGTAAACAAAAATCCTACAGACGAGGAGGTGATATCCTAATGGCTAAATTTTTGGCTATAAAGTAATATATTATGCATATAAAAAAGGGCATTTTTGGATGTAACTAAAGTGGTTCTACAGGTTAACAGGGGTGTAAGTACTCAACGAATATTTTAATATACGGACCTTGCTTAAATGTTATACAGTAAGACTATGGAAAAAGATTTAGTGTAGTCATACTTCAAAGCCATCGTTCTTAATACTCCGAGTTAAAGAGCGAAATGGCGCATAGAAACGAAATGGACGAATTAGAACTAAAATTAGTCAATTTTCAAGAAAAAAAAAATTTTAAATTTTTTTTTTTGCTTATAAAAAGTCTTAGGGTCGGCGGCAAACTATAGGGTCGGTCGGGTTAGCAGAAACAAGCTAATTTTTTTGGCCTTATTGCATTTTCAGAATCGTTTTTCTAAAGAAAAGTTATGAAAACTATGATGGAAATAAACCGTACCAAAGTGCTGCATATATTGTTTGTCTATCATTTAGGGTCTGAAATTCTTTTCTGATATAAAAGGGACATTTCTTTTTCCAGGATTCGACGTCTGTTCTTAGCATTTGCACGATATCCAAAGTTTTACGTGGGTTGGCATGATACGGTCAGTGCAAGCTTATTTCTTCCTTTACAGAGTTGTACCTGTGCATTACACATTATTTAAAGCAATCGTCGTTGTCAATCGCCTCAAGTCCGACCTTTGATTAGTATCTTCTTTATTGCCGAGTATTTGTTTCACTGATGATCTTTTTCATTTAATTGGAAAACGTGTCAGATGCCCCCCTCCCAGCTAAAATTATACATATATGAAATATCTCATTAGCAATGTCATTTCAATTAACTGTTCCTTTTCTTGTCTTCGTCTAAAGGCGTTCTAACGAAGGTAATGTTTCTATAACTAAACATAGAAAGTAACGCTGCATTTTACTAGATTTTGAAGTGTGCATGACTTTCTCGTGTAACTTTGTGACCAGTCGACCAATGTTTGCAATTTTTCAGCACATAATGAGTACACAAATACCATTATGTTGCGCTCAAACATTTCTATTGTCCTATAATTTGACGCTAGCTCTTATGCACTATTTAGTACGTGAGCATCATGTTTCATTCTTATTTTTCGATCAGTATCTAGGACGTTCGTCCGATGCCGCGCCTTAGCAAACAAGAGAGACTCAATGCGGTAGTAATGCTGGCTTCTAGAACTTCCACTGAGTACGTCGCACGGCCGTTAATCTGTCATAGGAATAACGTCTTAATGTTCGATTTCGACAAACTTGAGAAATTTCTGACAGGCCAACGTTAGGTAGACCTATTTAGATGTTTTAATGGAACATGATTTCAAATGACGTCATCAGACGTTACGGCAGGTCAATGCGATCGCTTATTGGCAGTTTACGTCGAAGAGGTTGTTACACTAGATATTAGCTAGTTTTAGAAGAAAAGCGCTGTGTTAAACCTATCCTGCAGTTTTCTGGTTACTTTCTTTTAAATCTGCGAGGTTTAAAATTTATCCCTACCTTATAAATCATTGATAAAATTTACGTTTTTTTTCTGCAAAACAAATGAAAACATTGATGCCATCATATGAACTATAATTTAACTTTTAATTTGATACCAAATATGTGAACACAGTTTTTCGTACCTGATTGTCTAAACCCTATGGCCACTTTCTTTTGTTGTCTAAACCCTATGCACACCTGAGTACATAGGTTGTATTACTGTTTGAATGATTTTATATGTTGTATTATAATTGATTTTTAATCATATTTTACTAAATGTATTTTAGTATATTTTGAGTTTTGTATATTGTATTCCACTAATAATTGAGTTTAGATGATGTTTTATAGTACAATGTATAATGGAGATTTAAGTGTTTTATTGTAGAATAACTGAAATTTCTTTGTTGTTCTTTTGCGACAATCGGAACATCACTCGGCCTTTTCCGTTATTTCTACGGAAAAGACCGAGTGATGTTTCGAGGTTTACCCACGAATAAAAGCATTTGCACGTACCGCCAGTCGGGATATGATGTTAAGGAGAACATGCAGTACTGGCCGGTCTCGCCTATTTCCTTGACTTATAACTCTGTTTTACATTCTTCTCTTTCATTTAGTCTAAATATTGTTCACCTTTAATCAGTTTAAGATACAGCATATATGTACATGACATACTACATTAGTTTGTATCGTCACTGATTTTAACTCGTTCTAATTTATAACCAAAAATACACTCTATATAATTATAAAGTCAAACAAGTAGTTTAACACTGATGGATTGTCAGCAAAACTAGACTGAATTTGCATTAGGAATCAGGATCTACTTAAAAAGGTATGTGAATTATGCTTTATTATTTTACAAGTTTAAAATGGTCACAAAATTGTATTAAATCTCGACCTTGACTCAACTTTTATGATACCATTTATAAATTTACCGATTCGTTTGAGATAAGACATGTATTTAAAATTTAAACGTTATAAGAACACATTCCTAACCTTTTAGTCAGTACATTTTTCTATAAAAAAAGGCTGAGGATCCTGATTTATACTTTTGAATTATAATAATTATTAAAGTAATTGTGGTAGCGAGTTGTATAATACAGTACTAGCAAGAGTTACTTCCCCAAATGAAAGTTGGTTAATTCACATCTAATGAAATGATAATTGTATGAAGACTGTTTATTATTTTAGATAGGTACAAGTGCATTAAAGAAAAAGAGTGCTTAAACACTGATTTTCCTAAATCAACTTTGGATTGAAAGTTTGTGGAAAAAGGTCTTAGAAGTGTAGACGTTCAGTGCATGTTATTATGGGTTGCATTAAATTCATACATTTATGGCCTTATCCGTTTTTAGCCAGAGTGGGCGGAGTTAAATATACTATTTTTTGCCTTCAGGATAAGACTGCCTACTTCAGAATGGACTCAAAGTTTAGTCATTTACCAGACATAAACACTATCCAGCCACACAGGCTTATCAAATACAGAGTCAGCGAGGACAAGTTTTCAGCCGAGGTTCTGCTCCCGGGGTTGTCGTACACGGACTTCGACCAGAAAATTGGAGGTAACTGTTTTATTGAATGCAGATCACCTATGCTTCCAATACTGTTCTATCCTGTCGCTTAACCAGACCACTCCATCCCTATCCCGTCGCCACTTGTACAAACAACTGCCAGACTGTGCAAGAACACGTAACTGGGTTTATTTAAACGTACACAAAAACGACCACTTGTAAGCTTTCTTAAGAACAAGGTGTCCACGTGAAAGAGCAAAGAAGGAACAATGAGAGCACACAGTTATATATTATAGATTGACTTATAACACAGTTATTACACAGCCAAACAGCTCTGAATATTTCTTGATACGTTAAACTAAGTACTACTGTAACATAACATTTTCTACCTTCACCATCCAATAAAACTAACGCCATATTTTTCCATTCAGTAAAAATGTATACTGGTCATCAGAATGTGAAACATTCTTTACATTGTTTTGATTTTCCACGAATGAAGCACAGTTCCGTTTTAAAATATGACCTGTGTCAGATGAACTTCATACCTGTATATTTTAAGGTGAGGCCAGAGACATGCCCATAACCATGAGTATAACTAAGAAAGAAATTTTGTAAATGATGTCAAGAAAAGAAGTTTAGACATATAACAAACATGTTACATAATATCATAATTATAACATTTAAACTTCAGCATCATAACCATTCCAACATGTTGAATACTGTGTTATTTCTGCCAAAAGACAAGTCAGAAGCCGCTCTTCTCAAAAGCAGGCATGCAAAGTTTCTAAATTTTAATTGCATGGTCGTGTAGATTTGATCTAAGTGTGTACGATCTTAATCATAAAAAAATAATCGTTTATCGAACTCTTTTATCCAAGTCCTGCTCTGTCTTGCCTGTCTTCCTAACCTCAATAACCTCAGTTCTGCTCTGTTCTGTCCGTCTGACTGACGTCTTAAATTCTAGTTCTCCTGTGTTCTGTTCTCTCTCTCTTATTTCCGATCTGTCTGTTTGTCTAACAAACATCCTAAATTCTTGTTCTCTTCTGTTCTGTTTGTCTTTCTGATCTCCAAAATTCAAATTCTGTTCTGTATGCCCAACTAAGCTAGTAGATCTCAATTATAATATGCTATATGCCGGAATAAACGCCAAATACCAGTTCTGTTTTATTTACCCCGAGATCAATGTTCGTATTCGCCCAAAAATTGAAGCGGAATAGGACTGATTAGGTTGAATAGGAAAAGCACTTGTAGCGCAAGACTATGAATCAAAATTTTGTTACTTTTTGAAATCTCAGTACATGTTATCGATCGTTTCATGCCCATGTTTTAATGTATTTACCTACATCAAATTATAAGTACAGGATTCAGAGAGTTTTTAACCCTAATTTTCGGGCCCAAACTAGATCCATCCCAAATGTAACGCCGACATTGCTAACATTTTCAAAAGATCTGATAAGATTATTTCTCTTGATTATACATTGACTGTCTATGATTCATGCATGATTGGATTGTCTCCCTTAAACAACGACCTCAGGAAATGCATAATCAGATGACAAATCCGTATTGGCACGATAACAATTACGCAGATCAGTGGGTGAAGAAATCCTTGAAATAGTTGTAATTTTAACTCAAACTATGTCTGGGTGCTGCACTAGCGGACTCCTACCAAGTTCCAGAGCTGGTGCTGTTTACTTTTAATCTAAAAATAAACATACTAAAATCTCTGATATAAAATATGAATATCATTTAATGGTAATACAATTTTTTCCAAATTTTGACATTTTAAGCATCATTTTTCCAAAAAGAAAGGGAGTGGGAAAGGTAAAAAAACACCAGATTTCAGAAGCATTAATAATCTACAAAAATATACTTGAGCTGATGTTAAACATTGTCCTCTGGATTCTAAATAAATGAAGTTGTAAAACGTTTCCCAAAGACCACTGTATTTTGTTTATTTGTTTTACTAGATCAGTAGGACCTTGTTTAGATTCATGTGAATCTTTAAATCGCTCGTGATGAACTTTTTAAGTCTGTATTAATTTTACAGGTAAGATATCGCTTTGGTCTTTGGGAAAAGTATTTGAGGCTTTAAGATGGAAAGGAATGATGCACGGATTTGTCTTTAGCCAAGAGCTTCATCAGAAGAATGCGATGTTTGTAGCAAGTCAATTCATGAATTTGAACAAAGAAGTTCATAACATGCGCTATGCAAACACCTATGGTGAAAATAGACCTTTAAAAGCTAACATCTATATTTCCAATATTGGAAAAACATCTTTGACAATTGTTGTTGAGGTATTTGATCACATGTCTGGTCTGAGACTAGGCTTTAATGTGTGCGTTGCGGTTATTATTAACAGGAAGCTAAGGAAACCAGCAGCTCTCCCAAAACAATTCTTTACAAATACAGCGAACACACATTTAACCTCTGTAGAAAATCATACGATTGGGAGAGCTATTTTACCTACAATACCGGCTGAGGCATTCCAGTACGAAATAAAAGGCCGACATAGTGATTGCGACTTGAATCAACATATTTCTCAAGCCACATACCTTCGATGGTGCTCTGATGCTGCAGCGATGGGTGCATTGAAGGGACGTTTCTCGCAGTTCAAAAGACATATTGAACTGTATCCATTGAAATCCATCGAGTATCACTACATCGGAGAAGCCCTCGTGAACGAGACTGTAGTCATTCACGTATGGGAGGGAAGGGAAAGCGACAGAACTTTGCATCTTGCAATTCAGAGAGAGGGAAGAATAATATTCATTATGAAAATGCAATTTTATGATGGGGATGCTGCTGATGTGTCGCTGCATCTAAGATCAAAGCTGTGAGAACAATGTTGCAGTATTGTTGATAAAATAACAAAAATGTACGTCTTGTTATTATAAATCTTTCACGATACAGTGTGTATGATTTCTGGTTTTTTAATGAGTTTCATGATATTATGTATAGACGTTGACTGATAATGAGGTGAATACCAAAATGTTTTGAACACAAATTACAGGAATTACACTTGGCAATCCAGTTTGTTTTTTATCAATACATGTAATCAGTTATTTGTTGCTGAGCATGCTTAATGCATACATGTTTTTATTTTAACAATATATTACGTTGTGTTACTTGCTGATACTAAGTGAATCTTTAAAATTATTTATGCTAAAGTACCAAGTGTTATACATACTTTAAATTGGGTAATATTCGTGATGATATCATTTTCGCGAATTTCCCACTTCGCTAATTTAAATTTTCGCCAAAGATTCATTTCACATAGATTTACTATTAGAGAATTCTTCTTTCGCGAATTTAACATTCGCAGATAAGTATGTCTGCTCAAAACTCGCGATAATTTCGTCACACGAAATTTAACCAAATTACAGTAGCAAGCGTGTTTATGATGATGCAAAAGAGCTCACCAAGCTGTATTGGTACAATAGGTATTGAGAGATCGGAATACTTTCAGATGTTTTATATTTAAACAGGTAAACTAAACCTCTGGTCGTTGGCGAAGATTTGCGAATCGGTTCGAGTAGTTGCATGGCAAAATGGTTTTGCTAACTTTCCCGTATTACATCTTGACAAGAGTGACCTTATGTTGTTTGTTGTGAGACAGGATTTTTCGTTCACTCCCAAGGCACATGACCTACGATTTAGCGAGCATTTCGGGTTTAAAAAGCCACAGAGATTTCTAGTTCATATTTCACACGTCGGAAGGACATCCTATACGGTTGAAATCGATTGGTTAGATAGCAATGATGTAAAGATTGGATCATTTGTCGGGAGAATGTGCGTAGCTGATAGAAACACAAGAAGACCTGTTCCTCTTCCGGATTTCTTCTACAACAACTTAGAAGCTCATTTTGACAAATTTCCAAATAAAGATATTCTTAGATCAGAAATTACTGAAGTACCTGACTATGCGTTTCATTATGAAACAGAAGTCGTTTACAGCGATTGTGACACTAACAACCATGTAAACCACGCCACTTACTCTACATGGTGCTCAAATGCTGCATCTGCTGGTGCAAGAAAGGGGCATTTCACACAGTTCAAAAATTTTCTTGAACTTTATCCAGTAAAAGCAATGGAGATAAGCTATCTTGGGGAAGCTTTCCTGAAAGAGAACATCTTAGTGAATGTGTGGGAATGTATAAAAGAAAAGAATTGTTTACGTTTTTCTATACAGAAAGGGGAGTCTGCTATGTTTTACATGAAAATGACATTTTACAGTTCTCATATAGACATAGTTAAGAAAAACTAAAATGTGGCAATTTTCAGCTGTGAGACAGGTGCCTACTATTTCTAGTCAAAACGTTTAACTATCTATCATTAATTGACAACTCATATCGAAATAAAAATTCACTAATACACGTACATGTATCAATTGTCAGCTATTCTAATGGTATGTTGTCGGTATGTTTGTGAAGTACGTGTTCAGAGATTATGTAAACTTTGTGACTGAAACAGTTTTGAGAACGAAGTTCATATTCTTTTTTTTATGTCAAATTACAATGAATTAGACCGTCTATTTCCGATGACACTTTGAAAACAAACAGTTAATGCTGCTAATACTAAGTTTAGTCTTAAGCTAAATCTCAAATATCTTGTCAGATATTTTCACTAAAGGGGACTAAAGTTAACTTAAAGCCTATCAAAGCAATTATTAATATATGAAAGTATAACTTCAAGTTATCAGTACATCGTATAAAATTACTATTTTGTCGGATGTTTGTATATATTTTGTTTAAATGTTGTATGTTACCAGTTATTTGTTAATTTTGCTATAATTTTGGATCGTTTTGCAATTATTCACAGCTGCCTTAATAATTTGCCACCATCAACAATATTTTGACCAATTTTATATCCTTAACTGCACTTTAAAACAGTGATAATAACGGAATATCATTACAGTCGGTTGATCTGCGGGGTCATATCTTATAAGCTGGCTGTATAGTTTTAAATCACACGAGAGGCGGAGCCTCGAGTGTGAATCTGCACTATGAAGCCAACGAGAAAGATACACCCGCAGATCAACCGACTGTTATAGTATCTATCTTATTATATACCTTTACTGGGTGCTATAAAATAATTTATATATTAAACGTTAGTGTGTGCCAACAATGACGTAAAGGCAACATAACGCGCTATTTCGTATCACGTTTTATAATTATGACGTCCGTGACGTCACTTGTGTCTTCGTGTATAAATAAACAACAGCAGCAAAAAGTTATGCAAAATGTAAATCATCTATCTGGTTTATTTTATGCGGAAAATACATTGCATGCATTTGTCTTCAAATGTGAAACAAAAAAGGAAATTGACGACAATAAAAACAAACTTATTTGGCTGCAACAATATTGATCTAGTTTTTAACCTATAGCGTAGAAATATAATATGAATATGCATGTGTGTAGAACCTACACGATGGACAGCTAAGATACGGCTTATTTCATCTGATACGGAAAATTTGATACGTGGTGTTGTATTTTACTGCACAAATACTAAAGAAAATTCAGATAAGCATTAGTAGGTATATAATGAATTAAAGTACATGCTCTCTTTGTATGTTTATTCCACTTTTCAATTGTCAACATGAAAAATAAAATTGAACTAAACATTTTATTTGTTATGTCAGATTTATATCGCAATAACCTGACAACAGGTAATAAAGATAACATCACAAAAAAGAAGACGATTTTATGCTTACCCACAAGATAGATTTGCTGAAGCGGTTCTTACATTTAGAGCCAGAAATGAAATAAACAACATACATATATAGATGGATCAGATCAGGCAATAACGTCTACACAAGTACATTCTCAGACAATGAAACTTCTACATTCTGTGCCTTATATATAAATCAGTAAACTCACTTTGCTAAGACTGTGCTAGGTTTAACTAGTACAACTGGCGACTACCAGCAGGCGTATTAGATATTAAGCGTCTTTTAGATATCCATTTTATGTACTTTCGTCTAAACCTCATTTCAGGTAAGATGAATCTCTGGTCGATGTCAAAGTTTTTTGAATGCATACGTTATTCTGTGTTAGCCCACGGATTTGGACATTTCGACAGACTAAAGGACGACGAACATTCAATATTTATGGCGAGTACAGCTTACCATATGACTGATAGTGGAAATACCTTAAATGCAAGACCACACTGGGGTTTGAGTTTTCCCATGCACGCCGCCCTGAATATAGTATACGCAGGATCGTCTGCGTTCAGTTTTGGGATAAAAGTGATAAACCATACTACAGGAGAAGTACTTATAACAGCCAGTATGACATTTGTGTATGTTGACTACAAAACACGTAGACCAGCCAGATTTCCCGTTTGGTATGAAGAACTAAAAGCGAAGAAATCGTTCGGTCCAGCTTTGCCTAGATTGAAAACACCAGAAATTCCAGAGAAAGTGTTCCAATATGAAGTACGTTCAACTTACAGTGATATTGATCACAACGGACACGTGAATCAGTCCGTTTATGTGAAATGGTGCACTGATGCTGGAACGGAAGCAGCTACCAAGGGACTGTACTTTGGATTCACACGCAATATAGGAAGTTATCCTTTAGATTCACTAGAAATCAACTATATTGGGGAAGGCATGGTAGATGAGGAATTTGAAATCAACACATGGCAGGATAAAGACTTTCCATTGATATTATATTTCGCTATTACTAAAGAAGGAAAACGTGCTTTCTTTGCCAAGTTTACATACAAATCCTGTGACGTGAGAGCAAGGCTGTAGATTTCGGTGACAGGAAATAACAAGTTGCTTGTTTAAACTGTGTATGCGATTTCTCTGTAATGTAATTCTGTTTCGACTCTAATATGATAGATCCACTTTTACTAACCACTGAATCACTTTTACAAAATATGTAGATATCTTTGAAGTAAGATATTACTAAAGTTATAGGTCGTTAAGATTACAGACACTTTGAATGTATTGATAACAATTCTACATAATTTATGATTTCGAAATGAAAAGACAAATTGTCCAAAGAGGTCTAGCTACAATACTGAGTGTATTAGACAGTTCGCAGTTACACAGTATAGTGGTTACACAGTATTGTGATTTGCAGCAAACTTGGCTTTGAAGCCGGGTAGAGTTATGAATTGTTACAAAATATGCTAAACAGATCCACGATCTGTTTGAAAATAAGAAATATTTACGACAGTTTTTGTCTTTTCTAAAGTAGAGATGATAATTGATATCTGTCTAAATGTAAAGAGGTCATATGAAACAGTTTTGGAATAAAATCTTCAGCTGTGTCTGCATATCTTAACAAGACGAGATAACTTCAAAAGAACAAATTGAATACACAGGAAAAAACCTCGAATCCAACTTCATGTAATTCATTTTATTCACCACGCTTCCATTTTGCACCTATCAAATGTTACTTAATGGAAGCGCGGTGACCTACTTTTTGCACCTATCAAACGTTACTTAATGGAAGCGCGGTGACCTACTTTTTGCACCTATCAAATATTACTTAATGGAAGCGCGGTGACATACTTTTTGCACCTATCAAACGTTACTTAATGGAAGCGCGGTTACCTACTTTTTGCACCTATCAAATGTAACTGAATGGAAGTGCGGTTATCTACTTTTTGCACCTATCAAATGTAACTGAATGATAGTGCGGTGAATGAAATGAATTACATGAAGCTGGATTGGAGGTTTTCTCTTGAATATTCAATTTGTTCTATATAGTTATTACATAAGATATATTGATGACTTGAAGCTACTTTCAGATATCAAATCATTGTTGTCTTACGTTTAACGTACATAAAACATAAAAAAGTGTTTAAAAAAGTACAATCAAGAATGCACACAACTAATAGTGGTATATTACACTTAATCTAGTTAGTTAACGAATAAGCACATGGGAGTTAACATCCGGGGTTTTTTTGTTGATATCAATCAATGAAGAAAAGTTTTTACTAGGTTATATAACTAAATTTTTAAAAAATGTCTTGTTAATCATAGGTTATAGGCAAGGTACAAACAATATGTGCGTTACCGGTCTCTCGGCCGACTTAAAGTTTTGACTACCAACCTCAAACCTTTTTTACGTTTATGTATAAAAAAAATGATGAAAACCCCGATTTTAAAGCGCCTTTTCAGCAAAAAAAAGGCAAAATAAAATTTGCCGACCGATCAGTTTGAATTATTTGGTAAGGAGATCAGAAACCAACATATTTTTGTTAAGTCTTATCTAGTGAGCAACCTTCATAATACATTTAATACAATTCAATGTTTAGCATCAGAACAAATTTTACTTCTATGCTCACGAAATATCAAAAATGAAAATAAAACGATTAGAAAAATATCAGCAACTATATAATATGCGCATATCACTATTGCACAAAATATTGCCTCTTCTATGAATTATATTTATGCTATAAACAGTATCTTAGACTACATATCTTATCATGGCTCAAGCGCCTAATGTCTTACTGACAGTCTATTGGCGTAATATAGTTTGAAGTTACACATAACTCTAAACCTGTATTGAAACCTGATAAAACAGCATCCCAGATATGCATCACACGTTTCATGACATAAATAAAACAACAAAATATAATGAGCTTTACTCACTGGCACCAGAGTTCTGAAATGCCCGGTAATTTTAACAAAAAATACCCAAAAATATATCTAAATAACACACTATTATGAAAAATACACAAATAATGGTAAAAAGTCATTTTCTGACAAACCCCCGTATACACAGTTCTATATTATTCACATGGTGTTGAACGTTTTCGACAGGGGGTCCGGTCCCCGCTCTTTTGGTACGATTGAAGCAAGCAATTGAAGATTAGTGTGCCATCAGTAATATTACCGAGATTCGGTAACCTACTACTTGTTTCATGCATGTGCTGGGAGGTATTACTCCCTATGTGTATTCACTAAGCTTGCACTAGCATTGCTTCCCTAACTTTAAAAGTGTGATATGCTGTTACAGTCAATGAAGTTTAATTAGCAAAGAAGTATACAACATCTGCAAATGTAAGGTATCAAACCCACTAATACTTTAAAGCGTGTCCATAGAAATATCAAAACTGTGATCTCAAAGAAGCTTCTTAGGACTTTTTCGCTCTTGGTGGCCTTGTTGGTAATACAGTGAACTGTGTGTTTACATAGTCCTCCAGGCCGTCGTCCGTATCAGCTGTTGTTACTACAATGAACTGTGTGTTTACATAGTCCTCCAGGCCGTCGTCCGTATCAGCTGCTGTTACTACAGTGAATTGTGTGTTTACATAGTCCTCCAGGCCGTCGTCCGTATCAGCTGTTGTTACTACAGTGAGCTGTGTGTTTACATAGTCCTCCAGGCCGTCGTCCGTAACAGCTGTTGTAAATGCACGATTCTCGTACAAATGGAGATTTTGTTCTGCAGAATTTAAGATCCTGTCAAACTTATTTTTTACAATGAAAAAGTTCGGACGGTCGTCTGACCTGTCTTTATGACACTCCTCAATTAACTCGAATCTGAAATAAATTACGAATTATTCAGATACTTTGTAGCCGGTAGACTGGCATTCAGTCCTTACATTTACTTTTGTTCTATGATTACCCCTCCACTTATTTCTTACAAATTCTCTCCCTTTGTCACAAAAAATGTAAAATGTAGATGATCAAGCCCTGTTTGAAACAAGAGCAGTCAGTAGGACAGCGCGCTCGACTTTTAAGTGCCTATAAAACAAAACTTTGACAGTTAAGGGCACACAAGACTTTAACTAGGAATTTCTAAGTACAAATCAAGAAACATTTTCACAGAGTTATCTTCTCTTGCTTACAGATAGGTCTCATGATGGTACATAAGTACTCCAACTTTCAAAGTAATATCTCAAATGGTTAAGTCAACAAGTGGACAAGAATGAAAATTTTAACTGAGTTTCTAAGTCAAAAAGGGCCATAATTCAGATAAAATCCTTGACAGAATTACCTTCTCCTGCCCATGTTTTGGGATCATGATGGTTTACAAGTATTCCAAATTTCAAATTAATATCTCAAACAGTTTAGTCAAAAAGTGGACTGATAAGAAACTTAACCAAGATTATACGTCGATAAAGGGCCTTAATTTTTAAAACAAATCCCTGACAGAGTTACCTTCTCTTGCCTACAGATGGGGGTAATGATGTAAACAAACAGTCTAAGTTTAAAAGAAATATCTCAAAGGGTTAAGGCAATAAGTGGATTTTACACATATTCAATGTATTTTCTAAGTAAAAAGGGGCATAATTCTTTCAAAAACCTTGACAGAGTTATATACTCTTGTCTGTAGATGGTGGTTATGATGGTAAATAAGTATGGTAAGTTTCAAAGCCATACCTCTAATACTTTTAAAATAAAGTGGGGTGGTACGAAAAACTTAACCAAGCTCAATACACTTTCTAAGTCAAATAGAGCCATAATTCTGTCAAAAACTTTGACAGAGTTATGTACTCTTGTCTGTAGATGGAGGTGATAATAGTTAACAAGTATGGTAAGTTTCAAAGTCATACCTCTAATACTTTTGAAATAAATTGGGGTGGTACGAAAAACTTAACCAAGGTGTGACACCAACGCCGACGCCAGGGCGAGTAGGATAGCTCCCCTTTTCTTCGAAAAGTCGAGCTAAAAAAGGGCTGAAAGTAGTCTGCTTTGAGTTTAAGGTAGGTCCACACCTAACGTCTGAATTTTTCAGCCTCCTCAGAAAACGGTCATATTTTGCATAGGCAGTCTACGATGTATGTACTTTAGTGTGTTGCTATTTGATAGGAACACGCTCACGAGACGTTGACGTCATGACGTCATCAAGCAGTCTACCCATTTTCTTTAGGCGCTTTCATACAAACGTTCGTTTCTCTGGTATTTATGAACGTATTTTGAAGATTAAAGTTTTATTTCTCCAGAAACATTTAAGCCTAACTTTTTATTGCATATTTTTGAAATATTGAATATATTTATTGGTAATTCGAATGATATTGCGCCAATTTTGACGTAAATAACGTAGTATTTATCAGCTACCTCTGAACACGTTTTGCCGTTTTACGAAAAAGTTTGTCCGGTGACCCAATCTTATTTTTCAAATATATTACTACCATAGTGTAGATGGTTCAAAATATCAAAAAAAATCAATAGGTCATCTAAGTAGATTTTTTTAATTTTGAAATTTAGTTACGGTTATGCGTTATTTTTGTGCGTCAATATGTAACGTTAACGTCATTATTTCAACTGCAATATCAGGCAATGGTTTATTTCTTTACAACCGGACGCTGTCTAAACAAACAAAAAAACATTTTTAAAGTCATAAATCTATTTAATAATATAAGTTTTATATTAAAGAAACACTGATCTTATGTTAATATGTTATCGCTGATCATGAGAGGAAACATTAGCCACATGGAATGTACTTTAAAACATCTAGGCATTTAAAAAATGTCATCGTAGGTACCCATTTGCAGCTGGACGGGCTGAGGCACGTGTGACATAAGTGTCATTACTCAATGGCACACCGGATGCGATTCGAACACAGGACTTCCCGTTCCGGAGGCAACGCCTTAAACACAAGGTTCTCGCGAAATTCCTGGCCTTGCCGTTTTTTTTCCTTCAACTGAAGGCGTCGTTTCTTGAATTGTCCAGTTTCTTGTTTTGTCCGCCGGCGTTCACGCTTTCCACCCAACCCTATAAACATATCGAGCGTATACTTTCCTGGGCTCACATTATGCTGTTCATTTACCCGAAAAATAGATAATTGAAAGAAATAATATTTTACGGTTAGTAAGTTTACTGATCATGCATGAGTGTTGCGCCGACAGCAATTAATCCGTTTATACATATACATGTATTTTTAAAATGGGATCTTTTGATTTCCAATTTATGCCTTTCTGTTTATCTAAACAAAGGCATTATTCGTAATGGTGATCCAACAGACTGACGAACTAAATTCTGACCAGACGACAACCAAAGTGTCGTCTGCTTCGGAACGTAGCTGATTGAAACTACATTATATATGTTTTTAGTAGACACTAGGAACGAATTGGTTGATAAATATTCTGTAAGACTTGAGATAGTTTGTTTACAACCTCGTTAGTTTACCATATTTTTTTTTTATAAATTACCTTGCACATGTACATACATCTTTCATTTACATTTTTCTACAGTCATAACTCCGTGTTAGAGACTTGTTTTAGTTGATTTGCAAATCCTGCCAGATTTATTTGCAACCCCAAATTCTATACATCGTTTCGTTTTTGTTCAAATATCATGTAAAAATCCCCAAAATGCGTGACAATGCCAATACTTTATGCATACATGTAGTTAATAGACGCAGATATTATATTGATCGTATATCAATCAGGATCAGAGGGTCCCGGGTTCGATCCCCACCAGTGATACGACGTTTCTTTCCTTAGGCAAGACACTGCCCCTACTTGCTCTGTCTGTCTGCAAGTGTTTAGTGTATTGAAAAGAAATATATAAAAATACAAAACGAAGTTCATGCCACTTCTATAATGACTAATAGGTGTAACTGTTGTATTGAGAAACACTAATTTAAATACTCCTTTTATATAAGTGATGCAATTTAATATTAATATCACGAGCGCGACGCTATTATCACAAAACCTGAATCATTTATATTCATCACCAAAAGAAGTTATGGCAGACCTATATCACTATCACTGTGACTAATATGATATCTAAATCATCACTTTTTATTCAACTGATACATCATGGAGTATTTCATTAGTTAGAATGAAATAATATACAATTATGGACTTGTAAGGCATTGGCTATGATGTGATATTCGCCGTTTTAAAATATGTATGTCATTAACTAACATGCATGGGGAGACCCTTTACGGGTGTCAGACTTATCAACTAGCGCTGCTGATTATAATGTAAACGTGGAGGCAACACGAAACAATAAGATTATATTCTAAGTCATTTCTTGTGTTCCTCCGTGATCAAGTGGTTAGAGCCGCTGACTTTAAATCACTGTTACCTCTCATAGATTGAGGGTCGTGGGTTTGAGTCCTGCTCATACCATGTCTTTTGATATGTGAAAGTTGGCAGTTTCTTACGGAGGATAGAGATCGAGTTCTCGTTCTTCCAATGAACGACGGTAAGATAAACTGCCAGTCTATAGAAATGACCGGAATACGGTTGACGCTGGCGTTAATATGTCCTAAAATACAAAAAAGTAACCGCCTATCGGGGCGTAACAGGTTATAAATGACTGCCAATGCCTTGATCATTTCCTTTATAGTATTGACATCAACGCGAATTAGTATGCTTACTTCATAAAGACAGCCTTTTCCTCCGTTAGAACATCAGAACAAGACTATTAAGCAACTTTCTCAATAGTAGATCCAATTTCACGTTCGCGCTTCTTTATTGTTGTTACACTAGGCTGAGATATGTTGAGCTCCGTCAAAATGTTTGAAATCTGGGTTTCACCAACACCAGCGTTCAGCATGGCTGAAAATATCTTTTCATAATAGTCCAAATAGTACCGAAGCTACAGAGATGTCTAATATCACTATTTGCGGCATTTTCCATGGACAAAATGGCAATAGTGGGGCTCGAACTCAGGGATAAAATTAACCAGCGGGAGGTTTAGTAAATACAAGTAAGTTATCTCACCCAAACGACCACGCAGCTCAGTGAACTTATCTACTGCGCACAAATGATAACGGTTATAGATATGTAAAACGGAGTCGGGTAGTTTCAACCCAAATTATATTATCTTCATTTGTATAACATGTAGTTTAAACTTAAGACATAGGCATGCCTGAGGATGTGGTCGTCGTAGTACATGTTATGTCATATACTAGCAATACTTTTGTTTCACGTGTATGTGTTATGGAGAAAGAACGAATAGCTTGAAATCGCTTTTTACCGCTTTGCATAAAAAGAAGGAAAATTGATAAAATGCGCTACCCTTTAACTGTGATTTCTAAAAAGATATTCTGAAGTCTAAATTTCAAAGTATATATCTGGAAAACATGCTTTTTAATAAACAGGTGAAAAAATGTGTGTTTACCTACTGCCATCTTTGTATTGATATCGAAGCAGCGACAACTACCGTCTTGGGTTACTTTATGCCGCTTGCCGCTTGTGACTGCTGTAGTGAAACTGTATTGCCGGCACTTGACATCAAAGAATGATGCTAGCCCATTTTTGGTCTGCCAAATGTACCGACGAATTACAGTTCTCGCATATTCTGATCCGCGAAATACCCAAGCTCTATTATTCGACGCGCGTTCCTCCAGGAAGATTGATTATTTTTACAATCACCGGAAGCATCGACTTCACTTTGGACAGGCACTAGTTTGGACTCAGTCTTTAAAGATTATACGGAACGGCCTCTCTTTCGGAAAGCCATCATGTTTAAATAAATTAACTTCCGGAACGGTATGTGAATTCACTTAACGTCGTGCATAATACTTTTGCGCCTTTTTACAAGTAAAACTGTGACAACAATTTGATTGTTTTACACTGTGAACATTGATCGTATCTCATCTTTATTGTACGTCATATATAACAAAGTATAATAATATTTTCTCTTCTACAACCTTTTGCAAAAAATTGACTTCGATTACCTATCGATTTTATTTGATAATTTGAATAAACTACTATGTGGTGGCAATATATCAAAATTTCAGGTGGGGTCACCGGACAAAATTCTTCGCAAAACGGCAAAATATATCAAGAGTACCCTTCCAAAATACGACGTTATTTACGTCAAAATTGTCGCAATAGTCGGCATACTGACTATAAATGCGCTCATTATGTAATAAACATGCAACCAAGATTTGTGTATACTTGTAACATAAAAAATGAAACTTGAATCTTCAAAATCTGTTCATAAATACCACAGGTACGAACGTTTGTATATAAGCGCCCACATAAATTGGGTAGACTGCTTGACGACGTCATGACGTCAACGTCGCGTAAGCGTGTTCTTATCAAATAGCATCACATTAAAGTACATACATCGTAGACTGCATATGCAAAATATGACCGTTTTCTAAGGAGGTTGAAATATTCAGCCGTAAGGTGTGGAACTACCTTAAGGTAGTGGATGTGTAATGAGTACTTCCTGTTTAAGGATCATTTGGAATACTTTGGATTTTATAGCTGTACCTATTTTGTACTGTGGCGCAGTGGTTAGAGCGTCTGCTTTGAGATCAAGAGGTCCTGAGTTCAATCCCCGAAGCAGCCAAAACTTTTTTTCGTTATTTTTTCTTTTTCAGTTATCAAATTGAATAACATGAAAAATTAAGCCATTTTAGAAGATTTGAAAACTGTATCTTAATTTTCCTTGATTTTATCAAGCTGTACAGATACTTGAAAATACAAAAATTGACCGTGCTCATTTTTAAAAGTTGAATATCTCAAAAAGTAGACGGTAAAACATTTTAATTTTTTCTTATATTTCAATTCATATACTACTTATAAAAGTTTTATAATCAATAGTGATGGCCCTACTCCGAATCTTTTGCTACAGTCGTGTATATGTACATGTGTGATATGTCGCATGGCAAAATTAGGCAAATTGTATACCCTAGTTTTTGGCATTATTGCACATTTTTTGTAACACATGTTAAACTTCTAGAATTATAATTCATGTTTTGTAATTCTACATTGCTTGCAGTACTTTTTGAACCTGGAATTTTTTAAAAATGTAAATAGATACTTGCAAACATACCTATTTTAACTTTTATGGTCCTTTTTAATATGGTCAGTATTTCTCAAGTGGGGGTAGGGTAACAAAAACTGGAATTAATTTTTAATTAAACGGTGAAATGTCTTTAAATTTTGCACACTAGTCGGTTAACAGATGTAGATCATATAAATATTAAATTTAATGTGTTTTGGAATAGTGTCCATTAGACCCCCACTACCTTAAGTGAAATATTATTATCTAGCCTAGAGCGGGACTATGAAGCCGGTAAAAGTCGTTTTCCATATAAATGTGTAAGGTCTCCATGTGTTTACTAGGAATGGAATGAAGGTACCGGTTACCGGTAGTCAAACTCTTAAATGCAGTCGATATTATCGCAATATATCGTCCGACTTTTGCCAGTGATGCCATTTTTTTTATCTGTTCACAGCGCAAATCAATAAAAAAAAAGTTCGGTCTACTCACATGCTATCAGGGCAATCCAGAGAGGGTTTTCCAAGTCTTAGGTGTTCATCACATATTTTGAGTCGTATATCTTTATTGCTCTTGATATCGTTGTAAGGCAAAGAACCATTGCTGTAAACTTCCCAGACAAGTACCCCATATGACCACTATGAAAAAGATATTTACAAAAAATAAATCAACAAATAAATAGATCAACATCCATGCAAACATATATGCATAAATTAAAAGCATAGCATACCGTACTCTTTTTTTACCTATTCTGAATCTGAATCTAAATCCTACCTACCTATCAATAAACATGACAAAAGTGCCCTTAAAGGTAAATCAATGTGTAAATTTTGAACTAACAGACATACACTTTTGATGTTGGTACTACTTTAAAGCTCATATACTTGAATACCATCAAACTTTTAACGACAAAAATACTGATGAATGTTTATTGACTGAAATGGCACCTGCTAAAATTTGAACTTTTTTCTAAAATATATTGAAAACTTGAAATAATGTTTATATAAGAAAAAATACACTAAGATTTACAAAAATGTATGAAAATCGGTCTATGTATTGTGATAAATTGTGCTTAGTATCATAATTATGTATACATAATTCAAATGAGCTTCATTTTCAAACCTCGTATTTTAGCAATAAAAGAGAAATTTTGAAAAGAATCTTTGGAAAGCTAAACGTGTCTTGTTATAAAATACAGTGGACTCATAAAGAGAACTCACCACATCTGACTGTGTGTCATAAAAGCCTTGCCTTAAACTCTCCAGGGCCATCCATCGCACGGGCTGGAATCGACCATTTTTCTTTAGGTATTCGTCAGGGTATAAATCGTAACTGAACGATGCGTCGCTTATTTTTACCTCAAAATCACGTGATACCCTGTCCAAAACAAATTAGTTTGCACTTGCCAATAATATTTCTACATGGACTTACGAAACTTTTCTATACATACTAACCGGTGATTTGGAACTTACTATGAATATGTCCTTGCAAATGATACATGATTGCAAAATGTTACGAATCCTTATTAAATGAAAGAGGAAAGAGTTATTATTTAAATACATGGTCAATAGCAATTACCGGAAGTTATACAGACTTTCAAGGGAGACATGAAAATGGGTGGCATGGATTTTAGCTACTAAATGAAATACTTTTATGTTTATTTTTCCTCTATTACAACATTCCTATTGAAATAAATACATGAATTATACCAGCAATTTCTCGCTGCAAGGTCTTTATGTACAACACCCTGAGAGCTTAGATAATTCATTCCGTCCGCGACCTGCATACAAATCTCTCGTTTCTTGTCGGCCTTCATCGGCTAAAACACGAATATAGTGAAAGCAAAAGGTATGGTAAAACATGTATTCAGTGACACATGAATAAATCTCCCTATCTCTCCCCCCGCCACAAAAACTTTTATATGTTGCACAGGTATTTCTATAAATCAAACTGTTGTAGCTGTATCACTAGTCTGTTTGAAACTCTTAGGAATATACGGATCCTGGTATATATCAGCCTCACACACTTTTTTAAAATTCTTCGCACACGCGCAGAATGAAATTATGACAGCTAACAAAGAAACACAGTTACGTGGAGCCGGCGCAATTACATCCTACAGTTATCTGCATTTCAAACCAGTTACCTCTTTTGCTGCTCCAATATAGTCTTTGAGCGTTCTGTTCGACATTTCAGGATATAGTATGTATACATTCTTCGCATCTACTGCAATGCCCATTATCCTTAGCACATTGTCGTTTACAAAATCCTGCAGTTTTGTGCACTCTTGTAAGCCATTATTTAACCATTCTGGTAAAACTCCATCTTCTAAAATATTAAATAGAATTAACCTTTGTGAGAAGTACGATTTTGCTGCACAAGCTATGCAATTGCAGGCATTTAAGAGACATCTAGCAAACGTCCAAATACAATGATCTAAGTTCTGGTCTCGGGGCAACTTATGAACTTACAACTTTCGTTTTTGAGGATGATAGCGATTTTTGAACAAGTTGAATAATCTTCAGACAACACTTGAACTTTCAGAATTAGCGTATCAAACAGTGACGTATATAGATCTTCAACATAACTCAAGTAAGGCTTGTGACACCAACTTCAGTTTTGTCAGCTAGTGATGGCATATGCCTCTCTGCTAATTTTAGACATTAAGAATAATTTTGCTACATTCCCCACGAGCATAAATAACAATAATGCATAAACGTCTCAAATCGTCAAAGAACCTACGTGTATTCAATAATGTAAGTTCATAATTAATAGCCTGGGTTACCGAAGATGAAATCTTTGGTAAGAGATTCGATCAAACAAAACAAGTTAATGACCTTACGGCTTCGTATCCAAGATTCGTATCCAGGATGGGCCACTGATAACTACTATTCAATCACTGTTTCTCCGTAACGTTTAAATTTTCATATGCCTGTATCCATTGATCGAAGTTAATATAGATTTAAAACATGTTCAATTTACCTGCGTAAGGTTTGACTAAAGTTTTTAGTGTAAGACTTGAACCAGAGTTAGGCGATGGCGTAGATGCATTATATTGTCCACCGATCACGCGAATTCTCTTTCCTGAAATAAACATAAAACGTCATATGACACATGGAGCACGTGGTATAGACTTACAAAGGTAGAACCCGCAAAAGCAGCACTGAGGATGAAAACCGATAGTCAGTGGATACTCAAGCTTGTGTGTATCAGTTTGCTTACCTTTGTGAGTACAGAGTTTCCCAATGTTAATCTTAGATTTCTCAATGAGTGACGTTTTCACAGTTTTCCCGACGTTCTTCTCCAACCTATCACAGAACCCCTCGGCTATCATTTTTGCTGATCTCTCCGGTGTCTTGTTCTTTAGCGGTACTACAACAGCGACATGGGTCGTTTCGTTATCGTAAGGTTGCCTCCTACCGTAACGGTGAGTGTCTGACGCTAAAATATAAAATATATTCTTTAATCTTTATGTGAGAAATTTGACAGTTTATTATGGAAGATAAGGTCCATCGTTTCTAGGAAGGAGCAGTACAAGAAGGACCTCCAGAAGAGAGTGTCAAATTTCTCACATAAGGAGACATAGTCAGTAGCAGGAGACGAAACCGTGACACCCAATCTATGAGAGCTTAGTACATTTTTTTTTTTATTATTATTTATTTTCAGTTGTACATGTACAGCAATTAGATGAGATATTATGTGTCACATCTCTACAATAGATTATATTCTACTATGAGTAGAATACCTTTTCAACTCTTATCCTGCTGCATTTCTACAGTGGACTGATTCCATTACCCTTAGATGTTCGAGGTAGACTTTATGAGTTTTACTATATATAAAGCATGCAGTGCAGATCATGATAAGACTGTATGGATGTAATGATCAATCATAATTTGAATTGGTCGCAAAAGCGTTTCTCAATAGCAGGATAAGAGTTAATTTTATAATATAACTTATAATTCTTTTACTATAAACTCATTCTATGTACATCTAATTCTAGAAATAGTTCACCAATGTAGAGAATATTCAAATATTGTTGTGTGTAAATCAATTTGTACTATAAATTAATTTGCCATACACTTTTGTAATGGAATAGAAACTACAGAAGAAGAAAAAATTGAAAAAATAAGTTGACCTATTAAAAAGGCAAGGTTGGTTAGTGTGAAACAATTTCGTCCTTACTGGAAAAAAGTCAATCTCCTAAAATAAGAAACTAAATTCAGTGCATTCTCTAATGTGGAAAATGGATAGAGACTAAGAAGAGAAAAAAAACATATATCAGAGACCAACGAGAACCAGAGACCACCTATACCTGACCATTAAAGTATGTGTATTACTGACTACTGGAGATAGCCGCAAACATACCCTGGGTTCTTTCACATTGATCAAGTCTTTGCTTTTTAACAGCATTGAACTTTTCAATTTGAAACCATAAAGCAATTTTTTCTTGAGTGTAGTTATATTAAGTAAGACTGAGTTCATCTTGCACTGATATATATAATATTTTGCAGCTAGTATTACATCGTTTATGACTACATGAAGGTCAATACATCC
This sequence comes from Saxidomus purpurata, assembly GCA_022818135.1. Taxonomy (NCBI): domain Eukaryota; kingdom Metazoa; phylum Mollusca; class Bivalvia; order Venerida; family Veneridae; genus Saxidomus; species Saxidomus purpurata. Next base: position 41,825,075 of record JAFMSR010000014.1, read on the forward strand.
GAATATAATCATCTGTTTATTGAGAGATGCATTGACAAATAGGCAAACTTGATTTATCTATGTTTCTAGATTATGCCAAAATGTTTTAACTTTTCTACATTCCCAGAATAAATGAACCAATGTTTCAGCATTTGAATCACAAAGAGAACATAAGTCACAATTTTTTAACCCCATTTTCTTCAACAAATAATTTGTACCAAGACTTCTATGTATGATTTTATATTGAAACCACTGAAGTTTTTTATCTCTGGTTATCTTAAAAAACATACTACTATACTTGTTCCAGAGAGGAAGAGTTGTATTTAGACTGGTTTCCCATTTAGTTTTACATTTCGGATAAACCTTACTAAGCACAAAATTATCATAAATTTGCCTGCATCCTTTTACATTTGACATAATCAAATGTGTAGTTAAGTTAATGTAAATAGGATTGGGTAGCTTAATTGCTTTGTGTACAATATTCAATTTATCTAGGAAGTACCTTATGGACTGTATTATACTTTGATACTGTAAGAAATTAGTATTTACATTATATATGTCTTGGAAAATTTGAAAAGAATATAGAGACCCATTATTGTTAATAAAATCATTGACAGAGTTCACTCCCTTGTCAATATAATTTGAAAAACAGAATGGTTTTCCTCCAATTCTGAAACACTCATTGTGCCAAACTGGTAAACACAGGAATTCTTCCCATTTACGCAGGCTTTTACATTTAGAAAAGCTTATGAAATTCTTGCAAACCCTCTTCCAGAAATCATTTTTCACTTTATCTAAATGATTTACCATAAAAAAGCAACCAAATGATTGAAAATTTTGTATAAATGGACAAATTTCTTTTACTAACATATAGTATTTCAAATTAGGGTTACTAAATCTTCTAACCCATGTGATTTGTAGTGACTGAATGAATTTCTCAATATCCAGCATTCTCAAGTCTCCCCAAAAGTAATCTTGTGGAATTACTTTTCTTTTGACTTTATCTGGTCCACTATTCCAAAGAAACTGATAACATAAATTATTTAACTCTTTTATGATTTCTGCCCTAGGAAATGGTAGTGTTAAAAATAAATGTACTAATTTTGCCATTGCCGTTGATTTAATAACAGTAATTTTTCCAATGGGACTTAGTATTCTTTGATTCCATACTATAAATAGACGCTTTATTTCTTCTATTTTGCTTGAATAGTTTAACTCTTCCATTCTATTAAGCTCTACTGAAAAATGTAGTCCTAGTAGACTAAATTTTTCTTCTTCCTATGTTATACCCAAGTCTGGACATATTACAATTCCACAACCCTTTCTAGGTCCAATCCAAATGTTTTTTTCTACAATTATTCTCAGTCCTGAAATTTCCCCATAGAATTTTAAAATTATAATGGTTTTTCTGAGTGATTTTTCTTATCCAGCTAGCATTAATGTTGTATCATCCGCATACTGTGATATTAAATGTTCAATACCATTTATTTTGATTCCGTTTGTGTCTTTATCTTTTTTGATTAAAAGAGCTAGAATTTCTGCACAAAGAATGAACAGGTAGGGGGACAGTGGGTCACCTTGTCTACATCCCCGCTGTATATAAAACCAGTCAGACATATGACCATTTAAAATTACACTTGATTGAATATTATTATAAAACGTGTTAATCCATTTTTAGCTCGACTATTCGAAGAATAAGGAGGCTATTGCACTCGCCCCAGCGTCGGCGTTGGCGTCTGCGTTGGTTAAAGTTTTTCATAAAGTCAAATATCTTGAATACTATCAAAGGTATTGACTTGAAACTCAAACTATATGTTTACCATCAACATCTACACATGAGGAAACAATCCCCATAACTCTGTTTTGATTTTTGACAGATTTATGCCCCTTTTTAACTTAGAATTTTAGTTAAAGTTTTTTATAAATTCAAAAATCTTGAATACAATGTACTATCAAAGGTATTGACTTGAAACTCAAAGTATGTGTCTACCATCAACATCTTCACCTGAGGATACAATCCCCATAACTCTGTTTTGATTTTTGACAGAATTATGCCCCTTTTTAACTTAGAATTTTTGGTTAAAGTTTTTTATAAATTCAAATATCTTGAATACTATCAAAGGTATTGACTTGAAACTCAAAGCATGTGTCTACCATCAACATCTTCACCTGAGGAAATAATCCCCATAACTCTGTTTTGATTTTTGACAGATTTATGCCCCTTTTTAACTTAGATTTTTTGGTTAAATATTTTTATAAAGTCAAATATCTTGAAAAGTATGAAAGGTATTGACTTGAAACTCAAGCTATATGTTTACAATCAACATTTACACCAGAGGAAACAATCCCCATAACTCTGTTTTGATTTTTGACAGATTTATGCCCCTTTTTAACTTAGAATTTTTGGTAAAAGATTTTATAACTTTAGGCAAATATTTTGAATACTTTCAAAGGTATTGACTTGAAACTCAAATTATGTGTCCACCATCAACATCTTCACCTGAAGAAACAATCCTCATAACTCTGTTTTGATTTTTGTTAGATTTATGCCCCTTTTTAACTTAGAATTTTAGTTAAAGATTTTTATGAAGTCAAATATCTTGAATACTATCAAACGTATTGACTTAAAACTTAAAATGAATGTTTACTATTAACATCTTCACCAATGTTTTTGATTTTTGACATATTTATGCCCCTTTTTAACTTAGAATTTTGTCACAGTTTTTACCAGACTATTATTAGAAATACTCGAAATGGCTTATTTTTGAAATGTCATAGAATAATTATGCAGCATGCAGCGGTCATGCTTTTTTAATTTTAAACATATCAATTTTGAAACGTTACAAAGTTATTCATGATCAAATATACAAGGTCATGTACTTCTTTGAAATTATCCCCCCCCCCCTTTCTCCCCCAAGTTGGCTTACAGAATCCAGAGTAAGGCTTTGCATGTAATGTACATTTACATAGGTCTTTGAACAAGTTTCATATCTTTGACCTTAATTCTTATAGACAATTACACAATACACCTGTTCTTAGACAAAAAAAAACATTTTACCGACAAGCTTTCGAATAGTCGAGCGTGCTGTCATGAGACAGCTCTTGTTTATATCGTCCCCGATATTGAGAATATTCATAACTTTATACATGAAAGACCAAGAAATAGAATCAAAAGCAGTTTTAAAATCAATCAGTAATAGCATTGCTGGAACATCATTGTGTTCTGTATAAGTCATTATATCATATACAAGTCTTGTATTATTTCCTATAAATCTACCTGCTAAAAAACCATTTTGATCTTCACTGATTATATGATTTAAAACTTTTTTAATCTATTTGCTATACTGGCTGAGGCAATTTTGTATGAAACATTTAAAAGTGAGATGGGTCTCCAATTTTTAAGAAACAGTTTATCTTTGTTACCCTTAGGAATACAAGTTATTATTCCTTGTTTTTGTGTATTGGACAATTCCCCAATATCAAATGCATAGTTTATAGACCTAAGTAAGAAGATGCCAATATCTAACCAGCAAAATTTAAAACATGATGCAGTGAATCCGCTACTACCAGGATAAGACTTGTTAGACATGTTTTTCAAACTGGATAAGATTTCAAGTGTCAGTTTCCCTTCTAAAGATTCTTTCTGAAGCTCTGTTAGTTTTCTAAGTTTACTGTTTTCTAATAATGGGTTTAAATCTTCATCTCTAGTCTCCCTTAAACTATACAATGATTTGAAATGGTACATTGTTTCCGATAGTATTTTGTCCTGATCTTTTAATAATTGACCTGTTTTTGAATACAAGCTATTCATAGACTTTGAAACAAAATTTCTATTTTCAAGGTCACAAAAATATTTAGACGGTCTTTCTCCTTCTAAAACCTATTTGGCACGTGCCCTTATTAGTGACCCTTCTAGTTTTTTCTTCCTTATATTTGTCAATTCTGTTTTCTTATTTTCTATTATTTGAATATTTGTTGGAGAGTTCAAATGTTCCAAATGCTCTATATCTTTAACTAAGTCATGCTCTTTAGTTTTCTCCATTTTTTTTTCTTATGTGAAGCATATGCAATACTTTTACCTCTAATTTCCATTAATATCAATTCAAAAAAGAGTTGATCATTTATTTTTTATTGTATGTCTCTATTGAGAATATTTCCTTCTATTATTTCTGATTTCTGATTTTCTATACAGTACTGAAGTATAACATCTTTTATTAATTGTTTTATTTCTGTTACATACTGGGGATCCTTCAACAAAGAGTTATTAAATTTCCAGTATGATCAACCCTTCTGGAATGTTCCTAGCTTTAAACTCAAAGTAATTAGAGAATGATCTGTCCGGTAACCGGGTAAAATAGAAACATATTCAATATCTGTATAAGGTGTTTCTGAAATTAGGAAAAAGTCTAGTGTAGTTTTTAATAGGATTTTTCCTAAACCAAGTGTACTGTTTTTTCTCCAAGTTTTGTTCCCTCCAACAGTCAATTAAATCACATTCATGTATCATTTGTATTACTTTATCTCTGGCATTTGGATTATTTATATTAACATAATTATATGTATCTTTATGAGGGTCTATTACAAGGTTAAAGTCATCGACCAGGAGACATTCATTTTCAATGAAGGCCAATTTTGCTATAATACTCTGATAAAAGTCTGGTTTATCTCGATTTGGCCCATATATATTAGTTAAAGTAAGGTCTTTGCCATTCATTTGGAATTGAAACACAATCAGATTTCCTGATTCATCTTTTTCCATACTCTTAAACTTAAAATCAAAATTATTGTTAATTAAGATTGCCACTCCTCTTGACTGAGAGCTAAAGTTGTTAAAATAACATTCATATCCCCACTGACTTCTAATATATTTAACTTGTTTGTCTATAAAATGAGTATCTTGTATACAGTATATGTTAAATGTTTTACTGCGAAGATAATCAAAAACATCTTTACGCTTCCCACTGTCTCACTGTTCCCATTGCCATATCCCTTCGCCTTCGGCGGGGGGAGGGTGGTGGGGGGGAGGGGGTAAAAAACGTTTGAAGATTTTGGCGAATGCAATTCTATGTTTTGTCAGGCGCTACTATGATTGCGAATGATATTTTCATAATAGAAGATGTGAAAACAAATCTAGTGTACTTACTTTCGGTCTGAACAGTGTTTGAATTCGAACAACGGTAGCTTTTGTTACGACACCAACAAATACAAACTATCAAGACGATCACAAGTATCAAGAACACAACCCCGACGATGATGGCTATGTAGATAAATTCTGTATTTGTCCAAAACGAATTAATTTTCAGTTCACCGACGACTTTTTCGAAATTTCCTATTTTAATCTGTGTAGAAAAAAGTAAACTAGAGACTGTTTTCATAAAACAAACGTATTTCTCCAATATCTATGACCTTGACCTCATTTTATAATATGCACAACTTTATACTGTTGCTTCCTGCAAAGTTTTATGAAAATCCAGCAAGCAGTATAATAGAACAAGATGGCCAAGATGGCCCTATATCGCTCACCTGGCTACCATTGGCTATAATACAAGGTCATCAATAGCAGAAAGGGTCAATTTTGACCTGGGGGACATGATATGAGCATTCTTGGTAGAGGTCTACTAGGCAATGATACATGCCAAATATCTAAGCTCTTGGCCTTGTGGTTTCAGAGATAAAGATTTTAAAAGTTTTTCCTATAAAAACCTTTGTAAAATCAAAATATCCCTGGCGGGGTCAATCTTGAGCCAGGGAAAATAATTTGAACACTTTTAGTAGAGGTCCATGAGGTAATGCCACATGCTAAATATCTAAGCTCTAGGCCTTGTGGTTTCAGAGCAGAATACTTTTTAAGTTTGTCCTACATACATGTAAGCATATATAAAAACAAATGACCCCCAGGCGGGGTCAAATTTGACCCTGGGTTCATAATTTTAGCAATCTTGGTAGAGGTCTACTAGGTTATCCCACATGCTAAATAAGCTCTAGGCGTTGTGGTTTCAGAGATAAAGATTTTTTAAAGATTTCCCTATATAAACCTATGTAAAATCAAGAGACCACTGGGTGGGGTCAATATTGACCCGTGGGCTATAATTTGAACAATCTTCGTAGAGGTCCACTAGATTATGCCACATGCTAAATATCTAAGCTCTTCGCCTTGTGGTTTCAGAGAAGAAAATTGTTTTAAGTTTTTCCTATATAAACCTATGTAAAAACAAGTGACCCAATGTACGGGGTCAATTTTGAATCGGGGTCATAATTTGAACATTCTTGGTAGAGGTCCACTAGGTAATGCCACATGCCAAATATCTAAGCTCTAGGCCTTCCTGTTCATAAAAAGAAGATTTTTAAAGTTTTTTCTTTCTGTTGCCATGGTTCTGCATGGAATGGAATCACTTTAACACCTATGAAAGGGCTTCAGGCAAGGAACATCCCTGCCAAGTTTCATCAACACTGATTAGAATTAGTGAAGAAATTAAGGTGTTATAGTGTAAACACGTTTAAATATTGCAATTTTTGTTAAATCAAGGGCCATAACTCTGGAAGAACTAATCCGATCAAGTCCATAATTGAATTCATCCGAGACCAATCGGTATTCATATTCTCTTTAAATATGAATAGGATAAGTGAAAAATTGAAGGTGCTAGAGTGTAAACACAGTTATATATTGCAATATTTGTTAAATCAAGGGCCATAACTCTGGAAGAACTAATTCGATCAAGCCCATAATTGAACTCATCCAAGATCTTGAAGGTGCTAGAGTGTAAACATTGTTAAATCTTGCATTTTTGTTAAATCAGGGGCAATAATTCAGGAAGTACTGATCCGATCAAGTCCATAATCGAACTCATCCAAGGTCATGTGGCCATATACATTGTGTTCAAGTTATATTATGATTGTTTCAAAAATGTAGATGCTAGAGTGTAAACAACTAATTGTGAACGGACGGACGGACGACGGACATTCATTGATCCCAAGAAATCACCATGACCACTTCGTGGTCAGATGAGCTAAAAAGTGCGGACAAGATTTTCTGCTTTCAGGTCCCTGTTTACCTTGACTTTTTACTTGGTGACCCCAAATTACAATATGCATAGCTAGACTTCATTCCTGCTAAGTTATATAAAAATCAGGCAAGGATAATAAGATGAGTTGTCCGGACAAACTTTGTAACAGACAGACAGACAGGTTGCGGGTTCGAGCCCCACCTATGACACCAGTACTGGTTTTTTCAGGAAGCGGAATCGTGAGTGACTCGATAAGCTAAAGCTTTCTTCACAATCGAGCTAAAATAAATTAGTATCAACTATAAACTATAACATAATGTCAATAGGTCCCCACACCACTTCGGATAGGGAAATATACGAGATAAAAAATAAAAACATTATAATAACTTGAGTATAAAAAGGAAAGAAAAACAGAGTGAGAGTGTGTTTTCCCTTAACACTTAAAATATTCATATAAAACCTTTAAATTTCAAAGCTTAAGGAAAATCCCCATCCTACAGCTTAACAAAAATACTCATATCAGAGCATAACAACTTGAAATACTCATGTAATAGCTTAGAGAAATTACTCATATTAGAGCTTAGCAGAATAGTCTTAATATTAGAGCTTTACAACAGTACTCGCGCCAGAGCTAGCATTCTTAGAAAACAATCAAATAACCACCCAGTTTATTTAAACCTTGATACTTATTCATGAGCAAAGTGTAGCCAATAAATTGGTTAAAAGTAGATCTACATGTACTTGCACTTTACAGTTAAAGAACTATCTTTTGAACGTTTCATCATTTGAAGCTTACAGTACTCATACACATGTATTTCGATGAAATTCAACTGTCATTTTTAATTAAAGTATGATATACCTTAACTTTCACAGTTCTTTCTGTTCCAGGGAATTCTTCACCAGGATCGCAGTTGATTGAGTCTTGCGTTCGTGTGAGAATGGCGCAGTTCTTGTCCCCGAGCGTGATTGTGACGTCACTATCGTGACACGCTTCATGCAACCGTTCGCCCTGTAAATCCGCAGAAATCACACATGAAAGCTTATATGAATGTTTGACATATAAATATGTTATATACTTTTACACAATAATAAAAGTGTAAAAGCCACACACATCCAAACTTATGATATAAGCAAGCACGTATAAAAAGAGTGGGACAAATCAAACAGTCTCATTAATTTTAGAAGATGAAACGGAAGAACAACAGTTGTACCTTAATTCTGAAGATTTTGTCCAACGTATTTCGATATGTTTCAGACGTCCCGACGTAAACTGTAGGGTCTGGGACCACAACCAGCAGTGTCCTGTGTTTGGCTGATGCATTCTCATAATTTGTATAACCATCCATCCGGAAGCCATAGGAATACGTCATGTTAGATTCGTATTTACTTAAGTTTGGTGTCGGGCACTGCAACTGCACTGTATCTGCGGTACACAGCTATAAAGGAACGAAAGCTCAATGTGATCAAAGCGCTGAGGGTACTGGGATAAGTAAAAACGTTTTGCTGGTTCTTTAAGTGGACACATACAAAATGATCTATTGAAGAGCATACAAATGTGTCATATAGCAGAAAACGAGATGATTACGAATATTTGCTTACTTTAATAAGTTTTTGCGCAAAGACGATAAGCATATCTGCTTACACCAAGCAATACCTCAAACTTCTCACAGCGAAGGTCTTACTCTTAGATTATGAAAGTGGCGACCTGATTGTTACAATGTACTGTATTTTCACTGCTGTTTACAGGTAACAACAGAAATTTGCATTTTTAAATGCCTGTACTTTTGTACGTTTAATAGGAGTGTTGTGTGTTGGGGGGATGGGATGGTGGAGTCTAATCTGCATTGTTCACTATTCAGTCAACAGCTTTTGGTTTGGTAGCCCTTTGAACAAATTATGGCACTGTCCAAATTGAAAGGTGAACAAGTATATTTAAAAAACAAATAAAATCATAAAAAGAAATACACCGGGGGAAGGGGTAATAAACATTATGCTAAGATACTCGAAATCAGTATAGAAACTGCTTCTTCTAATCCTTATTTTACATCAAACTTTGACTTCAGTTCCATATGCTTAGAAAATCAAACAAACAAAATAAAACAATAGCACCATCATCAACAATAACAAAACAAAAACAGAAACTATTTACCGAGTCCTCTTCTTGATTATTCTGCATATGTACGAGCATTTTGGGGTACAGCACGCTGTCAAGGTTACTGCCCTGTACTCTTGTAATGCAGCCGCCACTAAAAAAGAGAACTTTTTTATATTGTTTAAGATCAATTTAAAATTGGTTTTACCAAAGAAAAAAAGAAACTATACATAATTTCTGTATTTTTTGTTTTTGTTTTAAGTACTTTTGTGAAGGTACTGCTGACAACATCGTGCCGAATAACACTTAAAAACAAAAACAAACAAACTAAAGTAATCCATTTTCTTCTGTATAAGGAAATATCATTCTTACAGCTTTAACGGCTAAACTGTAAAAACGGATCGGTTATTTATTTTCATTGTTAAAATAATTACTAGCAGATGAATATGATAAAGTAGACACAGTACAAAGAGGAAATATAATGCATGTTCCATGTGTATATTCAGGAATTTTGCTATTCAAGGTAGAGCACCATTTACCCGAGTGGTGGTCAGCCCAGTTAACTCAATCGGTAGAGCACGAGACTTGTAATCTCGAGGTAGCGGGTTCGATTCCCGGGGTTGTCCAACTAAAATTACTAACAGTCTTTCGGATGAGACAAAAACCGAGGTCCCATGTATGGGTGCTATACACCTGGCATGTTAAAAGAACCAGGGGTGTCTCTGGAATTGGAATGCTTTCTGTTTCTTGCACTATCCTCCGAAACCTAAAATAACTAACCTCTTCTAGGGGGCGTTGGTCATGTGGGAAACCGGTACCAACGATAAAACCCTAATATACCATACTGTACGATACCTGAGTGGTGGTGTGCAGTTTTTCATTTTTCCTTATAATATCAAACTTTCTTCTCTTGGTTGGGATGCCATAATATTGTAGTATACTTATACTAGTAGTCTATGTGAAGAATGATACAAATTAGTGAATTATTATGAAGAATGGATACATTTTGAAACATTATTTTGCTCGTTCACGAACAAAGCCTATGTAACAGAATCAACTAAAACAGTTCACACCACTGTCAACAAACTATTTTACTGTATCAAATACATACCTTGAAAAATATCTGTAAAGCATAAGGAGTGTCTTGCATTAAATCTCTAAATTTCTTATTGCTTTTAGATGACTTTGTAAACAAACACTTTTACAACAAAAGTATGTTGATAATGATGTAAACTATGTTATAGTTCCTTTGCTTCATGTGATTCTGTCAAACTGTCTTTGCTCGTGAACGAGCAATTAAATGTCTCAACATGTATCCGTTCTTCATTAAAATTCACTAAATTCTATTTTTCTTTACATGATTTATTAATGTAAGTACACTAAAATTCTATGGCATTCCAGCCAGTGAAATACAGTTGATCTTAAAGGAAAAAATAAAAAACTTTTGACATGCACCCCACCCACCAAGGAAAATGATGCGTTACCTTAAAAAAACATGAAAAAAAAACAATTAACAAAATAAACCATATAAAACCACATGCGCCCGTATGGCTTGCTCAAACGCCTATGATCGAATGTGTTAATTATATGTCTAATATCACATGCACGATGTTCAGAAAGAACATGGTGTATAAATAAAGTTTGTAAAACGATTAGATTTAGCCGTGCATGAAAAAGTTCAATACCTAGCAAAGCTCCTGATGTCCATTATTGGCACAAGAATCTGTGGGTTTTTCTTATACTCGAACCTTGTTTTATTTTCAATTTCTTCCGCATGATATGTAGTCTTGGCATATGTCCAGGATAGAGATATCTGCTTCTCTCCTTCTGTCCCTGTCTTTGTCTCAAAGATTATAGATGTAAGATTCCTGTAAAATACAATGGACCATAAAATCAACCTACGCATGCTCTGCAATAAGCATAAATGTCTGTCGGCCAGTGCATCCAATTTAAATTTCCTTGGCATTTATAAAAGTACAGTTCTTCAATTATAAGTCATGTTCAAAGAAATATTTTAGAAGCAACATTTGATTTCTTTATACATATCGATGTTTGAACGAATGCTTGATTGCTTTAACAAATAAAATACCTTTGAAGAATACCTGACTCTTGTAAGAAATACTTCACCACTGCATGTCTTACCCATTCGATAATCTACCAGTTACCTCAGTAGTAAAATATAAAAGTAAAGATCCTGGGAAAATAATATCATATTTTTAGCTTGGTTCTTAAATGAATGTAAAAATCCCGACCGCAAGCTCCTTTGATTATATAATAACCAACCTTGAAATAACTGTTTGTCGACTTCCGTCGAAACTAAGCGAGACACTTGCCAAGCCATCAAGCAAGGTTCCTGTAAGTGTTAACAATGTACCCCCTGCCACCGGACCGTATGTTGGTTGAAGATGCAAGTCTTTTGGTTTCTGCAAACATAGTAGAAATGTACCGGTATTGCAGCTTATGCCGTTGTACATGGCACGTCGGATACCAAAAGCATAAAGCATATGTAAATCAAATATCAAGAACATTGTTACGTAGCTTACTATTAAAAACTTTGTAACTTTTCTTCGTTAGATTTTTAGGCGCGTGTTCAAATACTGTGTTGATTTCTCGTTTAATGTCATTTTTATTAAACTGAAATATTTTATAAACAATTCATAATAACTTTATAATAAAATATAAATGATGCTATCGCCGTATGTACATTAGCTGTGTCACTGTAAGAATATATGCAATAAACGCATGGTGGTAGCAGTAGTAATTATGTCTCCAACCACTGACTTGCCATATCGATATGGATCAAATAGTGAATGCGTTTCTTTAGGTCATTGTCTAGGGGAGATATTCCGATAGATAATAAAGGTATAACCAAGGGAGGCGATCTTATCAGATCTTTTGTAAATGCTGGCAATGAGAATTGAATCTTGACGGTTATTGTGTAAAATTGACGCCTCCAACTGGCTGTCCATTTAACAGTGCGTTTTTCTCTTTTTTGTAAAAATCTGGTAGTCTAACTTATCATAGTCCTATGCAAGCGACAAGTTACTGTTTAGTCGTTATTTAACTCATTGTACATTTGTTATAGAAATACTTACGCATTGTCTGTTGCCATCGTCTGCATGCTCATTACCATCGACACACGGGCAATTGCCAGTAGCTTTGTCACACACTAAACTACTAGAACCAACGATGTTACACTCGCACGCATCGCAACCCTTCACTTTTGTCGGCGGACAATCCAAAATACCGATCCTTGCAGACTTTACATGTGCGCTCTGTATACATGTTATAAAAAAAATTTAAAATCATTGATAACAAGACATAAGTTATACTTATGCCGAGAAGAAAGATGGTGCGCTTACCATTGTAAACCGATTTGCAGCATCACAGTAAGAAAGTAGTTCTTAGAATGCTCATAAAGAAAATAGATCTTCAACAATTTTTAAAAGAACTGCATCCTGATTCCAAATCATTTTTATCAATGTAGAGAAAAAATAATTTGTCAGGAAAGTAAACCGATTTGCATTCTAATTCAAAATCATCTACTTTTTTCAAATTGAAAACAAAGCAAAAAAATCAACAACAACAAAAACGTTATTCTAAAACAATCATGCAATGGTAAGATAAAGATGCTAAGAAGCACATAGGTGTAATAGCAAAATGCGGGATGAAATCATAAAAAACTGTAAACAAACCAAATTGCTTAAAATGAAATTTGGTACTTTCCAAGAGTTTAAAAGTTCATAATTATATAAAGGTAAACATGCGTACATCGATAGACATTTACTAAAGCTGAATTAATGAAGTATTTAGATAAATTAGTTAAAATACAACTGATATGTTTCAAAATTGGTTGAGTAAATATCTTGCAGAAAGAAAAAAAATATATGCAATCTATAATATCAATACAGAACAAAACGCTTTTACTAAAATATCTGTGAGCCACTGTGCGAAAACCGATCTTTTGAATTAGCAACAAGTTAAGTTCAACACGCGGCGGCACCGGCGATTAATATCAATAATAACACCAGGTATGTCTAATTTTAGTCCCCAGTGGAATACTTAACATAAAATATTTAATTTTTGATATAGGTGTTTGATTTTTTTGTCTGTTGTCCCCAGAAGGTATTAAATACACCTTTAGTAAACATCCACCTGCTTTTAATGACCACGCTTGATGAATTTCTTGGTTGACAGCTTAATACAGGTTTGACAGTACAAAGAATATTGTAAACCAACTAATTTTCGCGTGCAATTTATTTTCGCTAAAATTCACGGAGGCCAGTTTTTCGTGAACTTGAAAACGCGAAAAAAGTATTCTTACTTTATTCATATTCATTTTTCGAAAAAAGCGAATTAAGATATCCGCGAATCAGTCCGATGTCCAATTGTTATTCGTTAGTATTGGTTGCTTAAGACAAGTGGTTGTTAAACTGAGGTGATCACTTACACAGGTTCCACAGTACATGTTACTATTTCTATGCTGATTACACTAGCTATAGTTTATTTACAGAGGATATACACGTCAACACTTTCGGTTTTCGCAAGATTTCTGTTTTTCGCACAGTGGTAAGAATAGAAGTGTAATATGAAAAAATGTAACAACCTTGCACATTAGCTTTGCAATGACATTCACCAGTGACATTATCGCACTTCGGTTGTATATCCATAGTACCGGAAGTATCACAGTTGCAGGCAGTACACCCAGAAGAGTTTGCGATATTATAATAATTTTGCAAGCATGATTCACACTTGCCCGTAGAGCTCTCTACATTTTGTTTACAGTTACAGGTAAGCTTTTCACCACAACTAGTAATGCCTTCAGGATTGCAGTTGCATTTCGTACATCCGGTGTTAGTAAACTCGGCGGTGTTATGTTTACATTTCGTGCATTGTCTACCTTCAACGTTAGATCGGCAGTAACACTGTCCGCCTACCTGTTTTTGTAAAAAATAAATAATTCAAACTCCTTGCTTAACTCTTATCCTGCTGGCGGCAAATGATTCTGTCTTTGCAACCAGTGCGAGAAAATTGGCACTTTCTCGATCGGAAAATGGGAGTCTATTAGTTGAAAGATGGTTACATAAACATCCGGCCAGTTAATAACTGGAAAAATGTTGAAACTGATGTTAACCCCATAAACCACAAAATAAATAAAAGATAAAAAGAAAACCACACCTGATTACACGTTGTGCCCGTGCTTCCCGTTGTATTACAATCACACTGATTGCACGTGAAATTGCTGGCGTCACGGTAATACTCCGAGTTACATGTTTCACAGTGTTCATGTGTAGTATTTGAGCCCGACATACACCTACATATATATGTGCCACTGTTTATGCTGCATGATTGGTCATTTCCATAACAGTTACATCTGCAATAGGAAATAATGCAACAAAATTAACCTTTAGGATAGTTTTCTGTATCAGCTAAGTACATTGTAGTGTCATTTAATTATAAAATTGTGGATGGTTACATTGTAAACGGGTAGTTCATTGCAAAACAAGCTCTAGTAACTTTTACCAACCGCTCTTGAAACAGTATCAATGATGGAACCAGTCTCCTGGAGAGACAGAGGGGGTGGGGAGAGAAAAGGAGAGGGTGAATGAGAGAGGGAGAGAGATCATGGGGAGGTGAAAAGAGAGGGAGAGAGTGGAATGAGGGGGAGAGAGGAGAGGGAGGCAGGCAAGCAGGGAGAGAAAGAGGGGGAGGGAGGGGAGAGTGAGAGCGAGAGAAAGACTGGTACCCATTTACAGTTGGTAGCGTTTGTATAAGTGGCATCAAGTATTTAGCCCAAGGAAACAAGTCAAGTTCAGGGGATCAAACCTAGGTGTCCGGGTTCTTAGGCAAAAGATGTAACCACTACATCACTTTCATGATTTATGGACATGTTTCTGCCTCAGATACTCATGTTACTAAATATTTTTCTATCCTTGCCCCCTAAACTATACACTCCCGTGTCTGGCACATTCTTCTGCAATCTTATACAATGACTATGTATAAATTTATATGACAAGTGAAACACAGTACAGTCTGATTAACTTTTTTTCTCAAATCTAAGTCTGCTGGCCGTAATGATGGTTATAGATCAGGTGATACATGTAGTTAACACAAATGTACTGATATTAAGTTATGGAGTACTTTTTTCAATTTGCATTATTTCTTATAATTTTAATATCATTATAATAATATATATTTTAAAATAAAAAGTGGAAAAAGTATAAAAAATGGTATAAATACCTTGCTTCTAGCTTCAGCTCACTCACTGCGAAGTAATTGCTTGATGTAAACTTTGCCTGTATAATTACTTTGTCAGCGACAAGTTTTTCATACTCTGACCTCTTACTTATTGACGCTGGCTCGAGATAATTAGTAAACGTATTTCCAATGAGCCTACGAAACAGACCAGTTTACAAAGTAAGCTCCGTATATAACGACTTCGGTTATAGCGAAATTCTGGATATAAGGAACAAATTTTCTGGGCCCGACTTTTTTCTCTTCTTTATCTTATATGAAAATGTATAAGGATATTACGTACTACGTATATAAAGAATCAATTTAGATGTTCCCAAGATGTTCGTTATATACGGAGTTAACTATAGTATAAGATGAAGGTTATTTTCTGATATGATTACATAAGACACTTTTGACTCATACGTGATATGGCGAAAAAATATTGTGAAATAAAAATATCCTTTCAAAGAAATCATCGAAAATTTAGTCACTGTGAACAGTATTCGGGTTTACAAAATGTGTACTTCCAAACAACTTATTATTATCCTTAATTATTCCTGTCCTGGTATTCATATTAAGTAAAATGGAAACAGCAAAAACAAAAATAAGCTTTGTGAAATAGTACAAAATTCAGTAATTTACGTTAACTTTCTTTCAACAGTATGCCAGTGATGATGAATGAAGTAATGTATGAATGATCATTGATAATAATAATTAAATAATAATACATTGTCCTACTTCTATTACTACTACTACTGATAATGATAATAACAATGGAAATGATGATGACGATAATAATAGTAATATTGTTATCGTGATGATGACGATGATGATGATGAATAAAATTTAATAACCATACACATCTTGCCTATTTCCGGTAAACTTTGTCTCTTTCCCATTTCTGACCAGAATAATATTCAAGCTTGCCGGTCGACGCCTAATACCTTCCAGAGATATACTTTTGATCTAAAAGACAAGAATCTTAAAATACTGGTGTCAAGAATAAGAGAGTTCTCTTT
This sequence comes from Saxidomus purpurata, assembly GCA_022818135.1. Lineage (NCBI taxonomy): Eukaryota > Metazoa > Mollusca > Bivalvia > Venerida > Veneridae > Saxidomus > Saxidomus purpurata. Next base: position 41,841,403 of record JAFMSR010000014.1, read on the forward strand.
GTGTTCGATATGACATTGGAGTTAAGGTTGCGCTTGACGAAGCCACAATTTCATTCACCAAAATCTTCAAACGTTTATATATTTTCATTGCAATCAGAAGGTATGTAAACTTATACATTTTTGGAAAGGTTTTAAGCGAATAAAACCAAATAAATGATGGTGCCCATTATTACAAAAAGTTCAAACAAATTATGTAATAAAATGTCTTAGATATCATCATTTTTGGACAAGGTTTACAGCTATGGGTAGCCCTCTATACCAACATATTTTGTTGCATTTTTATTTTTTTATACGGCATTCCCTATGTAATGGTACCGTGTGACAGATTTCTGATATCTGTCTTCAAAATAGTTTTATGTTTTCAAATGTGCTATGACAGAAGGTTGTGCCACTTGCCATACAATACTTGTCTTAAAATTGTAACAAATAATGTTATCAAAAGTCTATGTAACGATTCACTCAAGTACAGAATAATATATAAAATGCAAAGACATTTGTGGCAATATGAGGTTACCCTGTTCAAAACAGAAGACAGATAAGAAATTTTTACAATAAGTGACCGTCATAAGCATCATCACGTGTTTTGTTTCATCTGTTTGGAGATTGAAAAGAACTTTTCAAAATGTTTACATAATTTCTTAACACAATGAAAATGGTAAAAACACTGGAAGACTTTAGTGAATGTAATTCTAGCTTTGGTCAGTCACTACCTTAAATAAAATAAAATAATAACCAATCTTACTTTTATACTTTTACAACCGAATTATCTGTAGCTATTGTACATACATAAAATTATAAAGTTTTAAAAATAGGAAGGGTTTTAAATAGTTTTGAAGCCAACCGACGTTATTAAAACATACCAGACGTAATATTAAATGCACTGTTACGTACTCGGGCAAATCACATTTCGTGTATTCTTGGGCTTGATTACAAACGGATATTTCCGGAGATAGTCAAGTTAAGTTAATACGAATGCAAAGAAAGGCCAAGCAAATTCAGTAAATTTATATCCCCCGCCAAATGAAGCAAATAGCTGAAAAAGAACAACTGGAAAGTGTATTAGTCTGTCTGTTTCAGAAAAAAAAACTTTTTTAAAATTTCATCACCCCTCTAGGACCTCATATCCAAGATGATATTTTAATTCTTCAAGTTACAGTCATAAAGAACTTAATTGATGTAATTAAATTAAATCAGTACTACTACTTTCAGACAACAAGAATTCTTAAGTTTCTATATAGAATAATTATATAAGAAAAGCACTACATCCCTTTAGGGGTCTCATTTCTGTAAAAATTCAGTTTCTAAATTTTCTGTTGTTTGAGAATACAAAATTGATGATTTGTGCCAAACAAAATAATATTCTGACAAGCCTTTTCAGAAAAAAGAAGCATTTTTAAAATTTCACCGCCCATTGGGGCCTCATCTCTGAGGGGTAATTCTTTTTTCAGCATCTCACAGTGATACACAACTCAATTCTTATCAGTTTAATTAAATCAGTACTAGTTTCAGAAAATTTCTAAGTTTCTAAATAGAGTATTTCAGAAAAGCATTACACTCCCTAAACGCGCCTCATTTCTAAAAAAGATCAGGAAGTGTAGGGGGTGGATATTAGACAGAGTGATCATTAAATTATTTCAGCCAATTACAATTTAATTTTGATAACCGGTTTCAGAGAAATAGAGTTTTACTGTTTTCATGTTGAATATAGAATAAATAATAATTAAAGGGCAATAACTCTGGAGATACTTATTCGATCTTGACGAAATATGTGTGTACGCCGCGCCATTATGCTATTGTACACTTAGTTTAAGTGTCATGAATTTCTATCCATTGGTTCTTGAGTTATGACTCCGGACGGACGGACGGACGGACGGACGGACAGACGAACAACGCCAAAACAATCCCCTCCTTTGGCGGGGGATAATAACAAAAAGGATGCATTTTCTCTACTTACTTGAAACTGTTTGCCAAGGCTTAATGTTATATTCGTTTCTTTCACATTTTCCGAAATCCACGATGTCGAGATGTCGTTATCAAGCATATACTCACGAATGTACATGTTCTTGCCAAGTCTTAGAACTTCCGTGTTCCCATCTGTGCATTTCATATATTTAGCAGGTTTTGTGTTTTCTGAAAGGGTGGGGTGTGTTGCTGGACATCTAAAGTAGACAGAACAAGGTTAGTACGTCACAATATTGTTTATGGTTTTCAGGTCCATCACCCTCGTTCAAGGTATATAGTTGATGAGACCTTATGTGTCATTATTTCATAGTACTGGCTTTTTAAGGTAATGGAAGTGTTTATGATTTTCAAAACAGAAGAGCTCTCTTGATGGAACCAATCAGATTTTCAGGATAAGCATTCAGGTATTTCATTAAAGTCCCAGGGAACGCTTTGAATTTACTGATATAGTAACATAAATTTAATTATAGGAAAATGATTGAACCATATTTTATTCACTCTAAAACAATGTTGACATATTCCTTTCTTTCGTATTCAAGTTGTTTCTTCAAGAAAAAGAGTTGCCAGAAAGCCTTTTTTTATTTTATGCAATATCATTGAAAAATTACTGAGCTATGTTTCATATATGTACTTATCGATATAAAAGGCAAAGTTAGGAATGTTTTTGGTACAATAAAGGTTATTTCTGTCAGTAAGGCATCTTTCTTGATAAAATGAGAGCTACTTGTAAATGTGATCCTGGGACTTTAAAATGTATTCAAAGTGAACAGATATTATATTCGACCTCGTACCAACTATGAATATATAATCAGAATATTTCATGAGCGATTTAAATAGTTACCTTCCTTCAACCAAGCGAGAGAGAGAGATCCTCTATAGAATGTGTCTTTAAGTATTTTTAACGCAACATTTTAATTTAATTATTCGTAGACCCGACGGCTGACTAAAATATACTTTGAAAGAAGGGTAGTCTGAGGAAAAATTAAGACTGAGGATTTTGCAAAAAAAAGTAAAATATCAGTATTTTTCTATAAACAAAATCCTGATATTTTAACAGAAACGGAAACTATATCACAACAAGACATAAATCTGATATAGTAATTGTAGTAAGCAGTATTTAAATAATTCACAAACAGAATATGCGATACTTGTAAGCACTTGTGTGTGACAGGGTATTTTTCAAAAGTACGGCAGCCATCTTGGCGGCCATCCTGGATTGTAGAGTTTCTCAGGCGGGAACTTTTGGGGGCTTTGTGTGTATCGATACTACAGACATTGAGCTTTTAGAAAACATAAGTTTTATTTCTGTATGAATTTTGTCCGGATTCAGCCTATTTTAGGCTCAACAGCCTTGACTATAAGCAGAACAGAACAGAAAAGGAACATTTACCTGCATTCCGACTTTAGACCAACGTCTAACAACGTCCCAGTGAATACAGCCGTCACTTCTCTAAAAATAAAATTAATAAAATAAATATTCTGAAAAAGCTAAAAAGTCGCATTGACAAAGGAACTTTACTTTTGATTGCCTTTGTGGTTTTATATTTACTTTTCAAACAATTTTGCTTCTGTACTTCTTAATTCTAAGTACTTTTCAAACAATTTGGTTTCGTCTTTTTTCTTCATATATACTTTTACTGTCTATACTGAGCCGGGAGTATTTATTACATGGATACTAATATGATAAATCCTGATATAATATATGGATAAAATACGTTTAACCGTTCCTCACACCAGTGTCAGAAACCCATGTGAAATATTTACTGGGTCAAAATATTGCTGCTGTCGATGAAATTATCCGAAATAAAACCTTGTAGGTGACATGTTTAGGGAAAATGTCCAAAAAGCGTTAAACTCCTTTGGGTAAGAATTATTTTTAAACAAATTGTGAATAAAGCCCAACTTACGTTCTGCACTGTTATATTATTATGTTTTTAGCATCCTTATAAAAACCTCCACTTGAAACTTTTCAATTTTAATGCTCTAGCCTATGTTGTTAAGCATTGGACTGAAGATCTTTTGACATTTTTGGGGGCGTATGTTCGAATCCAGCCGGAATTTAAAAAAAATTCTTACTTTTTCTTCTCATTATTTTGCATTTTTCTTCATATGTTTACATGTATATTGTTTTTAGACTAAAAGGAAATTAAATATTTTTTTACACATAAGTATTACATGTAGCTTATTTGAAGATTTTATTACTTGCAGACACGTCTAAAATCGCCGATGAAGATTTTCAAACTCTAATTATTTTAAATAGAGACGGTAAAACATTGTAAATTTTTGGCATGCTGTTTCCAAGATGTTATAGATAATTATAAATAAACAAAGAGTCATGCCCAATTTCTAGAAAAGGTTGATTTTTCTTAAAAACTTTGATGTTCAAAATTGAACATGGCCAAAAAGGTACATGAAAATTGTAATTTTCTTATTATTTCATAAAAGTTTTATAAAACTTGTTGAAAATATAGTAAATGGTGTATAATTTCTGAAAGAAAATATAGTTCTTGTTACTCTGATACCAAATCTGTACCAAATTATTGAATAATAAATGAAATACATGTATTTTCTTATCTCTCGTGTGATGTCATTTTATAAATAATTCCAAAATGGTGGTGGGGTTATTCAAATCCTATAACTTAGTTTTTTCACGGTAAATTTCTTTTAAAATTTGTTTTTAAATCAAGGAAATGATACAGATTAAGAAAATATTAAGCCTATCATGATTTGAATTGGTGCCCATTAGGGGTCTACTACCTTAAGTAACTAAATCATGTAATACCTATCGGTGAGCGCATCTGCATACCAACGTACATCTACCATGTGAATAAATTCCGAATCAGCTAAATCTGAAAAAAGGAAAAGAAATATATTTTAAGTATGAATACTTTGTGATAGTATGACGTTTGCTCTATGCGCAAAACATTCAAGTTAAGCAAAACAACTGGACTTTCACACAAATACTATTAGACTGAAGCTATCTGATGTCAATTTAAATCCTTCACTGATCATGAGTTGCATGGGATCTCTGCCGAATCCTTCACAGATCATGAGTTGCCACGATCTATTCCAAATCCTTCACTGATCATAAGATGCAGATGATCTTTATCGAACCATTCACTGATCATGAATTGCAGATGATCTCTACTGAACCCTTCACTGATCATGAGTTGGAGATGATCTCTACCGAACCCTTCACTGGTAATGAATTGCAAATGACCTCTACTGAACCCTTCACCAAACCCCTCACTGATCATGAATTGTAGATTATCTCAACAGAACCCTTTACTGATTATGAGTTGCAGATGAATTCTACCGAACCATTTACTGATCGTGAGCTGCAGATGATCTCTACCGAGCCGTTTACTGATCATGAGTTGTAGATGATCTCTACTGAACCCTTCACTGATTGTGAGTTGCAGATGATCTCTACCGAATTCTTCATTGGTCGTGAGTTGCAGATGATCTCTACCGAACCGTTCACTGATCATCTGCAGCAGATTCTCTACCGAGTTCTTCACTGATCATGAGCAGTAGACGATCTCTACCGAATTCACTGATCGTGAGTTGCAGATTATCTCTACCGAACCTTTCACTGATTATTACTTGCAGATGATCTCTACCGAAATTTTCACTGATCATGCAGGAGTTTACGTGTTCATCTCCTCGCCCAAATAGACTCACTAAGTAAGCTACACATTTTGACTATAAACCACTTTTATTATGTTTGCATAGGAAGATCATTGAAAACAGGTATGATTATCAGCGTGTTTCATACATGTTTAGACTGTTTTCTGATTGCATAGCAGTTGAAAGCATGTATGATTTTTCCAGGCCTGAAGGCAAAATCAGCTACTGAAGGAAACACCACGAGTGGCAATTTAAGTGGATAAAATAAAACGGAAATTGTTTTTCATTTTTCCTCAGCATTCTTAAGTATATCGTATCATGTGAATAAAAATCAAATGAATCAATAACTTACTTTTACTGGGTCCTAGAGCTAGCTTATACGACGTTGATGGAAACGACAAAGTGAATGTATGTACCTGTTGACCATCCAGAAACCATGTAACAGCCCCATTGTACTGAAAGTCATACCGTCTCATTAGTCTATCGATATTTTAAGCACGTGCAATTTTTTGTTCGTTTGCTAATTAGCACACGATAGTTATAAAGGGGAGCGGTGGTGTAGAGGATAAGGTGTTTGTCGCTCAACCTGGAGGTTGCGGGTTCGAGCCCTAATAGGGTCACGACCGTCCCTCCTCATATGACACCAGTACTTGTATTTCCATGAAGCAGACTCGATAACTTACAAGCTTCCTTCACAATCGAGTTAAAATAAATTTGTATAAACTAAACTATGAACTTAATTTAGTACCAGCCGCGGCCCTATTACATTTAAGCTAAAAGTCGGTTAACAATAAGAGCTATTTTTTCTGCTGTTTAAAAGACTTCCTGAAACAAATGCGTACATTCAAGATAGTAAGGACTAAAACGTCTTCAAAGCAAAATCGAAATGTTCCTCTAGTGTTTCCCATCAAGAATAATGTTTTCAATCAGAAGTTAATCGACGGTTAGCTTAACAGCCGGTTAAGGTTTCGAACAACCGGGTCCAGATAGTGAGTTTAGAGGATATATTTGCGCCTGTTGCGACTGATTTTCAAACTGTTAAACAAATTTAAGGCATGTATTACAAAACAAAAAGAAAATATTACCCTAATGGTGATGAAAATCCAAGCCTCGGGACTTACGGGCTTTGATGTTAAATTCAAGCGTAGTGCACTTCCACTCGATATCATATTCATAACATTGCCAATGCTGAATATGTCGCTACAAAAAAAAGTTATGTACACATGCGTACGTGTGAGTGGTGCATGTGAATCTCAGTGGAATTTGAATTTATCTAAATTTATTTTGTTTAATCTATGCTTAGAATATATACTGTAAGCTGATGTTTTGTTTCTGCAAATAATATATTGGTTTTGAGTTGAATTTAATTCAACGTTATTTTAGATCCGCATTTTAAATTATTTTCCTTCTGGCAGACTATTTAATACAATTAATGCATGTGCTCTTTACAATGGAATACTCAGTATTGAACTAATAGTTTCAGTTCTTGTCACTAACAGAACAGAACAGAGCAGATTAGAATTTGAACAGCGCATAGTGTCCTTGCTAAAATGTTATGACGATTCGTTATTGTGAAATAGCGGCAAATTTCAGTAACCGACCTCTTGCATGCTCCATCAAAAGCTTAAAACGGATGTAATAATCCCTTTGTCGTAACAACAGAAATTGTTCTAAATTTCTTAAATGAATAAGATATAACTACTCACCATCCAGGACTCGTGCACGATGCATTTACCCACATTGTAAGGGTAAAATAGTTCGGCGATACTGAGTTATACGTGTTATCAACTACAACACATTCAGTTGTTGTTTCATCAAAATTAATTCCACCATTTTCAAGTATGGCTGCAGATGGTGGAGGACCGAGTAAGGTTTTGCATGAACTTTGTATACTTTTTAACGGAGTTTGTTTATCCGGAAAATCATTCCGGCTAGGACAACCTGTTGTACAAGCATCATCACAAGTACTTGTGACACTAATATTTGAGTACAAGGCAAGATCGGTAGAGACGCTTGATGGAAACTCGAACCCGAGTGCGCGGCTTGTCGTCCAGACATATATGGTCAGTAGGTGATGAAACGCATAACTGAACATGGCTCTTGCTTGACCCGTAGGGACTCCTGGAAATATAGATGATACAACTGCTATATACAATTACTTGACAGTCTCTTTTGCTACATATGATGAGGTGCCACAAGTGGTTTACTTAAAAAACTTTATGCAACTTAATACAGCTTTTGTTAATGATGGGAAATTCCTAGCTCCTTAGTGCTATCACTAGCACTGAAATTGATGAATACCCCCCAACATCGCACTAACAAAGTATATAAAATTAATGTAGTATTCCATAACACAGCTCACCGCTGTTTCGAGTAATAAAAGTGACCCGAAACAACGATAATGCACAACTACGCATGGCACATATCACTTCTGTGAAATATCATTAAAATTCTGACAAGGAATTTTGGAGATTAATAGCCCACAAGATTTTACTATATCGAGCCCCTGTGACCTTGACCTTTGATATAGTGACCCGAAACATGGACCATGTACAACTACGCACTGTGCAGATTACTTCAGTGAAATATCATTAAATTATGACCAGTGCTTTTGGAGATTAAGGGCCAACACAAGATTTTACTATATCGAGTCCTTGTGACCTTGACTTTTGATATAGTGACCCGAAACACGGACCATGTAAAAAAACAAAAATAATATCAAACAGGGAATGCCACGTACCAAAACGCAGCCTCCCCAAAACGAACCCCACATCACCCAGAACCACACCCCCAAGCCCCCCCCACACACACGCGCGCACACGCACACACAACGAACACACACACACAATCTATACACACACTATATACCTACCAAACACCTAGCATACAAAGCAAACACACGAGGACAAAACGAACATTAAAGGAACAGTGGGGCACCGCCTTGGAACGGTCGTGGCAAAACACCAGGGGAGCTTAAACCGGTTTATGGTGCGCACCCAACCTCACCTACCCCACCATGTTCCAAAGTCCAGGACAGGTAAAAAAAGTAACCCGCTAGGTGAATCTCACCAGGAACAAGGCGGAAAACATAAACTAAGCAAGGAACTTATAATTTCTGTTAAGTATCATTAAATTCTGACCAGGGGTAATGAAGATTAAGTGACCACAAGATTTTACTGTATCGAGCCCCTGTGACTTTGACCTAGTGACCCGAAACATTGACCATACACAACTAGGCAAGGTACTTATCATTTCTGTGAAGTATCAGTAAATTCTGACCAGGCCTTTTAGAGATTAAAAATCCACATGAGTTTACTATCTCGATTCCCTGTGACCTAATCATTATTAATTTTTTCATTATTATTATTATTATTATTATTATTATTATTATTATTATTATTATTATTATTGTTATTGTAATTATTATTATTATTATTATTATTATTATTATTATTATTATTATTATTATTATTATATCATGATGATGACTTGACATTTAACCTAGTAACCAGAAACATGAACCATGTACAACTAGGCAAGGCTCTTATCATTTCTGAGAAGTATCTTAATTCTGACCAGGGTATTTTGTGATTAAGAGCCCACAAGATTTTACTATATCGAGCCCCTGTGACCTTAACCTTCGACCTAGTGACCCAAAACATGGACCATGCACTAGGCAAGGTACTTATCATTTCTTAGTCCAACAAAATTGTATAAAGATTCCCTTATCAGCATGCCTAATTATTGGGGTGAAGTTATAATAACCTTGCTTGTCACATTACAGATATCATCTTTGGATTGTATTAAATTACTAGTGAGGCATACTTCTCTGGGTTCAGCTGAGGTTTTGTTGAAATGTATTTATTCAAGATTATTTGAATTAAATCATGGTTAAGGTACCAAAATAACATGTTTTTTAAAATGTCCATAATATAACAGAATGGAAATTTCACAGTGAGGGTGAAAATATCTGTTATTGTCACTAAATATGCAAAATTCATAAGTGTGTCAGTTATAAGTGTTAGACATACATAAACCCTAATTCATACGAAATATATTTTAAAACAAGAAGCATTTGATGCATTAAAGAAAGCTTTAACTTCTCCGCCAGTTTTAGCTTTACCAAACAACAAAGATCCATTCATACTGGATTCGGATGCTTCAGATTCGGCTTTAGGTGCAGAACTTCTTCAAGTTAAAAATGGAGTAAAAAAGGTCATTGCTTATAGGATTTTCAGCTTAACTCCAGAGCAGAAAAATTACTGCACCATCAGAAAGAACTCCTGGGCATTGTTGGGTTCACCAGACACTTTAGACACTACCTTCTAGAAAGAGTCTTTACAATGAGAACTGATCACTCAAGTTTGACCTGGTTACCAAATTTTAAAAAGCCACAGGGTCAGCTGGCGCGATGGATTGAGAAGCTACAACATGATTTTAAAACATCGAGCTGGGGCAAAGCACGGTAATGCGGACGCGCTGTCAAGAACTCTGGAAACTTTGACGCCGTGCAGAGCATTTATAGCTGGCATTAGGCCTGCAGATTTCCCATGCGGTGGTTGTCATTATTGCATCAGGGCTGACGGGCAGTGGGCTAAATTTATCGATAATGTTGACGGTTCGGTAAGTCTAGCTGCGCAGGCTAGAGTGACAACAGAAAATATCACTGCGAGTACAGAAAAGGGACGAGCACACACTGCTCAACAGCATTCCCTAGGTTACTGTACCAGTACAGATCTTTTAGACAGTATTGGTATAGAGGATGACATGAGTCTCCTGAACAGCATACTCACAGCAGATTTTTACAAGTCTATGCGGAAGTGATTCACATTTCGACATAGTTACACCGAGCAACAAAGAAGGAAGCTTTAAAACTGCATGCTTGGTGCAAACTGTGCAAGATTCCGATACACAACAAAATTCCTGTTGGAGATTCACTTTTTATGCAAGAACAAGCAAAAGACAAAGACTTAACCATCAGCCTTGCTTGGTTAAAAGACAAGAAAGAGCCGGAAGAGGGAATTCTATTCCTTGCCAGTCCAGAAGCAGAGTTCTATTGGCTAAACAAAAGTCTGTTCTTACTGATAGATGGAGTTTTATTCAAGAAATATCTGAAAGCCGAAGATCTTCAGCTAGTTGTACCAAATTCTTTGAAGGTACAAGCACTACTTTCGCACCTCGATATACCTTCATCGGGTCACTAGGGAGTAGCACGAACCAAAGCCAAATTGAAGGAAAAGTTATTCTGGGTCCGCCTTTCTAGAGATGTTGAGTTTTATGTGATATCATGTGCTGTGTGTAATCAGAATAATAAGAAAGGAAGATACGGTAGAGTTCCGTTAATGGAACATCAGGTGGGAGCACCCATCGAACCTGCCATATAGATTTCATTGGTCCGCTGCCAAAAACATCACAAGCAAATCAGTACTACATGATGATGAAAGATCAGTTTACGAAGTGGGTAGAATGTGTACCGTTACCATCGCAGAAAGTTGAGGTGACTGCAAAAGCTGCCATTGACGAGTTTTTCAGTCGCTATGGCTTTCCGTTTCAAGTTTTCACAGACCAGGGACACAACTTCGAAAGCCAGTTGTTTGAAGCTCTGTGTAAAGCATTACACATTCATAAAGTCAGAACTACACCATATAGGCCGTCCAGCAATGGTCAAGTTGAAATATTTAATAGAACGTTGCTGGATGCTGTCAGATGTTTCCTGGGGAAGTCGCGAGACAAATGGGACCAGAACATTCAACAGATAGCAATGGCTATACGCTCTTCGGTAAACAGAAGTACTGGATTCACACCAAATATGTTAATGTTGGGGAGAGAGATAAATTCGCCAGCTCAGCTGATAATGCAAAGGCAGACACGCCAGAAGGGTAATGAGAGTACGTAGTACAGTTGATGGACACCATACAGAAAGCACACAAATCTGCGAGAGCAACTCTGAAAATGTCAATGAAGCGCATGAAGCGAAAGTACATTGTACGACTTAAGGATCCTGTTAAGACCTTATTCAGAGGGAGATGTAGTTTATCTTCTAGATACAGCAGCTACAAAAGGTAAATGTAGCAAGTTATGCCCGCCATGGAAAAGACCAGCCATTATCGTGAAAAAGCTATCACCATATTTGTACCATGTGAAACTACGGAATGCAGTCTTCGTGACCAACCACGAAAGGATGATGCCTTGTAAAGACCGAACTGTGCCAGCATGGATCACAAAGTACAAGGAATCTCCACACGACCGAGATACAAATATCAGTCAGGACGAGAATAATGAACAATACTGCATATACAAGCAGCCTTGGAACGGGAGGTTCATGATCCAGTGTGAATACTGTGACCAGCACAGTACATAGGCTCCGAAAAAAAGTCCGAGCAGATTCTTGAGACCATACTTCAGATGGTCCACATAGTGAAGGCCAAGATGCTGGCCCAACGTAACAAGAAAACCTGCATCTATTGGTTAAAAGATGCTGCAAAGACCATGGAGAGTATCCAGATAGCTGACAGAGACTGGATAAGTAAAAACGTTTGGAAGCTCAAACCTCTTGAAAAGACAGTTTCAAAGGAGTACGACCAGAGGGGGACAGAAAAGATTACCGGTACAAAGACATCAAGAACCCGGAAAAGCTCCTGAAAAAAGTATCGGGGGAGGAAACTGTTGGCGATATGTTGGACCTGATAGATGAGGAGAAACTTCTAGAATCTCTTCAGTTCTCCAAACATGAATCTACCAAAGAACCTCTGGAGGTAGACCCAACACCAAGTCCCAAAGAAAAGATGACTTCAGAGAGCCCTAGGAGGTCGCCACGTATAAGGCAGAAAGCTGCAAAGTTTTCTCGAATAAGATCTCTTTCTAGAGAGCCATCTAAAGAGTTTAAAAAGGATACAGTTTCCAGCAGAAATAAATCTTCCAGCAGAACTGACCAGAATGTCCAGCAAAGGGCTTCTAGCTCTAAGCATGGACATCATAAAGAGACATCTGCAAGAACAGAAAACCACGACCGGAAAAAGCACTCACCAAAGTGTCGGGACCGTTCTAAAATCCGCCAGGGAGACAGGGCTTCTAGTACCAGTCACCCTGAATGGTCTCGAACTAAAAACAAGCAGTGTTCAGTTCCAGCGCAAGCGGGAACAAAACATCATCTAACCCCGCAGTTTAGAAGATACCATCGGTAGCACTGAAGGACGTGGAGCGTCGTGTCACCATAGGAAGAGGTACAACTGTAGAATTACCACACACTACAGGAAAAAGACCTTCCGTTACAAGTCTACAGACACTGACCATTTCAGCCACTGTCCTGAAAAACAGAAAACGGAAGATATTTTACGTCAGGTTAAAGGAGCGAGAGAGCAATGGAAAACGTTGGCAGAGAAGAAACTGGACAAACGTGAAACTGCACAATGCTAGGTACCAAATTGTACAGGACCAGCCAAATACATGAAGGTTCATGCTTTCAAACACCATGTTCCAGGCATCTTCGATGAAAGATTTCAACCTGACGAAGAATGTGTGCTGCGGGGAAGGAGGAATGCTTTATATCAGGCAGCAAGATGGCTTTTGGGTAGGCCAGCAACCTTAGAGGAGTTAGTCAACTTCATCCGAATTCAAAAAGTGTTAGGTACAATGGACAACTCAACCATTTCGCCTAAACAGGAACAGGCAATGCAAGAATTCTTCAGATTCCTGAAAGTCTCTGTTCCAGACAGTTTACTTTGGAACCCTCAAACTCACCAGGTGTACTCCTTCACTGGAAAGCGGTTGTACTTATCGCCACCAGCCTGGATGATGATGAACAGGAATATTCGTTAAACAATTTCCCGGTTCCAGAGGATATGTAAGCTGGAATAGAGGAGCCAGAGGAACCAGCAGAACCTAAGGAAATCCTACCCCAAGCCTTCGACAGTCATTTCTACCTGGATAGAACGCTGCGAGAGCTAGATCTGCAAGCCGGTACATTGAAGGTTGTGATAACCAGAATACCAGTAGAAGCTGGCAATAAGGTCAATCTTGTTGGCACTGTTGCTGTCTACTGTGATCCTAGTACATACCCTTCGGAAGAAAGTCTCCAAGATCTACCCGAAGATATGATCATTGCAGTAGGAATCCATCCAAAACATGTCCGGAGTAGTTCACGCAGCAAAGACGAGAGTATACAAGCACTTACCAGATTCTTGCGTCATCCCAAGGTTACAGCATTGGGTGAAATTGGCCTAGACCACAGAGAACCTATGAGGTATTGGGCCTGCCAGGTGAACCTACTTGAAGAGATTCTGCCCCATATGCAAGACAGACATGTATTGGTTATTCACTGCCGTGGAATGAGAAGAGATTGTGGCACAGAAGTTTTCTTATTGCTTCTGCACTTCTTAAAGAAGTATGAACAGCCCAATCACTCGATCCATCTTCATTGCTTCACGGGTAATCAGTATGTGCTTCAGAGATGGCTGGAGGTGTTTCCAAGAACGTTCTTTGGATTCACGAACATGGTGGATAAATTTTCATCTGACCAAGTTGCAGCGCTTCGAGACATCGACGAATCTCGCCTACTCCTGGAGTCAGATGCACCGTATTTTCCAATTCATGTATCCAGAGTGTCGTCACCAAGCCAGATCTACACAGTAGCCAAGAGTGTAACTGAACACCGCCAGATCATGTTGAAAAGGTATTAGAGGTCACAGTCGCAAATGCATTGTACCTCTACCAGGGACAGTTCCAGTAGAATACAGTAACTTGCAGTGTGATAAGTAGGACTTCTAGAAATACTTAATCATACTTGCATACTGTGAGAAGGTGCTGCCTGAGAGTTCCATTTAGGTTATTCAGTCCATTTCTAATGCATAAGGAATTTCATATTGGAACAATGGTCCATTTATAATGGACCAGGAGTGCTATAGCGGATATGTAATCCAATTCTATTGGATTTCATAACATACCAAATCTAGTCCAGGTATAAACAAGCGTCCACGTACTTCCGAATACATACATATGAACCATTGAGACCGGAGGGGCTCCATCCAGGTAACTACAAGGATCCTCCGGTACCTTCAAGTTGTTGAAGTCAATGAGTCCATGGTAACAGTGGCCACCGAAGTTCCAATGGGCTTCTAGCTCATGGAGATGTACTGACTACTGTTCCAGCCAGATGGATCAAACAGTTGGCTTCTTATAGTACCAGGTGATTTGTAATCACAAAAGGTAAATATGTTGAGTTTCTAACTCTTCACAGTTGATTTGTAATCACAAAGGTAAATATGCTGAGTTTCTAACTCTTCATATTTTCATAAATCTATGCTAGTGCTGTACTAACATGGATTTGGTCACAACTCGACTCCCTTCTTAGTCGTAGGCCTTCATTTATAAAGTTGGGGGGAGTGTTGTGATGGTAAATAATTTAAGGCTGTGTAACCTGTCCCGGAAGTACGTCACCTTGGCGGGAATCTTGAGTGCCCGGATTGATAGCTCTGACTGCCAGTTGAAAGAAGGCAACAGAACTAGAAACATCTACATTTGGTAAGCTACTGGCCTTCTAACTCCCTTCCCATGCTTTAGGTGAGGTTTAGTACCGAGTTACAACACCGACAATAAATAAAATGTTTAGATCTATTGTAATGCAGTTGGCTCATCGGTTTGACACAGTTTTTTTATCTGATATTCTATAGCTGTCAAACTTCAGTGCCCATACTGGCAAGAAAGCAGTCATCGGACAGCAATAATAGCTGAACATGCTCAGTGAAGTTAAAAACATTTCAGTTACAAGTCAGAAGTGGGAATATTTTACACATTTGTGTTTAATGAAACTCATACATACCGTTCTCCAGATATTTGCCGGGTTCTCCTGTTATTTAGACCCTAACCCGGCGCCCCAGCGAAACTCGCAAAACACTAAAAACTCCCGGTAAATCAAATTTTCGAGAAAAAAAAACTACGAGGTTCATAAAATATCAACCTATATACATGGTTAATACCCTGACACGTGATATCGATAATGAAGAAGTACTAATATTGTGTACAGTCGACTAGGTGACGAAACTAATGTGTTGACACGAGTTTGTGTTAATTGTCACTACCATCTTAGGTAAATTCCCGGAGGGTAGTTAGCGGGTGTTACACTGAATACCGGAATCAACTTTCTTACCGGAATCTACCAAAATCGATTTTCGATTACCGGAAACTACTTAATACAGTCGTTCTATTGACTTAATTGTATAACATATATATACATATGATATAATTTATTATAGTTGACTCGTATGCAAAGTTTTAGAAAATAATGATAAGCCAAAATTGACTTTGATGAGTTTGATACGAAGTGTGAACATGTGAGAATTACAATTCAAGTTACCAAAATCATGAAATATTGACTGTAAAAAAAATTGTGCCATTATTTTTTTTAAGTTATGCAAAAGATATTTAGTGTGGTATATATATGAAATGTTGATACACGTACATTGATTTTTGAATCACATTGATTATCTGTATATGATATTTTAACAAATTGCTTCAGGGCATGTTGTTTCGTTAAAAACATGGCTGCCAGGGGATGTGGTTGATTTCCTTATAACTGTGTGTTCATAGTAAGTAAAGAAGAAATATTTTTGTCAACAATCATAGTTCAGATTTTACGGCAATTACACCAAAATGTTATTTTGGGTGACCTTCTTCTGATCGCAGTTAATTTGTTAAGCGAACATTTAGATGAATGTGGAAATAAAGAATTTGAAATGTTTCCTTTCTTTAAATTAAAAACTAAATGTGTTTCAGCTAGGCTAGCAAAATAAAATTATTTTATTAACAAATTCAAACCACGGCTTAACGCCATTAATTCACAGTAATTATCTGCCTTTTTACAACAATAATCTCCCTTGCAGAAAGTTATGACGTCGACGTCATGGAAACAACGTCATTCACTACAATTGTGCCTGGCGGTTAGACATTTGTCTTGGTAATATAATTTATATTAAGAGCTACAAATTATTTTGTATCCAAAGTGCTCCAAAAACAATATGTATGGTTAAGATAAACAGTCTCTCGTTGTTAAAAGTTCAAGGTTGACGCAAATGAGGCGAGGTGGTCATCTTGAACTTCTCATGTCTTTATGTACGATGTTACATGAATGTCTAATTAATTTTACAATTGATTTTAAGTTTCATTTCCTGAACTAACTTAAGTTTGGAGTGAAAATGCTTAACTCTCTTCCCCGATTTTCAGAAACACTTGAAACTACTTGTCTAACACAATATATTCTTTCAATATTCCTCAGGAAATAATAAGTATAACTGTTTTTCTATTTAAGAGTTGTTTTACATAGAAAAACAGTAACACAATAGTTTGCCGTTTCGCAATAACATCATTGAACATTTTTCTTCCTGTTTCGGTTTTGTTCAATAGTTTAAATACATTCAAGGAAGACATTTATGTAAGCTTAAAATTTAATGGTTTAATGTTATTTACCAAGCAAAAGTAATGTGACTAGCAAGATATTACTAGTAATTTGCTGTATTTTTGCAAAATTTAAGGTGTATTTAAATCCCAGATATTATGTGGATCAGATGAAAAACTCCCAGAAACTTTTTAAGTGTTTGAATTTAGGTTGGGTCCAATCTAATGGTACATCTATACATAACTGAAATTGGTACTCCCCTGCTGATCTTACCCAGAAAACATGTATTCGTTTGGCAATACTTGGCCGTTTTGCATTTCTAGTTGCCTTTATTCGACTACAAACCTTCCGCGTTGATTAAAAAAAATACTAACAGGTCTCATCACCAGTAACTACATTCTCAAAAGCCTTTTCACTGTATTTTGGATACATTTTCAGTAGTTCTTTTGCCATTGTTACACGGGTCTTCGTTTGCTCAGTCGTTAACAAATGGGGTATCCATTTTGCATTTATCTTCCTAACTTTTAGGTGTTTCTTAAAAAATCCATGAATTCTAGCTAAGGACATGTTTGTCATTTGGGCCAATTGCCTAACTGTGAACCGAGCATCATTTTTGGGAATATTGTGGATTTTTTCGATGTTACTTTTGGTCGTAGTTGTTGTAGGACGTCCTGGACGAGCAGTATCTTGCAGTTGCTGCTATCCAGTAAGAAATTTACCCTACCACCTACAAATAGTTCTGTGAGACATTTGACCCTCCCCATAAATGTCACACACCTCATGGTGAATGTCAGTGGCCTTTATGCCGAGTAGCGACCTACCTTTTATGTAAGCCCTTATTTCAAGCACGTATTGAGCTCTTTTTCCAGTCATTTTATATGTAGTGTAGTGAATACGCTATAGGTATGAGAAGTCTAAATCGGTGAAAACCGGAAGCAGGTTATTTTGTCTAGGGAACATGCGGACCTACATTATGTGTTTGATTGCTGATTGGCTGAAACTAAATGGATGCATATAAGAAAAATTATTTTGAATTAATCGCTGGATGATAGATCACAAATGAAATATGAAGAGAAAAATCTGGATATAAATTATAATCAAAATATTTGGTATTTGAAAATACTGACATATTTGGTCGGTGACCACTAAAACTGCAACACAAATGGGGGTGGTGTCATTCAGCTCCAAATTACTGGCATAAAGTATTGGATCAAAAGTATAAATTTTGTTATTTTTATAAGGGACTAGGATGATTCTACAAATAAAGTTCATTTCAGCAGTTAGTGAGATTTTGGGTAGTCGCACCGGAAGAAAACCTTATAATGTAAGTCGATGGGAATGTATTTATGCCCTTCTGTGTGTCCCCGATTTCATTTTAGACCTTGTTTTGTATTCAAAATAGCTAATTTGGTAACAGTTACATTTTATGGAGGTCTGGAAGGAAACAAAACAGCTTTTCTGATATTTTTTATGAAAATAAAGGTTCAAAATGTACCCCTCAGTCAGATTCAGAGGATTATATAACTGTTTGATTTTGTTGTGCACATATGTATATATAATAAAACACTTTTTCCTATTCATTTCCCTCGCGATGCTGTATTAGCTTATGACCAGTAAAAAATATTATTTCATTGATTTATTTTTTCACATATGTACACGTTCATTATAATTATGCTCCATCAACTGGATGTTTATATTAAAAGTGTTATAATTGTGAATATCGTATACCCGACATAAATAGTTAATCCTGATTGGCCGATAGCGCTCACGTGCCGGGTCTGCAAAAGTATGTGTAGACCTGGAAATGTTGTGTAGACCTGCACGGATTTTAAGACGTCATTTCTGTTATATTTTCGTATGATTTTCACTACTCTTTATGAGGTATACGATATAATAATTTTAGACTAATGTTTCGGTCAATACATCGTTTAGCGGACCTGTGAAAAAATGATATTAGCCGATAATCAACAGTCAAACAAGTCACTACGCACCAAACATGCCGATATTTAAATAATTTAATCAAGTTTAACAAAATTCAAAGATTTGATGTTTTCGTAACAGCGCCAAAACAAATTTACACATCGATTCGCGGGTGTCCATAGAATCACGCATCTATGTTGTGATAACTTTTCGGAAACCTTTTACGTTCTGATTGGATGAGTGCATAACGGGCGATGATCAGTGACCCATGTTTCCTCAAAGCTTTATGTTAAAAAAATTCAAATAGGTCGTAAGAAATGCATGATTTCCTGCTAAAAAAACAAAAATAATATCAAACAGGGAATGCCACGTACCAAAAACGCAGCCTCCCCAAAACGAGCCCCACAGCACCCAGAAGTGCACACCACCAACACACACCACCAACACACACACACACACACACACACACACGCACACACACACACGACACACACACACAATCAAAAAAAAGAAAGAAACATATATCTCCCGGTGAGTTGTCCAAAAACCCGGGGATTTTGCAAAAATCTGTCGGCATTAACTCAATCCTTTATGGCATGTATGATGAAACTTGCCTTCAAATTTTTTTTTTCTCTTTATCATACCAAATGCGTGTAATTAATATCGATATACGGACGTTGTTAGTTCCCTTTTTCCTTGACTTGGTGGTTCTTCTGCATCTAATGCGCTTGTCAGCCTAAACTCTAATATTTCCACTTCGAATGTAAACTGAGCAAGATTGAAGATTATTATATCTTATATGCCAATGCGCCAACTTCACCAAAAGACAGCAAAATATTCCTGCTACAGCTGTTATTTATAATTTACATAAGCGTTAAGAAATTACTATGCTTCTGGTTTCTGGTGGCCTGATTAACTGTACATTTTTATTTCCTTGAAAAAATAAGATTAAGATGCCGAAATATTAATTCACTATCAAACAATCTGATCGGTAATAGTTGTCATTAGCGCTCATCTTTTTCTCACAATTTATAGGTAGCTTGGTCTGGAACTAACGAAATAAAAAATTTCAGTATGTCTGCCGATGATTCATCGTCGGACACCCAGGATTGTTGACTCCCCTACGTTCCATAGTGATGTATTCAGCATAGCGGTGTCGCCAACCGTCAGTGTCCTACGATGTAGTTTTTTGCAATGGTCATTCTATGTTACACGTGTTTCATGATGTAATGTCATTTAAGAAAATGAAAATATTAATTGATTAAACTCTATTTCAAATTGTTTACTAATGTAATGAAATGCTAATTAAATTTCTATCCACCATACATGAAACTCTCAGACTGAGTTTATCTTCATTTTTGTTTCATTGAATCAAATGATAAGTTACTTTAGTTGGAGAAAGTTAAATATGAATATTTTATACAGTTGAGTCACTAAAAAATTGATCGGCATTAAACAAACTCTCAGTGACAATTAAAAATAGAAGTTATTCTCGCGACATGTTAAAAATGTAGATGCGCTGGCAAAGGTGTGACCTGACCAACGAGAGATCTCGAGTTATCATGTGAAGTCGAGTTATTGATGCTCCCGTTCAAGAAGTGTTACTGTACTTGAAAATATTGACAGAGATCTGCAAGCGTGTAAAACGTGTGACTTAGGTTGAGATCTGTTTATATTTTTTACGGTTGTTTATTAAGTTTTAGTGATCAACCATGACTACAACCATGACAACCGAACAGTGTTTCAAATATTACAATATTGATATGAATTTTGACGATGCATTTCAAAAAAAGGTAACAAAATTCATACCCTACTTGGCCCAAGAAAGGAACGCGCCCAGGTGTACTAAATTCACTTTCTATCAGGGAGTCCCAGTTGCATGTCGTAGTAGCGACTGATTATAAAACCCAGTATTTCCAGTTAGTCTTTACATGTTGACATCACAATTATGTTTTGTCTGCATTCTTCAATGATGCCGCAGCCAAAAAGACCTTTGAGAGCATCAAAGTAAAAATGGTACTAGCCATGCACACATTAATTTGAACCAAAATCAAAACCTCTAATTTCGGAATGTCCCAGGCGTTTAAAATGCCCCCAAAAATTTATAGTCCCTGGAGCTCTTTGTATTTAAAACTACTTGTAGCCTTTACATTAAAAAGAGCAATCCCTTACCGGTGAAACTGGCAATTATTTGTACGAAAAACATTCCTTACATTGCTTTTTATTTGTAAATCAAAAGTACTGCAATACATATACTCGTATAGCGCATTATTTTTTACGATGATATTGCAAAAAATAGGAAACGTGTTCCGAGAATGTGTTTAGTGAGGTAGCGGCAAAGGTATGAAAGGAAATATACATCGATGTTGTTATATCACATCAGAATTCTGTTTATTGTACCCCCGAAACAAAGTTGTGGGGGGGGGCGGGTTATAGGAGTCACCCTGTGGTCGGTTGGTCAGTCACATTTAGTGGTAGGTCTAGTTTCTTTCTCTTTTTTGCCCCTGGTTTCGATTTTGTATCTCTAGTTTTCTAAGATTGCTCTGGGGTTTAAAATAAAATGTCAATGCAAGGCAAAAATTTACACAAACTTAGGACTCCTAAAAAGACAAAAATGGTTCAAAATATGTTTTCAATATTTATGGATAGTATGCAATGCTATCGTTTCCAGCTTATATACGCATGACAATTAAGTGTATGGGGATTGCTACTCAGTGTGTTAAAATTTCAAGTTTTACATATTCCTTTTCAGGCCTCCTTGATAACAGGTGAATGTAACGTCATTTCTGTGGAAAACCCTCGGCATAGTAGCTGCCAAGTCAAATTAGGTAAAGATAGTAATAAATTTTTCTCTGCGTTGTGTTTATTGTGAAAATATTAGGGGGTTTCTGTCCGGGCAGAATGATAATGATCTGCGCTGGTAATAAAGGCGGGAACACTTTCTACCAGAGTGGTAACGGTTAAAAGACGTTTCTTATGCACATAATGCAGTGATAAATGTAAATTTCTAAAAGTTTTTGATGTTCCTATTTATCTCAATTATTACCATGATAACAAAACAATTAAAAAACACATTTTAATTTTTTTTTGTTAATGCGAGCATTTTTATTTCAAGAGAAAAATAGATCAATTTTTAATAGTGTGAAACATTGTGAAATGAAGCTAATAATTTAATTTAACTCATTTTCAGGAGAAATTAAATTAACATGTTTCCTTTAACCATGTTAACATTATGCAGTTATGAATTTTGATTTGAATATTTGTTCTTGCCTTATTACTGTTAATCTCAACATCCCTTATTTTCACTATTAAAGTTTTATTTCTAAAATTTGAATGTAGGGTGCTTTTTTTAGCTTTTTAAAAGAATGTTTCAAATTGTTAAGCACCTAGCTCACATATAAGCAAACAAAATACTATTAATCTTTGCTGACTGGCAGCTTCTAAATGTACATTTACTAGAATTCACAAGTAAAATCAATTGATATGACGCGAAAGTATCGATCGCTCCGCCTACCGAACACGCGATCGATAGATAACAAAACCTCCGACACGCTTAAGTGTTCACGGGTCGTACCGACTATGCCTCGAACGAGGATGGTGGACCCAATAAGCACAATTACAAACAAAGCTTAAGTGTTCAGGCAGTATCTACATGCTGAACTTACACATTTTGACTGGGATGGAAACACAATTAAAAAGGATTTTTTGTTTTGTTTTCGAATTTTTATGTTTCCTTTTTAAAAAAGAACAAGATACATATCACACATTATGTGCATACATTTTAAACTTACCCTTCAAGACGGGGGAAATGAGTGCATAAAATGCCGAATTGATTTCGAAACGGAAACTATTTTAAATATATATTTAAAAAAAAAAAACATTTTTAAACCATAGTAATTGTTTGTCTTCTGACATCGCTATCACCATTATAAATGCCGATTTGCCAATAAACTTTGATATTTTGATACATCTTGAAAATAAAATACCAGGATTCATGTAAATACTGACCACGGTGTACAAAATTTACTATGTCTGAACGAACATATTTTCCATGGCAGTGAAGAAAAATATATTTAATTAGATGGATCATACATGTTTATTGTACCGTGACATCTGACCAGTCAAGCAGGGCGGCATTGAGATGTACAATGTATATCAAACATATCTCCTGGTGACTTACCGAAACAAAGGCAAGATGCCACACTGTATATAATGTATTATCTTTCTTGACACGTGTCTGTTTAAAGGTCCATGACATAGAAAACAGCCATCGGTTATGCAAAAAATAAGTGCAGCATCGCAATTTACAAAATATTTGTGTCAGAAAATACATAATATGTAATGCGTACAGTCAGCGGAGATTACAAATATTTTTTGAAAATTTAACAACAATTGCCCTCTGCATATCTATATCTAATATTAGTTTAATGTAATAATTATCAATTCTAATATTATTCCAAAAAACAAGGTTTCGTATGATACTCACCGACATAACATACTTTAAATCATGTCTCCATAAACGAAGTATATGATTATAACTAAATTATCCATTCTTTCTGCTTAAATTTTCCGCGAAAAAACTAAAGCGTTTGAAAAAGATTTTAATTAATCTAGATATGAATTAATATACAATGACAAAAGTAATCGACACATTTAACATGGGTCACGACACGGAACTTATTTACACATATAGGTCCGTGGTCTCGATTAAGTGCCGGTTTCACTGTTTCTGTAAGTAAAGTATCATTTAAATTTCTTTGAATTCTTGATATAAAACCCTTCGTAGTAATTAAACTTACTTTTTCTTCAGTTTTATATAATTTTTACATAATACATTCATCTATCCACGAAGACAATGACCCTATATACTCGAGCTCTTTTACCACCTGTCGGAGGTAAACTCTGGAAAACAGAACGCGTGAGGGTGTGTAAAAATAGTGATTTTTGATTGGTCAGTCGGCGTCATGTCAATTAGAAAACAAGATGATGCTAGTACAGTAGTTGGTATAATGCTGTAGCAACTTGTCCCCTTTCTAGATCAGTGTGATAGACAGTATGATAATCCCCTGAGGGGTATTTTTGGCCACCTGCTGATTAATGACCAGCGTACATATAGTAAACCACCATTTCATTGGGTAAACGGACATTATCCCCTAGGACATTATCCCTTCGGCTCAATTTTGCATAAGAGGACAATATCCCCTTGCTGATTTTGCAAAGGAGGACATTGTCCCCTTGACAAATTTGCAGAACAGAACAGAACAGAACAGAACAGAACATCTCTTTTATTCTCTCAATACATGTACACACATGCAAATATGAGGCATTTACAACAGACAATAATTATGATATATTAGGAGGCTACTATATATTAACATATTCTAGGTGCAGTATATACCATATAAACTATCAAGATTGTTCGCATATTTCAATTAATACATGATAGTCAAACATAATATAAATGGCAATAATCGGCAAATATAGATATTACATTCTAACCAGTTCGTAGTATAACCTTTATAAACTAACACAGTTTCAGAAATTCTAATTTGTTGCCAGTTCACATTAATTTTTCTAACTTAAACATGTTTGAACGTCGATAGAAATATGGTTTGATAAACTGACTTCTGTCATTGGAGAATTGTTTGCATTCAAATAAATAATGAAATTCATCCCCAATTTTGTTTCTGCAAGAGTTACAAGTTCTTTCATTTATTTGTATTCTTGACCAGTTTCCTGTTTCAATAGGTAAGCGATGATTCCTTGTTCTAAATTTGATGAGATCATATAATAAAGAGGGTTGTAGTTCGGATAAACAGGATTCAATACCAAAATATTTCTTAAATACTCTGTAGAATGTGCTATTGCTTCAATTTTCAACTAAATGATACCAATTATTCAAGAATAAATCCTGTAATTTCTGTTTAACCGACATCTTTAACCATTTTGTATTCGGAAAATTTTGTACGGTCCATATATTTATAAGACCCCATTTAATTAAGATATATCGAACATTGTGCAACCATGGGTAGTTTACTTTAAGAATATCATCGGGTATGGTTTCTGTTGATCGTAAGATATTTTTATAAACTGTAGATGATAATTTTTTCTTGACCGAAAAGAAATTATTTTTTCTTCTATATCTATTGACAGTGGCATACATCCTGTTTCACCGTACACAAAATAATTAGGAGTAGACCTTTTTAATTTCAATATATATTTCAAAAATTTTAGTTGTACACGTTCTATTAAATCTAGTTTCCCAAAACCCCATATTTCAGCTCCATAAAGTAAAATAGGCTTGACAGTTTTATTAAAGAGATCTATTTGTAAAACTATCGAAAGGTTAAGACGATTAGAATTTTTGATAAGACTATACATTGCTCTAATTGCTTGGTTTGAAATATGTTTTTTTACAACTAAGGAAAGAACCACTTCTATTAAAAAACAGACCAAGATATTTATATTCGTTCACGACCTCTAGGGCTTCATTTTTAAAAGTAAAGTTAAATCTAGATTGTCTGCCTTTAGCGAAAATAACAATTTTCGATTTTGAAGTGTTTACCTTAAGCTTCCAAGTATCACAATATTTTTCGTAAGTATTTAAAGCTTCCTGTAAATCATTCGCTGTTTCTGCCATTATTACTGTGGCATCTGCATAAAGTAAAATGAATATTTTTAGAAGATCAAAGAGTTCATTTGCATTTTGTTCATTTTGCAGTGTTATTCCTTGTACATTGCTATTAGTTTGGAAAAAATCTTTTAGATCGTTTAAAAATAGTGAAAAAAGCAAGGGTGATAACATTTCCCCTTGACGGACTCCAATATTACAAGAGAAAAAGTTAGAAAAATTTGAATTTACTCTAACACAGGATTTTATATCATTATACATGTTTCTGATTACTTGGAGACTTTTTCCATTAATATTACAAAATTATTAATTTTTCCCATAGCCATTTCTCCATATCGTGTCGAACGCTTGTTTCAAGTCGATAAATGAGCAGAATAACTTTCTTTTGTTATTATTTAAATATTGAATAATATGGTGTAAAACGAATAAATTGTCTGCTGTTGAGAAACCCTTTCTAAACCCCGCTTGTATGTTATTCAAAATGTCATTAGATTCAACATAGTCAGTAATTCTTTTATTTAAAAAACTGGTGAATACTTTCCCTAGACAACTTAACAATGTTATAGGCCTATAATTTTCAGGTTTTGTTATGTCGCCTTTAATTTTATATATTGGGTTGATGATACCTAATGTTCATAATTCTGGGATAACACCAGTATCATAAATGAGATTTAAGAGTTTAACATATATAGTTTTCATCAATGGTAAAGAAGCTTTTATTTGTTCGTTTACTATGTTATCGTAACTACTGGCTTTGTTATTTTTTAAAGTTTTTATTGCTATCATTATTTCATTTTCAGTGATAGGAACATTTATTTCTTCGTTTATTTCATTTTCTTCGTTATTATTGTTGTTTTTATTATAATTGTTATTATTATCAATTTTGTTATTGACAGTACGTAGTCTCTTAATTCTTGAACGTTTGTCTTTATTATAAAATTGATTCAATGTATTTTTGTAAATTTTAGAGATTTAAAGATATTTTGCAGTGTGAAAGTTTTTCCTAGTCTGCTTGCACTTTGGTCCAAACCAAGAATTGTTATTTGAATTACCGGTGTATGTTTTATTAATTACCTTAGTATATCCAAAAGTTTCGCTAGATGTATTTAAAAACAGTGATGATATATCATTGACTATTTCGTCTACATTCTCTTAGGTAAAGTTCGTATAAAGTATATGATTATCAAGTGTTTCGTGAATATTTTGCAGTTTGTGTACATCAATTTTATCTACGAATTCGTTTGCTTTGGTTCTATCCCATAATTTAACAGACGGTTGTTCCTCATCATGTTCGTGATTACTTTTACTTAAGTTAAATGTTAAATTTAGTTCGACTGGGTTATGGACATCTGACAACAATGGACATTGACTTTTTCTAAGTGGGGTGTGAATGGCAGTGGTCACGTTAAAATCTGCCTCCTAATAAATTGGATTTTTCAGTGGATATATAAATATGACATTGGAATATTTTACATGTAAATGTTCGTAAAGATGAGCTTTATCTAAGAGTGGACTTTAGATAATGAAATTATCTGCAATTAAGCAGATACAAGCAGAAACAGTGTAAACAATAGTGATATATAGCCTACGGCTATATTGTTACGCATATCGTAAGATACTTTAGCTGTGAAAAATTGCAAAACATGGATTATATAGCATGAAAGTGTAGTCCTTAGTTTGTCCTAAGGCTACAAAGTGGATTAACGCTGTGGATTATTTCATATCAGACTGGTATTTTTCAGCTTAGTTACTTTAGACTCTTCTATACATTGTTGTATAATAAAACTAACTGTAGAAGTCCATTAACAATGTCCTGGAGGTCTTAGCCAATTTGAAAATACAGCGAAAATTGATTTCAAGCCAACCCAGCATTTCAATTTAAATTCGTCACGGTTGAGTGCGACGCTTTATTCGTTACGGATTGGACGCTGGCGGCGCTTTCGCGTGCTCGTGCCGGTCCTCGTCACAGTCAGTTCGACGCTAAATACTCTTCACGTATTGGACGCTGGCGGCGCTTAAGCGTGCTCGTGCCGGCCTAATATATACTATGGATGAAGATACGACCCATGTCGAGTTTGAACCTCCTACAGATAATACCGAGGTTAAGGTCCCCGTCTCCGCCCATGGCACGTCAGTAAACAATGTCACACCAGCTGATGAAAAGAACATTTCAACAGAAACATTGCAAGATCAGCAACTGGAGCAGGATGTTACGATATCTTTGCCCAGGTCAGATATAGGTCGAGTTGCCGACGACGATGATTTAGATCCAGGAGATCCATTCTTCGTTGAATATACTCGCCTCATAAACCTGTACCATGAGTTGCCATCTGGTATGTTTATGAACAGACTTATATGTGATTACAGGTCCAGTGAATCTGATTTAGAAAAAACTCGCCAGCTTTTCTTCGAAGCATTAAAATCCTATAATGACTTTCCATTTGAGTTCGAGTCTCAACTGAAGCGCCGGACTACTAGCAAAAGTGACATAGCAGTAAATAAGCTAGCAAATGACATTTACACCATCCTATCGATTATAGCTGGTGAAGATTACTCAAACATGAAGGAAATGATTAGTAATGGACAACATAAACGTGTGCAGAATATTATTGAAACCTCTTTTAAATGTCACATCTCATGGTGACACGCCGGCACGACATACTTACAGTAAGCCTAAATCAACTGTGCAGGTCAGTGTTGCTGAATTTACAATGTTGAAAGATACCGTTTCGCGCATGGAGGCTGACATGTTAAAAATGAAACAAACGATGCAAGCTACTGATAAATTAAGAGCTGAGCAGACAACGACAATACGTACCACAGTGAACAGCATTAAAGTTGCTATGCATGATTTAAGCGCGTGCATCTCAGACGCCGTGACTAATTGTCAGAAGGTGCCCGATTCCGTCGTTAGTTCTTTCACTGAAACGATGAAAATGGACTAAACTCTCTTGAAAATCGTGTTCAGTCTCTCGAGAATATAACGCGTCAGCGGGGAACCGCTTATGCTTCGCCCAATACTAGTGTAAAGTCGCCGGTGCCAAATACATATAATACTTCACCTCGTGCTACTCATCCCATGTATTCTATACATGCCTTTCCCATGCGTGCTGTGCCATTTCCTTTAGTATACGGAATACCACCAAGCCCTCCGTGCGGGATACCACCACAACATTCAACTTTACCTTCAGGTCAACACTTGGTGGGTACGGCTGTTGAACAGTCTTCTGCTGAAACTAGCACTGATACGGTGCCACCGGTGCATGGTCCTACACAAGAGCCAAATCAACAACTGGCCAATTCCATTCCTGTGAGAGTAACAGATCGCGCTACTCAGCCGAATTCTAACGACTTTGTGAAAAAGGGCAAACGTAAACCAAAGTGCCTGTATGTTAGCGGATATGATAATTCCGTGCCGGCAAATGCAATTACGCAATTTGTGAGTGATAAAGGTGTCAGTGTGGCGTCTGTTAGCATATTCCCGACTCGTAGATCCCCGAGAAAGGTGATAGTGCGTCTCTGTGTAAGAGACGATGATTATGCTTCATATCCTTTGCAAGAAGGATTTTGGCCACGTGGAATTGTGTGCAAATTATGGAAATCACGTGACAAACTGAGTCATAATAATAGATTGACGCAACGTAGCGAGTATTCCTTACCGCCTCGTTTCAGTAATATAAACTCTTCAGCAGATCTCATGACAACAAACGGCACAATGACTGTCACGAACCGATTTACGGATTACCGATAGACCATAGCACATAGTCTTCATACAACTGATTTCATTTCTCCAATTTGCTATGAAACTAGTTATAAAATCTCTTTCAGTTATGTTGCAAATTCTATTACTTATTATCATGAATTTAAATGTAATGTGTTGGAATGTTTCAGGTCTAATGTCAAGTTCGTCGTACTTATGCGATGCACTGATAAAATATAAAGTGGATATATGTGGTATATCTGAACATTTTTTGACTCCACAAAATATGCACTTCGTTGACACCCTTATATCAAACTATAAGTTTCATATCATATGTGACAAAGATTTATATGTACCAAGTTCACCAGAATAGGCAAAGGTGGTGTAGGTATATGTTACCATAAACGATTAGATCATCTTATTGTTCCATTGAATTGTGATGATGACCGTATCTGTGGTGTTCAAATGCAATTATTGCCTGGCCAGTACATATTTATTTTTCAACTCTATTTGCCATGTTCTAACCATTCGATTGCAAGTTATAGGGATTATATCGATAAACTTTATGATATTTGGAATACTTACTCAATGCATGGTACTGTAGCCTTTATGGGCGATTACAACGCCCAGTACCTGGAAAACGGTAGTACACGTGATAAATTAATGTTCAAATTTATTTCTGATACAAGTTTAAGTGTTGTTAATGTATTACCTATGTGCAGAGGACCCATGTACTCATATGTTTCGTATGATGATAAGTGTCGTACTTTAATTGATCACGTGTGTGTACCCACTGATATTTTAGATTGTGTAACTGGTTGTCAGATTATTGATGACCATTGTCTTAATGTGTCAGCACATAGGCCTGTCTTAACAAAATTTACATTTCCAGTTAATTTATCAAATGAAAATTTAAATGTTGCTGAATCTGATAAAACAGTGAACTGGAAAAAAGTTGATGATGATCTGATTTATCAATATAATATGTTGCTAATGAGTGATGACGACCTATGTCATCTGACACACTGTGACCTTGACACGGCAGGAATTGACCATGCCTATGAAACTATTGTCACAAAAGTGAATAACTGTGCTATGAGCGTATTTCCTAGAAAAAGATATGTGACATTTTTGAAGCCATATTGGAACGACGAACTATCTTCTGCCCATAAAACAATGTCGGAACTTCGTGCAATATGGTGCCGAGAGGGTCGTCCACGGGGTGGTGGTCACCAAGCTTATACAAGCTATAAATGCGCTAAAAGGAAATTCCGTAG
The DNA here is from genome assembly GCA_022818135.1 of Saxidomus purpurata. Lineage (NCBI taxonomy): Eukaryota > Metazoa > Mollusca > Bivalvia > Venerida > Veneridae > Saxidomus > Saxidomus purpurata. The sequence goes on from JAFMSR010000014.1 coordinate 41,871,912, forward strand.
ATTACATAGAAATGTGACATTTAAATATTTGCGTTTCTTAAATGAAGAAATGGATCGTACGGCAGAGCTTGATTCTGATCGTTTTTGGAGACAAGTTAAGTGTAGACGCAAAAATAAACAATCGAATCTTTGTGCTGGTATTAACTTTGACGGGCGTGTTGTTAGAGACCGGAGTGAAATTACTGATGGATGGAGAAAGTATTTCGAAAATCTGTATTCTTCGACAGAAAGTATTCAATTTGATAATGAATTGTTCAACAGAGTGGAGCGTGAGGCGTCTACTCGACAATGTTCAGCATGACACAACCGTCGTTGTACTTCCTGAAGATGTCAGCGATGCAATACTTAGTGTTCCGAAATGTAAAGCAGGCGGGGTTGATAATTTGCAATATGAACATTTTATACATGCAAGGACTATTATTTCACCTGTACTTGCCAATCTTTTTACTCAAATGCTTCGGAAGAGTTATGTCCCAGTATCTTTAAAGCGCGGTGTGATAGTAACATTACACAAGGGAGGTAATAAACGTAAAGATCAACCAGATAATTATCGTGCGATTACCTCACATCTGTTGTTCTTAAATTGTTTGAAACTATTGTTATGAATCGATGCAAACACGAAATATTATCATGCATAAACAAACAGCAAGGAGGCTTTCAGGAAGGTTTAGGGTGTTTGATGACTTCATTCATTGTCCGTGAAAGTATCCACTATTCGCGAGAACTTGGATCTTCAGTCTACGTATGTTACCTGGACGGTCGCAAAGCATTTGATAAGTATGGCATTCTGGTTTGCTGTATAAACTGAGACATGAATGTAACATTGACAATACGTCTTTCAAAGCTTTTCAAGCAATGTATACAGATATGCAAAGTTGTGTGAAATTCCAAGGACTCTCTTCAAGTTGGTTCAACGTTGAGCAAGGCACTCGTCAAGGCGGGAAGAGTTCCCCCGTATTTTACTTATTGTACATTAATGACCTTATAGAAGTTACAAGACAGTGGGCTTGGAATGTGCATTTACAATTTTGATATAGGCTCACCAACCGTTGCAGACGACATGATGCTGATGTCTTACTCAGTGAGCGGTTTAAATGAAATGTTGAACATCTGTAACACATACGCTAACAAATGGCGATACCAATATAATCCTGGAAAGTGCTCTGTAGTAGTATACAATGATAACAACAGGGATAATATTAGTAGAACATTCAAACTGGGATCAAACACAATTGCTGAGCAGAATCAATATGTTCATCTCGGCATTATAAGCGACTCATACTTAAACACAAAAAGGTGCATTGAAGAAGCTTGTAGAAAGTTAAGAGGAACGTTTTTGAGCATTTGCAATAGTGGTGTCCATCCAGATAACTTAAATCCTATATCGTCCAAAAAAATCTACAATAGTGTGGTTATTCCTAAAAGTCTTTATGGCTGTGAGTTGTGGGATGTTATTTCTACAACAGATTTACAACTGCTTGAACGATCTCACAGATTCTGTATTAAAAACATACAGTCATTGAAGACAAATACACTCACAGACTACGTACTAAGCTCCATTGATATGGTGTCCATTGAATCATTAATAGACTAAGAAAGTTGCAATTTTTGGGACAACTATGTCATCTATCAAACAATTATTTAGCAAAAGATATTTTCAACAACAGACTAGTTCGATTTCTGCAATTTAATACTCCATTCCGTGGATTTTTGCCAGATATCTATAGACTTCTACAAAAGTATCAACTATGCGATGTGTTACATACATACAAAGATACGGGATCCTTTCCATCGAAAATCGCTTGGAAACGTACACTTACAAAACATATAATTGATACTGAAAAACTTAATCGATATAAGGCTAATGACAAGTGATCATGGCGACCTTTTAAGAGCTGTGATAACAGTGAATGAGCCACATGTACTGTGGCAGATAGCAAAATGTAACCAAACTCTTTTGAATATATGTTCCGTATTAGTTTCCGCCATTGGAACTCTCTGTTCAAATGAATATATTCGAATGTGTTCAAAGTGTTCGGTGTTAACGGACGATATGACAACGCATTTACTGCTGAACTGTTCTGAAAACAATTTATTAATTGAAAGTATGTGGAACAGCGTAATCGACCGCCTTGGCATGGACTGGTTTTCGGACTTGATCGGCCGTGAGCCTAGGGAGCAGTGTGTCAGGTGCCTTAGCTTGGCCATCCAGAATAACGATAGAAATTTTCAAACTTTTGGATGACTAAGTGTATGTTCAAAATGTACAAAGTGCATTAATTAGAAAATAGCACAATTCTTTTGAAAGTATTGTTTTTATTTTATCGATGTTATGTCTACTGAAACAAAGCTGAACTTTGTGTATGAATAAGAGAAATAACCATAAATTATGCATATTTGATTTGCATTTATACATGTACATGAAAATTTATATCGCACATATCTTTTCATTTAATTGCAAATTTACTGTATGTATTCATAATTGCAAAAAGTGTATCGATCTGGACTGTATTATACAATTGTTTCATACTCCATTTATAGCAGTAGCATAGCAGATTTAAGATTAAAAATAAATGATATTTACCATTAATTAAGTGGTTATAGGAATTAAAAATCATTTTGTTAAATAATTCATTTCAAACATCAGAATTTTCCGTTTAGCGTTGCTTAAAAATATTTTTTTAATGAATTGTTCAATCAGTGTAACTTGGATTACTATAGTAGTGAATTAAACAGTAACCGTTTATTTTCTTTATGAAAATGACATTTCGATTATCTAGTGAACTGGTCTAGGTTTTCATTAAAATGTCATTGAATTAAAACTTGTAGATTTGTTTCCCTACTCTCTATTTCCTAGTGTTTCGTTTTCGCACTAGGCCGGGTTAGAGGGAAGTCTAAATCATATACAAGCATTTTTTCCCCGTCTTAATTCTTACTCAGTGCTATACTTTTCAGTTAGGGGCAAATCATATAATTGTGCTGTCCAATGTATACATTTTATAGATTACTTGCATTTGTTTATCTATATTCTGTCTTGTAATGTATATATCACATTTGTATACTTGTTTTGTCTGTAGTTATTTAAAAACTGGTTGTGTAATTATAGTTCAAATCTTCATGTATTATGGAGGATAATAAATAAATAAATAACTGACCAAAAGCATAGTTGAACAGTGTTTTAAGAAATTAAATCCAAGGAAATTATAGCACTATTAAAAGAAGGGATTGTCACTGATTTTTTTTTTTTGCTGAATCTATCATAAATATGAGAAGACAGTGGAAATTGTTCTTAATAGCTTATACTTGGCTTTGTTACCTGAGACACTGTGTCTTTGTACACATTTTTATCTTATTAATGTTATCATAGTTTTTAATCTTTACTTTGCTGGTAGCAAATAATTCTGCTTTTGCGATTAGTTCAAATTCAGTCGGCACATCCATCCAGTCTGATCATAATCTGCACTGTTCACTATTTAGTCAATACATTTTCAGTGAACCTTAATTGAACCGTAGTTCTTCTATGCAAATTAAATGATTTTAAAATATAGACATACTTATATTCTTTATTTTTTGTAGAATTCCTATGAGTATGATGAGAATAAGTGTCACAAGCATGCAGTGATGAGAGAAGTTCAAAACACCAACATATGAAAACTGCAGGAAAACAGTCAATCCTTGCAGTGTGAAAAATGATGTTTTTTGTGAAGATCCCTCAACCTGTCAAGAGTCAAGAAAATGGAAGTTCTGAATTGAAGATTTTGTTGGAATTTATACTTCAGGAAGGGTTTTGTTATTTCAGTAGCAATTATTTGTTAAAATAGATAGATTCAAGAAGACATAAATAGAGCAAAACACCCAAGATAAAACCAACAAAAAAGCTGGAGTAGGAATGAATGATGACGGTAATAATGGGGAAATGTAATATACCTACAAAGAGCGACTTAGTGTCAGTTTTGTACTCATAGATATAATGCAAGGTTTTGTGTTGATTCGGTAATGTAGTATTATAACGAATAAATGCTGGAATTATTAATTTCGAATAATGGAGTTATTAACTTTGGGTAACCCGATCAGTTTGTCACATGCAGTCAAACTTGTGAACAACGGCCGCTCAAGAGAAACCATGAAATTGGCTGTTGTTATCAGGTGACCTTTGTTCAGAGGTGTGGGCATTTGATATAGTTTCATCATACTAAACATTGTTTATCAAGTTTTATTATCACTTGTCAGATAAACTGGTTAGTATAAGCATGAACCGAATAACGATTTATCCAAATTTCGTGCACATGGTTTAAATCTGCCAACGGTCGCAATTGACAAATCAAATTCCAAATTATTTTGTATCGAATCAACAATGGCAGATTTTAGTTTATCAGCCTTAAAACACTTTAATAAGCAAAAGACTGTGAAGCGGATTACTTTTTCGAAACATGAAACGATCATTAAATCACGAACCCGTGTATATAGGTCCGTGATTAAATTAACGTGGATTACGCCCCTTTGCCTTTGTTTGATTTCATTGGCGATTGTGAATAAGAATACAACAGCTAATTTACAAGATTAAACTGCGTGTTTTTAGTTTAATTGTAGTTAATCAAACAATTCACCTAAGAACGTGAATGCATTAATTAGCTGAAATATACAATAATTATTTAGTTGCACAAACAATGAAAACTGCGACTCCAAGTTGCGAATATTCTGCATCAAATAGTGGTATTGGCATCAAATAAACAATCAAGCAATTAAAAGAGCCGGACAGTTTTACTGGATTAATTACATGTGTGTGCTTCAGATGTGAAGGTGACAATTAAATGTTAGAACCTCTTTTCATTATCAAAAACATCTTTATTTACTGCGCCCGTCGTTTGAGGTGCAAACAACTTTACAAGAAACAAAAGCCAGCTGTTAAAACTTAAGTGACCGTTGTTCGCATCACGGACTCGAATACCGGATGCTTTTTCACTGACCGCGGACGGCAGGTGACCGCTGTTTCCATCCTTTTAAAGAGCAAATTTGGACGGGGGTAAATCAGACTGGCCGTTGTCGGCAGGTGATCGCTAGTAAAAGGTGACTGTTAGCACAAGTTTGACTGTATTGTTGAATTAGAATATTGATTAGATACTGATTTTTAATGAAGACAACATAAAAAGCGTAAAATTTAAGGCAGTTGTATGTAAAGATTCAATTTTTAAAATAGTTCACTAGAAACACTTGGCGGACAATGATGCCCAATAGATGAGATAAATTTCCAAGTATTTGCAACGGAAATAGTGATGAAATTCTAGCTGTGAATTTAATATCAAATGGTCAGAATATGCTTTGAAAATTTAAAAGAGGAATATAATATGATTGATATCAGAAGATTCTGTTTCTTTGAGCAAGACTGATCCAATCTAGATTGTATTTCATCAAAGGAGTTTTACAATAACTGTACATACTATACAACACTTAGTAATATTAATCTCACTGTTGACCACATGAAATACAGCTTGCTCAGACAAGTATGTACTAGTATCTTCAATCATAATCGCTTTGGGTGATAAAAAACATAAAAAGAGAAATAAAAAGAAAGGTTTTGTGTTGTTGCCAGTTTTTATAAAGACTTTCAAAGGTTAATCAAAATGTATTGAATTCATGTCCTTTGTTGTGTCGCCCTTTTGGAGAAAAGGCAATACATAGGGATCACTTTGACTGTCGGTATCTCGGTCAGTCCGTCACATAAACTTAACGTTGGCTATAACTTTGCCATTTCTTAATATTTCTTTATCAAACTTCACATTTGCATTGCTTATGATTAAAGACTGCTTTTCTTTTCAAAACATCTCTTTAATTCAAATTTTTGGCAATACTGCCTTTTTAAAGAAATTTGTCTGCACTTTTACAATTTACATGAAAAAATAAAAATATAAAAAAGAATTAAATAAATAGATATAACACATATATGTATATAATATTACAAGTGTACTTGTTAAAGAATTCTTTTACAAGTACACTTGTAATATTATATACATAATTATATGTTATATCTTTTTATGTAAATTGTAAATGTGCAGACAAATTTCTTGAAAAAGGCAGTATTGCCGAAAATTTTAATTAATGAGTTGTTTTAAATAGGAAAACGGTTACTACTTATAATTCCCTGATGAATATTTGAAAGAATTTATTATGATGAAGAGTCGTCATGCTACCAAATTGTGTAGGTCAAGGTCATATTTGACAGAGTTATGCCCCTTTTGTGCTTAGATTTTGTCACGAAAACTTAACATTGGCTATAACTTTGCCATTTCTTAAGATTTCTTCATCTAACTTTCAAATTGCATTGCTAATGACATAAGGCTTGTGATGCCGCCAAATTGTGTACGTCAAGGTCATATTTGACAGAGTTGTGCCCCTTTTTGTACTTATATTTTGGCTATACTAATGCCATTTCTTAAGAATTCTTTATCAAACTTTACAATTATATTGCTTATGATGAAAGAGTCGTCATGCCACCAAATTATGTAGGTCAAGGTCATATTTGACAGAGTTATGCCCCTTTTGTACTTAGATTTTGTCACGAAAACTTAACATTGGCTATAACTTTGCCATTTCTTAACATCAAATTTTAAAATTGTATTGCTTATTACAAAAGGAACGTGATGCCACAAAATTTGTATGGTCAAGGTCATAGGTTACAGAGTTATGCCCCTTTTTGTACTTAGATTTTGTCACAAAATTATTGGTTATTCTGAAAAAGTGTAAGAGGGCGACACAAGTGTTCTATTGAACACACCCATCTAGTTAATACATGTATTATCCAGACGCATCAGCTGAAATGTTGATTATCATATGAATCATAAAGAAGAACATGACTGTGTTGTTGTTGAAGCTTCCCTTATATCAATTATTGTACTTAAATTCAAAGTCTTGTGTGATAAGGGCACTGTCATGTACATATATCAGTAACCACTTGAAGTATTAATTTAAAACTTTGCTGTAGTGTTCTGGGTTACCCTTGAGTTAATATCTTGCTCTTTACGGCCCTTGTTTGCACGTTGATTATACACAGATTCTTGTCTTTGCCTTTTACTGCCTAAACTTTTGTTTTATTGGTAAACACTGAGAAAAGTCGAGCACGCTGTCTTATCGACAGCTCTTGTTATGCATTGAAATAAGTTATGCTAATTTTAAACAAAGCATGATGTTACTTTGTTGTTTTTGTGGGGTTGGTCCACATACAATGAGAGTCCTGGCACTACAGACATTACTGGTTCTTCTACAACAGAACATGCAGCCCCGGGTTAAAGACTTCATCCGCAAGATATCTACTAGAATTAATGTCAGTGATGGAGCCGGAGATCAAACTGGTGAATTGTGGCTTACTAGTCCAGTGTGTTATATGATTGGATTATGGATCCAAATATAAAGCTCAGTTAAAAGAAGTGTGGTTTTACAATGAACATGAATATGAAGTTTGGTTTTACAGTGTGATGTCAATAATCAGTACATACCAGGGTAATTGATACATACACCTGGGAAATGTTAATACCATCATACCTTGAAATTAACTGATTTTGTGGCAAGAGAAGAGTATGTAAATGTCTTGATAAGACTTATAAGCTAACAACAAATGCAATACTTTACTGATTTTTTTACTGAAATGTTTTGGTGGCGCTGCAGTCTACGCTCTGGAATACCAATCCGGAGGTCCCTGGTTTGAATACCGTCCAGGGCACTTGAAGTTTCGGTGATTTATACCATATAGAGATGAACTGGTTAGAAACACAAAGTTAGTCTCACGTGTATTGGTACAATACACCTGACACATAAAAAACCAAGGGGTCTATTTGTAAAAGAGCTAGGATCTGCTACCTAGATTCCCTGTTATTTGCAGCTGTCCTTTAAACCTGATTCTGAGGGGAGTCTTCACAGTTCAAGTTCACCCCGGACAGGGTCTATATAGTAATGTACGGACTCTGCCCGGGGAAAATCCTAGGGTTGACCGAGACTATAAAACAATCCAAATGAAGTTTAACTTTATCAAATTGTATTTATTTCCAAAATTACATTAAAGAGAAAAAGAATTTAGAAATATAAGCAACTTCCTCTATGTTACTTTTTTGTTTCTGATAGTAGGCCCATCGACAGTCATGAGAGGTACCGGTTTATTGCAGAAATACTTTGCGAGATTCTGGTCATTCATTTATGTCTCAAATGTGTTTTGACATTCAAATGTTTGTAGATTATCAGTTAAATCAGGAATGTTATATACTGGATCCCTTGTTATTGGGAATAGTTGCACTGAGTTCCAGCTAAAGCTAAGAGACTAAGGCGTGTGGCAATAAAGTGATTTCTGACTGAAGTTATTTGGCTAATAAGTGTGACACAATATTATTGTTTATACTTTTCTTTTTATCATTCTTTTTTACATCATAATCACAGTGAAGGTGCTGAATAATTTCCGCCCATCACCAGTCCAGCTCCTGAACCCCCTTTATAGGCCTAGCCTAACTGGTCATGATAGTATCTATTTAATTGTAAAATTTTAATTTATTTAAGATTTTTATGATACTTCAAGTGTATAATACCAAAAATGGAGATATGAAGTGTAAACTGTCTCAAAAATTAAACATTTCCGAAATTTGTAAATTTAAACGTTTTTTTTCATGTAATCAAATGTACAAGTGCGACCAGTCATTTTCTTAGTTAGAACATTTCGATGGCTGAGCGCAAAACTAGGCTAACTCCATTTATTTCCAAAATTGGTTTTATCATAAATTCTGAACCCTTTTTAAACTCCCCTTAACCTTTCAAAAGTTGTTTGATATATTCCAAGTATTACCAAAACTGTTTAAATCTAAAGAAAATAAGCTAAGTCAAACTGTTCATTTTTTCAGTGCAATACTATGTCTAAGTAGAGTTAGCTATAGTTTTGCACTGATAGTTTTATAAAATCAAGAATAAAAGTTAGTGAAAAACTATTACTAACTTGACTTAGACATAGCTTTGCACTCAGGAATAATGATATTAGACATACTTCTTACAGTTTTTAAATTTATTATCACGTTAAATACAATAAAAGTGTCATTTTGGAAAACAAAATGTCCAATGGGCTGCACATTGTAAAAAAAACATACCATGAAAAGGAACAATGGTCTGCTTAGATCTGGCTAAATGATTCAGAAAAAATGTCACATACTGTTTTGTGCTAAAGATACTGTGCTTAAGCCAACTATGGAACAGTTTTGAAGCAATTTTGCATTGTTATATTTCTATTTGTATATCTGATATAACATAATTAGTTTATACTAATTTATTTTAGTTCGATTAAGAAGAAAGCTCCGTAGCTTATTTAAACGCCCTCGAACACTCATTCCAGATGTCATCACGTTCGCGACAGAGAGGCAGCAAGTTTTTCATCGCTGCTACCCATTTACAGCTGGGTAGACTGAGGCACGTGTGGTTTCAGTGTCTTTGCCCAAGGACACACCTCGTGCTCCGGCTGGGATTCGAACCCAGGACCTCCCGTTCCGGAGGCGAACGTCCTAACCACTGAGCTATCGAGGCCCACATAATACTTATAATTTCTTTAACATTACAGTATTCTGCTTATTTTTGAAGAAATTATTACATGTTTCTACAGTATACGTGTATATATTAAATAAATGCTTTTTATTTTATGTTTTTGGTGGTTTATAGAAATATGTATAATGGTGGATTACATACAGATAAACTCAAATTAACAATATTTTCTACCCGGATTAACATCAAAATGTATACCGAGGGTAATGAATGCCACAAACCCTATGACGATGACATCGTTGAAATAACTCATGTTTGCTATGTTTTCTGATGACGTTTCGAGATTTTATTGAAACAAACTCAACAAAAGTAGAGTTTAAACCATAAAATAAACAGAAAAATTGTTGCTTTCAATGTGATATCACGATAATTTCACTTGTGAACACGAAAAGTAGCTATTTTCACGAGTGGCCCAGCCAGTGACCCACTTGGTGAAATTATAACATGATATTACACTGAAACCAACAATTATCCTCTATGTATTTGCTTGAAATACTTACTGTTTAAGCAAAGAGTCATGCGTTTAATACTTCCTATTTCGCTTCCTTTTGGTATTTTTATATTGTGTTTAAAGTCGTCCATCATTAAAATAAATCAATGTTTACTTTAGTTACATCCATATTCACAACCATATCGTTTTGATAAACTCAACAAATTATCAAATCGTTATATACGTATAAACTAAAACACTTACTAGGGGTATATATCAGTAACTCCTCTCGTGAAACACCCAAACATTTGGTAAACCAGATATTTGGGTATGCAAATGTAAATGAAGTAGTTTCATAAATTGATCTCTTCCGTTCACGTGTATAACCGAGAATAAATATTATAAAACTCGAAAGAAAAAAGGGCGTGCACCCTTTATTGAGGCGCCCGCAGTAAGTACATAGTCAATACAGCCAAAAGAGTGCAAAACACATAATTAATTATCTCTTTTAAAATGACAATTCTCATATTTCAATTTTTCAAATATTCGGACACTTGCTCCATTTTAAGAATCGTATACATTTTTCACAAAGTAACGTCCGTAATTATTTTTTAAAGATTTCGATATTTGTCTGCAATGTGGATTCAGTTTAGCATAAGAAGTATTGTATAGTAGTGTATGGCAAATTTGGAAATGTGTAAAAAAAATTGATGAATATTGTGAACATTCAGTATAAAGATTTATATCTAACTTCCCATTGGCCGTGACGACTTTCAAACGCCGCTTTCCGTCCCCTTCTAAGTTTGATATAACTACCATAAGTGGTTAATCAGATATGTGCATGATAGTACCTTGCATGCAAAACTTTAACCAATTTTTCAAAGTCAAACAAGGGCCATAATTTGCACTAAATTTCAACAAGAGTTATCTGTCTTAACTCTGTGACACCTCTAAAGACATTAAAAAAGTTTCAAGTCAATATCATTAGTGGTTACTGAGATATGTGCATGATAGTACTTAGCAGGCAAAACTTTAACCAAATTTTCAAAGTCAAACAAGGGCCATAATTTGCACTAAATTTAAACAAGAGTTATCTGTCTTGACTGTGTGACACCTCTAAAGACATTAAAAAAGTTTCAAGTCAATATCATTAGTGGTTACTGAGATATGTGCATGATAGTACTTAGCAGGCAAAACTTTAACCAAATTTTCAAAGTCAAACAAGGGCCATAATTTGCACTAAATTTAAACAAGAGTTATCTGTCTTGACTGTGTGACACCTCTAAAGACATTAAAAAAGTTTCAAGTCAATATCATTAGTGGTTACTGAGATATGTGCATGATAGTACCTAGCAGGCAAAACTTTAACCAAATTTTCAAAGTCAAACAAGGGCCATAATTTGTACTAAATTTATACAAGAGTTTTCTGACTTGACTGTGTGACACGCCTTGAGACATTAATGAAGTTTCAAGTCAATAATATGTTGTCCTGGTATGTGCATGATAGTACTTAGCAGGCAAACTTTAACCAAATTTTCAAAGTCAAACAAGGGCCATATTTGTACTAAATTTATACAGAGTTATCTGCCTTGATTGTATGTCCCTTAAAGACATGAACAAAGTTTCAAGTCAATATCATAAGTTGTTACTGAGACATGTGCATGTAGTACCTAGCAGGCAAACTTTAACCAAATTTTCAAAAGTCAAACAAGGGCCATAATTTGTACTAAATTTATACAGAGTTATTGACTTGACTGTGTGACCGCCTTGAGACATTAATGAAGTTTCAGTCAATAATATAAGTGGTTACTGAGTATGTGCTGATAGTCTTAGCGGCACTTTCCAATTTTCAAAAGTCAAACAAGGGCCTATTTGTCTAAATTTATACAAGGTTACCTGACTTGACTGTGTGACACCCAAAAGTTTCAAGTCAATATCATAAGTGGTTACTGAGATATGTACATGATAGTACTTAGCAGGCAAAACTTTAACCAAAGTAGCAACGCCGACGCCGACGCCGACGCCGACGCCGACGCACAAGTGACTGTAATAGCTCTCCATATTCTCCGAATAGTCGAGCTAAAAAGTATGCTTTCTTTGCCAAATTTACATACAAATCCTGTGACGTGAGAGCAAGGCTGTAGAATTCGGTGACAGGAAATAACAAGTTGCTTATTTAAACTGTGAAAGTGATTTATCTGTAATGTAATTTTGTTTCGACTCTAATGGGATAGATCCGCTTTTACAAACCACTAAATAATTTTTACAAAATATGTAGATATCACAGATATTGATTAAAGTAATAGGTCATTAAGGTGAGTAGCGAAGTATTTTCTTTAGCGGGTGGGTGCATTTTTTTTGTCAATTTTCATTTTTTCCTGTAATATAAAATGTCTTTCATTTTGTTGGGATGCCATGATATTGTAGTCTTCAAACACAAAGAATTCATGTAAAGAAAACTATAGATTAGTGAATTATACGAAGAACGGATACATTTTGAAACATTGACGTTAACGAACAAAGACTGTGTGACAGAATCAGTGGAAATGAAGGAAGTAAAACAAAGTTTACACCATTATCAACATACTCTTACTGTTAAAATGTCTGTGTACTAAGCCATTTAAAAGAAATAGAAAATTCAGAAATTTACTGCAGGACATCCCTCATGTCTTTACAGATATTTTTCAAAATATGTATTTGATACAGGAAAATGAAACAAGAGTTTGTTGACAGTGGTGTTAACTATGATTTAGTTCATTTCTTTCCACTGGTTCTGTCACACAGTCTTTGTTCGTCAACGAGCAAGATAACATGTTGAAATGTATCCATTCTTCATTATAGTCCATTCATTTTAATTTTTCTTTACTTGAACTACTAGTGTAAGATGGCATCTCAACTAGGATAAAAAAGTTTGATGTAAATAGAAAAATAATGAAACACGCACCCCACCCCCTACAAAAATGTGCGCTACCTTCAGATTACAAACACAGATACTTGGGGTCTGGACCTCACCCCCTTAGGCCTGACCCTCGCACCTGCTCACTGCAGTATCTTTAAATACATCCTACAACTGCGTGTAAGCTAACCAAAAACAGATGCAGTTCCTTATTCTACTTACCTACTGATCTCATGTTTATGGTGACAATGTATATAAATACAAGATTTGAAACAAACACATCTCACCTATACTGTTTATGTCATTTTCTGCTTTAAAATTTACCGCTATAGCCATTCACACAAGACAAAATCCCCGCTGTAAACGTAATGGTACCCCGCGCACGCTATTTCATATACTGCGATGCGGGAAACCTATTTTAATAGCTTCATGTATATATACTAAATCTGATTTGTGCAGAAGTGACAGCTGTGTTTTTCCTCGAAATTCTTTTAATTCAACCGAATTCGATGCAGTTTGGGGTGGGATTTTATTCAGAAAAGTGTTTTGCATTGGAAAACCCGGTTAGTTATTCCTTACTTACACACATGCCTATAAATATGCGATTGCAGTTTTCAGTTGTTTCAAATCTTGTATTTATATGCGTTCCGTACAACATGGGACAAGAATAGATTGGGTCGCGAGTCCATACCACAAGCATCTGTGGTAAAACCATGTATCTGGGACTTGTTACAAAATATTTCAAACAGATTCACGATTATATCAAAGATTTATTTTGACAAAACATGAAATATTTACGGCTGCTATACTATCGTTTTCAAGAATGTCAGAATTTATACACATTGTTTCTTTTAGTTAAACACAAATTTGAAGTTATATGTATGGGTGAATATAGTAAACTGAATGACAGATCAAATTGACATTAAAACACATGTTCAAAACAGCTGGTTGCATTTAGATATAAAGCAGTAACTGGGGCCGGGTCTTCATCTATTGTTCCCTGTTGTAAATCTTTGTCCTCTTTTGCATTGACCACCTTTTACACCTGTATCAAATTCATTTTCCTTTCCATTGTCCCTTAAAACCCTATATATCGTTCGCTCAATCGACAATAAAGAGTTGTCTGGTACACAGTGCTTACAATGTAATTTACCGCCCCCTCCTATGTTTACGACTCTGGGGCCAACAGCAAAGGAACATTTACATGTTTAAAGTAAAATCGAAGTACATGTATGTAACATTCACTTTCGGTAGATGTAAATACGAAAACTTGGTAAAGTTCTAATAAGTGGTACAAATAAATAGGAAGCTCCTAGCCGACATTGGGACCTTGTCCCATTATAACTGTTTTTGACCGTGACGTACGAGCCTGTAATGTACGTTTTCGTTCAGTAAGATGTCACTGGCTGAAATGACAAAACAACGAAAACTTGTAGAATTTTTTTCGAATTTTATTTCTCTCTTTCTTGAATATTACATGTACAAATGCCTAATCTGTTGTTGTTGTTTTTTCATTTGTGACAAAAAAATATGATAGTTTCCTTACAGTAATAAAAAGCAAAAGATTAATTCTTCATTTTCCTACGTTATTTACCACTCCGTAAGTTTTATTTAGGAAATAGATTTTACTTTTGAGTGATATACCGATCATATATCACGATTTTAGATGCGTAGTAATCTAATCACGAAGTCTGAAAGCCTGCCAGCTGTATTTTTCATATTCCCGTATAACTTGAGTTCAGAAAACGATTTTCTAGTATTTTAATAGTATTGTATATTGTTTTGATAAGAGTTCCCTAGCAACCGATTAGAGTTCCTTAGCAACATAGTCCCAGCTGACAACGACGCCACCATAAGGTCCAATCTCTAGACCATTCATTTCAACTTCATCCTCCAGACTGTACGAAGAACTGTGTGATAGAACCACCTCTGCTTTATCTGGTATTGTGTCATGTGACCCTACGAAGTCACGTGACACTTCGTTCGGTCCGAAATTCACAGCAACTAAGTACCTAGAAGCATATAAGAGAATGTTCTTTGTAATTACACTCTATCTAAAAACATACATGTACATGTATGTATGTTTCACAAGTCTTTTGATAGCTTTAAACGGTATGGATCTACAGATTGTGTTGTATCGATCTATTCTATGATTGGATTAACAACGAATGAATCATTTGCCACTTCCTGGTTAAGAGTTAAAGAGCAAGTGCGCCTGTCAAAAGACGCTAAGTTCTGTAGCATTAATCGAACTTTTACCACAGTTCTACATTTAATTCTAATTTAGATATGTCAAAGAACAATGTGTTACCCAGTCTCTCCATCGAATTCTCTAACGAATGACACCACATTACTATCTCTCACTGCTCCAAAGTAATCCCCTACTCTGAAAGATTCTTCAGCTCGCAATGCCACTAAATCCTTAATCAAATTTGACAAGGCATTCTGTAATATACAAACGTAGAAGTGGACGTGTGAACAATGGTAGCCAAAAATAAAAGAAGAACTTGAAGCCTTCGACCGTGCAGCAGGGTCATACTATACTGAGCCGTAATTTCGGGCACACGAATATGATGGTCACAATAAATATTAGACTTGCTTGCGGATGAGAATACAATATTCTACAATTGATTCATATACAATGTACACAGAAGCTTTCAAGTAAATAAATTATTAACAGTATATCGTGGCCGACAGTTTAGGGTCACTCACTGATTGAAGGTATTGAGTTCGAGTCTGGCTACTGAGCAAACTCTTAACGTTGCGAAAGTTGTCAGTTTCTCATTGAGAATGGGATTTTTGGTGCAAGTCCATTCCAAGGACGCTGGATAGGTAAATCGCCCGCCTGTATTAAACTGAAATATTGTTTAAACGGATGTTAAAGTCCAAGAAAAACGTAATTAATTAATATACAAATGTATTCAATAGTTCGTACATATCCAAGAAATACCCCACTACCTTGATTTGTCCAGTCGATACGTCCCCTATGTCTGTCCAGGGACTACACGTGCTGTTACAGAATCCGCCATTAGTAGAATTATCCCAGCGCATGATTGCGCGCATTGGCTGGTCACGTGATGCAACACCACTAGCTGATCCAGTGTTCACCATGTTGATTTCATCGCCGTAGTACAAGAGAGGCGTTCCAGGCATCAAGAAAGTAAGTATCGTGTATGCTTGTATGAAAGAGGCATTAAATCTATTAGCGAAACGATCCGAATCTTCGTCACCTGCCTGCAATTTACAATGATATATTTATTACACTAGGGTGTAATTTTAACGTTTTACCACTGTTAACGTGTGATGCCTCGATCAAAACACACACTCTTTTGACCTTTCCGCACCTATCAATAACAAAAAGTTTTTGGCAAAAATAGGACTGTTCAATTTAAGCAAATATCACCACATGGGGTTACATAACCCAATCTAATTACTGAAATAGGTTGAACAAACAACCCTTGACCAGTACAAAGATGGAGCTAAGTATAGATTGCAAAAGGGTCATTCCGTCCCCCATTTTCTCTCAAGAAGGACTCGCTCCTTATAGTAATAGATCCAGCATCCACAAAAGAGCTAGAAATTACCTTCCTCGGTACGAGGCGAGGGCATGTTGCAGTAGTAGAAGTTGGTGTCGCCTATAACTAAACTTCTTCTCCTTAAAATTTCAACTATGGCTGCTATAGGGACTGCAGTGAACTATACATTTTTGCAAAAGAAAACGCAGCATCTCATCATGAAAACGCACCACCTCATCATTGGGTTTAAGAGTGCTTCTAGTATCCCTAAAAGTTTTGTTGGGCTAAATTTTCGTATAAAAGCTGGACGAAAATATGTGGGAATGAATCCTGTCAACATTTAGGGAATTATTGCATTTTAATGGATAGATACATTGTCATATAAGCTTCTCTTTTTACCATCCAATTTGCCCATTTTCCACTGGGTACTTTGTTCATCCAGCCATCTACATACTGTGTGATACAGTTTCCATTACACGGGTCCGATTTTTCCAGGAGTGCCTCATTCAATGGCATCTGGATCCCACTTCTATCACACTCGCTGTACAGTTCTGTCACATCTAAGTCACCCTCTGTGCTAGCCATCAGTAATCTGAAATATGCGAAACGTTCATAAATAAATATTGGTCAACAAGCTAGTAAACTACACATCAACAAATTGTATACTATAGTATGCTATTATATGTACATATCCTTGCACTTGATACTCGGTGTTTCCTGGAGTCCGACCAGTACTCCCATCGAAAGAAGGGATTGTGTAAGTCGCGGTCAGATTCTGCTCCCGAGACCTCAATGTTAGGAGTCCGTTACTTTAACCACCTACCCTACACAATGCTGCAAAATTCAGTCAATGTTTAGGCCTATTTTCCATATCCTTTTCTGAGGGAAGCTCTGACCAAACGGTTGTAAGTCAATCCTTTCCTAATGCAATTTATACAATACACAATCTATTATAATATCATCTTGTATAACCAGAGTGATAAAGAATAAGTAAGTTGTTTGCAATCTCACTGAAATCAGGCCAGCGTATGCTTCGATAAACTATTCACATCATCTCCTCAAAACGTTACTGGATGCGAGAAGAGTATCGGAGCTTAAGTTTGATTTCAATGTAATCGATGTTCAGTAACGTTTTCAGGAGATGATCATTTTAAAGAGAGTTAACTAGGTAGTATTCTCACATTTATTTAGTTCTTCTATACTGTGGTCGAGCGCTGCCTTGAAATCATTGTAACCTCCCATAAATCGATTGTCATGGGTTCGATCCCTGCTACCGGCTACGTTTATTTATGTGAGAACGTTGACAGTTTCTTACAGAGGATAGAGTTCTATAGTACTGGTTCTTCCCAAAATACTGGTTAGGTAAACTGCCCGCCTACAAAATCGACTAAAAAACGTTGGAACGGGCGCTAATCTCATACACAACTCATTTGCTCACTGACTTACTTTTCGGTGTTAGTGAAGTTATGCTCCTGAATGAATTTTCTCCAACGTTCCAGTACACTGTACACCTCTGGTTGATTACTAGTGTACATATGGTCTAGATCATCATACTGAAGTGGTGAATATTTCAAATATTAAATGCAAATATATTCAGAAATTTATGTTTATCAGTTAATCGGGGTACACTCAAACTTGTCTGAAGAAGCCTCCCAAAGGATGCATCAAAAGTAGCCAATTAAAGAAAGTGACTGTGCAATACATGTGTTTTCAAAAAAAGGTCACAGACTGCGCAATACATGTGTTTTAATATAAAACGGTCAGGGACTGTGAAAAACATGTGTTTTAAAATAAAAACGGTCAGTGACTGCGCAATACATGTGTTTTCATATAAAAACGGTCACTGACTAGCAATATGTATGTGTTTTCATATAAAAACGGTCACCGACTGTACAATACATCTGCTTTAAAACATAAAAAGGTTACTGACTTCGCAATATATGTGTTTTCATATAAGAAACGGTCAATTGGGATGCATCAGTATACAAGTGCGTTTGTAATTAGGTCAACCACAAAGTGTTTACGTTGTAAAATTATGGTCTTTTAACTATTTCCTTTACATTGTCAAGATTCGCGATGGGCTGGTGTGTGCTTCGTCGTAATTTAAACGACGAAATAAGTGACAGGTATAAAACTGTTTTCGGACCTTCAAACTGATAGATAGATAATGTTTTCTGTTATTATAATGTTAATAGATTAAAACGTATATCCAGTAGTAGATTCAACGTCTTAAAACTTCAGGAGACCTGTTAGTATTTTCACTCGGACCTTAGTTCTTTAATGAATTTTTAAATACGTTTAAAATGAATTGTAAACTTACAGAACTGCCACTGCTCCCTGACTTAATTGGTTCATCCCTTAGGTCATAGTCTTCGTACAGGTAGGCGGCATCTCGAACATTGAACCCGTCCACTCCACGGTCCAACCAGAAGTCCAGTATAGCCTAGAAAACATACACAAAAATCAATACAAAATATATAAAAGTCAACTGGATTAAAAGCATAATTGCTGCCCTTGGAATACAATCACTGGATATGATGATGAACATGATGATGATCATAAAAAGAGAAATCTGAATTGAAAAATAAAATAATCTTGTAAAAATGATTGTTTTTACCTCAAGTTCGTCCAATACCATGGCACTCCTAAGGTTGAGATCCGGTGTGTCCGGTCCATAATGGTGATAGTACATTTGATTTCTCGACGAATCATTACTCCATGCCGAACCAGTATACTGGCTTTTCTGTGAAAATAAATAAAACCATTTTTTTGGTTTTATATGGGAATAACCATTTAGTGCCCTATTTAGGTTTTTAAGGTCATTAGCACCCTCATTTTGTTTTTACACCCTTTGCTTGTAAATTGCTGTAAAGATTTTAAAGATATTTTCAAAAACCATACAGGTTTACATATGCTGCACATAATGAAAGCGAATCTAACCTTTGGCGATTTTAGAACAAAAAATGTCAGCAGCGAAAGTAGGGCTATAGCTACCTTAATAAACGGAAAAAAAACGATATGGTCAATCTGACTTCAAAACATACAATAACTTGAATGAAACTCTAGCTTAGTATAAGTTCTTACAGGTATGTCGAGCACATACAAATATCTTCACTAATGCTAACAATACTGAATATATTACCCAATTATTAGGAGTAATGGTGCCATCTGCCCAGACGTAGAAATTCTTTTTGCCGTTGATCTTGCTTCCGTGGCTTTCAATGAACCATGGATGATCTTTACTGGTGTGGTTTGGTATAAAGTCGAGAATCACGTACATCCCTGCAACAAGATAACGAAAATCAAAAACACAAGTAAATATAATGCAAATGTTTTAAATGTTCTGATTTCATGAAACAAAATATAGAGACATAATGAGGATGAGGATGAGGTACCTCGACAGCTCAGTGATTAGGGCCTTCGTCAATGGTATGGTTAGTCCTATATGTTCTAATACCAGCCGGAACATGTGGTGTATCCAGCTATAAATGGGAAGAGATGAAAAACGATATAATTGCCTCTACGGCGTGGGAGCGCGATACCATATGGAACTGCATGGTGTCCGAGTGCGATTCAACAAAATAAGGAATCTTTTTTTATAATCTGACTTAAAAAAAATGTATAAACTTGTTACCACGGCGATATCTTACCTTTATCGTGGGCGGTCTTGACAAGCTTGTCGAAGTCTGTCAATGTACCGTACTTGGTGTCTAAGTTAGTATGGTTGGTTACCGCCATCTCATTGGCGGATCCGAACTGAGCCGAAGACTGTCCAGTAGTATAGAGCGGACTGAGAGAAATTATGCCAAAGCCTAAACCTTTAATGTAATCCAGTTTCGATTCGATACCTTCAAAGATAAAATATATTATCAAATGGCTGTTCAAAGCTGCTTTAAAATATGCATACGCGTTTAGTTTACCTTGACGTTAACTGTCTATGCAAAACTATCCCAACCTTCATGCATATCTTCTCACCCGATATTAAAAAATCTTACGGTGATAAAGCTGTGATAAGTTCGATTTGCAACATTAGAGAGATTATACTGCAAGAACAACATTGCCAGACAAATACAGTATGAAACCATCGTCATGTTATTAACACCCGAATAAGATCAAACTGAAAAACCCTGTCGCCGTCTATTTTCAAAGTGATTATTTTGAAATTCAATCTTACCTGCTAAGTCACCAACTCCGTCATCATCACTGTCCTTGAAACTTGGTACGTAGATCCTATAGACGGCTTCTGTCTGCCACCATGACCTTGACCCCGGGTCACGACAACTCGGATATATCAGAACCAGTGCCACCACGGCGATTATAAGTGCCAGCCACCCAAGGACAACAATGGAGACACAGATCATGCGGAGACGTCTCCAAAATGGCTGGGTGGAGAAATAGAGAAGATCGTCCTTCCCCATACCTCTGTATGGTTTATCTGGGATAGGCTTAACCTCTGGCATACTCACCCCGTTCGATTCACTGAAATTTGAAATACCAAACAAACCATTTGTTAGCATGATAATTTGACGAAATGTTTATTCATAAGCACTGTATTTGCTGCTATTGCTTCCCCCTTTTTTTGAAATATAAAGGCGAGTCACAAGATTCTGAGAAAGATTTAAGAATTATCAGTAATAGCAACATTTCTTTCTTATATTAACCTCTTTTTTTACAATAGGATCTTCTGACTTACAATGTGGGCAAGTCTATTTTCTTTAAATAGGGATGTTTTGCAGATTGTGATCCAAAAGGTTAACAGGGTAAATCCATCCTGATCAGACAAAAACGGAGCGTAGCTGTTTGAATACTATTAGGTATATATTTTAGTAGAGACATTCCATGGTTTTGATGCAGTTCTTGTTCATAGATAAATCACAAATAATGCAGCAACTTACTTGTACGTAACGTTTGTATCAGTCGCCTTGTAGGCTAGGTTGTCAAACCCTTGTTTCTGAGAGATGTCGGTCCCCACTGGCGTCGAAGACACCAGATACACGCCCTTTGACGACATTGCCGTAAAACTGAGTTAGTTAGCTCACACTGATCAAGTATAGTCACTGCAATTTAAACAATATCCTAGTATAAAAATTGCTGGCAAGTGTTATAACACAATTTTGTTATTATAGCATATACATGATTTCAAGTTGTTTAATTGGTATTTGCTCTTCTTAAATTGCAACTACATGTATATATATATTTATTTTCACTATAAAATCAATTCCCCCTTTTCTGCTTACGATTTCGCTTCTTTTCAAAATCGTTAAACTAGTTTACAACCATTGTATACAGGATTTATAGTGACTAACACCTCGATCACAAGGTTATCACCCGCGAGCTTGACTGCCAGGCGCGTAGCCGGCAACCCCATACCCCCCGCTCTCAATTCAAATGAAAATTAAAGGCAACAAACTAAAAAGATGTTATTCGAAGGGGGTAATGTCCACGGCCACAGTCTTTTTTTTAATCCAATGGTACTTGTGTTTCAAAAGCATAAAAGTTTTAAACCCTATTTTTCATTTTTGGCTTAAATCCGAGGGCCAGGCCCCCCCCCCCCTACCGGAGCCCCCCTGACTGCATTTTGATTAGCTACACCGTAAATTATCCACCTACTAACCCGGCCCCGGGTATTATCTAGTTTAAATCATCAGGTAAGTATTCAGGATAAGATTTAAAATGTTTGCAAACTTCAACATCCTATATAATGACTTAAAGTTTAACAACCAGAAAATGTAAAGGTAGACGGTGGCGACAGATTTATTTACCTACTGCATACCACACAAGCAAAAAGTTAAAAGCAACTGTTCAAAGTTGTTTAATGAAAATGTCTGTTAACTCAATTACTAAAACTACATATTTTACGAATGCTACTTTATGCTCAAACAATCACAATAATTTTTCAAATAAAAGATAAATCATTGCCTGAGGAAAACACCAAAAGAAAACTTTACTTTTACTTTACTTTTACTTTAAACATATTTTATTGCTGTTGGAGATGTGCATGTATTTTTAGCAGGAATATGTATACAACAAAAGAATAACAAATGGTTCGGGCCACAAATGTTTTCAACAGTAGTAATTGGCCCTTCCCTAATAAGAACATTACAGACTATATTTAGTAAAGGAAACATTATTCCAAAAGGAAATGAAATGTTACAGCACTTAATTATGATTTAAACATACAAAAATTTACCAAAACAACTCCCGTAAGACTATTGCTTTTTAAATGAATATGAAACAAGAATCATATACGAAAAAAAAAGAAATATTCAGCATTTAATGAAGTCCAAAATTAAGAAACGAAAATGAAGAAGAAAAAAACAACAAATACCTGTAAACAAGATGGCGGTGTTGTTCAAAGTTGACTGAACAGTCGGAAGATGTCTACTTTTGTGTTTAACAGCGTTATACGACAGGTAGTTAAACCCTGGATGACAGGTAGAAATTGTTTACTTTTCATAGTGGGTAAGTTTTAAAGTGATATCAGGTGACACCCTTCTAAATGCATTCACAGACATATTTACAGAAAAACATTACGCACTTATTCATACTCTAACATAAATAAATATAACCAAGGTTAATTACGGAAATATATTAATATATATAATATTAATATTTGTATTGAATAAAATGAAAATTGCCATTGCCTATCCTGGTAAAAATTTGGTTAACCACATATTTTCTAAGGTTTATTTTCATTTCTGTCTGCAAAATATGTTTTCAAAGAGATAATACTGATTGAAGCATATTCCTTCACCATCATTAATGTAGTACTTAATACAATTTTGAAGTGTGGTATACATCCAACTTCAAAGCGCAAAGGTAAAATT
The DNA here is from genome assembly GCA_022818135.1 of Saxidomus purpurata. Taxonomy (NCBI): domain Eukaryota; kingdom Metazoa; phylum Mollusca; class Bivalvia; order Venerida; family Veneridae; genus Saxidomus; species Saxidomus purpurata. Next base: position 41,895,141 of record JAFMSR010000014.1, read on the forward strand.
GCAATATCGTTTATTGATATTGTACAATCTGCCTGATTGCAAAGCTTGAATGCATTGAATGATGTACGCCCTTTGGGGTGGACAAAATATCTCCCGGACAAAAAAAATCTCCTAGACGAAATATCTCCCGGACAAAATATCTCCTGCTGATTTAAATGTATGATAAATAAACCTTTAATTTTTAATTGTCCTGTTTTATCGACTTTGAACACTTTTTGCGAAGACATACTGCTATTACTGTCTGAAAAAAAAAAATTGAGTGACAAATTTATTCGTACGTGAATGTGCCCACATCTGAAAGTCTCAATTAAAATGGAAAAACGGGTGGAAATCATAGAAAAGTCAATGGATGGCATATAATAGTTTGAAATAGAAAACTTGTGCACATGCGCACAGATCTCCGTTAGATTACCGGGTTAAGAAAAAAATGTATTTTTAGTTTATATAAACAAAAGGATTTGGTAACAGCAACATCAATAATCGGCCCTCTCCAATGAAATATATTAACTATAATTATGTTTTATGAATATAAAGGCAAGATTGGTTGTGAAGGTCTGAGTATACCCTATATAAATACAATGTACTGCAATAGAAGAACATGTTTAATTGATTATATTTGTTTGACAAAGAAACTAAACAGCGTAAAACAGAAATGTCAATATATTTAAAGAAAAAAGGGAAAGAAAGGAAAATCAAACACACAAAGAACACGGGGTTATTAATTTAATTCAATGGTACTATATAACAATTTAAAATCGTAAAATATGGAACCGTCGAAACAATACTTCAGAATAAAGTCTTAAAGTAGGCAAGACAAAATATAAAAGAATAAAAATGGTAAAAAGAGGAGAAAGAGAGAGAGGGAGAGAAAAGAGAAAATTGATGCAACCCATACATCTTCGCAAAGTGAACTCGCCGCCGACGCAATACCCCACCCAAACCAATATCAGAACTATAATTGAGTGCAAAAAAAAGTATTCGGTCTTATAAGCCACATTTCTTATTGTACTATGTTCACTAAACTGGTATATTGAATTACAAGTGCTAGTATTGATTGGAGCTATTAATATTGAAAGTAATTTTAGCAAGTGGAGAAAATATTAATCATGTGTAAAAATGATATTTTATGTTAGAAATCCCATGTTACAGAACCAATTTCATTGTTTCATAAAAAAGAATTAGGAAACGACACTCTTTATCAAAGGTCTTGTTAATTGTATTTGTTTTAACTACTGTTTCGCAACATCTGTCAGCATGCATATTGTATAACTATATTTAAGTCAAATCGGTGCTGGTATGATATATATAGTTGTTTCAGGCGAATGTATATACAGGCGGGACAAAAACCACGACTTTTCGCCATCTCATGGCACACAGCCTATGCATGGGCCTTATACAAAATGCGCCGCCACCCACGGGCTTTATACGTGGGAGAACATGGGTATAATGTAGACCCACTGCAGAAGCAGGTCTACAATGTCCTCGCCGCGTTTTTGATATCCTGTTAAATAAAGAAGAAGGTGATGATTATGAGTGATATCTGTTTTCTAGCTTAATTTAGAACCTACATGTACTTGGTTCGCTGGTTTCGTAATTTAGCCTATTAAATAGGGCATGATTTTAGGGCATAATATGTTAAATTAGTTAATTATTTAACTTAAATCTAATGAATGCAAGATGCCAGCATAATATCTTTTCTACAAGAAAAGACCAGTATTTAGTTTCCGAAAAAAATGATCCAAAACGGTGGCAGTTGGGCTGGAACGAACTGACAAGGCCTTCTATTAAGCAGGATGGTCAGGAGAATTATTGCATCCTGTCATCTATCAATCGGAGTGGTTGTTTTCCAAGTCCCTCGTCCAGGCGCCATGCATCTTTTTGTGTTGTACGATAACAAATCAAGGTCTGACAAAAGTCAGTTCATTTTGCTTATCTAAGCAGCTCCAAACAGTTGAAACATCGTCTGACTCGGACGATATAAAACTAGGTCGATCATTAAAGCAGTGACTTGTTCTCTAAGCCAACACTGCGTTCACGTCGCGAAAAGAAATTAGGTCACGTCGTGAATTTGGCTGGTGGCGTTGGCTGTGGCTCTAAAAAGGAGTTGTTTGTTTGCGGCGAAGCTGAATCCGTAGAAAGCGGCGACGAAAAAGACCAGCAGAAGCCCCGCATGCCGGCGACGACTGCCGTAGGCGGGCTCATCCCCTCACCACCATGGAGTTCCTTTTTGCAGATGCCTGAAGACTTTCCTAACAGTGTTTGTGCTGGGGGAGGCACAAATGCCCTTTTCACGGCTTCTTCCTTTAGCTGCGTTTCAGACAGTCCTTTTTTTAGGGCTAGGTCATTGGCCCCGGGAGTGACCTACTTTTGGATTCTAAGTTCATTTCTTTTTGTCAGCAGAACTGGAGGAACCGAGAATGTGATTCGACAGCACGTGCTCTAGGAAGCATTTGTACCCCCGTTATCGACAAGTGTTTAATCAAGCGTAAAGCTACTCTGGTGTTGGGCGGAAGCCTCACAGCCCACGATTAACTTGATTTTGAATGTGAGGTCGATGCCTTGCTCTCGGCAGTCGTGATGCTTAGGGGGTGTAGTAAGAGTGAGTCATTGGTTACTTCATGCCTCTTGGCACCTGCCTGTGTGACTGTTTTGTAAGCGCTGTATGGAATCCCCAGAGTACTATGCGGATGATGTAATAAAATATCTTTAAAGCATGGTGGGATACATGTTGGGTCTCAGTGGATCGGTTTAACTGACCAGCGGCCTAAGTTGCCAACCGGACCCTTATAAACCGGCATCCAGAAAGGTAACCTGAAAAGGTAAAACAGTGACTTTGATCAACCTAGAATTTTGTCGATTGCACGCTATTTCGTATCCCTGCGTCGAACTAACTTCGGACAAGGTAAAAACTTCACTTCTCAAGGTCACGGTGACCTGGACTTTTGACCAACTGACCTCAATAAAGGAAGGGTGTTCAACAAGTCTTAATAAACTTACATTCCATGTCTGAGTGTCATATGCTCAAATGTTCTCTTTTTATAGGCAGTAGTGTATATATTGTGCATGAATGGACATGACCTTGTTCTGTCCCAACCCACACAGCTTAAGACCCAGCTAGGCATCAAATGAAAATTCTAAGTGTTGTGCACTGCGAGGAGGTCGTAGCAATATTATGGCACTGTAGGAGTTAATGACTAGGACAGATGGACTTCACTTCTCTTAGTTACGCTGACCTTGACCTTTGACCTAAATATAGGTAGGCATTACAACATGCATACCAAATTTGATGGTGTAATATGCTCAAGTATTCTCTTTCTATAGGCAATATTGTATATTTCGCGTAGTGAGCTTGCCCCTGCTCCTACTAAAACAGCTGAAGACCCAGGGATCAGATGAAAATTCTGAAGAGCTGTGCACTGCCAGGTCATAGCAATAATGGTATGGGAAAGTTTCAAGTTCCTGGTGCAAACAGTGTAGGGGGAGATAATGGCTGGGACAGACGGACTGCGAACATCATCGCATGATTCTAGCCGCTCTACTAGTGCACGAGGAATTTGCTTTCGGGTGTCCGATACGGGACGGGTTGACGAGCTGTTATCAAAGCCATTGATCTGCATGACGGAGGAGCTTCATCCGTTCAAATCAATGAGCGTTTTAGAGATTGATCATGTGATTTGACATTCACTTCCGGAAGAAATAAACAGTAGAAAAGAAATTTATTTTCGCTGAGAAAATGGGTACCCGAGCTGACACAGCGCTAGTAGTTGTATCAATATTTTGGGGATTTATTGGCATTGTTTGCCCAATACTTGTTCAGTTCTGTATGGGCAGATCACCAAACAAAGGGTAAGTTTGTAAAATCATCAAATATGTAGAACAGTAAATTACTTTTAGTTTTAAGAATATCCAACTAATTTTATTACATTACTGGTATGAAACCAGTTTCCGACAAAAAATCGAGGTTTTCTGTATAATTATTTCTAAATGCATCTTGTAAACAAAACTCATCTACACATTTTCAAACTTAAGTCTATCACGGACCTATATTATACACATGGATTGGCAACTCTCGTATCTTCCTATGCAAGTTCATCCTTTTTATCGCAGATGGCAAGATTTTAGCATCGATGGACAATATCCGAGGTTTGCCGAAATCGAAAACCACCAGCGTCCACCTGTCCTCCATCTTGAAAAATATTCAAATTTAATTGTGTCTTCTTCAATATTTATGGCTCACACTAACAAAGTTTGCTCTCTATTCGTATGCTACGACCGGATGTAAACATCACGCACACACAGAGCATGCGCGGGCGTTTAACCCAACCCATATATTCAAATTAATTCGTTACGTTTTTGAATCAGTATTACGTTCACTATACATAATAGAAGTGTGAGTATAAATGAATATGTTCAGAGTAAATAATAAACTTTTCCTACTCCGGCGGAATTTCGATCTCTGATCTCCCACGTGTCAAGCGGGAATACATGGCACTGCGCTACTGAGGCTTTGCTTGATAGAGCGTATAACTTCGTTCATCACCAATACAGACGTTTGTTTCGGAATGGCGGTACAAATTTATGTAAACAAACGAATTTAACTTCCCAGACACTTTTAATAAGAAGTGGACGCATTATAAACTTGGTAGTTTCGTAAAGTATATTCAAATATCTATTGGAAAAAAATTGTCTGCATGTTCAAAAAAATTTCAAAGTTGGTTTAAAAGGCTATCTTCAGCCGCTACCCAGCGACAGAATCTCGGTCATTCCGATGAATTCCTGAACTTTATAACGCTCGTAAGCTATCAATAATTGGTCAATTTTTATCATATTTCTTTTATTTTATTTATCATTCAACATGCAATCAAAAACCATCAAGTTTTCTTACATGGAAGAAAACTGTTAAACGTGGCGAGCTTTGTAAATGGACATGTGTCGATTTCCAACGCACAATAGCGCGCTTACCGTAATTCTAATATGGCGGTTCATTTGCATAATTTATTCATAAACGCAGGAGCATAGAACTTTGTTAGTGGCTCAATAGTTTTGTTTTTTTTTCTTTAAGTAACATTAGTCTCATTCCAACCTATATCTGTTTTTCGTAATGCGTAACTTTTATCGATTTTGTTTGTTGAAAATTTTCTCAGCGCGATGTAGAATGAAGCTTCCCACCGTCCTCCATCTTGGAACGTATTGGGGAAAAACGTAAACAGTAAATCAAATTGAATCGTGTCTACTTTAATATGTATGGCTCAATAGTTTGTATTTTTCTTTGTTTATGCAACTTTTGTCTTATTCCAAGCTAATCTTTTTTCGTAAGGCGTAACTGTTATCGATTTTGTTTGTTGAAAATTTTGTCAAGTCTGGCGGCACCTGCCGAATATCACAAATCAGAAAAATTCCGAAAAATACCGAGCGCACGCAAGGCATGATTGGTAACATTTACTCTGATATCGCATTATTGATTTTCGGAAGTTGCCAATCCATGTGTATATAGGTCCGTGAGCCTATCCCCCTTTCAGTGATGTAAACAAGACCAGTATCTTTCGCGCATGCGTACCAAAATTTAGGCTCTGAAAGGATAGCCTAATTAGTGTTAATTAGTTAAGGTACAGTACCAGTTGCCGACATAATTTCATCTTAAACAGATTTGGAATCATGATTGATTTAAATATGCGAGAACTTTATTTCCTGCTTATCCAACCCTTGTAACGAGTGTCTGTCTATTATCCTTTCCTTGCCGTTCCATTTCATACATCACTGAGTTATCATTTCACAACACTTGATGTGTTTTGCAAGCAATTATTGTTTATCAGGACAATTTGACTTAAAAAAAATTAATTGATATTAGTTTTAACGAAAATAAAGCATTTCAGAGCCTGTGTGTTAGAAATTCGTCTATTTTTCCGGTACCAAGGGGGGAAACTGCCATTTAGAGCGGGTACACTTTTTCTGGTTATCTCCCGCACATGCGCTATCCCTCGCATGCTGACATGTGAACATTCTGTGACAGAGGTTAAATGTAGAATTTCTTTGTAAGTACTTGTCTTTAGAAAATGTAATTTCGTTTGCTATCGTGTTTGAAACTGTATGGTATTCCCATTCTGAAGAGTTAAGCGAAAGCTATGATAACGGGTAGTCGGAAAGTGGTACGATCTGGAAACTGGTCTCATGCCAGTATTGTTTTGATAGCAATCGTCCTGCGCATTGTTGTGTTTGTTCCAGTATTTGTTTTGCTATTATTTGACATCTTAGCAACATGAGTACACCAGTATCCACGTGTTCGAAGAACTGGTAACAAATCTCCCCTAATGATGATTCCTTATAAATTCTATTTTTAGTATTGGTGCAATCAGTCTGAATAAAAGTGACAAAACACTTTGAAAATTCAGGTTTTTCTGTCATTTTACTATATTAAAGTGTTTTTGAATTGCAAGTTATATCGTTTTATACATTATCACAGGTGCCTATACTTAAACATTATTATATCGTACGGTAAAGCAAATTACTGAAATCAAAACATTTACTAGACTACCTTATAAATTATAATCATGCACATTGAAATGATTGTTTCTGAGTACCTGAGTACTCGATCAACTTAGGACTCTTAATGTAAAATTTGTACTACTTGTTGCAATTTCTAGCATAAATAAGTAAACAGCTTGCCCAGCTCCAAATTTTCAGGAAGGGAAGAGTGTAGCCCTGCTATCGACGATGTCTTCTTCCATGGAAAAGTTTGCAGTTTCTTACAGACGATAGGGAACTAGTACTAGTTCTTTCAAGGTTATGAGACAAACAATAAAAGTCTTCATCTTTATTAATCCTCATTATTTTCTGTTTCAGAATTGTACAGATTATGTTCATCATGACAGCTGTCAGTTGCTATCTGTTGTAAGTATTCTCTGGTGCTGTAAAACCTTCATTAAAGAGAATTTCATTTTCATAGTGTTTTAAAGATGAAACCAATATACAGTCCAACCTCCATGAACAACACCTCCGTAGAGGAACAACCTCCCTAAAAAGACACCTTTTCTTTCCCTTTGTGTCAGTTATTTAAGGAATTGACCTCTCCAGAACAACATCTCTCTACAACAAACACATTTCTGTTTTCCTAAGGGTGTTAGCTCATGAGAGGTTGCACTGTATTTATAAGAGAATTGTTTTTCTTTCATAGTGGTCCACATCAGTATTAAGATAAACTCACTGTAATGTATGAAACAGTGCGGATGTGCTTTATGCACTGATTGTAGCCTCAGTTTGAATTCATTGACTTGTCATGTGATATGAATTAACCATGGTATTCATACAATTTGAAATGAATGTTTACAGTAATGCTTAGCAACTTACGTGAACTGTTTTGTAGAAAAAATGTCTAATTGGTAATTGATTGGACAGAAGTATAGAAATAATGCAACCGGTTGTTTTTCTATATTTCACAGTTGGCTTGTAGCTTTCATGTTTCAACTGAATCCATTGGTTGGTCCACAACTAGAGAGCAATTTGATACGAGTAATGCAGTTTGAGTGGATGGGAATAGACACAGAGCATCACTCGGTATGAAAGACATAATGTATAAATTTCTATAAATGTTAAAGATAGTTACTTTTGTTTGTTATATATGACATCTTATATTAATTTGATAGTCGAAACAAATTTAAAACTTGCAATTCTAACGTTTCCAGAGGGTCATTCCTGTTCTAAGCTAAGAATTAACAGATTACCAAATTGTCATAAGTTTATTAAAAATCAAATATGGCCCACTAAGAATACATTAAGGTTGGGTTTGATTGATTCATTTCTTCAACTTTTTGTTTAAAAAGGCCCAAACAAGATCACTCATTAGATTGTTTATAGTCCTGGTCAACCCACGGAAGCCAGGGGTCAGATTGCCAAGACTCCTTTCTAGCTATACAGACTTTATGCATGACATTCCAAGCTATACAGACATTTAACATGACATTCCTAGCTTGAAGAAGCTGTACAGTCAAACCTCTGATCAAAGACCACTCACAGGGTGAAAAGCTTGAGCGGTCTTTGTTGACATGTGGTCTTTATTCACTGTTGTCTACACAATATTTGAATAGTGCATGGTTTTCTCCCATCTGTTCTTTATACACAGACTGGTCCTTATTCAGAGGTGGTCTTTAACACAGGTTTGACTGTCCCTTGTAATACTGATAGTTATTGATACATGTATTTGACTTTAAAGGTATAAACTTAAGGTAACCAGCACTAACTACCTTTCTTATAATTACTGGTGTACAGATATTATTTACATTGTACTTTGTTTTTGTCTTGTTTGTATTTATTGCAAACCGTTTTAGACAACTGTATTGAAGAAAACACAACAACTCTTTTACACACAAGGGTGAGATGGACTTAAAATGTGTGTTTAACATTACCTGAACTTCCTGAAGTGCTGAACAGGCCTTGAACAACATAGCATTGCTTACAAAAGCAGACTGAAAAACACCTATAAACTTTATAATGATTGAGTGTTTGTTGGGTAGTCCCTAACCCTTAACTTGCTACAGCCTGCTGGGGACAAGTGACTTTACTTTTGTGATAAGAACTGATCTTAACCAGCCTGCTGAACTGAAGTTAATTCTCAGTCTGATCATGATCTGCACTCAGTAGATTTTACCCTTAAACAAGCAATGGTACTACCAAAATGGTATAATGACAACTCCTCTTTAAAATGAAGTAGAGAGAGTGTTACTGTTCTCATAGTTGTATCTATGTTTTCTATATATTTCAGGACGTACCGATACCTAAATAGAAACATTCCACGATGCCATTACACTAGTCAAATAGAATTCCACAGTATAGCCAAGAAATCACAGAATACTTTAGCGTTTAATAGGATTTAATGTTACAGACTTCATATACCTATTGTACAGTAAGACAGATCGAGAACATGCCGCTTTTTAGTAGAAAAGGAACAAATAGAAACAGCAATAATCAGGAAATGTCTTGTGTCTGATTAGTAATATAAAAAGTACATACTGAATGTGTAGCAATATTTGTGAGCTTTTAATTTTCACAATATTTGTGGCGATTTCTGTCTGCAAATTTATTTAGCGCAATCACTTTTACTCATAGTACTGTACAAACAAGTTTTACATCTCAGCAAATTCAGACCCAATGAAATGAATAGTTTTCCACAAAAATTTTGGCTCAGCAAATCAAACATGCATAAAGTATGTATTTTCAGTTAACAGACATTTTGTAAAAGTTCAGAAAAGATATGAGTTTTATTTCATTGTAAGGGGCAGACAATTTCATGGAAGGTGAAGCAAAGGTAAAAATGTGTTAAAATTGTTAAAAAATGTGAAGTAAAATACATGTTATATTATAATGGAACGTAATTCTGGTTACTAAATTCGGTTCTCTGGCATCACTTCATCGCCATCTAGCTGACTGTTGGTTACATTTTTTCTGGCAATTATGCCTTAACTTTTTAAACCGTAACATTACATTGTATCTGCCAGCATGTCATGTGAACATGTACCCGGGAACACTTTTAAAATTAACAAATTTTCAAAGTAAATCAAGGAAAAACCACTTGTCGTTTATGTGTGTGTTCTAAACATGATTTATGATGCAATTTTGTTTATTTAATTTTTATAGTAAATACCACCATATCAACATTAATAAGTATAATAAAAGAAAGAACTTTAGCATTTGTTCTATATTAAAAACGTTTGTCTCAAAGATGCAGCTTATTTGAATGAAAAGACATTGTCAGAACTTACAATATCTCTTGTCTTCACAGCGAATGTAAATAGAATTAAATACATTGTCGTGTGATTCTAACTTACCAGTAATAATACCAGGAGCTTAACTCTTGTCTAAGCATAGCTCAGTTAAGCTGTAAGTTGTGGTCCAAAATAAACAATATGAGTCCCTTTCCTCAGTTGAGATATGTGACTTTGTCAAAAAGGTACATTGACTTGAAATCTTAAGTCCTTTCAGTAAAGTTTTGTCTTGGACATGAAATGTTAGATCAGTACATTCCATATTGGTAAAATTGAAACTTTAGAAAGCTATTTCATACTCTAGAAAAACACATTTGTATTTAATATAGTCTTGAACGAAAGTTTTTCTCACTGGTTATCAGTACTAGCTGCTTTTGGGAGATGGCTGGATCAGGTTTCAGGGTAACAAATGACCATGATCAGCAATGCTAAACTTTTTTGCCCTTTCATGTGAAACCTTTTTCAAAATTTTGACCATATCAACATTTATGTCAAGTTTCTAAATATTAAGGTCAAAGAAAGGTCATACAGTACATTAATGCTTCTTGCTTTAGTTAACCTTTGTGTACTTAACCTGCAGAAAACAGACTTGATTAAAATTAGTCTGTTTTTGTACATGTATTTTGATAATCTTTTGTCTAAGTTTATGAGTTTTATGGTTGTCATAAAATGCTCCGATGAGCAATTAAGATCATTTTTATCTGTCGTATCTTTGTTAGATTTTATGTGTAATATATAAAATTGTATGTGTATTGTATGTATATGTTGAACAAGTAAACTGAAAAACTGGAAGTTTCTTCTTCTTGTGATTTGATACTTCTTTTTAAATCCACAAATATTTTTAGAGTCAACATTTGTATCCCTTTCCATGTTGGAATTAGATATATTATGTAAATGTTTAGGACCAGATTGCATGCAGTCTGCAGGATCATAATACAGTCTGATCAGTTGATAATTCCTATAAACCTCTACAGGGGTTCAGAGTGTAGCTTGCATCCCCAAACGACCGCGCCCCTGCAAAAAAAATTTTTTCTGATAAATGTGTTTTTGCTCACCTGAGACCAAAGTCTGTCATCTGTCTGGTCACACTTGACCCTGTGTATGCAATAGAGACTACATTTTCACTGGGTCTACATGAAATTTGGTAAGAATAACAGTTGATGAAAACTAGGTCGTGCTGGAATATGGATCATATCGTGTCTAACACTGTCACCAGGTCAAATCGTATATTATGGGAAAAGCTTGTGTATGCAATACAGGCTTTGTTTTTCATTAAATTTTCATAAAACTGTAAGAATTAATGTCTTGTTGAAATGTAGATCGAGTTCAAATATGGGTCATCTCGGGTTAACAATTGGGGTCACCAGGTAAATCATGAATGACTTGTGTAGAATGAGTGTGTTGATGAATTCTAGGTCGAGTACGAATATTGGTAATCTCGGTTCAAAGACTAGGTCACCAGGTCAAATTATAGAAAACTTGGTGTATGCAATAAACATTGTATTTTTCATTGGATCTGTGTGAAACTTGGTCAGATCGAGTGTCTTGATGAAATCTAAATCCCTAGATTCTGATAAATGGAGATAATTCAAAGATGGGGTATGGTAGAGTTTTTGATCTTAGTCACTACTCCTATCTATCACTCAGTCAATTATCAACTATGTCCATGATATAATTTTCCAGTTATGTTCCGGACAAGCATACTTTTATAAAGGTGCTTTAAATACTATCTGTAAAAAGTACCAAAGGCCCATAACCCAGTGAAAAATAGTCGAGCTGGAACATGGTACCGAAGTTTCTCGTAACTTTCGTTAATTTCCAAACTGCTAGTTGTTGCTGGGTAATGAATCTGACAAAAACGTGCTATATATATATATTTCATACAACAATATATAATCAAATGGCCTAAGCAGCTCGGAAAATTATTATCAAGCCGGGTCTTTCTGGAAACATGCGCATAAGACTTCCCGTGAAGTTAAGTTGAATTCCATTCTATGGTTGTCGGTGGACAGACGAATGGACGAACAGACAACTTTCTTTTTGTTTCTCCTTCAGAAAATTAAATTTTGACCATAAATATATTCTCACAGGACTTACCAAAATCTGAGCTGATCTATTTTAAAAAAATATCACTGCCAGAAGATATGACTGATTCGCTTCTTGCATAAAGTATAAGATCTTTAAAACGTTCGTACATATTTTTTAAAATATGTCCGCCAGATGGCATGTTATGCCCAGTTCCTTTGTGTACATTGTACTTTTATAAATCTATAAAACTGTTGGAACGATTTCGAAATTATGCCATAGAGGCAATATACATTTATTAAGCAAAATACATTTTTTAGTATATGTTATTTAGTCTACACCGGGTCCTTATATTAGGACCCAGGTCTACTACATGGCGCGGGGGGTTTCACTATCTCAACTTTTTTCACTAAACATTATTGTAAGTCGTGGGCTACTCGCAAAGTACACCCCTTGCATGATTACTAAATATAGTACAGTAACGAATGTAAAACAATTTTATAGAGAGAGATAATTTATTGTATATAAGGAATCTCAGTTTTGTGTATTGGATTTTTGAAAACTGGTAAGAAAACAGTTAAGGTACTAAAATATGTGTACAATTTTAAAGAGAACTATATTAATTCAATTTTTAACTTAATCCGGGTAGGGGGAATCAGAGACTTCTGTGGTGAAACCCTAATAAAAACACAAACACGTGAGCATCCAGCTGTATAAATCAAATATGGTATACAGTCAAACCTGTGAACACAGACCATCGTTCTGAAGCCACCAATGTGGTCTTTATGAACAGAGGGTCTTTAGTCACAGATGTTTCTACAATGCACGAATATTGCACCTTGATCTCATCGCTGGTCTTTATTAGCATGGTGGTCTTTATTCAGAGGTGGTCTTTAACACAGGTTTGACTATAAAAAAAAAACATTTTAAAGAAGGCTAACTAAGAACTAATTAAAAATCCCCCCCCCCCCCCAAAAAAAATAAAAAAACAAAACCCCCAAAAATAAAAAAAAAAAAAAAAAAAAAAAAAAAAAAAAAAAAAAAAAAAAAAAAAAAAAAAAAAAAAAAAAAAAAAAAAAAAAAAAAAAAAAAAAAAAAAAAAAAAAAAAAAAAAAAAAAAAAAAAACAACCCCCCCCCCCCCCACACAAAACCCCCCACCCCCCCCCCCCCCCCCCCCCCCCCCCCCCCCTGTGAGTATGGGAGTATGCCTGGCTACGCGCCTGAAAGACTATTATAGCGCTTATATAATTAAACAGTTCATAATTTGTTGATTTAAAAAATCCAATGTAATGTTCAGTATCAAATATAATGCTGTGGTGAAACTTTGGAACATTGATTTTTTTTCTCCGTACGTACATGTAGATTAGCCATAGATATATTAAAAATAAAAAAGTTCATCAATATCTTTTCTTCCAAAAAAGTTGATGTCTTGAATAGATTTTTAAATAATACGGTAATTTGCAAAACGTTCCGTTCCATTTCGTACATTATGATATACCGTTCATTTCCTAATTCATAACGAGGCTTCAATGGCGGAAGCGATGATTCAGTACCTGTAAAATTCGAAATTTCTTCAAAGTTTTTACTTCACTAAAGAAAATGAAGCCACTTTTTGTATCCCTGTTGCTTGTGACGTTATGGGCAAATGTAGATGGACAGATAGGTAAGAAATATACAAGTCAAGTATCGTTATTTTGTGTAGTTAGCAATTGTTTACGAAAATTTTCACCTGCCCAGGTGTGTCATTTGACCAGGTAAACAAATCAAAAGATATTTACATTGAGATTTTAGGGTAGTGCTGCAGTCAAGTGGTAAACGCTGAACTACGAGTCGGAAGGTCCCGTTAAAATCCCGGCCTGGGCACTGGAAATTTAAGAAATGCTAAAAATACAGTTTCCCACCTATCTAGAGATAAACTGGTTAGAAAACCAGAGGTAGTCTTAGTGTATCCAGGTAATTAAAAAAAACCAAGGGACCAATTCCTACAAGAGCAAGGGTCTGGTACCTGGATTCCCTTGAACTGTAACTGTCTCTTACCCATGGAGAAATCCCAGGGTCAGTCGGGAAGATAAAACAATGTAAATGAAAGAAACAATGCAGATTTTGATATAGAGACCTAATAAAAACTTAATATCCATAATAGAGCACTGGATAGTATAAATGAAGGTGCTACCTGTTGGCATTAACCAATGAGTAAAGCCAATTATATATATTCTCTAATTTGTAATGGGAAATCTTAATACAAAGCTGTCAAAGGAGATGTGAACAGATCTAGACACCACAGACGTACCAAAACAGCGTTTTGCACAGTGATGCGATGACATTAGTTAAAACAGATTGCAGTCTGCAGACTCTTTTTAAATAACTATTTACTCATAGAAATTGTAACAATGACTATGTTCAGTTTCAACCAATTAACGATTATAACTTAATACGATGTTAAAAGGAAGGGTGGCTGCTCGTCCGGTAACCGGACGACTAGAATTTTTAGGCTATCCGTAACCCCGAAAAGCAGCCTGTACTAATATGCTAGGCTAGTCGTCCGGGTAATCAATTTCTTTGTATATGAGTTCATCTTGATGAATGTAAGAGCAGTAGTAAAGCAAAAAATATGTGTTATATATAAAATATCTTTTACCTTAACCTTTCCTGTGACATTTGTTTGTTTACTTCATAAAATAATTTCCATCTCGTGTACAGTAGAAGTAGTCTTGGGTGGGGTTTAGTCGCGGACCTAAAATATGCGATTTTCACTAATTTATGATCCCGGTACAATATTACTACACAATAAAATGGATAATAAAACAAACACATAATACTGTGCGTGCAACAATTTTTTTATTAACAACAGTAGTTGTGACTGAATGAAATGGAATTGTGTTGTAAAGTTTGGTTGTATACTAAGAGAGATAACTCTTACGGTACTATCGCATTTTTTCATGGTGAAAAGAAAATAGATTCAACTACTTTTGTTTATGAAAGTATGAATTTTGTTTGCATCTTGGAACTTATTTAAAAGGCTGTGAACTGAATTGGAACTGAATAAGTACCTCAAAACCAGTAAGCGCTGATTGAATTACGGCGGGCGTACGTTCAGACTGCGAGGTTTTTCTTAGTCAATGTATAATGACGAAATAATACGTCAGTCTGTCAAAGACTTTCAAACGCGTGTTTCAGTTAGCATGGTAATTAAAACCGTTTTATCCGTTAGAAATGGTTTAAATTGAGGTTTGTTAGCACTTTGTAATAATTTATAATATAAGTTCTAATTATTCAAAGATGCCGAGTTTAACAAACGACGATTATCGGTTCCTGCAAGAGATGCATTGCGTACTATGAACGTTGCCGATATTATCGCCATGTAAATGAAGATGTCAGTTACTTGCTGACTTCAGCATCCTTAAGTATTTGAACCTTTTTTCGTATCATCATGAAAAAAATGTGTATTGGAGCGGACTTTAATATTTCAATAATTGCGATAGTATCGTAAGAGTTATCTCTCTTAGTATGCAACCAAACTTTACAACACAGTTCCATTTCAAATCGGTCAAAACTACATAAACAAAATTGTTACACATACAGCATATATTATGTGTTTCTTTTATTATCCATTTTTATTGCCTAGTAATATTGTACCGGGATCCTAAATCCGCGAAAATCGCTAATTTTAGGTTTGAGACTAAACCCCCAGACTACTTCGACACGAGATGGAAACTATTTTATAAGGTTAACAAACAAATGTCATAGGAAAGGTTAAGGTATATAATACATATAACACAATTTTTTTGCTTTACTACTACTCTTACATTCATCAAGTGTCCAATATACAAAGAAATTGATTAACAATGACTATGTTCAGTTGTCGTCCAGTTAACGTCAGATTCTACCGGTTACCGGACGAGCAGCCAGAAAAATTTTGCTCGCCCGGTTACCGGACAAGCAGCCACTTCCATGTTAAAAGTGGGTTTCCTGTTGTTATATACCAACAGTGTAGACATCGTTTATTTTCAGTTTTTTGTGCTATACTATGTATTATATTGAGAGTGATAGGTACAGCTAATTTGAGCAATTTTAGAATCTGGCCCTTGATTTAAGTTTAACTGTCAGGTGTGACACCACTAAACACATACAATTGTGCATAAGTTTTGCATTACAATATCTGGGTCTCATCATTTCAGAGACATTGGCGAGATGGTGCGTGACAACAGATGCCGAAGAAGAAAAGTGTGAAAATATGGTGACAGCCGTGAAAAGGGTGAAGGATACAGGAATACTAGCTCAGGATGTTCATTCCTTTTATAAGGACGACGGTAACCAAAATGACTTCAGTGATATGCCGATCCTATCATGTGTTCGAGCAGCCGATTCGTAAGTAAACAGAAATTTATAAAGAGCAAAGTCGCTCGGAAATTATTTATTATTAAAGTATGTAATTGATTTAAGTTAAATTTTTACCTGACTTAAGCCCTCTCAAATCTATCAGTTCTTCAAAAAAAGTAATCTCAACTTGCATTTTATAGTAATTAAAATTTTGTTAGTTTCATAAAAATTACAGGTTTGTTTGCCCCCAATTTGCCATTTGGAAAGAATGCCATTTGTTAATGTAAAATCATGGTGTAACTTACTTTTACCAATAAAATCTTGGAAATGGTTTTCTTAAGTGGATTTTTCACTTGATATTGATTTTAGCTCTAATATTTGCTTGTACTGAACTGTACTGTTGCATTTTTGATGAAATTCAGGTTTAAATGTATGGAACTTTTTGAAGAAGAAGAAGTGGATTTGATCACGCTTGAATCTGGACAAGGATACTTTGCTGGCAGATACCATTCCATGAGACCGATTGTGGCTGAAAAATACGACATACGTAAGCATTTGTTTTTGCATTTTCTCAGCTTTTTACTTTTAAATTATAATTATGAACATTGACTTAGACGATAATAATTTAGAAGGAAGCTATGGCTGTATCTGCAGCTGTTTAACAGTAAAGAATATCACATATATTTGCTGTTAGTATTGTTATTATAAGTTCTCTATAAGGGAGCTCTAAGACTTTACTGCTTTGGCATTTATTAACCCGGCAATCAAGATATTGCTAGTTTGATCTTTGACCTTCAGTGTTGAAGTGATGTCAAGCTCTTCACTGTTCTACCTGTCCTGTGAGGTAGAGAAAGTGCAGGTAGAGTTTGTAGACAAGCATCATCATTCACCAGTCTGTCAATGTAAACAACGGTGGTCTTTTACCGAGACAAAATTATGTTGTGTCTCACTTTTTGTAGAAAAATCATATGCGAGTAAAGCAATACATATAAAAATCATTTGGTTTTTTTCACAGTACCAAATACTCCACTGGAGTACTATGCTGTGGCTGTGAAAAGAAAGGGCACCCCAGTACAAATCAACACATTGTTTCAAAAGAAGGCTTGTATTCCAGGTCAGTTAATTTTACATCTAATATTATTATGCTATTGTCCATTTTGAAGTCATACATGTAAGAATCCTTCTTTGGATCATTAGTATAATTATAAACAAAGTGATTTCATATTTTGATACTGTACTGTTCAATTGGAAGATTTACAATGCATGTAAGATTAGAACATTGGGGCAAGCCACTAGGCAAATACAAAATGGTTTTCTGTGGTTTGTATAAGTAACATAAGTGATGGTGTATGATGAAACAGAAATAAATGTTAAAAATCAAATAAATTACTATTAGTAAGTTACAAGATACTGGTAAATAATCATACCTTTGTAACAGAATTTCACTCAGTCAGATACTTCAGATAAATTAAACATAATCTTTATTTCTTAAATTCTTTTTTATGTCCACAAAGAAAATATGCTTTGCCCTACATTTCTTTTACATCTTATTTTCAAAATAAAATTGCCTTTAAAGATACGAAATCACCTCTGAATACTATAAAAAGTTTCACTTTCTCAGTTTTGAGTTCCATAATTCACCTGATGTACTTCTTTCCCCAGGGATTGGAAGTGGAGCTGGCTGGGTTTATCCAATATCCTTCATGTTACAAACGAAGAAGATCACTGTGTCCCAATGTAATGCAGTGGTGAAAACTGTGACTGAATTTTTCAGTCAGATGTGCCTGCCAGGAGCTCTGAATTCATTCTACAATCCATTTGGTAATTTCTGTGACCTTAGTATACTGCCGTTTTATATTCAGGGCACTCTCATTGTCTCATACTCTGTCAAATTCTTGCTTTCCTTAAACAAGTCGAAGGTTGACTCCAAAACTGTCGTAAGTTTGTTATTTCATACAATTTACGACAGTTTTGTGGTAAACCCTCGAAATTTTGCTCATGAAAAGCAAAGACTGCTCTTGCTAGCTGCTCCATTTCATAGCAGGTTGTTATTTGCCTGTTTAAAACAAGTAAATATGTTCTACCTGATAAATTTTGTTCATGAATGATGTTAAATGTCAAACTATTTCAGTGTCTACTTTAGTTCTTATTTACAGAAAAAGTTTTTTGGACTATTATTTTATTAATGATACTGTGGTGCAGTGGTAGTGCGGTCGCCTCTGAATCGGAGTGTCCCGGATCCGATCCCCACCAGTGCCCAAGTAGTGGTTGTGTCCTTAGGCAAGACACAAATAATTCTACATTGCCTCTCTATCTCTCTTCGAGGTTTATTCCATCTGGAGTTAGTCTTAAGATCAGTTAATACAAGCACTGGGGATTGAATCATACCCCCACTTTCTACCTATATTATATAGGTAGTACGGGGAGTATGATACAATCCCCTATGATACAAGTTGTTAGAACTTGTTTAGCAATCAAGATTAAATAAATTAGTATTATTAAATAATACTGTTATAATAAAATGTATACATACATACATATAGGAAATAATCCCACAAGTGTTTGTGAGTTGTGTAGAGGTTCGGGAGAACAGAAATGCACATCTAGCGATCCCCATGCAGGATTTGATGGAGCCTTCAAATGCCTCGACTTGCAGGGTGATTTTGCGTTCCTACGTCATGATACAGTTAGGATGTCATCTTTTGATTACAATACAGGGATGGACCGCTCGGAGGTAAGATATTCTGTAACGAAAAATTAAAAAATTGACAAAAAGTGAAACGTGTTTCTCACCTCTGTCCCCCATGCATCCCCCCCACCCCCCCCCCCCCCCACCACACGCACTTACACTCAACAAAGAGAAGAAATAAAGTGTGCTTCTGACAGAAATAGTTTATTGCTTCAGTGATTAATATTAATGCACGTCCATTATTTAATTTTCATCATCAATGCAGTCTCCTGTAAAAGGCTGAAAGTGGGTGTTTTAATCATGTAGAGCGTTACTGACCAGTTTCATCGGTATGACTTTCCGAAAATGATTTTAAGAACTCATTTTTTATGTGTAATTGTCATGACTAGGCTATAGCTTATGCCAATTCCTGATATATATATGTTTCAAAAATTAATGCTAAGGACGTAAAATCTATATTACAAGTTTCTTTTTGTGTTTTTCAGGAATATGAGCTTATCTGTCCAGATTCTAGCTCCAGACCTATTGACCAGTATGAAAGCTGTTACTATGGCAAAGTTCCGAATGATATCGTCATGACTTCGAACATGAAAGACGATATGACCGTGCAAAAGTATAAAAATCTTCTGCTACAGTTGTCCGACTGGTTTGGACCCAATAAACCATATGAGAAAGATTTTAGAATATTCAGTTCCCAGGGCTACGAGCATACGGAGAGGAAGAACATCTTGTTTAACGATGCGACAAAATCACTGGTCAGCATAGGCTCCGACAGGGATAGATATTACACCTGGGTTGGTAAGTGGATCGGTTAAATGTTTACCTGTCACTGTGTGTAATTTGAGGAAATGAAAAAAATGCTGTCTTTGTTAGTATTTCACTGTATCGTTGGTTTTGTCAACAAAACTTGACCCAATTTAGTGGTGAGGATCGCCAACTTGAAGTGACTGAACCTCTCACTGATTGAAGCTCCATTGGTTCAAGCTCTGTTTTAAGTGAGAAAAGTGGCAATTTCTTGCACATGATGAATTCTACTGACTCTGGAAAGTGGTGAAGAATATTTTAATTGATGTCAGACAAATTTTTTTGATTAAAACTACTTAAATCTTCAAGATTCCATTTTGTTTATTATTGAGTGACAAACTATCTGCAACACTGGGGAAGTCCTGTATAATTATGTATATATAATAATGTTTGCAGGATTTGTTACTAAAAATTCATCATATATCTAATGTAAATTTTGATGTGATTAGACTTAAGTATGAAGGCAGGTCTATGCTAATCCACCTGACTGATTCAGTACTAGTGTTATTCAGTGTAAATTACATAAAAGTTAAAACTTCCTTCTACTTAGAAAGCACCGGTTCTGTCAGATTTGTAGTAGGGCATAATAATAGTTGTGTTTCTAATTTACAGATGATAGTTTCCGAGCAGCTTTAAACAATCTGAATCAGTGTCCTATAGAAGTTGTCCGTCTGTGCGTGATATCCGATGCAGAGAGGGACAAATGTGAACGTATGGTAGAAGTCTTCAGCGGAAAGGACATTAAACCTGACCTTGATTGTCTGATGACTCAGAGTACAAAGGCATGTATGAAACTGGTTGCTAACGGAGATGCTGACATCACAGTGCTGGATCCAGGAGATGTGTACAAGGCAGGAAAGTGAGTACAACATAGTTCTAGGGTTTATTCTGAAACCTATAGTATGGTTATTTCTTGCTGTAGTAATTATGCGCATCATTTGAACTGAGAATTTACATTGATTTAATTATACTGATATTGTTAAAATGGCCAGGCGTGTGCATCGAAAGTTCACTGGTTAGGGCGTTTGCCTCCAGAACAAAAGGTCCTAGGTTCAAATCCCAGCTGGAAGACTGTGTTTCCTTGGACAAAGACACTGATGCTACACATGCGTCAGTGCACCCAGCTGCTGTAAATGGATAGCAGTGATGAAAAATTTGCTACCTCTCTGGCCACAGCACGACATCTGGAACAAGCTATTCAAGAAGCTATAGAAGCTTTCTTTGTAACTGAACTCAAATTAATTCCTATAAAAATAAAACAAAATGGCCAGTTATTAGCTGTCATGGCAACAAAATTCTAATGTTGCTGCACAATGCATGTTTTGCACAGGCAAATAGTTCTTTTATAGCCAGTCACATACGTAAATCATAACTAAATCGCAATAAAGTATAGTTAATTAAATGAGGTGGCAATATCTAAAATAGAGATCTTCTCAGAAGTTAGTGTCTGGATTGAATTTTGATTACACAACAGAATCAGCAACTGCCATGAGAGGTTGATATGGAGCCATATACTGTTCTTTATCATATAATTTTTGATGTTGTATTATCTATTGCAAATTTACCTCCCTTGATTCCAGAGAGTATGGATTGGTTCCTTTTGCTGCAGAGGATTATGGAGACATGTCACATACTGTGAAAGTTGTAGCGGCTGCCAGGAAAAAAGAGCTTTACATGACACTCTTCAATCTGAAAAGTAAGTTTCTTCCCGCTGCATTGATCGTTGCATCACTTTTACATCAATTAAATTGCTAGTTAATAGATCCACTAAAAAAAAAAAAAAATCCCCTAAAAACACCGGTGAATAAAAAAAACCCCCCCACCCCCCCACAAAGAAAAAAACCCCCCCCCCCCCCAAAAAAAAAAAAAAAAAAAAAAAAAAAAAAAAAAAAAAAAAAAAAAAAAAAAAAAAAAAAAAAAAAAAAAAAAAAAAAAAAAACAAAAAAAAAAAAAAAAAAAAAAAAAAAAAAAAAAAAAAAAAAAAAAAAAAAAAAAAAAAAAAAACACCCCCCCCCCCCCCCCCCCCCCCCCCCCCCAACCACCCACAAAAAAAAAACAAAAACCCACCCCCCCCCCCAAAAAAAAAAAAAAAAAAAAAAAAAAAAAAAAAACATAACCAACCCCAACACAAAACAAAAAAAAAAAAAAAAAAAAAAAAAAAAAAAAAAAAAAAAAAAAAAAAAAAAAAAAAAAAAAAAAAAAAAAAAAAAAATTCAACCCCCCCCCCCCCCCCCCCCCCCCCCCCCCCCCCCCCCCCCCCCCCCCCCCCCCCCCCCCCCCCCCCCCCCCCCCCCCCTCCACTTCATTTCCTTTCTCTTCATCTTTCGACAAAAACTGCCTTGTCAAATTTCAAAGTTTCTCCTAATTACTGAGTATGTCTCTGCTAACTTGTGACAAAGTCAGAAAGTAGGAACGCTGGTAAACGGAAATTCTAAGGGCATAAACTGGCGTGTCGGGGGTATACAGTGACATAGTAGCTAAGAAATAGCCCAGTAATAGCTAAGTAAATTGTGAAAGAGTACCATAGAGTACCATGGGGAAAATCTATCCCATGACAATAAGCGCACAAAGGGAAAAACGACAAAGTTACAATTGAAAAGCAGGTGAAAAGTGAAATTCACAGTAAAAAAAACGGAATATACGACAATTTTCGGCAAAGAATATAGCCAATGACTAGGGCGGGCAGAGATTGCAGAGAGGGGAAGGGAAAAGTGGGCAGAGAAAGGAGATTATACAGACAAAAAAAAAAATAAAAAATAAAATTATTTTTCACTCAAACATTCTGACCTTATACAATTATGTTAGGTTCCTGTCCCTTAAAATTGCCCTTTAGTTAACCTTGTATAGCTACAAAATTCATTTTCATTTTTAATTCTTTGGTTTGACTGGATTATAAAATACAAATTTATATTGCCAGGTTTCAGAGCTTGCCATTCAGGTATAGGCAGAGGGGATGGATGGATAATTCCTCTGAATATTTACATCGAAACACAGCAGTTCATTCCACAACAGTGTACAATCTTTGATAATATTGGTAAGTATATACAGAACTATGCCATATGATAAATGTATGACCCTGTATCATGCTGAAAGTTTTAGCATGATGCTGTAAGCATTTAGCAATGTACTGAAAACTGGGATGCTGCAGGTCATACATTTATGCCCCTTATTGTACACCATACAGAACAGTACATGTACTGTAATACTATTTATTCTTACAAACATCCTTCAGGGATTTATTAAAAATACTGTGTTGTGGTTTAAATGCAGAAACCACAGATTTTCACATTTAATTAATACAAGCTGAATTACAAATTTATTTTTTTTCAAATATGCACCAGCAGTCAAGTAGTTGAAGTTGCTGATTCGTAATTCTAAATCTAGCTATGATTCAAGGTCATTGGTTGGAGTTCCACTACCGACCTGTTTGAGAAAGTTGATTGCTTTTTATGGAAGATACGAGTGTAGTATTGGTTTGTATTTTTCCAGGAACAATTGTTATGAAAAATTTAGAACTGAAATACTGTTTAAGGGGTGTTTAACCTGAAGGAAAGAAAGAATTCAGCTTTTTTTCAAAACCGAAATCAACATTGGGGCAAAAGGTTTATAAACCTTTCCATTAACCTAAGTAATACTTGCATGTGATAAAACCTGCTGATATTGTTACAGGTCAGTTGTTCTCGCGAAGTTGTATCCCAGGTGCTCTAGACAAAGACTACAACCCCAGTCAGAAACCTATCAACCTGTGTGAAGGTTGCCAAGGTGGCGGGTACAGGAAGTGTCAGAGAAACAGTGATGAACTCTACTATGGTGCCACTGGAGCATTCAGATGTCTTGTTGAAAGTAAGTAGCAAAATTTTATAGCATTTATATTATAGAATACCAGTCCTGTAGGCTTTTTAGTTCACATTTACAGAGGCTTCAAGTTACTGCCCTACTGGTAGCAAATGCTTCTGTTTTTGAAAATGACCTATATTTGTACCACAATCATTCCTAACTTTACTTTTTAAAGGGATGTACGTGTTAGAAATATAACACGGTATTTTTTTCAATGGTATTGCAAAAAATAAGAAAGGCTTTCTGGCAACTCTTTTCATGAAGAAATGACTTAAATACAAAAGAAAGGCAAATAAGTGAGAATAGAACATTGGTTCTATGAATATCCTACCAGTAAATCTATTTTCATAAATCATTAAAATTAATGTGATCCAGTGACTTTAATATAAGTCAAGATCTATGGCAAATATAAATAATGTGTTTGATTGTTTAGTCTCACTTCAGAATTTATCATTCTAATTTTATTACAGATGCTGGGGATGTTGCTTTTGTTCATCATTTGACCGTTGGTGACAATACTGACGGAAGGAATCAGGCAATCTGGGCCAGGAACCGACGATCAGATGATTATGAGCTACTCTGCAAGGATGGTACCCGGGCTGCAATTGAGAACTGGGAGAACTGCTACCTTGGTACGGTTCCCGGCGCAGCTCTTGTGACCGGTGGTTATGTACCGCCATCTAAACGTGATATCTACTGGAATATTTTCAGTTATGGGCAACAGTTCTTTTCTTCTGATATGTAAGTACTCATTTGTATTTGTGAAAGTCTGTTTTGCTCTTACTACACAATTTTGAAAAGAAATACACCCCCTGACAAACATAACTTTGCTTTTAGTAACACAACTTAAACTCGGCGCTACTGTTTATTAGTAATGCATTAATTCAAAAAATTGGCACCAGACTGCTAATTCATTGTAGGGAACGCCTAACTAAAATACATTATAAACACTCAAACTTCAAGAATATAAGTCTATTTTCTGTATTCCTGTTTATTTCAGTGATGGTGACTTCCACATGTTCCACTCTGGTCTATTCTACTCTGATCTGATCTTCTCGGATGAGGCCGTGCGACTTGTCCCGCTGAATGCAGAGGAACAAAATTACGAGTCATACCTAGGCTGGGACTTTATCAACCAAATAGAAAATCTGAACGAGTATCAATGTGTTCCGGTGGCAGGTTCAAACACCGTTCACGGAACTGTGCCGATGTTTTTAACACTGATTGTGACATTAGTCATGAAGCTGCTGTAGCCGTGTTGTGAAACGTGTAAACTTTATGCATTGTGATTTCATACATATCAGATTTTATAGTGCTCATACCCAGGGATGTGAATACTACATTGTATGCAGGACATAGACAGGAAGTAGCGAATTCAAGAGCTCCGTTAAATTTCCACCAGATCTGAACAAAAATAATTCCAAGCATTTAGATTAATAACTGTAGACTTCAGATGTCTGATATTTTACATACGACCTCAGTTTTTGTATCAAAGCACTTCACAGTCAAAAGTTTTCATTTTGTATATCAAATTAATTAATTCAGCTTTATGGTGTTTATATAGATTGTGTGAAAGAAGGAAATATTTCCTAGTTGTACATAAACAATATATAGACAATAACAGTGTTCTGTTGCTGGTACGGTAGCCTTGGTACAGTATCTATCAATTTATTCAAAGTGCTCATGGAAGTTTTTTTTACAAGTCCTTATAAGAAACATATCATAGTCATTATTTGTTTACACATATGGAAAAATTTTACGTTATTTTGTTAAATGCATATACATTCCTTTGAAGCATGTTTTTTCAGGTTGCGTTAGTTATTTGGTTGTTGGACCAATTTGCTCATGAACAATTCTTTTGGTTGTGAAAATAAGTTTCTAGCTAGAAATTCTCATAATACAGTCACTATAAATTCTGATTTAAAGAAACTAACAAAAAATATTGAAGTACAATCAGTTGCTATTTTAAAGTCCCAGGAGCATGATTACAATTAGCTCTTATCTTACCAAGAAAGATGTCTCACTGGTGAAAATTACCTTTTGATATTTGTACCAAAAACATCGCTTACTTTGCTTTTTAAACTGATAAGTGCATGTTTGAAATCCAAAAAAATATATAGGCCAGTGATAATGATAATGCAAAAAATAAGAAAGGCTTTCTGGCAAATCACTTTTCATGAAGAAATTACCTGAATATGAAAGAAATGCATATGTGAACATTATGTTAGAGTGCATAGAACGTGGTTCTATCATTATCCTATCAGAAAATTTATTTTTCTATATCAGTAAATTCAAAGCGATCCTGGGACTTTAACCCTGATTTTATGAACAAAATTTAGTTTGCTTTCTTCCTATCTAGTAATGTTTTTAAGTTTCTTACTACCAGCTCTCAGTTTATGTCTTTCGAAAAAACAGGTTTACACTGATGTAGGCCAACCAGGCTTTCTAGTGCCTGTATGTTATCGGGACATTCTTAAACTAGACACAAAAGTCCAAACAAGCATACCATTTGCAAATATTCCTTTCATGTAAATAATCGTGTCTGTATATTTTTTTTTTCATGTAGATAAAATGATATATGTAAATTTCAGTTAAGAATACATTCTGTAAATATTAAATACATAATCATATTAATGTATCTCTTTCCTCTAATGTAATTAGAATACATGTATATAGATAGCAAGATTTTAACTGTACATTATATTCATTATCATAATTTTCCATTTAAAAAAAACAGCAAACAAACATCATATCAGATTTCATGCCTCATGTACTCTTGGAAAGGTGATCTAACCTTTTATTCCTGATTCAGTAAAGAAATTTCATGCCCAAAGTTTGTCGCCGAGCCAATTTTGATGGATTGAGCCAATTTTGATGGATTGAGCCAATTTTGATGGATTGATCCAATTTTAATGGATTTCGGATTTATCACAGAAATACGATTCTTGTTATAGGGCAGCAAATGTTTTGTTTAGTTGGCTCCCCTTTACCCCAGCAAAGGTGTATACAACATAGAGTACTAGTACGTAAAGAAAGATTACTTGATTTCTTGTTAAAATTTGGTTTAGTAAACTTTCTGTAGACACCTGAGAGAACAAATGTTTAAAAGAAAACAACTACGAAATGAACATGGACATCAATTTTTGAAATAAAACCAAGACTTGCTGCTTAGCAAAGCTAATGTTATAGTGACTTAGATAGTGTGACTCTTAACAGGAATTGTCTATGAATTAAAATGTCTTATTGACCCAAAACCCACCAGGAAAAATAAGAAGCTTTTAGGAACATAATTATTATATGCACACATTGTGACACTTGTAAAAGATGGTTGTTTTTCTGGATTTATTTTTCTTACTAATGTTTACAGCATTTTAATAGAATTATCTTGTAAATTTGTCATATTTAGAAAACTTGTACATTTAATGTACATGTACTTATTCCAGTTACATTCATTCCATTTTTATGTTTATGTTAAGATGATGAGTTTTAGCCTACTGTGTATACATGTAAATCATTTTATAATTTCAGCAATATATTTTTGTACTTACTAAAGACTTTATTAAAAATCTTTCATGAGTTTGTGTTGTGTTTTCATTACAGAATGTTTGGTTCATATCATAATTCACATAATTAAGGCACACATGAAAAAGAGATGAAAAGGCAGTATATTAGTGGAAATTGTTTTCTCCCAAGGGCCACTGACCTCTAAAGATGGCCTTGACCTAACTGAATTGTGCACGTTGTTCAATATGATGTGACGAAGTCTGGCAAAATCCCACTAGCAGATACACTCTCAAATATTGCCACGGGACACTAGTGTGACCTTAAGGGGAGCGGGATGGTGTAGAGATTAAGGTGTCTGCCGCTCATCCCGGAGGTTGCGGGAACGAGCCCCACTGGGGACCGTACCTCATATGACTCCAGTGCTGGTTTTTTCCTGGAAGCGGACTCGCGAGTGACTCGGGTTAGCTGCAAGCTTTCTTCACAATCGAGCTAAAATGAGTATGAACTAAGTGTGGCCTTGAACCAGTGTGACATGCATTACGTATCGTCCCAATTTGTTAAATTATTCCACAACACTTCGGGTGGTAATAGAGATACAGAGCAGGCACGACATACAGCCTCATGACCTTTGACCCCAAGGTATGATAAGGGTGCATAGAAATGGGTACGATTTAATGGAATTAATTTTCTCGATAAATGTCTAAATGATCCTTATTTTTCTCATAATTTATTTCACAAACGTAAGGTCGACTTTTGAAATATGAATGGATTTAACCGCCATTCTCTAGAAAACTGCTGAATATGTCTCTTGGTATGTTACCCTGTCGTCTGCTGATATCTGCAGACACATGAAACATCAATCACTGTTTGTTTGTAATCAGATCGGCTAAACACCGGTAACATTTATTTAAGGCTTTTAACAGTTCCTCGATCGATAGCAAGCCGTACCATAATCAACCGCAATTTTGATGGGTTTGGAATGTGTACAGTAAAAAAAAATTCCGTGCACGAGCAAGACTCGCTGCACGAGCAACTTGCTTTTTTTTAATTTTGGGTTTTGCGCCCGTTTTAGCAGTATGAATAGGCGTTAAGTTTACCTGACTGTTGCTTGATAGGAGCTGCACTAGACTCCCAACCTCGCCGGGATACTGCAAACAGAGTCTGGTCGGTATCAATAAATTGGTTCGTACCCTCAACCCCAAGCAGGTAGGTTTCAAAACTGCCGTCCGCGCAAACAGTGCTGGATGCATCGCTATTTATATACTACCTGAAACTTTACATGTATATAACGTGTTAGCAGACTGTCTGCATTTAGTTATGAAATTCGTCCATCTCCTATCTAATTGCACGTGAAACAATACCTGAACTGTTGGCACCAGCGCAAATCGATATAATTAACAGAATGTATGGCATAATTATAATCAATAACATTTGTCTTGGAATGACATTTGTGGACGTTTCAGTTTTGGTGTACACACATCTAGAAACGTGATTGTGATCTGTGATAAGATTGGACATACATACCCTGCAGGTATCCCTGTATATCCGTGCATAAATAACGTGTATTTCGGTCTGAGATATCTAGATCTATAAAGATACAGCCCCTGATAAACGATAAGATTTATTCATGATTGGATGCTGACCTCCACAAACGTGAGTATTTTTCTTTATAATTCTTTCCATATTTCTGTATTTGTTTGTTTGTTTTTTTTTTTTTGCGTTCTTTCCATATTTTTTTTTCTTTTTTACGTGAAGGATGTCTTACTTTCTTTACTACTTACACGAGTATACAGGAACCTTGGCGTTTAAATGCACACTGCACGCATTCTCACAAATACCGCTGTTGTCATAAAAGAAAATTGTATAAAAACTTACGAACATATTTTGGTACGTGGGAGTTTACACATTTAATTAACTCTCTAGTTAAACGCCTTGATTGTTTTTATATTATCCTTACATTTTGTTAAATCAGTAAAACATTTAATAATTTTCCTCATGTGATGGTGTTATTGCCGAACTTTAAATTGTTCCATGTATTAAGAAATGCCTAAAATATACACACATGTATGTGTATTTCATTTAATGAGAAATAGAATAAATTCTGGAAAGGCTGTACTTTTATGAAAATTATGTAAAATTTATCCAATTTTATTACATTAAGATACAATTTCAAACAAAAACAAGTGTCAAATTTTTCAAAGGCCTATACATGTATTAAAATATTTCACATGATGTTTTCTCAAATTTCCAGTTGTTTACAAATGAATTTGAAACTTTAAAAAACCTTGGTACCATTTTTGTGATTTTGCTGGAAACAGCTAAACGTTTCTCTGCGTGCAGTCTTGCGAAGTGGCACGTCAATGTTTAATTTACATGTACTGTATTTAGCATGCCTCAGTCAGTTGCTAAATGCAATAATTATGAAAATATACCCATCAAAGGCTTGGTAAAAGCTTAGCCTTTTTCTATATTTCCTAGATTGAGACAGATTGTTATATCAATAGTTGATCCGTGTATATCTATATCGTGCAATAGGTTAACCCATTTGTTGTCAATTAACCCGAACCCGTAGGCTTAAACTTTCTTCCGGTCATCTTGACCCAAACGTTAGAGAAAAATCTACAAATCGTTGATATTAATAGCGTGTACTTGTTTTTCCACTTGACTGCTGTCCAAACAAGTTTTTGTCAACGCTGAAAACGCAACAATAACAGTAAATGTCGTGACCGAAACATCCGAATGTCTATCAGTGTTACACCTAGCATTGAATTAAATCGGTGAATGTAGATTTTGGAGCGACACGCCGACAGTAAGTTTTTAAAACTAAATTATTTTTCTTTCTTTAATTACATTTAAAACTTTGCAAATAATACGTGGTGATTTGATTGATCAGTTTGTCTACAATGTATACTTTTTACATGTAATGCTCGAGTGAGATTTCTGGGTGAAACAGGTTGGTTATAAAAACTAAGTAACTATGATAAAAGTATCCGCTACTAAATTCAGTTATGAAAATATGAACAGGTAAGCCTATTTCTGATTTCATAATATTTATTTGATTTTGCATATAAATCATAATAGGCCTATATACAACACTGATATAATAGCGGTTGATTAAAAGAGTAAATCTACTGTTGAATTTATTGCAAATAAAGTGTAGGCTAGACAAGGAACTAAAAATAGTTGTTGTTTTTTCAACAAGCATTGTGAAATGCATTCACTATATATAAAAACTGTCAAAGTATCTTATTGCAATAATGTACGTAATTTTACACTGTGATAATAAAATGTTATTTCATAAAATCGACGAAATTTCCCGCAAAGTGTATATAATTATGGAAACGTCTGTGCAAAGAATCCGTTTTAATCTATGAACAATCCAGGTGATCAAATCGTATGAAATCAGACTCTGAATTTGAACGATTCCAAGAATTTCATGCTAACCTTGTTACTTCTATTCTAACATTTGGCGAGTGTGGCAGGAAATACCAAAATCAAGGGAGCTAATGTCCTTTCTTGCAAAAATTTCTTGTACACCTGCTAAATTTGATACAAGGATGTGTCAGGGCTGTTACATTACCATTTCTGATGAATTAACTTATATACTTATATATAATAACACTGACATTTTAGCATCTAGACAAAGACATATCATGAAGTTAAAAGAACAGTTCTGTGATAGATTTAGTTAGCTTGTTTAAAGACACAATTATTGAACTCTAGATCAAATACCTTCAAATAATAGACTATGCTATGTTGACGAGCATATTAAGAGTATCTTCTGGGAGATAGTGCAGCTAAATTGAAAGAACAACAAGCTGTGTGTTTATCCTTTGATAATTAAGACTGATGTGTTAAGAAACTGACAGCCTCAAGAAAACTAGTATGCACAGTGCTTGAATCCTGTACTTTCCTGTACTTTAGCGGTTTCATTTCATTTTCGTAGAAAACACTGATACATTTAATTAATGTTTATCATTTTCCTGAATTATATTCTCTGTTTATTATATATTTATTTGTATAGATTGTCTCAACAGCTGCGTTTAATTTTGCAATTATTGTAAATTATGTTTCTGTACAATATTGCTTCTGTGTTTGTTTGTTTATATGTCACTCTCCAGAAATTGGAGGAAATAAAGTTATTTATTATATACCTATAAATATTCTGTCAAAAATACAGCCTTTATTCAACCATCAAATCAGCCTGACAGAAAAAATGTCCGTATTGCAATACGCACAATGCGACATTATATAAATATCACATATATGCACTTGAGGGTGCACCGTCAAGTGCATGTGATATCTATTTTAATATACTGAAAAACTACGAATGAAGAAATTGACAATATTAATATGGACAAGAATTTAGTGTCTATAATCTATTTTTGGACTTACAGGGGTGTAACATCATGAACATCATGATGTTACATGGGTAACATCATTTTTTGTTCACCGATGCGGTATGGGAATTTTATATAGGGAAAAACATGTGAGGTATAATAATATTTGTAACAGTGCATTCTATTAAGAAATAATAAATGCATCCCTGTATTTTATCGTTGAATAAAATATA
The DNA here is from genome assembly GCA_022818135.1 of Saxidomus purpurata. Lineage (NCBI taxonomy): Eukaryota > Metazoa > Mollusca > Bivalvia > Venerida > Veneridae > Saxidomus > Saxidomus purpurata. The sequence goes on from JAFMSR010000014.1 coordinate 41,926,649, forward strand.
GTCAGGAATTTGGATGCGTAGTAATTAAATCACGAAGCACGAGTGATTTAATATTTCGCATCCAAATGACTGACTGTATTTTATTCAACGATAAAATATAGGGAACAATTTATTATTTCGATTCTAACACGTTATTTTCTTTGAAAACAATCCCGAACTTTATTTAACGCGTAGTAGTACATCATTGTAACCTTAAAACGCGAGATACGATTGGACGCACTTGTTTACATACGTCACGTCGTTACGTCATTTAAGGCACGTCGTCCTTGGAAAAACGTGCTGTATTTTATCGTAAAATAAAATACAGGCTTTTCCCTATATGTTTATATAGGAAAAGCAGCCGCTTGTGTTAGAATTGACCATAAAATACACATGACGTTAATAACGTCGCTTTTGACTAGGTCGTTACTACTTGTTTATACGATGACGTCAATAAAATGACGTCGCGCACTACGTAGGCTTATATTTCGCGCTAAAAAGAGTTTTTCTTCAATTATATGCAATGTTATTTTAATTTAGTTTATTCGCGCAGACAAGTGAGTGTCAAAAGGTATATAATAAAAGGGTTATTAGTTAAGAAATGTGATCTATAAGCCGGATTGCAGATCATGATCCGGCGCACGACTCGAGCAAATCCGGCATGCTTTACTTATAAGCCTATTATATACATGGCCTGGCATACTGAAGGATCCCTGCAAACGGAGGGAAGAGATAAACCTATACTTTCCATAAGAAAAGACTTGACAGCCTCCGAACTACTTTCGTGTATTCAACTCGTACCCGGAACACTTGAATAATGCGACAGACTGTTTTTGTTTACACAGTGACATCACTTATCAAGAGAAACTGTGACGTCATTTACCGCCAGTTTTTGTTTTTAAACACGTATGAATGCAGGTTTGTTCTTTGAACTGTGAATAGATCATATTGCTATAGTACTTCTTAAAATTTGATGCTCTTTCTTGTGACACCATAAAAAGCACCATTTATTTTCGCAATCAACTTTCGCTTCAAAACTACATGGATATTCGTTACCAATAATTTTCGTAACTTGAACCGTTATTGCGTCCCCTGAAAATTCGAACCATTTCTAGAAATGAAATTCCTGTTATACATTTACTGGAAAAATATTAACATTTGTGCTTTCTTATGAAACCGTTGTTTATTACGTTTATACACATTAACCGCCGTGAAACGTATCTCGGAAATAACAAAGTGTTCCAGGTACGAGTTGATTACACGAAAGTAGTTCGGATGCTGACAAATAAGTCCGCAATGTAATTTCCCTAAGGATAGTATTAGGCAGATCCTTCCGCGTGCTGGGATCCGCCAGTACTTTACCCCCGGGGTATGCAATAACTATACAATACCGGTTGATTAAAAGAGTAAGTCTACGGTTGAATTTATTGCAAATAACGTGTAAACAAGGAACCAAAATGTTTTCAATATAAATGCAGTATTTTTTACAACTATGTTACTGTATTAAGTTACTGAACCGTTACTAAAATTAACCAGTTTCAGTTACGTACGTGGAAATGATACACGTATACAGTACAGATTAGTGTGTCATGTGTTCGATTCTAACGTTTAGTATCTAATTTAAACTTTAATTTATATGCTAATTTGTTATAAATCGATTGCTAAACACTTAAGTTATATTAATTGTTTGGCTAATGTAAGAAGAAACACCCAGTGGTAGTACAGCATGCAAAATGTCGAAAATTAATGCTCTCTACATAGGGATCCATTGTGCGAGTGTTTTTTCTCCTGTACGACCTAAATGTACACTTTTACTACCAACCGTATCATATTCTTGTATAATACGTACACGGAAACTTGAATGAGAATTTTGAAACCACTGGCAAACTTAACCTAGCCTACTTACAGTAGAGTTATGTCTTGAGTGCACCGCTCATTTTGTGCGATGTTTTTGCTTTTTGTTTTATATGTGCTTATAGTCCACCATCCTTTTTCAACGTATATATATACGGTACGGCCTTTAGAGAGAAAGATACAGATACAAGGGATCCCGAGTCCCCCCCCCCCCCCTTTTCAAAAATAGACCCCTTGGTCTGTCACCGGAGTAAAGCACCGATACGCGTGAAGAGTTAGGCACTGTCTTTGATAACAGTGATATCGGTGAGGTGATGCGAAAGGCCCCCCCACCGCTCATTTTGTGCGATGTTTTTGCACTTTTTTGGCCTGAAATAGCATAAATACGGTATTATGTGTTTCTTATACAGTCCACCATCCTTTTTCAACCTATTATAATTATATAACGGTATTGCTTTTGCAAAAAAAAATATTTCAAACACACGCAAAATTTCAAAACCAAGAGGAATTGAATATGAGTGAAAAGTGAGGGTACAGATAACATAGGGCTGATAGGTCAGGCCATTAACCACCGAATTATGTAAAAAAAAACCAGATTTTGCCCTCAGGGATAGCAAATGATCTTTCAAGAACGAATACCAACAACCCTATGTTTATTTCAACTCAGGGGCTTCTTTTGGTGTCTTGCTGTTCGTTTTAAATCCTTCCATTTTCCCCCTTGGGCCTTTTTTACATGCAATAACTACAGAAGTAACAAGGCAAAAAATAGAATAAATGAAATGTTTTGAACTTTTCCTGCACAGCACCTGGAAGTAGTACGCGCGTGTTATAGACTGTTATCACGTCAGGGTTTCTAACAAGTTTCATCTCTAGATAGTAAGCTGTTTCTGGTTTCAAGCTTCTAGATGGGTGGGAAACATTGAAAAGTGTTTCGAAATTTCCAGTGCCATGGCTTTTGAAGCTGACCGCATTTACGTCTTTTCTCATCCCTCCTAACGTAGGCAAAACCATATCCCATAAATTAATCGCTCCTTACTTTAAAACTTAACATAGCGTATCAACTGAGAGTAAAGTGCTTTTAAGCCACATAACAAGTAAAGCATTAACTATCTATGACAGATGGTAAAGAATAACATTATTATTTTATACTACCATGATCTGATTTGATCCGAATTTTAGTTGGTTGATTATGTCTCTAATCCCATGTTGGAGAGAGATATTGTTTTTGCGGTGACTGCCTGTCGGTCGGTCTTGTTGCTACAGACTGTCCGTTCGGAGATTTTTCTTTTAACAACTTGTCACAACTGTTGGCCGTATCAATACAATGTTGATAGCCCACATTTCAGCCAGCTTAGCTGTGAATCTGATTAAAAGCGCGAAAAACGGCACATGTTGTTACCATAGAAATAACGCACGTTTCAGTAAGCTCCGTTCAATGTCAAGGTCCCACTGTACTGGCTTTTATAACGTCTAGCCTTTTCAAGGTCACACTTGGGGAAATCAAGATCGCAGCTAGCTCCATTTAAGGTCAAGGCCACTGCCAGCAAATAATGGTCATGTGACATACATTAATTTGATATCTGTTATGCAATAAAGGCAATATAGTACTACCCGCACCGCTCATTTGTATCATGTTTGCCCAGGAGAATCATTTCAAGTAATATCAAGAGAGATGAAACGGATGCTCATCGAGTTATCCCGAAACAAAACAAACACTTAATGACAAAATATTTGATTTTCAGCATTTTATTTGAAATCTCCATGGAAATACCAGGAGAGCTGATGGTAAAATCGGTCAATATTGACATTTTAGAGCAATTCTTATAATTTGTTTTGTAGCTTTAAATATGGCTATCGGATTCCTTCGGGGAATATTATGTTTTATTGCAAGTACTCGCAGAAGCTTTATTCTCAGACGTGGGTCGTAAAACGAATTTTATTCTAACTGACGAACATTATTTCTTTGATAACAGTACTTTAGTTAGATTACTGAGGTCGTTTATCTTACTTAAGTCAAGCTTTACAAATTTATGTTTAAAGTATTATATTCTAAAGCATTAAGCCAATAAATGCACCGAAAATGGCCGCTTAATTCAGATAAGACAAGCGTTAAAATGTTTTCTTGAACAACATTTCCTTTCCCTGCATCTTCAGTTTATAAGGAAAACAACATATGCATGTACACTTTCTGAATATTTCTATAGAATTAACATCGCTCAGGGGAAAGTGTTGTCTCAACAAATTTTATTAATTGTGATAAAGTTTTGATATCTTTGTTTGAGACGACTGCTTTAGTTTGAATTGTTATTTATGGACGGGTTGTTCTGACTATATTTGCATAAATAAATAGTGGCTGTGAAACGCTTCCTGATTCGGAAGACAAACGGCCGATATATTATTTTACCACGCATGTTAAAGAGATAACGGCGAATTTGTTGTTATGCTGAAGCGCTATCATGCATAAACAGAGCTTGTAGACTTTCAGACAACCGTTTTAGAAAAAGAATAGAATAGAAGAAGAACAGTCGTTATAAGTAAGTTGGTGCAACACCTCAGCGTTTGGAGCTCTTCGCCATAGCAATGACTCTGATAGGGTCGAACTTGTCTTGGTGCCTTTTGCGTCGTCATCGGCAATCATTTCCAAAATGACCGAATTTTTTTTGCTATTAATAAAATTCTAAAGACTTCAGGGTACATGTTTAAAGTACCGTCTAGTTGCAAAGTGTGGAAACGCCAGTCTATAATAGCGTTTGATTTTCTTTGTTTAACTTTCCTGTGTCAGGGTTGTCGGAACATTTTTTTTAAAATGCAATAAAATCTATTATTTCCCACTTGCATAATGTAAATTTGCATGCATTCTATGAAATGTTAACACATCAAACAAGCGTGGGCTTGTTTCTGTAAGGCCTGACGGGACAAACACTTCCGTTTTGTAACAAAAATAAATATTTGACTTGCCAGTTCAATGACTCCAGGATTGCAACATTTTTACGACATTGACAATCGGTGGGAAAATACGATTCATGAAAACCTACAAACATGCATTGTGCGTACGTGTACCGTTTTGTCGCGCCTGGACCTATTTGTTCGAAACTTTAACCGGTCATCATCGATTAACTTTTGATTGAAAAGAAAAAGTTCTTTATTGACAACACTGCTAAGCGGAATATTTTGATTTTGATTTCAAGAGTTTTTAGTCCACGTTCTCTTGAATGCAAAAATTTGTTTTAATTAATAAGTGTTTCCATGTGTAGAAATACAATCCTTAAAGTTAACCGACTGTTAGCTTAATCGTTGATTAAAGTGTCAAACAGCTTGGTTCCGGGCGTACACGGTGTGCAACGGGTCATGCCGGTTTTCTTAGAGAGTTTAAACTGTCTTACGCCGTATCTTTAACCGTAAAAAAGGGAAGTGAGACGGATTTGTAGCCAGTTTCCCGCGGTTTTTAAAAGCTGTAAATTTCGCATGTTTACCGGATTTTACGAAACGTTCCGGTCGAAGGAAATTTACGAAAATTACATCTATGATAAAAATCTTTATTCTCTGTCCAAAGGATAATAAAACGTATGTTAAGCTATGGATTACAGAACACTGTTATTTGTTTTATACGACACATCATGCATAATGTATAAGTTAAGACTTAACTTATTTGATTGATTAAAGTCTGTGAAGTTGGCTCGGAGATCGTACATCGACATTAGATCTGTATTCCTTCGTCCTGCATATCTAGATCGCAGCTCGACATTAGATCTGCAATGTGAATGCAGATCAAGATCGTACATCGACATCAGATCTGCATTCGGGAATGCACATCTAGATCGTAGATCAACATCAGATCTGCATTGTGAATGCAGATCTAGATCGTACATCCACATCAGATCTGCATTTGATAATGCAGATCTAGATCGTAGATCGACATCAGATCTGCATTTGATAATGCACATCTAGATCGTACATCAACATCAGATCTGCATTTGATAATGCAGATCTAAATCGTAGATCGACATCAGATCTGCATTCGGGAATGCACATCTACATCGTACATCAACATCAGATCTGTATTCGATATTGCAGATCTAGATCGTACATTGACATTAGATCTGCGTTTGATAACGCAGATCTAGATCGTAGATCGACATCAGGTCTGCAATGTGAATGCAGATCTAGATCGTACATCAACATCAGATCTGCATTTGATAATGCAGATCTAGATCGTAGATCGACATCAGATCTGCATTCGGGAATGCACATCTAGATCATACATCAACATCAGATCTGCATTCAATATTGCAGATCTAGATCGTAGATCAACATCAGATCTGCAATGTGAATGCAGATCTAGATCGTACATCGACATCAGATCTGCATTTGGTATTGCAGATCTAAATCGTAGATCGACATCAGATCTGTATTCGCGAATGCACATATAGATCTTTCATCGACATCAGATCTGCATTCGGGAATGCACATCTAGATCGTACATCAACATCAGATCTGCATTCGATATTGCAGATCTAGATCGTAGATCAACATCAGATCTGCATTCGTGAATGCACATTTAGATCGTACATCAACATAAAATCTGCATTCGATATTGCAGATCTAGATCGTACATCGACATCAGATCTGCATTTGATAATGCAGATCTAGATCGTACATCGACATCAGATCTGCATTCGGGAATGCACATCTATGTCGTACATCAATTTCAGATCGGCATTCGACAGCAGATCTAGATTGTAGATCAACATCAGATCTGCATTCGCGAGTGCAGATCTAGATTGTACATCAACATTCTTCATCAACGTTCTAGATCTGCATTTTCGAATGAAGATCTAGAACGTACATTAACATCAGATCTGCATTCGCGATTGTGGATCTAGATCGTAGATCAACATCAAATCTGAAATCGAGAATGCAGATCTAGATCGTAGAATAACATTAGATCTGCACTCGATAATGCAGATCTAGATCGTATAGATCAACATCAGATCTGCATTCGAGAATGCAGATCCAGATCGTAGATCAACATTAGATCTGCACTCGATAATGCAGATCTAGATCGTAGATCGACATCAGATCTGCATACGGACGAACTAAGGATGTTGTTAGCTAACCCTTTAAATGTTACTATGATCTTTGTACACTTCTATACATGTTTTACCGCCACAATACAGGCTGGATCGAACCCGGAACAGGCAATGCTCTGAAACTCAACACCCTAATATACTGGGTATGTGCGGGCGGACGGACAGAATTACATATATACGGACTGGTTGCATATCGTCGCAAAATGTTTGGCCCTGCGTTCAGTAGAATATTTGCTAAAATATATATTACTATAACATTGTGATTCTTGCACAAGGAAACAACCATGCTGCTTCAATACTGTTTTATATACAAAAGATCGCGTAATATATAAATATTTTCAGTAAAACTATTATTTCGACACTATGGCAATCAATCCCTGCAAACTTAACTTCATTTCGAATAGTAACATGATTGTTTACCGGCAACAGGAGGGGGGTTTACATTTGAAGGTGCCAACAATAAGATCTTTTGAAATGATTATGTCACGGTTACGGACTTAATTATGAAAAAGGGGAGAAAATATGTAGGCGGCCGGATAGCTCAGTCGGTAGAGCATTCGCCCTGTAAGCGAATGGTCACGGGTTGAGTCCCGGTCAGGCTGCACATTTTTCTCACCCTATGACAATTATGTGCAAGTGGCATCTGCACGATACATTAGGATACATTGAAGACTCCGTTGGAATTCTGCAGATGTTAGGTACCTAAAACCAAATGAAAAAATGCGCTGTCTTTGCCCATGTCCGTTGTATTGCTGAGAAATCTAGACTATGGTTGCAAGATATTCTAAAAGAAAACGCCTGCATTTAATATAAGAAATACATGTACTCCTTTAGATCTAAAATACAACTTGTCTCCTCCGTGCGTCTGCGTCCGGCCCTCCAGAAGGAATAAAACTCTCTGGACCAAAGTGTATCATAATAATCCAAACTACATTCAGACCATGTTTTATAATGGAAATACAACAAGTAATTTTCGAGTTGAAGAACGGACAAACTTTTCAAGTTTCATGCCCCCTGTAACCTTGACCTTTGACATTATGACCTCAAATTGTAATGTGCACAATTACACTCATACTGATGTTTCGCACCAAGTTTGACGAAAATCCGAAAATCTAACAAGGGTTTTGGAGATAAAGAGCAGACAAGATTTTCAAGTTTCAGACCCCTGTGACGTTGACATTTGACTACATGACCCCAACTTACAATATGTTTAACGAAACTTCATACTAGTGTTTCCAACCAAGATCGATAAAAATCCAACGAACGTTTTGAAAATAAAGGTTGGACAAACTTTTCAATTTTCAGGCCCCACTGACCTTTAACCATTTGAACCCTAATTACAATATGCACAACTAGACTTCATACTGATGCTTCGCACTAAGTTTGATGAACATCCAGTTAGGGGATTGGAGATGAAGAGCGCATTATATAAAGTTGACAGATGGGCGGACGGACAAACGGGCGAACATACAGACGGAACGGGGAACACAATGTCTCCCGTCTAATGGGGCGAGGCAAAGTGCATGCCAACACTTCTTGCGTATAATTGAATTGGGTGTTGCGTTTTCTAAGCCAATATTATTTACTCTCAATATGCCGATATTAGAGTGTATGCATATTACAGACTAATATTATCTACTTACGACGTCGTAAGTTACGGTGTCAGTAAGGCGTCGATAAGATGTGTTTTGAGTTACTGGAATAGCACCACCGTAAAGTCAGTCGTAACTTAAGATAAGGTGAACGTTTCGAACATTTTATGTCCGCTCCAAATCCTATTAAAGGATTTTGCTTTAACTCGGGTCAAACGTTCATTTAATAAAGATGATGTGCTGAACCCACGAGCCGGTCAGGCAGGCTTTAGGTCAAGGACGCCACTTACGGTCAAACGTCTGTTTTTTTCAACTTTTTTTAAGGGTTCGATGAAACTCTTGTAAAATGATTACCTAATTGAGACAATGTGTATAACCTATGATCCGGCACACTGTCTCGAGGCCAAGGACACATGTTAACGTCAAAGGTTTGAGTCTTGAATTTGTGTCCGCTCAGTATCTCCTAAGCCGCATGATGGATTTGAATAAAACTCTGACCAAATATTCATCTCTCCGAGATGATGTTCAGTAGCCATGATTTTGGCATTAGAAATTAACTAAAGCTGGTTGGTAGAAAAATTCTCGGTTTACAGGCCTTTAGTTTGACCACTTGAACAGATCACTAACTTCGTGTGCCTTTTATAGAAAACGATGCTGCGTACCTCTGCGAGAAAACTTCACTGGGTAATATCAATTCCTTCAATGCTCCAGTTTGCGGCGGAGAGTATACCTTGTTACAAATTCATACCTTCATAGCAGCGTACGTGTCCAAATCCTAATAACGTATTTAAGGCAGTATTTAATCGGCACTTGTTTATTAGCCGGACAATTCACGGTCGTCTATATTTATATTCGGCTTTCAAAAAAAAAAGCCTATAGTTAGCCGGAAGAAAATCTTCACGCAACATGAGGTTAATTCAAGTTACAAAAGTTTGGTACCAAGAGCAATAAATATATCAAACAAGGTCATACTATTATGATGAATGATATGGTACTTGCGTAGACCAAATAAAAATTGTTATTACAGAATCCTATGGCTTACAGGATTTTGAGAACTAACCAATCTTTTCAATCAAAGGCTTAGAGCCATCTTAATATAAAATTGGAATACAGAGCTAAACGAATCTTTTCACGAGCGTCCACTTACAAACGTTTTCCTGATATTAGTTTTAAAGTGTAACCAAGTAACATAAACGTCTCAAATTTCATATTCTCATTAAAATTCAAATACACTTAAAAAACACAGAAAATCAGTTATTTTTAATAAAAAAAGAAAGTTGGTATGTTGAAATTCTAAATAAACCACAGTACATGTACGCTTATTTTTCTATGCATTATGAAGAAAGTTAAAAAGACCTGGGTAGTCATTTTGTCAAATCACTGAGATTTCAACATAATACACATACTTTTCTTCGTGTTCCAAACACTTTCTGTAAATTTTAACTTGACAATCTTCATTATTAAGTGTCTTGCATATTAGGTAATGTACTTGCCATTGAAATAACTGTCACTTAATTTTCGCTTAGTAGTGGACCTTTAACTGTGCAATAATTATCAGGACATAGATTACTTTCAGAAACGGACAGATGAAATTAACAAATCAATTCCCTAGACATGTACGACCTGTTTTATATGCATATACAACACTCGTAATGAAGAACTTCACTTCATACTGGAATGTAAAGTAAAAAAAAATCCTGAGACGACAGAACAATATAAATATTACCGGAAACATCGAAATAGTCCAAATTTGGTTGAATTGCCTTCAAATGCTTTAACTGTCTACTTTTGTGTTTAGGGCTTTTGAAAGGAGAAAACCCATTTATAACAGTTCACACTTTTCTGCTCAAATAATAAAGTACATGTACTACAATGTTCATATAACATGATTATTGACTATCTTTCGGCGACGGATGCAAATAAATAGTTTCATGTACAGGCATTAAAGAATAGTTCGTGTTGTCAATCATTCAATGACTTTTTACTGTTCTCGTTGACAATCCATCTGCTATAATTTTAGAGCTCTGACAATATGTGTTGATTATTGTAATTTACGTGAAGTTAGCTCAACAAGCGACAAATGACATTCAGAATTTGAATGTCGTGCCAGCGCCACATGCGACATTTGACATTCAAAATCTACAAAAATGCTGATGTTTGAATGTCGTGCCAGCGCGACACGACATTCGATATACGACATTCGACAATCAAAATTTGGATGCCGTGTCAGCGCAACATACGACATTCGACATTCAAGCTCTACAAAACTGCTAAAGTTTGAATGTCGTGCAAGCGCGACATACGACATTTGACATTCAAAATCTACAAAAATGCTAAAATTTGAATGTCGTGCCAGCGCGGCATTCGAGATTCAAATTTGAATTGTCGACCTGTTACAACATCTTATACGACATTTGACATTCAGAATTTGAATGTCGTGCCAGCGCGACATACGACATTCGACATTCAAAATCTTAAAACATTCTTAAGTTTGAATGTCGTGCCAGCGCGGCATTCGAAATTCAATTTGCATTATTGACTTGATACATCTAGTTGCCTAATATGTTTACGTTGCACGGACGTATGGCTTTGTAACCTTTTGTTCAATAAACTATCTTTCTAAACGCAATAGATCTACTTCATATTGATAAAGAGAATAAAAAAATCTCTGCCGAGTTCCCGCGAAACAGTTACCCGAAGTGACGGATATTTCCATCTGAACCAAGTATCTCACAGTAGAAACTTTTTCTTGCATACTGTCTTGCATTTTAAAATAGATATTTAAATACATATTTATCGAAATGATGCATTTTAATATAAAAACAAACGTTATTCAGATGCTGTGTTTGGGAAAGTGACGCCACATTGTTTATAACGTTACGTCACAAGTAATTCACGCGAGTCGTCTAACATGAGGGGTAAAAACTGCAGCTATCCCCATCTGGTATGCAAGAAGAGATTTTCCAGCAGTGGTAAAAACTGCAGATATCCCCATCTGGTATGCAAGAAGAGATTTTCCAGCAATGGTAAAAACTGCAAATATCCCCATCTGGTGCAAGAAAAGTTCCGCCCATCAACGACATGCGTACAGAAATAGATATGTTAAGCGCGCTTGTATTCATGCATAATGGTCAGAATTGTCCATTCAGTAAGTGTACTAACTTAGAGGTTTATGGATGCAACTGGAATGAATATATGTTCTTATTACGCATCTTTCGGTTCTCCTACGTCTTCGTCTACAATTGTATTTCCAAAAATACAAGGAAGGATATAAGGAATGTTGATACACTCTCAGGAAGGAGTGCAATGCCATTGCTTTACAATGTGATTATGTATGACATGTGTTTTTGCAAATTTAGCCACAGTAAACAAGTGTGAAACAAGTTCTTCTAAAAATGTTCTTAAAAATAATGCATATCTAAATATTTACACTAACAAAACCTGTTAAGTATTTTGTTGATTAGCTGCATATTCAGTGCATCATAAAGATGTGCGTGAGAGAAAGCATTGTGGGTCGATTATAACGTCCCGGCATCACTAAGTCATTAAGAAATACCGGTATTATAGGGTATTTCAACTAGCAGAAGAGACTTTCAGCATGCTCTGTAGGCAAAGACGCATTGTATGAATTGTTGAAATACAGTTGAGGTACTTCAATGAGAAAGAATTGAATCCATAAGTAAGTCATAAGTAAGAGTCGGGTATTAAAATATCTTAGATCTGTTGTTTACATATCTTATGGCGATCGAATTTACGACCTAAATATGCGTTATCGAATGCAGATCTGATGTTGATCTACGATCTAGATCTGCATTCTCGAATGGAGATCTGATGTTGATCTACGATCTAGATCTGCATTCTCGAATGGAGATCTGATGTTGATCTACGATCTAGATCTGCATTCTCGAATGGAGATCTGATGTTGATCTACGATCTAGATCTGCATTCTCAATTGCAGATCTGATGTTGATGTACGATCTAGATCTGCAGTATCGAATGCAGATCTGATGTCGATCTACGATCTAGATCTGCATTCGCAAATGCAGATCTGAAGTTGATCTACGATCTAGATCTGCAATATCGAATGCAGATCTGATGTTGATGTACGATCTAGATGTGCATTCCCGAATGCAGATCTGATGTCGATGTACGATCTAGATGTGCATTCCCGAATGCAGATCTGATGTCGATCTACGATCTAGATCTGCATTCACATTGCAGATCTGAAGTTGATCTACGATCTAGATCTGCATTTATCTTGCAGATCTGATGTCGATCTACGATCTAGATCTGCAATATCGAATGCAGATCTGATGTTGATCTACGTTCTAGATCTGCATTCCAGAGTGCAGATCTGATGTCGATGTACGATCTAGATGTGCATTATCAAATGCAGATCTGATGTTGATCTACGATCTAGATCTGCATTCACATTGCAGATCTGATGTTGATGTACGATCTAGATGTGCATTCACGAATGCAGATCTGATGTCGATGTACGATCTAGATGTGCTTTCCCGAATGCAGATCTGATGTCGAAGTACGATCTAGATGTGCATTCCCGAATGCAGATCTGATGTCGATGTACGATCTAGATCTGCATTTGCGAATGCAGATCTGATGTCGATCTACGATCTAGATCTGCATTCACATTGCAGATCTGATGTTGATCTACGATCTAGATCTGCACTCGCGAATGCAGATCTGATGTTGATCTACGATCTAGATGTGCATTTCCGAATACAGATCTGATGTCGATGTACGATCTAGATGTGCATTTCCGAATACAGATCTGATGTTGATGTACGATCTAGATGTGCATTTCCGAATACAGATCTGATGTCGATGTACGATCTAGATGTGCATTTCCGAATACAGATCTGATGTTGATGTACGATCTAGATGTGCATTTCCGAATACAGATCTGATGTCGATGTACGATCTAGATGTGCATTTCCGAATACAGATCTGATGTCGATCTACGATCTAGATCTGCATTCACATTGCAGATCTGATGTTGATCTACGATCTAGATCTGCACTCGCGAATGCAGATCTGATGTTGATCTACGATCTAGATGTGCATTTCCGAATACAGATCTGATGTCGATGTACGATCTAGATGTGCATTTCCGAATACAGATCTGATGTTGATGTACGATCTAGATGTGCATTTCCGAATACAGATCTGATGTCGATGTACGATCTAGATGTGCATTTCCGAATACAGATCTGATGTTGATGTACGATCTAGATGTGCATTATCAAATGCAGATCTGATGTCGATGTACGATCTAGATCTGCATTCACATTGCAGATCTGATGTTGATCTACGATCTAGATCTGCAATATCGAATGCAGATCTGATGTTGATGTACGATCTAGATGCGATTTCCCGAATGCAGATCTGATGTCGATGTTCGATCTAGATCTGTATTTGCGAATGCAGATCTGATGTCGATGTACGATCTAGATCTGCATTATGAAATGCAGATCTGATGTCGATCTACGATGTAGATCTGCATTCACATTGCAGATCTGATGTTGATCTACGATCTAGATCTGCATTCACAATGCAGATCTGATGTTGATGTACGATCTAGATGTGCATTCCTGAATGCAGATCTGATGTCGATGTACGATCTAGATCTGCATTCGCGAATGCAGATCTGATGTCGATCTACGATCTAGATCTGCATTATGAAATGCAGATCTGATGTCGATCTACGATGTAGATCTGCATTCACATTGCAGATCTGATGTTGATCTACGATCTAGATCTGCATTCGCGAATGCAGATCTGATGTTGATATACGATTTAGATCTGCAATATCGAATGCAGATCTGATGTCGATGTACGATCTAGATCTGCATTTCTTTGAATGCAGATCTAATGTCGAGCTCCGATCTAGATATGCAGTACGAAAGAATACAGATCTAATGTCGATGTACGATCTCCGAGCCAACTTCACAGACTTGATTGATTACGCTTCAGCACGTAACGACACAGCTGGCATTTGTTGCTGATACTGTATGACTCTTGCTTAAAGTCAGGAATTGTCTAGTTAAGTTTAGTTTAGTTGCTTTGTATAACTCGATTAATCGCTCTCGAGACACTCAGATTGGACCTGCCGGTTGTCACAGAGAGAGATTGAGAGTGTCCAAGAGAGCCAGCGAGTTTCATTGCTGGTACCCATTTAGTTTGGGGTGAACTGTTACACGATTTGCATCAAGTGCCTTGCCGAGTGTCACACCCAAAGGGTCACTGGGGATCGAACCAGAACCCTCCGGGTAACTATAAGCGAAGGAATTGATAAAAAGAACGCATGCAAAAAGAGCATTTATAGATCAGAGGGAACAAACACTTTCAGGCACATTTAAAGCTAAAACAATGACAAGCATCATATATATATATATATATATATATATATATATATATATATATATATATATATATATAAACTAATCGTGTACGTCTGTACTATTTTCGGCTACAAAGTTGTTGTGTCTTTCAGAAACTCGTGTAGTTGACAGTTATGAGATATTGTGATTTGACCAACCTGTATACCAATAACCATGAACTGTCAGGTCACTGGACATGTATATCATTATTGAAATCTAAATAAATCAAATTAAACTAATTAATTAGGATGAGCACTTGTGCAGGGGAAGAGTGCTAGACATGTAACCCTGAGGTCGCTAGTTCGAATTCTGTCAGTAGCGGAATTTCACAGAGACATCAACTATCCATTCTTTCCGTTGGACGCGTGTACCGGGAAAAAATTCTGGTCAGCACTCATCAAGCGTAGTTACGGTACCGAACGAAATAATATGTTTCTAAAACAGACGTGACTCTTATAAAATAGTTATATATCTGAACTTATCGATGCACACTGCATACTGAGGGGCGTCATTTATTCAAAGACCGTAATCGAGAAAACATCGCTGGAAGAAACTATAAATTCACGGAAACTTTCCATTGCCTCCCACGCATACGCAGGGAGAATACTTTATTTAATGATGTGCTGGCTTTGAAGTATGACTTTTACTTGATTAACTCTTCGTATAGACACGGTAAACTTCGTCATTGTAAATGGGTAGAATGTCGCAAGGTCTTGTCTTATATTGTCTCATAAATTAGTTGGCTCTCGAAAGCTTCCAAGAAGATAAGCTTATTTGCGAGACTACTCAGGGGATAATGCTGATAACGTCTACTACAGCGTGAGCATTTTTAGCTCGACTATTCGGAGAATATGGAGAGCTATTACAGTCACTTGTGTGTCGGCGTCGGCGTCGGCGTCGGCGTCGGCGTTGCTTCTTTGGTTAAAGTTTTGCCTGCTAAGTACTATCATGCACATATCTCAGTAACCACTTATGATATTGACTTGAAACTTTGTTCATGTCTTTAGGGGTGTCATACAATCAAGGCAGATAACTCTTGAAAAAATTTAGTACAAATTATGGCCCTTGTTTGACTTTGAAAATTTGGTTAAAGTTTTGCCTGCTAGGTACTATCATGCACATATCTCAGTAACCACTTATGATATTGACTTGAAACTTTGTTCATGTCTTTAGGGGTGTCATTCAATCAAGTCAGATAACTCTTGAAAAAATTTAGTACAAATTATGGCCCTTGTTTGACTTTGAAAATTTGTTTAAAGTTTTGCCTGCTAGGTACTATCATGCACATATCTCAGTAACCACGTATAATATTGACTTGAAACTTTGTTCATGTCTTTAGGGGTGTCATACAATCAAGGCAGATGACTCTTGAAAAAATTTAGTACAAATTATGGCCCTTGTTTGACTTTGAAAATTTGGTTAAAGTTTTGCCTGCTAGGTACTATCATGCACATATCTCAGTAACCACTTATGATATTGACTTGAAACTTTGTTCATGTCTTTAGGGGTGTCATTCAATCAAGTCAGATAACTCTTGAAAAAATTTAGTACAAATTATGGCCCTTTTTTGACTTTGAAAATTTGGTTAAAGTTTTGCCTGCTAGGTACTATCATGCACATATCTCAGTAACCACTTATAATATTGACTTGAAACTTTGTTCATGTCTTTAGGGGTGTCATACAATCAAGGCAGATAACTCTTGAAAAATTTAGTACAAATTATGGCCCTTGTTTGACTTTGAAAATTTGGTTAAAGTTTTGCCTGCTAGTACTATCATGCACATATCTCAGTAACCACTTATGATATTGACTTGAAACTTTGTTCATGTCTTTAGGGGTGTCATACAATCAAGGCAGATAACTCTTGAAAAAATTTAGTACAAATTATGGCCCTTGTTTGACTTTGAAAATTTGGTTAAAGTTTTGCCTGCTAGGTACTATCATGCACATATCTCAGTAACCACTTATGATATTGACTTGAAACTTCGTTAATGTCTCTAGGGGTGTCACACAGTCAAGTCAGATAACTCTTGTATAAATTTAGTACTAATAATGGCCCTTGTTTGACTTTGAAAATTTGGTTAAAGTTTTGCCTGCTAGGTACTATCATGCACATATCTCAGTAACCACTTATGATATTGACTTGAAACTTTTTTAATGTCTTAAGAGGTGTCACACAGTCAAGACAGATAACTCTTCTTTAAATTTAGTGCAACTTATGGCCCTTGTTTGACTTTGAAAGTTTGGTAAAGTTTTGCATGCAAGGTACGATCATGCACATATCACAGTAACCACTTATGGTAGTTATATCAAACCTTGCAATAGTGTTCAGGGTAAATTTTGTATCAAACAATTAATTTACCAAAAATTAAATCTATAGTTATAGATTTTGACTTTTTTTATGATTCAACTTTCCTAGTTTATACTTAATAGTTAGCAGAATTTTGTTTTGCTATTACACTGATAAAAGTTTTGTTTTATTAGCAAACACCCACAATAGTCGAGCGTGCTGTCTTATGGACAGCTCTTGTTTTCTTCATTATCAAAGATAGGTTACATGATGGACATATGATTGGGAGCATCGATTCTATGACAATTAACTCGCCTTTAAAGAACACAGGCAAGCCTTAATCGATTTTGTTCAAACATGGATCTTTCTCTATGGGGTTGTGATACAGAACTTTTATTCCGTTTTAATAAAAAATGTTTGGCAAGGTTGCTTTAACAAAACTTAAGTAGTGCATGGTTTACAGGATCAATGAAAATGTGCAAGGTTATGTAATGTGACATAATGTTTACATCGGTAGACGTTTTCTGAAATCCAATGTCTAAGGCTTAGGGTTAGCCTAGCCACATCGGACTGCTGAATCAATAGTATTTTATAGCGACTGTTTAACAAGCGACTGTTTTTTTCTATTTTAATTTCTGTGCATTTCCTATACTTATTCTCACGGATGTATTTATACATTGGCTTTGAATTCCGCTGATTTCACTGCAGTGAGCTGTTGGAAATAATCGAAAAGGACTATATATGCACATTAAGGTATGAGATTTGAAACTTTCACACCGGGGCGATTTGTGAGGTATACATTGTAAAATAAGATATGATGCTTAAAGGCTTCAAACGATTTTTGTGATATACATGTATATGTAACTTGCAGAATTTAACACCAGCAATATTTGTTTGGAATATGTTGTATGATAATGTATGATTGACTAGAATAATTTATGTTATTCATCGTTGATTGTTCAGAACTTGAGGCTTGCAATATTTGTGCTGTATACATCGTACTAAATAAATACTGAAACTTCCGAACTTGGCAAGCACGCTTTGTGTAGTGTACATTTTAAGGTAACTGCAGACCATCACGATTTGTGTGGAGTACATTTTAAGATAACTTGAGATCAGCACGATTTGTGTGGTGAACATTTTAAGGTAACTTGAGACCAGCACGATTTGTGTGGTGTACATTTTAAGGTAACTTGAGACCATCACGACTTGTGTGGTGAACATTTTAAGATAACTTGAGATCAGCACGATTTGTTTGGTGTACATTTTAAGGTAACTTGAGACCAGTACGATTTGTGTGGAGTACATTTTAAGATAATTTGAGACCAGCACGACTTGTGTGGTGTACATTTTAAGATAACTTGAGACCAGTACGATTTGTGTGGAGTACATTTTAAGATAACTTGAGACCAGCACGATTTGTTTGGTGTACATTTTAAGGTAACTTCAGACCAGCACGACTTGTGTGGTGAACATTTTAAGATAACTTGAGATCAGCACGATTTGTGTGGCGTACATTTTAAGATAACTTCAGACCAGCACGATTTGTGTGGTATACATTTTAAGGTAACTTCAGACCAGCACGACTTGTGTGGTGTACATTTTAAGGTAACTTGAGACCAGCACGATTTGTGTGGAGTACATTTTAAGATAACTTGAGACGAGCACGATTTGTGTGGAGTACATTTTAAGGTAACTTGAGACCAGTACGATTTGTGTGGAGTACATTTTAAGATAACTTGAGATCAGCACGATTTGTGTGGAGTACATTTTAAGGTAACTTGAGACCATCACGACTTGTGTGGAGTACATTTTAAGATAACTTGAGATCAGCACGATTTGTGTGGTGAACATTTTAAGGTAACTTGAGACCATCACGACTTGTGTAGTGTACATTTTAAGGTAACTTGAGACCAGTACGATTTGTGTGGAGTACATTTTAAGATAACTTGAGATCAGCACGATTTGTGTGGAGTACATTTTAAGGTAACTTGAGACCAGTACGATTTGTGTGGTGTACATTTTAAGGTAACTTGAGACCATCACGACTTGTGTGGTGAACATTTTAAGGTAACTTGAGACCATCACGACTTGTGTGGTGAACATTTTAAGATAACTTGAGATCAGCACGATTTGTTTGGTGTACATTTTAAGGTAACTTGAGACCAGTACGATTTGTGTGGAGTACATTTTAAGATAACTTGAGACCAGCACGACTTGTGTGGTGTACATTTTAAGATAACTTGAGACCAGTACGATTTGTGTGGAGTACATTTTAAGATAACTTGAGACCAGCACGATTTGTTTGGTGTACATTTTAAGGTAACTTCAGACCAGCACGACTTGTGTGGTGAACATTTTAAGATAACTTGAGATCAGCACGATTTGTGTGGCGTACATTTTAAGATAACTTCAGACCAGCACGATTTGTGTGGTATACATTTTAAGGTAACTTCAGACCAGCACGACTTGTGTGGTGTACATTTTAAGGTAACTTGAGACCAGTACGATTTGTGTGGAGTACATTTTAAGATAACTTGAGACGAGCACGATTTGTGTGGAGTACATTTTAAGGTAACTTGAGACCAGTACGATTTGTGTGGAGTACATTTTAAGATAACTTGAGATCAGCACGATTTGTGTGGAGTACATTTTAAGGTAACTTGAGACCATCACGACTTGTGTGGAGTACATTTTAAGATAACTTGAGATCAGCACGATTTGTGTGGTGAACATTTTAAGGTAACTTGAGACCATCACGACTTGTGTAGTGTACAGTTTAAGGTAACTTGAGACCAGTACGATTTGTGTGGAGTACATTTTAAGATAACTTGAGATCAGCACGATTTGTGTGGAGTACATTTTAAGGTAACTTGAGACCAGTACGATTTGTGTGGAGTACATTTTAAGATAACTTGAGATCAGCACGATTTGTGTGGAGTACATTTTAAGGTAACTTGAGACCAGTACGATTTGTGTGGAGTACATTTTAAGATAACTTGAGATCAGCACGATTTGTGTGGTGTACATTTTTAGGTAACTTGAGACCAGCACGATTTGTGTGGTGTACATTTTAAGGTAACTTGAGACCAACACGATTTGTGTGGTGTACATTTTAAGGTAACTTGAGATCAGCACGATTTGTGTGGTGTACATTTTAAGGTAACTTGAGATCAGCACGATTTGTGTGGTGTACATTTTAAGGTAACTTGAGATCAGCACGATTTGTGTGGTGTACATTTTAAGATAACTTGAGACCAACACGATTTGTGTGGTGTACATTTTAAGATAACTTGAGACCAGCACAATTTGCGTGGAGTACATTTTAAAATAACTTGAGACCAGCACGATTCGTGTGGAGTACATTTAAGAAAACTTGAGATCAGCACGATTTGTGTGGTGTACATTTAAGAAAACTTGAGATCAGCACGATTTGTATTGCGTACATTTTAAGGTAACTTCAGACCAGCACGATTTGTTTGGTGTACATTTTAAGGTAACTTGAGATCAGAGCGATTTGTGTAGAGTACATTTTAAGATAACTTGAGACCATCACGATTTGTGTGGTGTACATTTTAAGGTAACTTCAGACCAGCACGATTTGTTTGGTGTACATTTTAAGGTAACTTGAGATCAGAGCGATTTGTATAGAGTACATTTTAAGATAACTTGAGACCAGCACGATTTGTTTGGTGTACATTTTAAGGTAACTTGAGACCAACACGATTTGTTTGGTGTACATTTTAAGATAACTTGAGATCAGCACGATTTGTTTGATGTACATTTTAAGGTAACTTGAGACCAACACGATTTGTGTGGAGTACATTTTAAGATAACTTGAGACCAGCACAATTTGTGTGATGTACATTGTTTGGTCACTTCAAGCCAGCACGATTTGTGTGGTATACGTTGCTTGGTTACTTCAGGCCAGCAAAATTTGTGTGGTATACATTGTTTGGTTACTTCAGGCCAGCACGATTTGTATGGTATACATTGATTGGTAACTTGAGGCCAGAACGATTTGTATGGTATACATTGTTTGGTTACTTCAGGCCAGCACGATTTGTGTGGTGTACATTGTAACGTAAGGCATAAACGTCTTCAGGAATTTGGCTTTGTACGATTAACTTCTGTACTGCAGAATTTCGTATAAGCATCATTCATACGGTATAACGAAAAAGGAATCACCAATGACCCTTAATAGTGAATGTTTCTCGAACGGTTGTAGCAGACTTGATGTGAATAGGATGTACTCACAGTGTTGCGAGTGTTGACCTTGATGTTACATAAGGTATACAATCCAACAGATTTGGCATTTTTCTCGCCGCGAAAAGTTTACGATTTAATAGCAGACACATGTTTGCGCGAATTCATATTCACTAAGGGTGAACTCTGATCATAACATTATCTGAAATGAATCTTTCGCGATTTTTTTAATAAGCAATGTGGGGAATTTCGTGAGAGAGATAGCGAAAAATTGAATAAACGCGAGTATTACCTAATTTACGGCACCTTTCACAATTTCAGATTGGCTTATTGTTAAGACATATGTTGCCAGTTGAGGACTCCGGGCTTAATAGCGCAATTAGTATATATGTATAGGTAACACGTGAACAATTCAAAAACATGTGCCGGAAAAAAGATAAATATATTAAAAGATAAAAACACAGTCCATGAGATAATTAAATTATTATTTGCCTAATAATTTAATTATCTCATGGACTGTGTTTTTATCTTTTAATGTATAGTTAACATATAGAAGAGAGACAGCACGGTTTCTGTAGGTTTTTTTCATTTGCATTGATATGTCAAGTAATATCTAGAGGAAGGGAGATTCAATCAAGTCAGATAACTCTTGAAAAAATTTAGTACAAATTATGGCCCTTGTTTGACTTTGAAAATTTGTTTAAAGTTTTGCCTGCTAGGTACTATCATGCACATATCTCAGTAACCACGTATAATATTGACTTGAAACTTTGTTCATGTCTTTAGGGGTGTCATACAATCAAGGCAGATAACTCTTGAAAAAATTTAGTACAAATTATGGCCCTTGTTTGACTTTGAAAATTTGGTTAAAGTTTTGCCTGCTAGGTACTATCATGCACATATCTCAGTAACCACTTATGATATTGACTTGAAACTTTGTTCATGTCTTTAGGGGTGTCATTCAATCAAGTCAGATAACTCTTGAAAAAATTTAGTACAAATTATGGCCCTTTTTTGACTTTGAAAATTTGGTTAAAGTTTTGCCTGCTAGGTACTATCATGCACATATCTCAGTAACCACTTATAATATTGACTTGAAACTTTGTTCATGTCTTTAGGGGTGTCATACAATCAAGGCAGATAACTCTTGAAAAATTTAGTACAAATTATGGCCCTTGTTTGACTTTGAAAATTTGGTTAAAGTTTTGCCTGCTAGTACTATCATGCACATATCTCAGTAACCACTTATGATATTGACTTGAAACTTTGTTCATGTCTTTAGGGGTGTCATACAATCAAGGCAGATAACTCTTGAAAAAATTTAGTACAAATTATGGCCCTTGTTTGACTTTGAAAATTTGGTTAAAGTTTTGCCTGCTAGGTACTATCATGCACATATCTCAGTAACCACTTATGATATTGACTTGAAACTTCGTTAATGTCTCTAGGGGTGTCACACAGTCAAGTCAGATAACTCTTGTATAAATTTAGTACTAATAATGGCCCTTGTTTGACTTTGAAAATTTGGTTAAAGTTTTGCCTGCTAGGTACTATCATGCACATATCTCAGTAACCACTTATGATATTGACTTGAAACTTTTTTAATGTCTTAAGAGGTGTCACACAGTCAAGACAGATAACTCTTCTTTAAATTTAGTGCAACTTATGGCCCTTGTTTGACTTTGAAAATTTGGTAAAGTTTTGCATGCAAGGTACGATCATGCACATATCACAGTAACCACTTATGGTAGTTATATCAAACCTTGCAATAGTGTTCAGGGTAAATTTTGTATCAAACAATTAATTTACCAAAAATTAAATCTATAGTTATAGATTTTGACTTTTTTTATGATTCAACTTTCCTAGTTTATACTTAATAGTTAGCAGAATTTTGTTTTGCTATTACACTGATAAAAGTTTTGTTTTATTAGCAAACACCCACAATAGTCGAGCGTGCTGTCTTATGGACAGCTCTTGTTTTCTTCATTATCAAAGATAGGTTACATGATGGACATATGATTGGGAGCATCGATTCTATGACAATTAACTCGCCTTTAAAGAACACAGGCAAGCCTTAATCGATTTTGTTCAAACATGGATCTTTCTCTATGGGGTTGTGATACAGAACTTTTATTCCGTTTTAATAAAAAATGTTTGGCAAGGTTGCTTTAACAAAACTTAAGTAGTGCATGGTTTACAGGATCAATGAAAATGTGCAAGGTTATGTAATGTGACATAATGTTTACATCGGTAGACGTTTTCTGAAATCCAATGTCTAAGGCTTAGGGTTAGCCTAGCCACATCGGACTGCTGAATCAATAGTATTTTATAGCGACTGTTTAACAAGCGACTGTTTTTTTCTATTTTAATTTCTGTGCATTTCCTATACTTATTCTCACGGATGTATTTATACATTGGCTTTGAATTCCGCTGATTTCACTGCAGTGAGCTGTTGGAAATAATCGAAAAGGACTATATATGCACATTAAGGTATGAGATTTGAAACTTTCACACCGGGGCGATTTGTGAGGTATACATTGTAAAATAAGATATGATGCTTAAAGGCTTCAAACGATTTTTGTGATATACATGTATATGTAACTTGCAGAATTTAACACCAGCAATATTTGTTTGGAATATGTTGTATGATAATGTATGATTGACTAGAATAATTTATGTTATTCATCGTTGATTGTTCAGAACTTGAGGCTTGCAATATTTGTGCTGTATACATCGTACTAAATAAATACTGAAACTTCCGAACTTGGCAAGCACGCTTTGTGTAGTGTACATTTTAAGGTAACTGCAGACCATCACGATTTGTGTGGAGTACATTTTAAGATAACTTGAGATCAGCACGATTTGTGTGGTGAACATTTTAAGGTAACTTGAGACCAGCACGATTTGTGTGGTGTACATTTTAAGGTAACTTGAGACCATCACGACTTGTGTAGTGAACATTTTAAGATAACTTGAGATCAGCACGATTTGTTTGGTGTACATTTTAAGGTAACTTGAGACCAGTACGATTTGTGTGGAGTACATTTTAAGATAACTTGAGACCAGCACGACTTGTGTGGTGTACATTTTAAGATAACTTGAGACCAGTACGATTTGTGTGGAGTACATTTTAAGATAACTTGAGACCAGCACGATTTGTTTGGTGTACATTTTAAGGTAACTTCAGACCAGCACGACTTGTGTGGTGAACATTTTAAGATAACTTGAGATCAGCACGATTTGTGTGGCGTACATTTTAAGATAACTTCAGACCAGCACGATTTGTGTGGTATACATTTTAAGGTAACTTCAGACCAGCACGACTTGTGTGGTGTACATTTTAAGGTAACTTGAGACCAGCAAGATTTGTGTGGAGTACATTTTAAGATAACTTGAGACGAGCACGATTTGTGTGGAGTACATTTTAAGGTAACTTGAGACCAGTACGATTTGTGTGGAGTACATTTTAAGATAACTTGAGATCAGCACGATTTGTGTGGAGTACATTTTAAGGTAACTTGAGACCATCACGACTTGTGTGGAGTACATTTTAAGATAACTTGAGATCAGCACGATTTGTGTGGTGAACATTTTAAGGTAACTTGAGACCATCACGACTTGTGTAGTGTACATTTTAAGGTAACTTGAGACCAGTACGATTTGTGTGGAGTACATTTTAAGATAACTTGAGATCAGCACGATTTGTGTGGAGTACATTTTAAGGTAACTTGAGACCAGTACGATTTGTGTGGTGTACATTTTAAGGTAACTTGAGACCATCACGACTTGTGTGGTGAACATTTTAAGGTAACTTGAGACCATCACGACTTGTGTGGTGAACATTTTAAGATAACTTGAGATCAGCACGATTTGTTTGGTGTACATTTTAAGGTAACTTGAGACCAGTACGATTTGTGTGGAGTACATTTTAAGATAACTTGAGACCAGCACGACTTGTGTGGTGTACATTTTAAGATAACTTGAGACCAGTACGATTTGTGTGGAGTACATTTTAAGATAACTTGAGACCAGCACGATTTGTTTGGTGTACATTTTAAGGTAACTTCAGACCAGCACGACTTGTGTGGTGAACATTTTAAGATAACTTGAGATCAGCACGATTTGTGTGGCGTACATTTTAAGATAACTTCAGACCAGCACGATTTGTGTGGTATACATTTTAAGGTAACTTCAGACCAGCACGACTTGTGTGGTGTACATTTTAAGGTAACTTGAGACCAGTACGATTTGTGTGGAGTACATTTTAAGATAACTTGAGACGAGCACGATTTGTGTGGAGTACATTTTAAGGTAACTTGAGACCAGTACGATTTGTGTGGAGTACATTTTAAGATAACTTGAGATCAGCACGATTTGTGTGGAGTACATTTTAAGGTAACTTGAGACCATCACGACTTGTGTGGAGTACATTTTAAGATAACTTGAGATCAGCACGATTTGTGTGGTGAACATTTTAAGGTAACTTGAGACCATCACGACTTGTGTAGTGTACAGTTTAAGGTAACTTGAGACCAGTACGATTTGTGTGGAGTACATTTTAAGATAACTTGAGATCAGCACGATTTGTGTGGAGTACATTTTAAGGTAACTTGAGACCAGTACGATTTGTGTGGAGTACATTTTAAGATAACTTGAGATCAGCACGATTTGTGTGGAGTACATTTTAAGGTAACTTGAGACCAGTACGATTTGTGTGGAGTACATTTTAAGATAACTTGAGATCAGCACGATTTGTGTGGTGTACATTTTTAGGTAACTTGAGACCAGCACGATTTGTGTGGTGTACATTTTAAGGTAACTTGAGACCAACACGATTTGTGTGGTGTACATTTTAAGGTAACTTGAGATCAGCACGATTTGTGTGGTGTACATTTTAAGGTAACTTGAGATCAGCACGATTTGTGTGGTGTACATTTTAAGGTAACTTGAGATCAGCACGATTTGTGTGGTGTACATTTTAAGATAACTTGAGACCAACACGATTTGTGTGGTGTACATTTTAAGATAACTTGAGACCAGCACAATTTGCGTGGAGTACATTTTAAAATAACTTGAGACCAGCACGATTCGTGTGGAGTACATTTAAGAAAACTTGAGATCAGCACGATTTGTGTGGTGTACATTTAAGAAAACTTGAGATCAGCACGATTTGTATTGCGTACATTTTAAGGTAACTTCAGACCAGCACGATTTGTTTGGTGTACATTTTAAGGTAACTTGAGATCAGAGCGATTTGTGTAGAGTACATTTTAAGATAACTTGAGACCATCACGATTTGTGTGGTGTACATTTTAAGGTAACTTCAGACCAGCACGATTTGTTTGGTGTACATTTTAAGGTAACTTGAGATCAGAGCGATTTGTATAGAGTACATTTTAAGATAACTTGAGACCAGCACGATTTGTTTGGTGTACATTTTAAGGTAACTTGAGACCAACACGATTTGTTTGGTGTACATTTTAAGATAACTTGAGATCAGCACGATTTGTTTGATGTACATTTTAAGGTAACTTGAGACCAACACGATTTGTGTGGAGTACATTTTAAGATAACTTGAGACCAGCACAATTTGTGTGATGTACATTGTTTGGTCACTTCAAGCCAGCACGATTTGTGTGGTATACGTTGCTTGGTTACTTCAGGCCAGCAAAATTTGTGTGGTATACATTGTTTGGTTACTTCAGGCCAGCACGATTTGTATGGTATACATTGGTTGGTAACTTGAGGCCAGAACGATTTGTATGGTATACATTGTTTGGTTACTTCAGGCCAGCACGATTTGTGTGGTGTACATTGTAACGTAAGGCATAAACGTCTTCAGGAATTTGGCTTTGTACGATTAACTTCTGTACTGCAGAATTTCGTATAAGCATCATTCATACGGTATAACGAAAAAGGAATCACCAATGACCCTTAATAGTGAATGTTTCTCGAACGGTTGTAGCAGACTTGATGTGAATAGGATGTACTCACAGTGTTGCGAGTGTTGACCTTGATGTTACATAAGGTATACAATCCAACAGATTTGGCATTTTTCTCGCCGCGAAAAGTTTACGATTTAATAGCAGACACATGTTTGCGCGAATTCATATTCACTAAGGGTGAACTCTGATCATAACATTATCTGAAATGAATCTTTCGCGATTTTTTTAATAAGCAATGTGGGGAATTTCGTGAGAGAGATAGCGAAAAATTGAATAAACGCGAGTATTACCTAATTTACGGCACCTTTCACAATTTCAGATTGGCTTATTGTTAAGACATATGTTGCCAGTTGAGGACTCCGGGCTTAATAGCGCAATTAGTATATATGTATAGGTAACACGTGAACAATTCAAAAACATGTGCCGGAAAAAAGATAAATATATTAAAAGATAAAAACACAGTCCATGAGATAATTAAATTATTATTTGCCTAATAATTTAATTATCTCATGGACTGTGTTTTTATCTTTTAATGTATAGTTAACATATAGAAGAGAGACAGCACGGTTTCTGTAGGTTTTTTTCATTTGCATTGATATGTCAAGTAATATCTAGAGGAAGGGAGACGAAGAGGGGGAAACATTGATGTTGCGTATTCCAACTGGCTGTCTGTCTGCTAACGCATTCGTTTGTTTCTGTGTGTATCTTTCTCAATTCTGTGACATGGCCAAACAAACTGAAATTCACAAAATACTTTGGCATATGTGTTTGAAATTTATCGACCAAGACACCTAAAAGTAATCCATTGTCATCAATGAACTAGGTCATACCATCAAGTCCCGCAACTCTTTCTTAAATGTTGACAAAATTTTTAAAAAAGTTAAAGTCCTGTGTGCAAGGCACGGTCATGCACATATCTCAGTAACTACTTATGGCATTGATTTGAAACTTTGCTGTAGTGATTATCAAACTTTACTGACACAAGTTTTGTTTTATTTGCAAGCACTGACTCAGTCTTGTTTACATTGAATTATGTGGAACGTTTGTTGTGTCACTCTATCACATATTATTATTACCGTCCTTTGTATATGCAAAAGCGCATCGCACTGAGACGTGATATGGTAAAATTGGCTAACATTTCCCTTTGTCCGCAGTCGGGACTTACGTTATATGTTTCCTATATGGCCTCAAGGGAACGTCTTAGCATCGCAGAAATTTATCACGTCTGTTTGCCTCAGCAATTTCTCAGTACCGACTCAGACATACTTAAATAGATTCAAGTGTCCAAAGTCTGTACAATGTATACAGATTGCAGACTTCAGTTAAAAGAGTCTGGCTTATAAATGATACAGCACGGTCATAGCACAGTGTCTAAGAGAAAATGTCATTTGAAACCTCGCGGGCTTCACTTACTTCCAAGTATTCGAAGAAAAGGGGAGCTATCCTACTTGCCCCGGCGTCGGCGTTTGTGTCACACCTTTGGTTAAGTTTTTCGTACCACCTCACTATTTCAAAACCATTACAGGTATTGCTTTGAAACTAACCATACTTGTTAACAATCATGACCGTCATCAACAGACAAGAGTACATAACTATTTCAAGGTTTTTGACAGAATTATGCCGCTTTTTGACTTAGAAAATACATTAAATATGGGTAAAATCCACTTATTGCCATAACCCTTTGAGATATTGCTTTGAAACTTTGAATGTTTGTTTACATCATTACCCCCATCTGGAGACAAGAGAAGGTAACTCTGTCAAGGATTTTTAACAAAAATTAAGGCCCTTTATCGACTTAGAATCTCGGTTTAGTTTTTCGTACCAGTCCACTTTTTGACTAAACCGTTTGAGTTACTTTGAAAGTTGGAATTCTTGTTTACCATCATGATACCCAAACATAGGCAGGAGAAGGTCAATCTGTCAAGGATTTTATTTTAATTATGGCCCTTTTCGACTTAGAGATATTACTTTGAAAGTTGGAGTACTCATGAACGATCATGACACCCATCTGTAAGCAAGAGAAGATAACTCTGTGAAAATGTTTCTTGATTTGAACTTAGAAATTTCTAGTTCAAGTCTTGTGTGCCCTTAACTGTCAAAGTTTTGTTTTATTGGCAAGCGCTAAAAAAAGTCGAGCGCGCTGTCCTACTGACAGCTCTTGTTTTATATCCTTTGATTATATCTAATAAATGAATCAGTTATAAATGGGCGTTATAGTATACCAATTTACTCTAAAAATGTTTTAATGGGTTCTATTGAAGCCAGTCATATTTTAGTAACCTTCGTTGGCCATATTTAGAATAGTTAATACGATACTATACTACGATGGTATGTCGCGGTCATTTTTCACAATAGTGGTTTGATGTATCATGTTTAAGACGGTTGCTTGGAAACCAGTTTAAGTGGATTTTTTCTACATAAATCATCAAAGGGCTTTATACAGTTGTCACATCTCTGAGCCTCTCACTAACGACGTCATCTCAAAATACATGTAACTCTATACATGTATCCACAAACATCTTTTGATGTACCATAAATCTAAGTAAAGGTACAACTTTCTAGTTTACTTCAATAACTTAATAAATATCGTCAGTTAAGTATAAATATGTAAATATCTCAAATGAAAACTTCACGCGAAGCTAAATGAAACGCCTTTTCTATTAATTTAAAAAAAGTCAATGTGATTTGCTTGCAAAAATAGTTACTTATTTCTAATGAATAGGGAAGCCAGAAGATATCAATTTACTTTAACAAAAGAGTGGAAAGAATGCAGATTACTTTAATAACTTGATACATATTGTCAGATGATGATTTTATTACTTTTTGATGAGTTAAAGATTTTTATGCCCCCGAAGGGTGGCATATTAAAATCGCACCGTCTGTCCGTCTGACCGTCTGTCCGTCTGTCCGTCCGTCCGTCTGTCCGTCTGTCCGTCCGTCCGTGCGTCCCCACTTACAAATTCGTGTCCGGACTGTAACTTTGTCATGCATTGAAGGATTTTAAAATAACTTGGCACACATGTCTAGCACATCAAGACGACGTGTCGCGTGCAAGACCCACATCCCTACCACAAAGGTCAAGGTCACACTTGGAGTATGAAGGTTATGGAATCCTCTATATATGCACACATTCGTGTCCGGACTGTAACTTTGTCATGCATTGAAGGATTTTAAAATAGTAAGGCACACATGTCTAGCACATCAAGACGACGTGTCGCGTGCAAGACCCACGTCCCTAGCTCAAAGGTCAAGGTCATACTTAGAGTTTGAAGGTAATGGATTCCTCCATATAAGCATATATGCACACATTCGTGTCCGGACTGTAACTTTGTCATGCATTGAAGGATTTTAAAATAACTTGGCACAAATGTCTAGCACATCAAGACGACGTGTCGCGTGCAAGACCCACGTCCCTAGCTCAAAGGTCAAGGTCATACTTAGAGTTTGAAGGTAATGGATTCCTCTATATAAGCATATATGCACACATTCGTGTCCGGACTGTAACTTTGTCATGCCTTGAAGGATTTTAAAATAATTTGGCACAAATGTCTAGCACATCAAGACGACGTGTCGCGTGCATGACCCACATCCCTACCACAAAGGTCAAGGTCACACTTAGAGTTTATAGGTAATGGAATCCTGTATATATGCATACATTTGTGTCCGGACTATAACTTTATTATGCTTTGAAGGATTTTAAAATAACTTGGCACAAATGTCTAGCACATCAAGCGGATGTGTTGCGTGCAAGACCCAAGTCCCTACCTCAAAGGTCAAGGTCACACTTAGTGTTTAAAGTAATGGAATACTGTATGCATGATTACTCTGTCATGCATGGAAGGATTTTAAAATTACATAGCACATTTATTGAGCACATGGAGAGGACACAGACTGTGAGGCACCTCTTTCGGGGGCATTCGTCACTTTGGAGGGACAGCTCTTGTTCTCCTTTATATTTCAATGGGCATACATTGATCGATAAAACTGCTTTCAATGGAGATAATTTCGCTGATAAGCCAAAATATCTGATGAGATGTCTGGGGATGCGGATAGTTTAACTTAACATGTATATGAACGTTTTCATTACAGGAGACAAGATGGTATATTTCATAAATGTGACCCATTGCTAAGGTTGAAGACAACACAAGGGACCAGACGTTTCCTTACACACAACTGCAGGTAATTAACAGATTGTTTACACGGTCTGGCCTGTGTTACATGTAATTAACAGATTGTTTACATCAGTATTGGCTGCTTAAGACAGGTGGCTGTTTAAAAGTGGGGCCCACTAACCATAAGTGCAAGTAGACCTTAGCTGTCTAGGAAAATAGGCGGTCCCTATGGTCGTTATCTAAGGGAGACAATCAAAACAGGCATGAATTACTAGTTCTTATCGGTACAACGTATGCCTTAACACGGCCGGCACACAAAGGTTTACATATGATAACCGGTTTTGTGTGCGCTGTCGAGCGGAAATTTAGCTTTAAATGTATAGGCTGATTGATCGGTGGTCACTTTCTTACCGTGAAATTTCATACAAATATTCAAATTCAAATTTTATGATAGTGTATTCCGACCATTATAAGTATTGGTCTAGATGAAATGTTATACAAGGTTTCTGTGGTCTACAAATACGTTCATTTCCTGTGCGTAAGAGATGCAATGTATATTATTTTTGTTATTATTGCTTTACGAGGTCATACAGTGGGCTAAGGGTGTGAATATCCCGTCGCTCTTTATCCAGAGAGGCAGCTTAGCACAATGCCAAGGGTACAGTTTTCATCCCAAAAAGGGGGGTGCTTTGACTGTGCGGCTTTTGTGCTTCCATGACGGATATAGAATGGCAGCTATTACGTGCATTAGTTCTTTGTTATTAACGTGTATACTGACTAAGGTCTTTAGTTGATGCTGGTTTCACTTGAAACTCACTAATAACGTGAGTTAATTTGTATTTGTGATATACAAGTTTATATTGATATATGGTTGTATGTGCGTATACTGTGTATGCAGCTCTTCACGGTAAATAAATGCATCGTTTCGCCCTTGCTATAAGGTGTTGTTGTTGTCCTTGTGGAAGGGTGGTGTTAAGAAGGGAGATAATCTCGTCAGATCTTTTAAAAATGCTGGCAATGGGAAAAAACAGCCGAACTTTCGTTAAACAGTCAGTAAGGGTTTACATGTTTAAGAGAGGGTGACAAGCAGGGGGTAGATCGTAAAGTTTTTTTGACAAGGTTGTTTTCAATAAATGGCATTTACTTTTTTTAATCTCAAAGTTCGGGAATAATAGTTGTTTTCAGTGTTTAACTCGTGAAAGCGTTTGTGTAAGTTTGACTGTAATATGAAAGTTCTCTGCTTGCGTCTATAGACCCGGACTTTATTGCCCGGTAAATGATACATTTGGGTGCAAAGATGTTTGTCTAAGAAAACGCCTACTAGCATGTCGGAGCACATCGGGAATAATTGTCCATTTTAGTTGTATGAAGGAACTGATTCCATTTGCAGTAATAGTCCTGGAGGTGTTGAGGTGCTAATGGATTTCACGCCGCCATGAATCTATTCTTTACATAGTTTGAATAAATGTATTTGCGGGGAGCTAAAATTGCGGGAAAATATTGGTTAGAATAAGAGTCGCCTGTCTGAAGCGTTGGCTCTTGTTAGAGAAAATGTCAGTTGCATGTAGATTGTACTTCTGGTTAAATGTGGCATTTAGACATATTTCCACAGTCAATGTCCAAAATGATTAACTTAATTGGAGAGACTTTCCTTTTTAACAGATGTGCAGTATGGCTTTGTTTTCAGTATTTCATTAACATCTTTAATATGTTTCTATTAAGTAAGGAATCAAAGTATGAATGTTAAAGTATTCAAGAATTAGAATTTAACGGTACATTGTAATTGTTTCAAACCAGGTATGAAATGTCAAAGTTGATGAAATCTGCCAAATTATTAACAGCCTCAAGGTAACTGACATAAATCATTTTAGTTATAAAAACATGACAGTTCCGCAGGTCCACGAGGTTCGTTTTCGTCAGCTCTGTGAATGATAAAAGTTTTGGTTAGTTTTACGAAAATGTGAACAAAAGGGAACTAAGCGATCGCCAATTCGTTTCCGTGCGCCGTAAACAAACAAAAAATGAATAAATAAAATAGCTTTTCTACGGTGGCACAGAGGTGACATCCGCAACACTTTATTTATATTGTGGCCACAAGTTAGTAAGTTGTGGCCACAAGTTAGTAAGTTGTGGCCTCAACTTAATAAGTTGTGGCCACAAGTTAATAAGTTGTGGCCACAAGTTAATAAGTTGAGGCCACAACTTATTAAGTTGAGGCCACAACTTACTAACTTGTGGCCACAACTTACTAACTTGTGGCCACAATATAAATAAAGTGTTGCGGATGTCACCTCTGTGCCACCGTACTTTTCAGATGACAGTCCATTTGCTTTTTTATTGTGTGGATTTTGAAATCTGTACACGCAGACGACAATTCTACAGATTTTATTAAACTATACTGACAGTGCCTGCGTTTTTATTCTGCAGGTTTCGAAAGACATTTTAAATTATGTAATAATAACATCTTTATTTACGAAGGTTATTTATTAAGTAAACACCATTTATGTCATCAAACACTATATTGAAGAACTTATTTTCAAAGAAGCCTTAGAACAATTATTACAAAAATTACATTATTTTCGCAGTGTCTTTATTTTCGTGTTACGCACTGACTCGTGCGTGTTATGTTAAATTTACCACGATTATTTGAATATCTGGCCTCTGTTTGAAATTATCCGTGTACTGTTTCTATACCGTTCGTTCAGTTGTTTTTCAGTCTAAAATTTCATACAGTTTGTATTGATCGGCCAGTGTGATTCCTTTCCGCAATCTATTGTGGTTTATAAAGCACTGGAGTGAATAAAAAGGTCAAATGCTATAATTGATTTACTGTAGTACACACTTACACGTGAAAACCGGATTACACTTCTGTTTCATGACATGTATATTTTAGGTGAGACAACTTTTTATGTATTTATGTTAAGTAAAGTACTTTTAATTTAATTTGCATATGTATGTGTTAAAGGTATTGTCCTTTTCGAAATATGTGCAGATGGGGAAGTGTATAAAATTTCAATTTTCTGAAAAAAAAAAACAACATTTTAGTCCATTTTGAATCATTACCACACACATGGGAATTTCACAACAATATTATTAAGTTATATTCGTTTTCTTTTAGTTGTCAAAACACTTAAGGACGCTAATTTATCATCAACGGTAATAAATTAAAATTTCAACCAGCAACCTGATTAATGTAGCAACATGAACGATCATTTTGATCAATGTCATTTGGAAACCGAAGCGCAACAAATTATATTTAATAAAAAAAATCTGTTCTATTCTGTTCTATTCTGTTCTGTTCTGTCTACGTATAACTTACACCATAGAAGTTAAGAAGTTAGTGAGTAAAAGTACCGACAGTTTAACGTAAATGAAAAGTTTTCTTCAAAAAGTATCTTAGTCAGATTTTTACTAAACCAACGAAAAATTGTCATATGATATGCCGGGGTCCATATATCACTATGACTGTCAACATTCACCAAAACTGTGTTCTAGGTGCTGCAATGTGGAAATATTGTACTTAATTCAACATTCTATCGTTTCAAATTAAAAAATATTGGCTCGTAAGTCGTTATTCTAGCAAGTATATTTCTTGTAAACATGATTACAAAAAAATGTATAACCATTTCTAACCAGTAACTGAACATTCAATAGCCATATCCCAGTAAATATTTGACCAAGTTTATATCTATAAAGTCGATTGAGTTCGTAAATCATCGCAGATAAAACTGTCTATAGGTAATTTCTTCACATATAACAGACTATCAAGAAAATCTTGAAAAACTTAACCCTTTTATACAAAAACTTCCAATTAATGTCAGCCGTGCCAACTCTATAAAACTTGTCCTTCTAAATCGGGTTTACTGGGCCGGGTGTGTACTACATCTGTACTTAGTTTAACTAATTTCGTTTATATATTTTCAGTGGATATAATTACTCGCCTTGGACTTTTTAGAGGTATAATGTATGGACCACGGGTAATTTAATTCCTTCCATTAACCGACATGCTTTTTAATAAATTTGATATGTTAAATACACATAATACGAAATATATTTGAAATTGAGATTTCGTAGTCTTGCTCATGTATGGATATTTGTTATAGATTTCAAAGTGGTGTACATTGTTTGCTGTCAGTCTGTTAAAGCTAGCAATTGACTAAGGCAGGATCAAGATAGTCATGCAATGTTGGATTTAAAATGTTTCAAATCTTAGCTGCACGAAAATGTTGCTTAAGAGCTTTTTGTGAGGTTTTGTGCAGCATCTTAACTCTCCTAACACACAAAATGCTTAATGCTTAAATGAAGTAAATAGAATAGCGTGCCAAATCATAACGAATAACGCCCTGTCTTGACAGCGGCGATACTTTATTCTATTGTAGTTTTCATCAAATAATTGCCTGAAGCCATTTCACATTGTAAGAAGTTTGTATGTGAAGAAGGATTTAATGACACGACTTCCTCGTTAACACACATTGCACCTTTTTCTTCGGGCACATTGTGCAGTCTCTCAGTTGATGCGTTGACAGAAGTGTATGGATGTTTTAGTTGCTTTTAACACAATTAAAGCTTGGATCATATGTTATCCTACATTTTAAGACAACTGCAAAAATACATGGATCTTTTATACCGTGACCTTTAACGGTGAGTTTTCATACGATTTTCAAGTTGACGGAGTAGCAATTTAAGTTAGTGCTTCGGCAGGCGACGTGTTAGATACAGTTGTCATGAGTCGTCACAGTTTTATTGGTTATATAATAAACTTTGTCCAAAAAATAATGATAAACAAGAAAAACTGTGAAACAAAGTATCACAGCGGGCCAACAAACAATAATCCCATGCAAATATTTTGAAAATTTGTTATAATTGATATTGAGGCATGGCCCCCAAAAGAACTCGAGGGAACCAATTCTGGTTGAACAAGCAAAACCTGACACGACACCACATCTACTGACTGACCTGTAGTATCGAAACTTTACTGTTATCAAATAATATTTATACAGTATGTCCAGGAGTTCCTGGTATGTCTCAATTTTTCATTACCATTATCCTTATTAATTTGACATGAATGAAGATTTTTATGATTATTTACCGTAAAATATTCTTAAAAAATTAAAAATGATTATTAAAACAGCAGAAAAAAGTTTTAAAAAAATTGGGTGTTGATGGGATTCGAACTCGTGTTTTCTAAAAGTACACGTACACAAAAGTGTTTAAGTTATCGGCTTTATCCATAACACCACGGAGGCAGACTTATTACGTATGGGAAAAAATTAGCTAAGACAATATCATATATGTCTAGAAAGGCCATAAAAGAATATTCAGCCGACTCGTTTCGTTTCTATAATGTCGAAGGTTGCGTTAGTGAAAAAAGCAACCATATATCCATTTTTCTAGGTGTAGATTGCGACTGAAACGTGAAAAGCGCTTTTTTCTTTTTTTACCAGCGTATATTAGATTGCGCCCTCTATGAAACGAACGACAGCTCAATTACAAACGACAACTCTTGCTTTTCCAAAAAAATTGACTGTGTCTACAGTTTTCATCTCAGAAGTACCTCGATTTATAATGAAGAGAGACGCATATGTTCGATCTAGTGCTAAGTCTCCATGCTCTTTTATCACCCGTATTAAATACCCCCCCCCCCCCAACTGTACGAATTACAGCCCGGTCTTATAACCTGGAAAAGAGTCCGGCAGTAGAAAATAGAATAATTGAATGTTTGCTTTTATGTAGAAATTACCTATTGAACATATGTATTTTAACTCTTACATTGTTGATGAAAAGTGATTCTGCCTATGGAACCAGTGCAGTTCATGATCAACCTGTCTACTCATGATCTACACTGTTCTCAGTTACTTAGGTTAAGTAATATTTCATGAAACACATCTTTGAAAGATTAAAGGTACTGTCCAAGAAAGACGGAGATGTCCGTTTGAAAGAATTACATAGCTTCCATTGTTTCAGAAGTCAATAATGGACCTGTCCATGTAGTAAACACTTTGTTTCTTGAGCCCTTTTTTGTACGTTGCATGGTTACCGGTCAAGTAATACAAAAACGTTGTACATCTTTCAACATATTTAGAATGGTATACCGGTTTGTACCT
This sequence comes from Saxidomus purpurata, assembly GCA_022818135.1. Taxonomy (NCBI): domain Eukaryota; kingdom Metazoa; phylum Mollusca; class Bivalvia; order Venerida; family Veneridae; genus Saxidomus; species Saxidomus purpurata. The sequence goes on from JAFMSR010000014.1 coordinate 41,964,222, forward strand.
AATATGTATCTTTCTTTTTTCCAGAAGTATGGCCATCAGTGGGCAAAATGCATAGCAAGAACGGACAGAATCGTGAACACAGAGCTTTTATTTCTACACGTTGAGAGCCATTTGACGAGAGCAAATCTGTAAGATAACGAACCGACCATGAGGATTAGACGAAAACACTGCCTTAGCAAGATCGCTATCGTCATCACGTCCACGGTACTCATTTCGATCATACTGTGGGGAAGCGGTAGTCAAACGGAAATAGGTCAAAGTGGTGGCAGTGGACGCTTGAAATATGTTTTCCCTAATCGTCTTGTAGACACTTTAATGAACGGTTCTAACATTATTAGTCTAGGCGCTCAGAAATGTGTTTCAAGTATTTCTAATATCAGAATAACTGCAAATTACACTTTAAACAGCATTCTTGATAAAGTAAAAATTGTTTTTAAAAACGGGTATATTGAAGCTGTCGACCAAACAGTTGCACGTGCACAGGTTGGGCATGTACACCAAACTGGCCAAAATGCAATACCGGACAGTGAACCGCTTGAAATTATTGTTATTCCCCATTCTCACAACGATCCTGGTTGGAAAAAGACATACCAAAAATATTTCGATGACGAAACGACTCACATTCTGTCTAAAATTGTTGAAAAACTACACCAGTATCCGGATATGACATTCATTTGGGTGGAGAGTTGTTTCTTGGATAAATGGTGGGTCAATCAGACATCAGAAACAAGGGAAAAATTTAGAAGCTTAGTACAAAGTGGGAGGCTTGAAATCGCATCCGGTATGTGGGTAGCACCGGATGAGGCGTCGCCTCACTACTTTGCTCTCTTAGACCAATTGATTGAAGGACATTATTGGGTCAAAAAGAATCTTGGCACCGTGCCAGAATCCTCCCTAAATTTTGACCAGTTTGGTTACTCCGCTACTATGCCATATTTCGCCAAGAAAGCAGGACTAAAAAATGTCCTGATAAAGCGTATACACAGAGGCTTGAAGGAGCTCTTTGGTAAACAACAAAACCTCAATTTCCAATGGCGCCAGTTCTGGGATCCTGAAGGAAAAAACGACATCTTTGGTCATGTAAGTACTCTGTTTTTACTTCCGATTCTAAACCTTAATCCGGAGGGACTTTAGTACCAAGCTTCAAATATCACATACCTCGGGTCTATAGACTTGGATATTCACCTCATCCTCGGTCAATATTTGTACAATATTGTGATTTCCATCAGTCTGTCTGTATATTCTGGATGTCACATAGTTCTTTTAAACCCGTGGTTGCACTGAATGGCCACGTCTTAGGGCTGGGAGTGTGACAGCTGCATCTTTAGCTATAATTGCCTCGTTTTATAACGAAAGCGCTTGTGTACACATAACATATTCGTATAATTCGTACATTAGTCTGTAGGCTAAAGTGATTTATGTCGCTGCTCGAAAGTTGTTATTTATGAATAATTCGATAAATAAATACGGATAATTGCAGATCATTTGACTTTCCCAAGAAAGTATGTGTTCACGCCACGTTTGTCAGCTTTAATTTCAGGATAAGGCGACGGTTTCATAAAATGATTGACGTAAAATCGAACATGTCATTGCAATAAATGTTGTATTAGAAACTGAGAATAAATTGGCTTTCATGCATATCCGTTGTAAGCTCCACATGGGCTACGCCAAAGTAAGCTGAAAGTGTGGTTCTTGTAACCAATCATTTTGCACCACCGTGAGTTATTGTGATCGCCTTGTGTCCGTCTGTCGTCTGTCGGTCCACATTTAATCTTGTGCATGCAATAGAGACTGCATTGAGTACATTAATAGGATCTTCATGAAACTTGGTCAGAATGACAACTCTGAGGAAATATAGGCCGAGTTCGAATGTGGATTATCTGGGGGTCAGAAACTAGGTCACAGGGTCAAATCATAGAAAAACCTTGTGCATGCAGTGCAGGCTGCATTTTTCATTGGATCTTCATGAAACGTAGCGAGTATAATTGACGGGATCTTCATGCAACTTTGTCAGTATTATTGCCGTAATAAAATCTAATTCAAATTATAATGTTGGTTGTCTGCTGTCATAAACTAGGTCACATGGTCAACTCATAGAAAAACCTTGTGTATGGAATAGAGACTGCATTTTCATTGGACCTTTATGAAACTTGGTCAATATGACATTCTTGATAAAATTTAGGACACATTTGAATATGGGTTATTTGGAGTCAAAAACTAGGTCACAGGGTCAAATCATAGAAAAACCTTGTGTATGCAGAAGAAGCTGTATTTTCCATTGGATCTATGAAATTTGGCCAGAAAGATAGCCTTGTTGAAATATAGGACGATTTCGAATATCGATTATCTGGCGTCAAAAACTAGATCATGGAGTCAAGTCATAGAGAAACCTTGTGTATGCAATATGGGTTTCATTTTCCATTGGATATTCATGAGACTTGGTCAGAATGACTATCTTGGTGAATTCTAGATTGAGTTTGCATATGGATCACTTGAAATCAAGAACTATTTCACAGGGTCAAATCATAAAAAAACTTGTGCATGCCATACAGGTGACATTTGCAACCAAATCATCATGTCAGTTGGTCAGAAGGTTCAAACAGAATGTTTGCGTTTATGATATATAGTTTAGGGTTGAAAATTGGACACATATTGTCATAAGTACATCTCAGGTGAGCGATATAGGGCCATCTTGGTCCTCTTGTTGAGAGGTCACAAGCTACCCTCTGTTAAGTTTGAACAAAATATTTGTCCCAACCAACTTAACATATTGTTTTAGAATGCTACAAGCACCGCGCAATATTTATTTTATATTTTTGCCTAATTGTAGGGTTAATACTACATGTACATATTTTATTAAAAGTAAAGTGGAATAATTGTTAAGTTACTAATGAGGTAATTTTGTTGTTAATAAAGTAAAAAATGTATATTTATATATGCTCCAATTAAGTATGTGTATTTCGTGAGACATAATTTGATAGAATCAGAAAACGAAAGCAAAAGAAATGTAACATGTAATTGTTAATTAAGAAAAGAGTAATTATCGTAAATTCAACTGTAAATTCAGAAAAGAGTAATAATTGTAAATTCAGAAAAAGAAGTAATTGTAAATTACTGTTACAAAACTGTGAGCCAGGAAAGAGTAATATGAATGGAATTGCTTTAGTAAAAGTAAAGATATTTGTAAATTCAGAAAGTATGTCTAGTATGCAAGTCTGAAGGAAATGCCGTCTAAGGCAATATGTTTACAGAAGACAACTTTTTCGCCCTGTGGGGATAAAGTCACAAAATTATCATATCTAAAATAAATATGAGAAAGACTTTGTGCCTTAGGTTTGAATTTTAACGAGTTTCCTCGTAGTTTTTCTTTGTCGCATCAATGATGACATTAAATTGATCAGTTTTGCCACCATTCAATCAACACGTAGCCTTTAAATAGAACTAAACAAACCGGTTGTTTTCTGACCTTGTATAATGGCCAATGGTACTCAGGTGAGCGATAAGGCCATCATATCCCTCTTGTGTTTAAACAGTGTTTCTGTATTCCAGGTGGACACTTATGAATGGATGAGTATATCCGACAGCTGTGGACCAGACAGAACCGTGTGTCGCGGTTTAGACTTCTTGAATATGGCAGACCTTCCGGTTCCTGGGTCGTCTGCTGCACAAAGACAATTCCGCTCAGACCATTTTTCAAATAAAATGGCACGAAATTTGCATGATTTTACCAAACAACTTGTTGATCAGTTTTATTTGAAAACTGCCAATTACAAACATAAAGTGATGATGTTGCCACATGGTGGAGACTTCCGTTATGTAACAGAGTTCGAGTGGGAAAAGCAGTACAAAAATATGAAGGTGTTCATGCAGTATGTCAATGAAAACAAGAAGACGTTCAATGTACATATGCGATTTGGAACACTGAAAGACTATTTTGATGAAATAACTAGACAGGACCAAAAATATGGTATAACTTATCCAGTGGTAAGCGGTGACTTTTATACATACACAGAGGGTATGGACTACTGGACTGGCTATTTTACAACTCGGCAGTTTGACAAAAGGTTAGGTAGGGAAGTGTTGGAAAGTTTGCGCGCAGCAGAAATGTTCGCGGCAATTGTGCTCCGTGATCCGAAGTTTAAAGACGCTGACAATGAAAAGAGAATTCTGACATACCTGGAGTCCGCAAGAAAAAATCTTGGTATTTTCCAGCACCACGATGCTATAACGGGCACTTCCCAAGCTCATGTTGTCATCGACTATGAAAAATTATTGTCGTCTGCTTTCACATCAGTACATAAAGCGCTTTCCTTTGTGACCGAGTTCCTGTTATCTTCTGGCAGAAGTCCAATCGAGGGTAAATTACTCCCTGTACTCAAGCGGACCGAGTACAATACGCTGACAAAAAGGGTAACACTTCCGGTAATTTCAAACGGTACAAAAGTTATTTTAGTAAATTCTCTGACACAAAGCAGACGAGAAATAGTCACCCTAAATGTACAGACAAATGATGTGAGCGTGCTGGATTCAAATGGAAATGAAGTACAATTGGATTTTACCATAGTTTCTGAAAGAAATATAGAAATAAAATTTGAAGTAAATTTCCCGCCTGTGAGCATTCTGGTCTATACTCTAAGACCATACGGAAAACTAAAATCGGAAAGGTTTGCTAAACAAATACAAAATGTTGCCCAATCTGAAGGCGACTACTTCTGTGCAAATAGTCTTATGAATGTAACGTTTAACAAAGAAACGGGCTCGCCGAAACTCATTTGTTACAAGTCCAAAAACTTTTGTACACCAGTGAAGTTAGACTGGAGATTCTATCATGGAACAGGTGGTGCTTATACGATGATCTCACAAGGAATAGAAGATACAGCATTCCGTGCGACGCCAAAAGTTAGCTTTTTTAAAGGAAAAACAGTCTGCGGTGTTGAATCACAAAACAGTTATTTCTCATTCAAGGTTAGCGTTCCTCTAATACGAAGCATTTCTGGCAGAGCGCTTAGAGTAGACATGTGGAGCGATCTTTCGCTTGCTCGCGGCTTTGTGGGTGATTTGGCATTGAGAGTAGAAACTGCTATCAATTCCGGAGACCTTTTCTACGTAGATTCAAACGGGTTTCAATTAATGGGCAGAAAATTTAGAAACACTTTACCTTTCGATGGAAATGTTTATCCAATGTCCGCCATGTCAGTATTAGAAGACGATTCAATGCGATTGGTTGTTCACTCCGCGCAGCCACATGGAGTTGTGAGTCGCACTTCCGGTATAATTGATTTCATGCTTGACCGCATTGCCACGAGACCGGAAATGGATCTACCAGAAGGCGTCAGGGACAACAAACCTACCAAAACTATTTTGTATATAGAGTTCGAATCTGCGGGTGAATTTGAGAAGTCCGGAAGTACAGAAACAACGTTACCGTCTTTAAATAGTTTATTTTTGAATGACGTAATTCAGCATCCTATTTATAAATTTTTCTCATTAGATGATCTTGTCATTCCATATTACAAACAAAGTTTCCTTAATCAAAAATTACCATGTGATATTATTATCGCGAACGTGAAAAATCTAGTCGATGAGACGTCACGTCCTGATGGTACGTCATTGACGTTATTCCGACGTGCTATTGGCTGCAGCAGCAATATTTCAGACACTTTTTGTGATCTCTTTGAAAAAGTGAAGGTGAAACCCGGTCATGTGTTCAGACGCAAGTTCAGTAAAGTAACTGAAATGTCTTTATCTCATCTAATAACAAAACAAGAGCTTAAAGAAAACGATGACGTCACATTAGAACCGATGGATCTCAAAACATTCCATTTACAATAATTGTTATTGTCAAACAATTTATAATGATATTACCTGTACAAGCATACAGTATTTTCCTGAAATCAGTTTGTTAGTAAAATAACTAATACAAATGATTAATACTTTTGCCTCGTCTTGATTGTGTCACGTGTCCGCTAGTCAGCTGGACGGCACTTGGCATTTGTTAGGTAGACAATCACTTCGTCTTCTGGCAGTATGTATGTCTGTCCGTCCGTAAATCTTTGACTTTGTTGCCCATTACCACGTATTCCTCAAAGGGACTGACTACAAATTTCGGAACACAGCTATGGTCACAATGTTTATGTACATAATATGTCAGCTAAAACTCGACATTGTTTCCAGACGCTATGAGGTAATGACCCCTTTAATTGTTGATTTTGCCAAATTGGTACTATGTATGTTTATGTATTTGAGACACTTTCCATATTTACTTTACCACACTATTGATGGTTTTCCGAGGTAGTCTGACATTTGCACACAGGATAAGTGGGGTATATATACCCTATATACAAGAACAATAACTCTGTAAGTGATTTATAAATTATTTGTCCGTGTCCAACCTTTATCAATACTATTGATGACAAACAAATGTGTTTCATTAAAAGCGGACTAATAGAAAATGACCGTGCTTAAGACGTAACCATGCTTTAAATTGATCTCCCCCTTTTTAGCTCGACTTTTCGAAGAAAGGGAAATCTATCCTACTGGCGTCGGTGTCTGCGTTGGCGTCTGTCACACCTTGGTTAAGTTGTTCGTACCACCTCACTTTATTTCAAAACCGTTAGAGGCATTGCTTTGAAACTTACCATACTTGTTTACCACCATAACCTCCATCAACAGACAAGAGTACATAACTCTGTCAAGGCTTTTGTCGGAATTATGGCCTTTCTTTTTTTTTTTAGGTGGCTTGGTTAAGTTTTTCGTACAACCCCATTTTATTTCAAAACCATTATAGATATTGCTTTGAAACTTACCATACTTATTTACCACCATAACCTCCATCAACAGACAAGAGTACATAACTCTGTCAAGGCTTTTGTCGGAATTATGCCCTTTTTTACTTAGAAAATACATTGAACATGATTGAAATCCACTTATTGACGTAACCCCTTGAGATATTGCTTTGAAACATGGAATACTAAATTATACTTGATTGCATCATTACCTCCATCTGTCGGCAAGGGAAGGTAACTCTGTCAAGGATTTAAAAAAAATCAAGGCCCTATATCGACTTAGACTCTCGGTTAAGTTTTTCGTACCAGACCACTTTTTGACTGAACTGTTTGAGATAGGCAGGAGAAGGTAACTATGTCAAGGATTTCATTTGAATTATGACCCTTTTCGACTTAGAAACTCAGTTAAATGTTTCATTCTTGTCCACTTGTTGACTTAACCATTCAAATTTTGAGATATTACTTTAAAGTTTAAATACTTAAAAGTATTAATTCAAAATTTTGCTGTAGTAACAATCAAGTTTGATAACTCTTGACTTAATATCTTGCTACCTGTGGCCCTTGTTTATACAGATCCTTGTTTTGCCTTTTACTAGCAAACTTTTTTTTATTATCAGGCATTGAAAAAATTCGAGCGTACTGTCCTACTGACAGCTCTTGTTAAAAATGTATTAGTTGCGATATTATAAATAAATGTTTAACTTGCATTTACCATTGACAGCTTTGAAAGCATATTTTTAAACTTCTTTTTCTTCTGTAACAGTTTTCTTGTTTGAATAATGTCTTCTAGTATAGTTAACCCGATACACGTTCCACGGAAATGTCTTGTTTCTTTTGTGCAGTGACATCTGAAAATCGCATTGACATAAATTACTTTGACAAATATTTATACAATCGAGAGAAAACTCTATTCAATGCATTTTACAGCTCCGGTTTCAAGTTTTTTTAGACCTTCGACTGTTTGATCTTTGACTTATGGCCGCATGTGTTTTATGCTTTTGACGAACTAATTGGGCATAGTAAGCACAACTGGTTGAAGGTTAAACTTAACCTGGAGGCATCATTAAGATATAGTAGCAAAAATTAAACATATAAATTCAGACGAGTGATCCATCAACTTACGGTAATGAATCGAGACTAAATAGTGTTGCGACCTTTTTCTAAAGTATGTAACATACTTAATACATTTTAAAAATGATGTATTAGTAGCTGGTGCGTTATTGTCGAAACGGCAACACCAGCAGTAATCCTGGTACAGTGTTCTAAGTATAAATCTCAAACGAGACATTAAGTACATATAGTGTGCCAACAGAAAGACCGTTGGACAGACATGTGGACGGAAAACTTAATCAGTATTCACGTTTTGCGGACGGTCTTTAGTGACAATTAAATCTTGTCACATTCTGTTTTTCTTAAACATTTTCAACAAACACGCTTTTAATATATCCACGCGTAAAGTATAGTAATCACACTCAGTTTTTGTTGTTGTTGTTGTTGTTGGTCAGGCCGCATCTCGGACGATATTTACAGAATTTCAACAGAATTGTAGTGCATCATCGCACGACACTCAGATCTTCATCATTTCAGAGGTCAAGGTCATATTTAGTGGTATAACAACAATGTGGATTACACAATAATATTTTTGTCACAGCGCGTTCGCCTCAGGATGCAAGGGTACCGGGTTCGACCCCCTACTAGTGATCAAGTAGTGATAGTGTCATTAGGCAAGACAGAGATGATTTAACATTGCTCCTCTCTCTCTTCGAGGTTGATTCCATCTGGAGTGAGTCTATAGAGCGATTAATATTCATAATTTTGCAATCGAGATGAAATAAATAAGTACAAATACAAAAAAACATTGTCTCTGCTATCTCCACAGAATTGTAGAATGGCAAAGGAATAGCATTGTCCGCTCTTTAACTCGGATACCTTTTGTTTCAAACAGCATTGAACCTGGTCACAAAGTTTACGGACATAATATCTCGACAAACACGTTAGATTGCCCAGACACTCTGGACTTACGGTCCTTTTTTGCCGAGATTTCGTAAAATCAACAACTGCGTGTATCACCGAACTCATATTTAGGGTCAATTCGATAATCTGTTTTGACAAATTATTAGTGTATGCTCTCCATCCTCTAATCTTTATATCTAACCTGAGATCACAATGCTCATTACCATAACCTTTACCAGCCACATCGCCTCGATAGGTTGGGCATTGAACATTGTAGTTGCCTATGCTAGAACTTGGCTGTCCCGAACTGTTTTGATTACCACTGCATTAGTATAGATATATTTCGACACGACTTAACCACACATGTGACGACCATACTCTGACGGATTGACATTCATGTTGATATCAACTTTAATTCATTGTTGTTCCATATGAGCAAGATTTTAAAAAAACGTTTTAACTTATGTTTCCCTTAGAGCAGTTTGATAATAAATAGTCTTGTCTAAACTAAACATGATAAACCTGACACGTATCTGCACAGAGGCAGAGTACTGCCTGCCAGCGACATGCTCATCTGTAATATTGGCAACATATGTGTTATCATGCATCCGATGATATCTGTTGTGTTGCTGTTGTTGTGTGAGTTAAACACCAGTGTAATCTTATTTCGGTCATTTTACATGTGGACAGGTCATCTTACCATCGTTCCTGGGAAGACCCCCATCCTTTGGAAGAAACTGCCATCTTTATCACATGAAAAGACATGGTCGGTAGCAGGGTTCGAACCCATGACCCTCATCTTCAGTGATTTCAAGTCCGCGACTCTAACCACTCGACCACAAATGGAGAAATGGGAGGTATCTGGGTCACGGTCAGTCTTTAGGAACCTCGTCAATATCATAGTTCACATAAAAAACGAGAGGGCAAACTTGTTGTCACCCGGCAATACCAAAACATCTAAGGACAGTGACCAATGGTCGAAAGGAACTGATTTTGATACACATGTATGACAGAGATCTGACAAGTTAAAAGACATAATGTCGGAACAAGTTTTCAAGTTTTTATTTCTGATGAACGGTCCGTTGACGTAGAAGTTAGAGGATATGTATACTAGTCTCTCGACCGTACTGATTTACAAATGTTCCGAGTAGACGAATAATTAAAATACAAAAATGTACATGATTGTACATCATTTTGATTGCCGATTTCTTGGTTACATGTTGTAAAACCATGTATGTGTTGTCCTTTACATTTGCACTTGGCAAAAGTACTGCCTTGATGTAATTAATATACAATTGTACATGTAGAAATCTACATGTATATGCTGCAGTATGTAAATTCTCATGTAGATTCACTCTGGTTGTTGATGAGCGCTGTATTCGATGGTGTTTTTTGGGATTACTTTATGTATTCTATCTTTTTAAATGTGTCACTGTACACTTAAAAGGCTGCATGAAACAATTCCAAACCAAAACTATTACACATGCGAACAAATATTCAAACAGTTAACAATGGCAAGCTAGTATATTATCCGGGGAGAAAAATTCTCCAATGGGCGACCACACTTAAATGGGCATTGATTTTTTGGTATGGTATGTACATTCAGAATTCTATTTTGGCTTTTTTAATAAATGTTACTACATTTGCAATTGAAAAAGAAAAGAACACAATGTCGTTCAAAGAAATACGTTGTACAAGAGCCACTCGTCCTTTCCACAATTTATATCACGTGACTTGCAGTTTTCAAGAATATTTTCTTACGCTCAAACGACTTTTATACATAAAATGATGAAGCGCAGTTTACCTGAGGCTGTGAACTGACAGCTAGTATAGAAGAGAAGGGAAAGTGTTCCTGCATTTAAAAGGACAAATCCCTACATATGAATAGAGATTTCTTCGTACACTGTAAAGTAAATACATGTAGCATAATTTAGAACCGTAACAATAAAGTCACTAGGGTGTGATGAAAGCAACGAAGACCTTACAGAACGTAGGAGTGCTATGTGAATTATCTATCGACTATAAGGTTTTGACGACCATGAGGCATGTGTGCTGAACAACCGACCTGGATGGCGCCATTGCATGAAAAAAACATGCCTACTAAAGAATATATAATCCGGGGAAAACCCTACTAGATTCTAACACAATCGATCAAGTGTCAGGGAGATGCAGATGTTTGCAAGACCGTCGACGAGAGGATCGACTGATAATGATTTACAAATTCCGTAACCATTTAAAACCGGGATATAAAGACGCTTTGGCCACTTATATAATAATTATTCAAATAGCCGTACATGTTTTTCAGGTCTTTCCTCCTGGCGAAATGTGTTGTGTGCGTGTGATTTTCCACTTTCAGCCTCCAGGGTACTATATTACATGCAACATGTAATAACAACATTATTAAAATATTTCGTTGCACGAGAAAGGCTCTTTATATGTACTGTTTTGATACCAAAACCGTCCGACAAACTGGGAATTAATATCTGTCTTTATGCACGTAAATTTTCACGTTTCAGACGTTCTTTAATGAATTAAACATATTTAATACATAAACAAGCTTTCGATCTAAATTTCGCCGCCATTCATGCAGTTACTGTAAAAGTACCTTTGAGCATACACTTGTAGGCTGTAAAGCATGGTCAATAAACTAGGAATACATCTTTCTCTGGTGAAATATGCTGCACTGATCTACACAAACTTTCATTCTTGGCAGTCATCCGCCTATAAGCCTAGAACCTTTAAAGCGCTTCACTTTTTTACCCTCTCATTCATCTAAACTTTTTTTACTGAAGTATTGTGCTGAATAGTTTACCCACCCAAATAAAATTTCTATGCTAAATCAGTATAAATGTATATCCATCGCGGATTTTCATATTTTCAATGATTTTGATATGCATGTATATGTATGTATTTAACATGCTTTTTTCAAACTCACACCAAATTAAAACTAATTAAACTGAAATTTTGTCAGTACTTTTCCTTTTTATGTGAAAGCCACTGGAAGGGCAGCTTATTTGAAATTCGCAATGTACCAGGACAGCGTTTTATCAACATGTCGCAGTCAAAGACAAATTGACGAAACGGTCAGAGAAAATTTGACTTTGTGTTCTGTACTGTAATGTTTCGTCAATTTGACAGTGATCAAACTGGGAACGAAGGCCGATAGCAACTACACCACTACATCTTACTTGAAGCAAAGATGATCACAATAAAAGTATAAATAACTGGTACACTTACCCAAAAAATATCTCCTTAAAAAAAGACGATTTAAATAAACTTTCAAATTGAATGTAAAATCTAGATCGTGGTGGCCTCCATTCGTGCCAACAACTATAACTGATCCTCAGCATACAGATCAGCAACTTCCGTTTCGGCTTACTGTACGCTAGGACACTGTGAGTACAAGCACTAATTGTTTTTACCTTCTATCAAATGTTTTTGTGTTATTTCAAATGTCAAACATTTATTCTCTTACCTTTTCTGTTGCTTCTCTGGGATTAATTTATTGTCAGCGATTTAAACTACAGATAACATAAACTGCTTACACAAAATTAACAAGATCATGCACTCTTACCTGTATCTTTAATAAGTCCTACACTTATTACCTCCCTTCTGAGATTCCCAGCTATTGCTATGACCAGTAAACTCATTGGGACCATTTAAATTTGTTCCTTATATCCGGAGTTTGTTATATTCATATATCATTTTTATATGAATAAATAAAGAATAAACAACTCGGGCAGAGAAAAATTATTCTTTATATCCAAAATTTCGCTATATCTGGAGTCATTATAAACGGAGTTTACTGCTGTTGAAATTTGGGACGGGTCATACCGGTTATAGCCTGTTTAGCACAGTTGAAATTTGGGGGTTAAACTCATGCTCATAAAACTCGCTTAGAAAAACTACACATAACATCATAAAATTTGGGATCAGAAAAAAAACCAAACTTATAATTATCTTCAAAGCACTGTTTGGGCGTAAAAATGTTTGTAACTTGCACTTACACAATGAAGAGTATTTGAAAACTATACCACGTGTCTCGTCTGCAAGCTCGTACATATATCTTTTGGCTACAGGCATTTTACACAATTTATCTAAATAGTCATAATCTTTGAGCAAAACTGACTGGGTATTGCAGTCAGGCAGGAATACTCTATAAACGGTTCTTGAGTCAGGTAAAACAAAACGCCCTATTTTTTTCAAATTTTGTTAGGTACTAGTATGTATGGGAGAAAGTTCCGTAGCTTATTGAATCGTTCTCGAATAGGGGGCCTACTCATTCCAGAGAGAGAGGCAGCGAGTTTTCCTCACTGCTGGGTGGACTGAGGCACGTGTGGTATTAGTGTCTCGCACACTTCGTGCTCCGGCTTGGATTCGAACCCGGGACCGGAGGCCCACTACATAGAAGTATGATTATACCAAAACCATGACTAGTATAATTATAGTTGATGCTTTCAGGAACCGTCTATAACGTTAATTTATAGTTATAGAGTATTCCTGGTGCTTTCAAAAAAGGCAAATACTTTTTCTATCTCTATTCTTGCACTATACTGGTTAGACGTATATTTTATTTGCTTTTCTCATATTCGAGAGAAACCTTGGACGAATATATAACATCATTGCTCCAGCAGAAACCTACAGAAGATTGTTGCACGAACTTGTTGAATCCGGAATATGTACCGGATACCAGGATGTCTATGTGTATTAAAGTTGTGCTTACTTTAAAGTGGGGAAGCAACTTGATTGGAAGTCGCTTGTTTCGGTTTAACACAGGTATTATTTCTATGAATGCTGCATATTTTGGAGTATTTCCAGGTGGAATGTATTATCATTTATTTTACAGGGGTGACAAGTGATTGGAGTAAAATAATTGCAAAAAATCTAGTCTAAAAGTCTATATTCGTACCCATTAATGTTCGATCCCAAGTGGTCGGATGTACATAATTATAGTGCATCAGTGTCAATACATGTCAAGTTAGTTATAATATTACTTATACTATAGAGTCCATAACTAGGAGCATAGAACTTTGTTAGTGTAACTCTATCAGAAGAAAATTTTGCATAATACAGGGTTTTGTTTGCAAACACATCTCTCCTATATGCAGTCTGTCTCTCCTGAGGAAATAGTGCTTGTAGCAAGTTGGTCTTAATACTGGTCAACCCCAGCTTGATCCGGTAGTAGATGCATTGAGAGATCTATAATAAGCAGATAAGTGGTCACCAAATATGACCTGCTGACTGTGTTTTCTTTTTGGTTCTTAGGTGTCAACCCACAGTAATGCCAACATCAAATCTTTGATGTTGGTTCAAAAGGTCACATGAGCTTATGTTTATTTTTAGCTCACTTCAGCATGAAGTGCTCAAAGGTGAGCTATTGTGATTGCTGGTGTCCATCGTCTGTCTGTCATCTGTCTGTCTGTCCGTCCACACATAATCTTGTGTATGCAATAGGAGTTGCATTTTCCACTAGATCTTCATGAAACTTGGTCAGAATGACTGCCTTGATAAAATCTAGGTTGAGTTCGAATATGGGTAATCTGGGGTTAAAAACTAGGTCACAAGGTCATTATGTTTGCAATAGAGGTTGCATTATTCATTGGATCTTCATGGAACTTCAACTTCAGGTCAGTATGACTGCCTTGATAAAATCTAGGTCAGGTTTGCATATGGGTCATCTTGGGTCAAAAACTAGGTCACAGGGTCAAATCATAGAAAAACCTTGTGTATGCAATAGAGGTTGCATTTTGTATTGGATTTTCATGAAACTTGGACAAAATGTCTGCCTTAAACAAATGTAGGTGGAGTTAGAATATGGGTGATCCTGGGTCAAAAACTAGGTCACGAGGGGAAATAGTAGAAGAACCTTGTGTATGCAATAGAGGTTGGATCTTCATGGAACTTGGTCAGTATGACTTCCTTGATAAAATCTAGGTCAAGTTAACATATCATCTGGGGTCAAAAACTAGGTTAAGGGGTCAAGTTTGAACATGGGTCATCTAGGGTCAAAAACTAGGTCATAGGTCACATATTGTCATAAGTCCCAGGTGAGCGATATAGGGCCATCTTGTCCCTCTTGTTATTTGTATCTTGGTCTAATCACAACTGTAGATAAACATCTCAATTATGTGTATAAGATTCCTGATACTGATCATTAAAAAAGGCCAGGTTGACAATTTTCATTATATGTATAATAGAAAACTATAAAACCTCCTAGCGAAAATGATGGCTAGACTTCCTTTAGTAACTCTACAACCAATATTTAAATGAACTCTGTCTCTCAACATGGGTTAGATACTAGGTCTAGAACCGAGCTGCAGTGAAACTAAAGTGAGAAGAATAGGGGAGATAAAGGGCCTCTTGTATTTGATATCAAGTAACTTTAGTTACAATTTATTCTATTTAACATAAGTTCAAGGTTCCATTATTAACCACTGGTCAGAAACTTTGAAAATCTTGACACTCTGAGAAACAATTGTTTGAAAATGTTGCAATTCAAAATGGTTTACAAGATCTTTTCCCATGGTGTCTATCAACCCCAATTATTTTATTTATTAATTTATGAATAAAGTGGACACAATGTTTGAGGTAGGGCAATGTTCATTAAATTGATATTATAGAGAAATTGTCCTACCTGCAACTGATTTGATAAAAATAATTATTGATTTTAGTTATCGGTAATCAAAAAACAAGGCTACCTTAGGTTGCTACTTTTGCTATAAAATGGCTATATATTTATATATATTACAGTGAATCTTTCTGGTTAATGCAGCTATGTATAAGTTAAGTAGTCAAAATTGTAATATGGCATCCAATTTAAAGGTCCATTACTAACGCCAAATCGATTTTTTTTTAAAATCTGGTATTGCAACAGGCGTCTTCTCAGAAGGAAAAATATGAAAAACTGCATCGAATGTGACCATATTGTGTTTAACAAAAGAATTAATACATTATATTTTGCGTCATTAAAAACGAAAGTAGGTTTTCCATTTTACAAATTATCAATTTAATTTTCCAGAAGTCAACCAGTGAGAGGCTGTAAATAGGTTGTAAATGAATAAGCATGACTATTTTGAATTATAGTAGAGAGAACTTTACTTCCAATGATGTGCAGCATATATCTCTGTTTACAACATGCAATAAAGAGAAAGTAGGACAAAATGACCACACAAATACAAAAACATTCACTCATTTTTTCTGCAACAGTATTTCAAACAGGGAAATACTTCACGTCTATCGTAAAGTTTTAGAAGCCAGTTTCAAACTGTATTTCCCTGTTACAATTCCAGATTAAAAAAAGAAAATTTGATTTGGTCTAAGTAATGGAGAAATCCAAATCACTTACAGAAATTATGGATTAAGTGTTAAAAGCAAGCTTAATTAATTCTGTATTGACAGGTATCTTGATATTTATGGATAGACCTGTTATGGTGAAGTTTGGAAAACAACATTTGAAACTAATACTAGTTTGTCCCAATCACAATGTACTCTTGTTTAACAGCTGGTCTTTTCCTGAACATTTTTATATTGAATTTGTATAGTGATAAGTTTTGTAAATGATAGCACTATTATGTGGAGCTTTTTCAAACCTTTCACTCAATGTCAAAAAAATATGTAAAATTTAGATATTTCCTCTTGCTTGCTAAAACTGAAGACAAACCTTACATTTGATATGTTTTTTCAGATAGTTTTAACACAGGAAGCTAATTGAATATCTCAAATGAATAAGGAAAATACACTTGACATCAGTTGAGGATGTATTTTATATTCTCGGTAATTTGAATATCCTGGTACATGTAACTGGTACATTGAAAAGTTAAAAACTTTAAATTAAGAACATGAACTGGTACTTTAATACCATTGGTTTAACTCTCTTTCAACTTGGAAGAAATGGTCCATTGGAAGGGTAGTTGTGCATATTAAATTTGCCCACCCGTATATATATATATAGAGGTATTTACGCAATGTTGTTAAAACAGCAAAAAAGCTAGTGTTTCATTCTCTGAATATCAGAAAATTTTTATGGAGTTAAAAAATATGAAATGTAGTTGTGCATATCACATTATGCTTGTTTCATCATTCTGATCTAGGTCAAAAAAAATATCTGGTTTTAGGGCAATGGTCCCAAAGTAAAGGGGCAAATTTTTTTTTTTTGGAAAAAAATTCTAGGGTCTAGGGGTTTCCCTAGGTAGGGTCAGTTGCCCGACACACAGATATATTTTGGCCCTATCATAAAAGAAAGGAACTAAAAGTGTCCTGAGCGCATGCGGAAGAGATAAATCATACTTTTTCTAAAGTATACATACAAAGTGCTCACAGTGATCTCCTGTGTTAATCAACATTGATATTTTGATTCAACTGCCATTGGCTTATTAAAAGACTAGTTACTAGTCTGATAAAATTAATGTTTTTTCTATGAACTATATTTTTATGCACTATTTCCGGTCTATTTTATGTGATTTTTGCTTCAGTTTTATACCTGAAATCGACGCAGGATAGTCGACTGGCTCTAGAACTAAACAGTATAATATTAATTAGTAAAAGGGATATGTCAGGGCCTGATGACCAGGCTACCTAATAAATACTGTGGTCAATGTCAAACAACCTTCAAAGTAATGGCCCTTAGATTATCTTGAAATGGGCTCCTCTCTGTAACAGGTCAGGTCACAAGAGCTATAAATATAAAATCTTTAAACAACATATTCTTAAGTCCCCGGACCACATTGACAAGTACTTCAAATTTGGAAGATGTCTTCCGTTGGAATGATTATTGTCAAAAACTTCTAACTTCTACATTTAAATTGATGCACTTACAAATCTACAGTTGTATTTCAATCATATTGCAAAAAATAAAGAAGACTCCTGGCATTCCTACATCTAACAAGCAGATTTGAATAGTCATTAGAAATGATATATGTCAGCATTGTTCAAGTGAAAAAAACATGGTTCTAATTATCCTATCGTATATTTATTTTGCAATATCAGTAAATTCTAAAAGCTCCTGGGATTTTAACCACTTACAATGACTTGGCTTCATTTGGAAGATCCTTGGATGGCCCCCTTAAAATTGCTCAAACTATATTTAACAACTGTAGGGCCTCTATTTTTTAATACATAAATGATATATCCTTTGAAACTTCTTCAGGTAACATTAAGCTCTTTCCTGATACTCAATTTTATTTAAGAGAATTACAAAATATTTGTTGCAAAAACACAATTAAGTAGTCCATTGATATGATCATTATGATGTTTTCGGTAAAACATCCTACAATACTTTGTACATTTTCAAATATTCTGAACCGAGTTTATATTTATGTGTATGAATGTATATAAGATTAATGGGAAGTGTTTGTCAAAGTCTAATTGAAAATTATCACACTATTATTTTTCTGTTAGGTTAATGTTGATACTTAAATATATACTATCCAAATTTTATTGTTCTAGAAGGCCTCATTGATATTAGGTATGTGTATTGTTTATATGTATCTAAATGTACATCCTTAGTTAAATAAGGATTTTTATTATCCTTGCTTAAACATAGAAAAAGCTCTAAACAGAACACTATCCAAGGAATATTCTAGGTAAGTTTAGTAGAAAATGATTCAAGAATTCCACTCTGCCGTATGTAGTGGCAACAAGAACAAATCATAGAAAAATCTTTTAATAGCGTGTACTCTTAAACAACTGGCCTCAGATTTTGAAACAATTTTCCCATGTTATTCTTATGACCGTTCAATTTTTAAACTGATGTATAGGAATTTACAAAAGAAATGGCCACCAAGGACTTAATGCCAATTCTTCATAAATGAATTTAATGGATTGTTTGAAAATCCCCCTCTTAGAAACTGTTAGCTTGATTAAAAATTATATTGCAGAGTTTTTGGTGGGGTTTGGGGCAGTGCAGTAACCAAGATTTTTTAGTGCTTGTTTTTAAACTATGCCATAGTTGTACACACATTTGATGAGTTAGCTCAGGTGAGCGACATAATATAATGTCAATCAGTGCATCTTGATTTTCAACAATGCTATTAACATTTCTTCTTTATCTTAAGACATACTAGACATTGAAGATATTGACCCATAGTGACACAGTGTGCTATAACTTTATCTTATGCTGATAAGGGATAAATAAACATTTCAACCTTTGTATGCAGAACACCTCACCTCACACACTCGTGAGATAAACAAAAGTCACATGGATTTTATATATTACACAGCATATGAGCAGGTGTTTTGTTGACATTGTTGCATTACCATTTATATGTTTACATTGTGAAATAAGGATTGTTTAGAAGGCACTTAATACAAATAAGTAAGTAATGGTTTAATTTATTATTATAATACATCATAGTTGGTGTCATTTAACACTTAAATGTAGTTTGTCTGATTATGAAATGGGTTTCCTATCAAATTGACACCCCGCCCCCTAGCAATGACTGCCAGGACCAGTTAAGAGTTCTGTCCTGTCCAAAACCCTCACGTTAAAGGTCCGCTAAACAGGGTGAGCTAATGTGACCATTTTGCTGTTTGCTGTCTGTCCATCTGTTGATTTTTTTCAAGTCACATTGTTCTGTAAAATCATTGATGTTATCCACGGTAACCAAACTTAGCATGGATTTTTGTTAGATGGTCTTTTATGAAGGGTGTTCAAAGAATTTCATTTGATGTTAAAGAAGAGTTGCCATGGCAACATAGAGGAACAACTTTCAGAAACCAATGGCCAAGTTTGAAAAGAAAAAATCACAGAAAGGTTTCTTTTCAGGATTGGTGACTAAAGATTGTTCAAACTATTCTGATTTGTGAAAAATTATGGCCACTTGTGGACACTACAGATAGGGTTAATTTTTCTTAAATTATTTCTAGTGCATTTTGTATAATTATGTGTCCTTCACTATTAAATGTTTGCCATGGTAACTTACTGTGTGCTCTTGGAATCAAGGAATGTATGTCAGTGAACAGAATTTACAGTTTGAAATTTTCATGTAAATAATGAATACATGTGACATTTGCAACATTTTAGTATTAAATTGTTTTCTCACTGTTTTTGGTTTGTTTATTTTTCACTTTTGTTTAATAGTTTATTTCAGTATTGAAGTATGATATTGAATGTTAACTTTTATTTTCAGGAAACATGAGGTTGTTGCTGGTATGCTGCTGCCTGGTGTCCCAGACTGTCAGTCAGTACACCTTTGACGATTCTAACGGACTAGGGAGACGGTTTGACGGCATAGGTGGCCTCAGTGGCGGTGGGGTAAGTATTGGAACATCAACACTTTCCAAGTTTCTTGATTTATTCTTGATTGTTCCAAGCATACACATAGAAATGTCTGTTGGATCCTGGGAAAAAATGGAATAAAACATCAGTTTAAGTTTTTTTATTGCTTCACATTTTCTTAAGCTGTTGGTGCTGCTCAAAGCATTGACTCTATAGCCTACATTTTCTTGTATTTATAGCTGCCAAAGAAAATAGCACACATTAACTTGGGAATTTAGGTATAAATGACAGTAAAAGGCTCTGTTCTGAGTATAATCTACTTCAGCTTTTGCTCTCAAAATTTTATAAACTAAATTTTGTTTGGATTATAGCATAGATTTACAGGATTTTTATGTACTAAACTCCGTATTCGATCTGGATATTTTTTTTTTTCTTTTCTTTATTTTATATAAATTATGATATATGGATATAACAAACTCTGGATATAAGGAACAAATTTAAATGGTCCCAAGGATTTCATTATAAATAGAGTTTACTGTATACAAATTTTACAAAATGTATATTTATACTTCAGGCAACATCAAAGTTGTTACCAGGATATCCACAGAAGCTCAGGGATGAAATTTTAGACTACCTCTTCAAGGTAAAAACAATTATATTATGGCTACTGCATATATCCATAGGAAAACAGTGTACTATATTTCTGATAATTTGGACTGTGTATGGGGGCAGAGCTTAAGACCGTGATCTATCTACAATAAAGAACTGTTAGAATAGCGTGACAGAGCAAATGTGCCATAATATAAATAGACAGAGTTCTGTGGACTCAAACATCGGACTTGTATCAAAATAATGTAATTATTCTCACTAAATAATAGTACTCTATTACTTAGGCAAACATTCTTGGCTTAGAAAATATCATGTGTAGTTTATATTAGGCCCCTATTCCCATTTATATCAGGCCCATATTTCCATTTATATTAGGCCCATATTTCCATTCCCTAACTAAAGTTTTCTCTTTGCATGACATGTCTGACATTAAAAAACTAGTTTGCCTTGTCATTGCATGGATTGTTTGCCTCCAGGAAAAGCAGATGAAAAACAAATATTAGGATTGCATTAACCAGTTCATTGTGAGATAGGAATTCTCTTCAACTTCTCTTAGAGAGACAGTCTGTAATTGCTGTATTGAAGATTCCAGATATGTTATATTCATATAATAATCAAGTTTTGTTGTTGACATAAAATTCCTCAAACATTTGTTGTTCATTGTAGCATAAAATGTGTTGTTTTTGCCCATTTTGCCAGTGTTTTAACAGGAGAAAAAACGTGTGTTAACGGGGAGATTCACGCGCTGTTATAACCAGTTTTCATTTATGCGTAGAACAGAGCAATTGTAAACAATGGACCTGTCTACCAAGTCTACAAGTCCTACAGGACAAGAAGCTTGCAAAGAAAAAATAAACGCTGTACACATAGAAATATTATTTTTGTACTGTTGTTCTGTTTCAGCCAAACTTTGGTGCATCTTTACATATCTTGAAAGTTGAGATTGGTGGGGGATCAATGAGCGGAGGTAAGATTTTCTTCTACCTTGGGTAAAGATTTTGTTGTTCTACCTCGGTTAAAGATTTTGTTCTTCCTCCGATACAGATTTTGTTCTACCTAGGGTAAAGAGTTTGAACTGCATAGGCTAGAAAGTCCTTGAAGTCTTGTCTGTACGTGAAAGAAACAGTCAGTAAACAGGGTGCATTATCAGCATAAGTTGTAGTGTACAGTAAACTCTGTTTATAACAAACTCATGGGGACCATTTAAATTTATTCCTTGTATCCCCGAGTTCGTTATATCCATATAACATTTTCATATAAAATAGAGAAAGAAAAAAACTCAGGCAGAGAAAATGTGTTCCTTATATCCGGAGTTTCACTATATCCGGAGTCGTTATATACAGAGTTTACTGTATTTCTCTTAAGATGATGAAAAATTCCTTGTAGATTTCTACTATCAAATGATGTGAATACAATTTTAATTGGAGAAAAGGTTAACTGCAGCTTATACAAGGTACGGGAATCTTTATTTTACTGCTGATATAGAGGACATTTTTTCTACTGAATATGGAAATATCGGTCACCGAAGTGTACAATTGAGGCATTTGAATGAGCGCGAAACATTTCAGTGTGGAAATTTTATTACTTTGAGTTAAGATATTCAATATCCCCCCAAAAACAAACAAATTTTCTTTTGATTTTATGCTAATATTAAAACAAAAGAGGATTATGTATATGACTGCATTAAAAAAGTAGTCCAACAAACCTATATACCCACACTGTGACTGATAGAAATTATAGTCATACCCTATATTTTACTGATATAACACAGTATTGCTTAGTTAGCAAAAAAAAACAACTAGACATAATGTCATAGGAATTAATGACAACATTTCAGTTGGTAGTGAAGCCACTCACATTTACTATGATAGAGAAAATTAAAAGTGGCTATGAATGGTGGTTGATGAAAGAAGCCAAAAAGGTAAGATGTAGAAAATAGTTGTAGTCCTTAAGCCAGGAACTGAAAATGAGTCTGGAGTTAGAAGTCTATTTTGTCGCTATGGTCACTGTGTCTTGACTTGAGAAAGTTGGTAGTGATTTCTGACAGGGGAAGGTGTACACAGAATGATAGCCTGGCAGCTGTTGTCTGTATTTATAAACTTAGTAACTACCTACAGAAATTAAACCCCAAGTGAAACCCTAAAGCGGCATGAAATTGATTCTGACAAACGCAATGATATAAATAAAAGAAGTTGAGTTGTGTGCCTGGGAACAAAAGTAATGAGCTTTATTAACCAAGAAGTTAGATCTATTCTGTCTTTATGACTAGAATCTTAAACAGATAATTTTGTGTTTGAGAAAGTCAATTAAATGGGCAAACTTACATGAATTAGCAAGTTTCATACATGGCATATGATTAAGTCAACAGTAGAAAAGTTTACATTAATTTGCCTTTTTCTGACCTTTTTGTACAAAGGTTCTTGAATTCCTAAATGTCACTTTTATATAAGTAGTACAGTTACCATAAAACCAATGAAACATGGATTAACATATAGCTTTTTCTGAAATTATGCAATGTTTCTTTAGAGAAATCCTAAGATAAAGCTGTATGGTTTACCGTGGGTGTTTTCTGGCTGGGTTGGTAACGGTACAAAGTCACCTTACGCGTACCCCGAGAGAACAGTGGAGTATATCATCAAGTGGATCAAGGGAGCTAAAACATACCATAACCTTGATATAGACTATATTGGGGTATGTTTATCCTGCTGGTTGTGTACAGTAAACTCCGTTTATAACGAACTCCTTGGGACCTTTGAAATTTGTTCCTTATATCCGGAGTTTGTTATATCCATATAACATTTTCATATGAAATAAATTAAGAAAAAGTGGGGCGAGAAATGTCCTTAACGAATTTCATACCGGGTCGTGTACGGGAGTAGAATTGTTTGTTAGATGATGTACAATAAACAAAAGCATCATACTCTGTGCATTTTATGAATACAATTACAAGCCATGTAAGAGACTGCATTTACTGTTATGTATACCTGTCAACACTGGAATATTTATATTTATACTAATTTATTTAATCTCGATTGTGAAACAAGTTTGTACATCTTATATTAATCGCTTTCGAGACTCACTCCAGATGGAATCAACCTCGACGAGAGAGAGAAAGGCAATAGTCACATAAGTGTCTTGCCAACGGACATTGGTGGGGATCAAACCCAGGACCCTCCGATTCTGAGGCAAACGTGCTACCATTGCACCAAGGTGGCTCCACATCAGCACTGGAACGATTGCATAACAAAAACCCCACCAAATTCTACTACCAAAAATGATAATGAAAAAGAAACAATCTAAAGAAGTATAAGATATATTGATGCCTATTACATGAACTGTCTTATACATGTGGTTAAATTTAAACAGTTGTTTTCATGATTCTGTTATAGGAATGGAATGAACAGGACTACAATGTTACATATCTTAAGGTAAATAAAATTACTATATACATGTAGTAGGTTTGTTTTAGCTTAAAAAAAGGAAATGAAGTGTTTCACTGATTAGTTTGAAAAACTAGGCTCCGTGACTACTTCCTGGAGTTTTGACCAATGTTTTCATAAAACAGACTGGTGTCAGTGGAAGCTTTGCTCAAATAACACCAATAAAGAGATTTGGAGTCGTAACTTCAGGTTAGAAGTCCGGCACTTTCCTCCGCCACTAAGTCAGTTAGCTGTGTCAGTATCAAGTTTATGCAATCAAGTGTCTGCAGCAAGTTGGTTAAAATTGTTCCTGTTTTATTTAGCTGTTGGTCATATATTTATCTGGGAGAGCTAATGCTGTATGTATTGAAAGGTTACTCTGTTAGTTTTAATTATCAGCAGGCCACCAGTTCAGGTAAGACCATGTGTTACAAGTCTGTGTGCAGCTTTTGATGGCATGTCCGATTTGTTTTACTCAGGTGAGCACCTCAGTATCTGTTTTGATGCTTGCCATTTTGGACTACTGTTTTGCAATTTTGATCAGTTTTACTAACTTTAATCATTAAATTATTGAATTACTCATTTGACAATATGTTTTTGTGTTGTCCAGTGTTTTCCATTGTACTAATTTTATTTGTCTGTATCTCAGATTATCAGATTTTTGTCAAGTTGACATTGAACGGTCCTACTGACTGCTTTAAGTGTAACCGCGAAAAATCCTTCACCCTGAGCGGGATTCGAACTCGGGTCTTCTAGTACCCTAAGTGTCCACTCTACCACGTTGCTCTAAAAGCTAGCTCAGTGGCAAGGAACAGCAATACAAGTGCAGTATTTTACCTCTAGTCCTCTACTACATAAATAAATTTATCATGTAATCCATCGCATAAGCTGAAAAATAACGAAGAGAAATTTGCATATTGTATTTAGATGTTACGTCAAGCTTTAGACAAGAATGGCTTTTTGTTCACACAAATCGTAGCAGCTGATGATTATGAGGCAGAATTTGAAACCGATCTTACGGAACAAATGTTACTTGACCCCGAATTGTCTTCAGCCATTAGTGTCTTTGGGTAAGGTTTCCATGGTTACTCACAGCTGATAACCGATGCACACCTGTCCTCAACGTACCCGAAGCTTATCAACCCATGATCTTGTTCCAGTTTCGGCTTACTTATATACATGTATATTTAGGACACACCACTACAGAGAAGCATACCTATCAATAACCTGTCCTGTTTAAGGTCATCATTTAGGACAGTACATATCTATCTAAATAACTATCCTGTTAAATATATGTTACATTAAAAGAAAAGGGCTAAAGTTTGCTAAAATTCCTGCTTTTTTCAGTGCACATCAGCAAGTACGCTTGTGTGACATTTTGTGATCAAACTTCATCCGTTTTCACGCTGTCAGCAGTATTTTTATGTTCTCAATTGCCTCTCCAATCCTATTCGATCTTAAGATCTGAAAGCAATGAATTTGACAGAAGTGCAATAATCCCGTTCCTTACCGTAGAGTCTGTACATTCTCTTCTGGCCTTATAAACTCTGTTGACTAGAAAGTCACTAAGATGTAAACTATATAAAGGGCTGCTGGGAGTAAACATTTGGGGAGTGGGAGGTGAATTTTGGCTATATAAGGCTATGACTCAGGTGAGTGATTTTGGGCCCCATTGAGACCTCTTGTTATGCTTTTAAATGTAGATGTTACGGCGAGCATTAGACAGGAACAATTTAGAGCATGTACAGATAGTGGCACCAGATGACTTCCAGGCTGGGTTTGAGACCAATCTAGCACGAGACATGTTACTTGACCTTGAACTGTCCTCTGCTGTCAATTACTTTGGGTAAGCTAGGTAGGACTGCCTCTTCTCCAGCATAGCATCTGCAGCCATTCTCTGCTTGTACTAAGCATGCATGTCAATCTGTATACAGATAAACCTGTGTTTGTGGCCATCTTAGTTCAGCAGCCTCCCATCTTAAGCGGCAAGTACTGCTGTTTCTCAATTTACCATTTATATAATTACTATGATTAAATAAGCCACCTAATATAAGTGACCCCAATTCTTAATGCAACCTTGTTTTGACTGTGTCAGTTGTACAGTCCAAGTCAAACGATGCATCAAAAATGAGCACAAAAGGTGGTTGTTGCAGGAATATTTTATTCTTTAATTGGCAAATTGGTGTTGACCAGTGTGACTGCCTAAGACAGGTGGCTGTTGAATTTAGGTGGCAGCTTAGATAGGTTTTAATAATAATGAGTTGTAGAAATGTGTTAGATTTCTTGGCCCGTACCTTAGCTAGTTTAGGAATCGATATAGAAAAGTATCTAAGAGATATACATAATTGAAAGTTATGAACAAGCGAAGTTGTGGAACATACTTTTAAGGTAATAACTCCTAGTTTCTGATTAATGGGTTTCATGGCCAGAATTTACCGGATGTTGGCATATGTTTATACTGGAGCCATTGTAGTTGGTCTGATCTTTGTCTTGAGCTGTATGTAGATAAGTACCGCTATTAGCAAGGGTTGGTACCAAACTTAAAGTGAGGGACAAGAGAATTTGGTCAGTGGATAAAATGTAATGCTGTAGCCGTAGCAGGATCAACTTTGCAGTATAAAGCTTTTGCATGAGACTAATTTCCCTTTGATTAGTTACTGCAAATATACAAAAAAATCTTGCATGCCCTTTACCAAGCTTGTTTTTAATCAAATAGTGCTAAATGCTGATTAAATACTGATAAAATAGGTGCTAGAATTTTTTTAAAGTGATATTACCCTTTAAAGTGACCATCATTATTTTCAAAAAGACATTAGTTACTGATTTATACTACTTTAAAAATGAACTTGCCAAAATTTATAAGGAAATATTGATCTGCTATCCCTTTTTTTTTTCCCATAAGTTATAAGATAGAACTTGTTATTAAGTTTTTTATGTTGAAAAAAGTTTCCGTTCTTGTCATGCCTCAGTAGGAAATTTGAGGAAACTTTTCGGCCTTCTTTTTTTTAAACCAGATCTTAGGTAAAGTTGTACATTGTGTTTTGTAACAATTTACTCAGGTGAGCAGTTAGGGCCACTGAAATTCTTGTACATGGGTTGAGGCGTATCTTTTTATGCACACCATATGCTGACAGCATGCATTAAAAACAACAGCTTGAAAATTGATGCAAACATGTACATAAACACAAAGGGGGCTGTTTGTTGAAGATATGAATTGATACTTGACATATTCTGATAGAACTGCATAAGGATTTCCAGCCATTATGAATGCAGCCCACCCAAACAGGCTCAGGTTGAATTCGGTGTGTTGAAACAAATTGTTAGGTATTTTAACTTTTTAAGTGAGGAATTTAGTTTGAATTTCACCTTACAAAATTATGAACACAAGTTCTAATTGGTTGTAGATGTTAAGAAGGTCACTTGATTCGAATGGGCTTACGCATATAAAAATCGTAGCTGCAGACGATTTTGGCGCTGATTACGCATCTAAACAGAGCAATCTTGTACGTGACATGGATCTCGATCCAGAACTCTCGTCATCTGTTGATTACTATGGGTTAGCTTACATTTGTATTATCTCCTGCACAGCTGCTTTCAAATCAGTATATTCCCACTTAAAGAAACATCATTCAGCAAACGCATTCTCTAAGAATCTTTACATTTACCTAACCTAGCATTTTCCTTCATAAGTAGTAGTTTAACTGAGTTATTTCAAATGTTCATTTGTACTAGAGGTGGATCAGTATTTTGTTGCTTTATACAACAGATGATTTCCATTGACATCTTGAACTTAAAAGTGTTTTTCTGAGCTTAGTTTATTATTCAGTTGTAGCTAAGACAAACTCTAAGAAAGTTAACAGATATCACAGTTTAAACTGATATTTTTATTGTTGTACAAGTTTAGTTCCCATACCAACCGTTTTTCGGTCATCATTCGGTCAGGCAGTTTTCCTAACCATTGTTCCTGGTAAGGACCAGTACCAGACCCCTATCCTTCATAATAAACTAACAACTATCTCACATAAAGAGACATAGTTGGTAGCAGGACTCGAACCCATGACCCTCAATCTTTGACAGGTTACAGTGTTTTCAAATCAGTGAGTCTAACTGCTCCACAGCGGAGGCAGACGAAGCCCGCTCTGATTGTTTTTAAAGAGTCTTACCCTCTAACATCTCCCAAATTTATGATTCCAGCATTAGAAGAATTAGTCATAGTGCAGCCCATAGCTCTCAAACTCCTACTATATATTCACCAGTTGTCTCCCCTGAGTGTACCTAGTATCTCTTATTCTTTATTTTTAAATCTGGATAACACATTTTTATTATTTTGTGCATTACCTATTCAATAACTGACTTCGAATATCATAACAATTTTTGAGGACAAAGTTGAGATCAATTTGTTGTACATGTATTTTAAAGACAGTATTTTACAATTACACAAATTATTAGGTTTCATTATCAAATATTTATTATTAATAATGAAAAGTTTGATTTTTTTTTGCAAGTTTAAAAATAGTCAAATAATAATTTGTATCAAATTTGGTTAAGAAACTGTCACCATGTTGGATATAAAATATTTAATGTTAAAATAATGATTTCCAAGGTATGTTTTTCCTGTTAAAAGCTGAAATTATAATTTACGTCTTGTTTGAACATTATAATAACTTTGTATATACTTTTATTTTTCAGGGTGCATTATTCAAGTACACAGAGTAACCTAGGCTCAATCATGTGGGGCAAACAACTGTGGGCATCAGAGGATTACAGTTCATTTAATGATGAAAAAGGGGCCAGATGTTGGGCAAGGGTATGTCCCGGTATATGTACTGGCTGTTAATATTCTGTTATGTTGGTCAACTTTTTGCAGTCAACTCCGTATATAAGGAATACGGATATAACGAAGTTCAAGATAAAAGGAATAAATCTCCTTGCCTCAATTTTTTTCCTTCTTTATTTTATATGAAAATGCTGTATGGATATTACAAACGCTGGATACAAAGAACAAATTTAAGTGGTCTGAAGGAGTTTGTTATATACAGACTCAGAGTTTACTGTATCGTGTAAAAAGGCTGTTGTTATGTCAGTGGTGAACTTGCAAGATTAATCGCAGAGAAGTGTCTAACTTAAATGGTCATAGGGAGGCTGAAAGGAACATAATACCAGTAAATGAAACATGTACAATGAATACTATTTAATTATTCTGAAATCAAGATGCTTAGGATGGGAGTAATTTCATAATTTTATCCATAATTCTGTTCAAACACTTGGGCCTACATCCTAGATGCTCTATAGTTACGTTGATTATGAAGTTGTTTCCAACTACATGTATGATGAATGTTTTGCCAAAAGTTGGTTTAATAATTCATTTCACTTGTTTTTTCAGATTTTGAATCAGAATTATGTGAATGGCTTGATGACCAGGTATGTTACTGTCCATGATTCAGGAAGCAGATTTCTTAAGTTCCACCAGTGTTGCTGTTGTTGTCTTGTTACGTTTTGACACTATTAAGTGTTTAATGATTTTAGCAATGGTTAAGTAGGCTGGCAATAAATTCCAAATGTTTCCTGTTTCATTTTGGAATAAAACATCCAAGCAAACACTTCTGCAATTGAAATTTTGTCAACTGAATTTTATAAAACATAAAAAATAATGCATCCACTGTAACTAGTATGACTTTTGACAGTAACCTATGGACTTTAAAGTCAATGTGTGAGCACTAAATGTGGAAAACATAAGAATAGTAATTTGTATTATTCTATTTTATAACTGCCTTGGTCCAATGATTAAGGCAGCACTGATTGAAGGTCATGGGTTCGAACCTTGGTACCAGCCTCACTCTTTCAGTAAGAAAGAAGGCAGTTTCTCAAAGAGGATGGGAGCACTGGTACTTTCAAGGAATGATGTTTATACATAACTGAGGTAAACCCAAACAAAAGAAAAAAAACTCTCATTCTTTTAGTACTATATCCTGGAATTTGATAGCAGCGTACTATGAGGGTATGCCGTACCAGAGATGTGGTCTGATGACAGCCAACAGCCCTTGGAGTGGACACTATGATGTTAATCCAACCATATGGATGACAGGTACTATATGATTGTATTTCTATACCCAAACTGCCATTTATTGTGAAAAATAATATTGCGATCTAATTTTTTGCTTACATGACACTATTACGAAAAGACTTTAGTTGAAACAGTTCAAAATACTTGAAAATTTTACCAGACGTTTAACATCTGGAAAAATTCGTTTTGACCTTTGACCTTTAGCATTAAGACCATAACAAACTATACCAGACAACATTCACAGGTTCTAAAATTCACTATTCTTTTAGTGCAGACCAATAACTTAAATTCCATTCGTACATAAATTTATGCAGCAAATTCTATGCATGAAGAGCAATGGAATAGCTATCTGCTCAATCCAAAGTAACAACTTAAAAGTGATACAATCATGCAATGAAAGCTGTGTGTTAAATTTAAACATAACATACTCGTGTCTAAAGTCTACGTTTTGTTCCAGCTCACACGACACAGTTCACGGAACCTGGCTGGACGTATCTCAGTCATCATTCAGGTGTCGGCCATCTTGTTGGCGGAGGAAGCTACGTCGCACTGACTAGTCCCGACAAACAGCAACTGACTATCGTCATTGAAACAATCGTAAGTTTGGATTGCTTCATGTATAATTGATTGATTGATTGATTGTGCTACATGTACTTGCTTTGTTTAATTAATATGTTTGTAACTGGCGTTGTCATTTAGATTGTTTATAGTCCTGACTGACTGTGAAACTTCTCCCCTGGTGAACTTGCCAAGACTTGAATTCTTACTGATTGACAATCTGTCATTGCACAAGTGTTGCATGTTTCACATCAGAAGTTAAGTTGTTTATCCTCCACCCCTACATGCAACACTTCTGAAAGAGAATCTCTGGAGTTAAAAGCTCACATGACTCCACTCAAAGTATACTTTAGAAACAGTTTAACTGTTTATACCCCCAAAACGAAGTTTAGGGGGGTATATAGGAGTCACCCGGTGGTTGGTCGGTCGGTCGGTTGGTCGGTCGGTCGGTCGGTCGGTCGGGCGGTCTGTTGCATTTTCCTTTGTCCGAGCATAACTTGAAAACTACTTGTTGGAATTCAATACAACTTCATACAATGATCAAGCACATTGAGAGGAAGTGCAGTGCACAAGAACTATAACTCCATCTTGACTAATTACAGAGTTATTGCCCTTTGTTAGTTTTCCTTGTCCGGAGCATAACTTGAAAACTACTAGTTGGAATTCAATACATCTTCATACAATGGTCAAGCACATTGAGAGGAAGTGCAGTGCAGAAGAACCATAACTCCATCTTGACTAATTACAGAGTTATTGCCCTTTGTTGCTTTTCCTTGTCCGGAGCATAACTTGAAAACTACTGGTTGGAATTCAATACAACTTCATACAATGATCAAGAACATTGAGAGGAAGTGCAGTGCACAAGAACTATAACTCCATCTTGACTAATTACAGAGTTATTGCCCTTTGTTAGTTTTCCTTGTCCGGAGCATTACTTGAAAACTACTGGTTGGAATTCAATACAACTTCATACAATGGTTAAGCACATTGAGAGGAAGTGCAGTGCACAAGAACTATAACTCCATCTTGACTAATTACAGAGTTATTGCCCTTTGTTACTTTTCCTTGTCCGGAGCATAACTTGAAAACTACTGGTTGGAATTCAATACAACTTCATACAATGATCAAGCACATTGAGAGGAAGTGCAGTGCACAAGAACTATAACTCCATCTTGACTAATTACAGAGTTATTGCCCTTTGTTAGTTTTCCTTGTCCGAAGCATAACTTGAAAACTACTGGTTGGAATTCAATACAATTTCATACAATGATGAAGCACAATGAGAGGAAGTGCAGTGTACAAGAACCATAACTCTATCTTGACTCATTTCAGAGTTATTGCCCTTTGTTACTTTTACTTGTCCGGGCATTATTCAAAACTATTGGTTGGAATTCAATACAACTTCATACAATGGTCAAGCACAATGAGAGGAAGTGCAGTGTACAAGAACCATAACTCTATCTTGACAAATTACAGAGTTATTGCCAAGAACAATATCTCTTTTTAGTTTGTTTGCAAGGTATTCTGTTACTACGAACTTTCTCAGTTTATAAAGCAGTCTTTTGGGGGTATTAATCACATTTAGTGATAGCTCTAGTTGTTTCTAAAGTATACTTTGAATGGAGTCATGTGAGCTTTTAACTCCAGAGATTCTCTTTCAGAAGAAAATACTGAGATATTTAAAATGTTTTTAATCTACGCATAGAAGCAGAGTTAACTTTTGACTCCAAAGTTTCTTTTAGAGATGACAATACTGAGCGGCTATAGACAGTTTACTTTAAATTTATGTTTCAGGACTATGCTGATTCCAAGTGCCTTCATGAAGCACTGCCACAGTTTAATGTTGTCAATCAGACCATTACATTTAAACTGAAAGGTAGTTTTGTAAGTATGTTATTTTACATTGTATTATTGTAACATGTATCATATCTGTAAAATAGCATTATAATTGACCTGTGTGATTGGTCGAGTGGTTTAGGTTGCTGACTCGTAGTAACTATATCTCTCACTGATTGAGGGTCATGGGTTTGAACTCTGCTAAGACGTGGCTTTTTATGTGAGAAAGGTGGCAGTGTCTAATAGAGAATGGGAGTCTAGAAATGGTCCTTTACAGGAACAATGGTTTGGTTAACTGCCTACCTGTACATAAATAAAATACTGTTTGAAACAGGTGTTAAACCCCAAGTCTAATTTCATTCATGTTTCATTCTACAGATATTTTTTAACGAGTATAGACATGAGTCTTAGTGTGCTATTGTTCTGTAATATATCTAACATAGATATTTTAGTACATGTACATAACATGTAGCACTTGTTTTTCAGGGTAACATTACAAAGTTGCATGTATGGTATAGTATGATTGGAAATTCTGCACAGAAAAACATCACAGTTCTCTTCAACTACATCGGGATCAGAGAGGTATGTTGTAATAGGTTACTGTTTAACTCTTGTCATGCTGGTAGTAAATGATTTTACCTCTGTAACCACTGCGGACCAAGATCAGTCTGCATATCCGTGCAGTCTGATCATGATCTGCACTTTCCCCTAATCAGTCCATAAATTTTATTGGACACCCATAAGAACAATGAATGAAACTGTCTAAACTGAAATATGTACTAGTCCATTAAAGAAATTTAGCTGATTAGGGCTTAATGCAAAATACCTTTATTCACAGGTATATAATTGGTTTCAAATGAAGTGTTTACAATTAAAGCTATGTTTTTCTCAACAAAAACTGATATGAAGAGGTATAAATCCTTACAGTTTAGAGATATCTAAGTAGGAAATCATGTGTTGAATTCTCATGTACTGGTTGATTTTATACATATATATATGTAAAATGTTATTTCAAGGGTTGATTTCAAGATCTATTTATATCTAGGCCGATGAGACTGGTACCTTCACTGTGGAAGCCGCTCCCAACCAGATCTTCACACTGAGTACCGTGGATACGGCCGTCAGGGGAGAGTACCAAGATCCTCCTGCCCCCGAACCTTTCCCGCTGCCGTATTTGGACAATTTTGACGGTACGCATATTCTTACCTGATAGACTGAACCAGCATTACCCGCCTCTGACTTTCAGTGATTGAGATCGCTGGATTGAAATCACCTAACCTTTCACTGATTAAGGGTCATGGGTTTGAGCTCCACAACAGATCTGGTTAGATAACTTGCCTGCCTGAAACAACTGAAAGAGTTGAAACAGGGGGGAAAAAATGAATCTTTATAATTGAGCTAAAATAAATGAGTATAAACTAAACTACTAGTAAGGTAAGGGTGAAGGGTTAATCAAGATATTTCCTGGATGGTAGCTTATCAATATGTCTTGAATTTCAGATGTTGTAGAACATCAGGAGCCCTACTTTGTGGCCCCTATGTCTGGGTCCTTTGAGGTGATAACTGCCTCGAGGACCAACAAGGTACTGCGTCAGATGACTGTACTACCTCCAGTGGATTGGTGTGAAACTGAAAACTTCACGCTGGCTCTGATTGGCAACATATCGTGGTATGTATAATGTACATGTAGGTTAGATTTGTAAAAATAATCAACCTGTGAACAAAAAACATAAATAAATATATTATTCATGTTAATGTTGGAATTCATTTGGGGATTTTGTGAGCAGGCAGACTTATTTGCAAAATTTAAATTCGTGAAAGGCAATTCTGGAATATAACTCTATGTAAAATGAATCTTTAGCGTGATTTTTAAATTAGCGAAGTGGGAAATTTGGGAAAATAGAGAAAATTAAAGCATCGCAAATATTATTCAGTTTACAGTACATGTGGCCGCTTTTGATG
Organism: Saxidomus purpurata; assembly: GCA_022818135.1. Classification (NCBI taxonomy): domain Eukaryota; kingdom Metazoa; phylum Mollusca; class Bivalvia; order Venerida; family Veneridae; genus Saxidomus; species Saxidomus purpurata. The sequence continues at coordinate 41,998,623 of JAFMSR010000014.1, forward strand.
TATCCTTTAGACGGCTGATTGAGATAGGTTAGACTGTATACAACTCTGGTAATATTTTCCCTGTTTGACTGTATATTACTGTGGTTTTATTTTACAGGACAGATATCTATGTTGAGACATCTGTCTCACTTGATGTTCAAAATGCTACAGAAGGTGTGTTCCTTGCACAGCGTATCAACAGCGGGGGCTGCTATACTGAAGGGGGTCAGGGATTCCTGTTCTTTGTGTTTCCAAAGAATGCAACTTATGAATTCTGGGGAGATTCAAGTAGGTGGTTTCACAAAAGGATGGTAATAACCCAAGAAATACAGAGAGCTTACTTTCGAACTGTTTTCTTAAAGGATTCCTGAATAATCTGGCATTCGTTGCACCATTTTAGATTCATTTATAGGTTCAGGTTCTCCCATAGGAGCTTGCCAAACCCCAGTAGCATTTTTGGGACCGTTGCCTATAGTTTAGGCTCAATTTAAAAAAAAGTTAATGCATGCTTTATTTGCTTTCGATATTTTATTTAAACCTTAATTCCAATATTGTGTTGAAAAGTCCTTCCATATTTAATCTGTAGCCCCAATGATCTGATTATGTAAACTCCATGCAGGCTCTAATTGCTCTATAAAGTCTTACTATATGGTACATTTACATGTATTTAATTTGACAGGGAGAGCAACATTGTTGGGATATGGTCTTGCACCCAGTTTGAAGGCTAATGGTTTCAATAAATTAGGACTGAAAGTGAAGGTAAAATATTTGTTTTGTTGGTACTGTAAGCTTTGATGGTGCATGTACATGTATTTCTACATAGATTTACCTTTAAGGTGTTACAATGTAGTTATCACCCTTACAAGTCTTCATACTTAGACAAACCATATAAAAATAAACAGGCTTAAAAGGTATAATATTTATTGGCTTTGAGTTTAATTAAGACTAACAGTTAAGTTAGTCTTTATGTCTATCTTTGAGATTGACTTTAGACAAAGGAAAATTGAAGCTAATTTAATGTCATGTTAAATGAATCTAAATGTCGTGTTAAATGAATCTAAATGTCATGTTAAATGACTTTCAATATACCTGTACTTGTTATTTCAGGCTGGTTTTGCGGAGGGTTATGTGAACGGACAGCTGGTGTTTGGTGTCCGGATGCCGGACAAGCCTGTGAGCGGGTTTCCAGCATTTGGTACCGCAGGATTCGGACATGCAGATTTTGACTATATTAGCATAAACCAATCCTGAAAATAACTGTTTTATTAGTTATATATATATATATCTTTTTATATTTATATAAACCTTAACATACACCTTGCATATCTGAGCGTGAACATGTTTGTGTTCATAGAGAACAAGCAGGATATTAAATTGAACTTCTTTTTTTGAAGACATTGTAAAAAGCTCCCAAACAGCTGCTGATTGGCTGGCAATGCATCTTTGTTATTTTCTGTACTGTGTGCAGTTTCTGCAGGTTGTCATGTATTTCAGTCAGAACTAACCTAATAGAGCTGGTGAATCTGAGCCCCTAATTTCTTCTAGTCCATTTTGCATCTATATTAATTTGTAAAATGGTAATCCCCTGTCGCATGAAAGGGTAAGTTTTGTGGATAAGCATGTAATGCTAGTGGTGTGACCATATATACAACTGAAATACTGATGGACAGAAATGATATTGAGAATTTGCTGGAAACTACAGTCATTTTAAAAATATGCAGTTTTTGGTCTCAACTAATGTGTGTTAATTCATAGTCCTGTAACTTTGTTGTCTGTTATAAAATTTAGAGTACATGGTTTTGAGTGAAAATGGAATAATCATCATTAAGAATGCTTTTCTGGTACCCTTTTGTAATTCCAGGATATTTCAGAATATTTTTTATGTGTGTTTTTAAATGTTTGGAGTTTATTAGGAGCACTTTCATCTGGCAGAGCCCTGTGAACCCAAGGATACCATGTTTTTAAATTATGTGCCATAGCAGGACCAGCTGGGCCGTCCATAATTGCCTGGATTATGTTTTATATTTGTAGTTTTGTAAAAAATTAAAAAACAAGACTTCATTGTTATTTAGTTCTATGTATGAACTTTTGTTATAATCTAGTCTTTTATCATGGAACGTAGGAATATAACATATAATTCTGTTCAAGTTACCACTTTTGTGTTAAATAATACATTTTCAGTATAAACTTATGTTTGTAATAGAGTACTGTAGCCTGCAAGTAATAAATGGTTACAGTTAGAGCAAACTGTTCTCTATCTGATTTGTATCATGGCCATTTTCCTATACTACTCCATTGAAACTATGCTCTGTTTCAGATAGAGTACAGTTTTAAGCTCTGCCCCCTTGCAAAAAGGCAAGGTATTATAAATAGATTAGTTTGTTTTTAGGTAGATTCATCCCAAAGGCATGAAGCAATATTCATTTACTATTTGCCCAATACTAAAATGTTTTGCTAGTTATATAAATGAAAGGCCCTCAAGGCTTAGGATTTAAGCCTTTCTTTGATGCCCTTCATTTGTCATGTGAACTTTGAAAATGCCAGATATTTATTTCCTTGGGACAATATATGGAATATATCTTCCAACTTTTAGTCACTGTCTGCCATCAAACAAAAAGCCACAAGCTCAGCTGTTCTGTCTTATAAAGATTCCAGAAAGTATCGGGGGGGGGATGTTTTTGTTGGGGCTATCCTTGCACATTAATTATGAAATTGGAATAAGTAATCTAAAATGAGGAATATTCTCATGTAGTTTTTCTCAGAGAGTTTGTGTGAGCAACATAACATGGGCATAGCTGATGGTTTCGTATGTCTGCATGAAGTTTAAGTAAAATATGCATGTTTGAAAAACAAATAGACCTGTGTTATAGAGATAGGCAGTGTTAGTTTACATGAATGTTAGCTGTGTAAATTATTGATATTGTACATTAGATATGAACTTGTACATGGTAATGTAAATCCATACAATTTCATTCTGTATTACTGCAGGCCAAAGTACTTTACTTTCGATGTGATTTTTTGTGTGTGATCACTTGCGTAATCATTATTGACTGTAAGAGAACATGCTAGCTGGTTTTCCTTACTAGTTTTCCTTTATTGTTTATTCTTGTAATTCATTACCCTACACCTTACTAACATCGAGGGTTGACAACAAAACTGTTGTAAGTCCTTCTTTATTTCATATAAGTTACGACATTTTTGCGGTCAACCCTCGACATGAGAGTTACAATGTTGTTCCACTGAATGAACAAAATTTCATGTTGTTCGAGGACTGCTGAGCAAACTGTATTTCCAACATTCCAGATTGACTGTGATATAATACATATATGTGTTAATGAAAATTTTGGTATTTTTTCTCACCAAACTTGCAATGCAGTTCTTATCTTAACCAAGATTTCTGTTACTCCATAAACAAACTTACTGCAAACATTTAATTTACATAACTAATGCTTCTTTTTAAAAAAACAACAACAAAAAACAACATATTTTGAGGGCTGAATGCTAATTATCCTATCTGTTTCTGTATGAATTTAGAATAGTTTCACATTCACTCTTCATTTGGAAAATTGAGATTCTGGTTGTGCATTGTTTTACTGATGCAACAAAATGAGTTTGTAAAGAATGTATAGACAGTGTCTGTTTCTTTTCAGTAACTCTGTGTCATACACTATAGCATAAACAATGTATTGTACAGTCCAACCTACCCAAATGACACCTCCCTGGAGCAATAACCTCCATTAAAAGACACACATTTTCCTTTCCCGTTTCATCAATTACATAAGGAATTTTATTTGCCAGAACAACACCTCTACGGGTGTTCGCTCTAGAGAGGTTGCACTGTATTACATTTTGCAAAAAATGTATACGAGGGTTAGTCAGAAAGTTTTGAGACATGCTATGAAACAAAAGAAACACACTAGATTATATAGGCATATTTTTTTCTGCAAACATCTTTTATAATGTTGTCAGAACTTGTGGACCAAACCATTTACTATGTATATTTTAGCAATAAATTATGTTTAAACATTTTAAAGCAAATGTGATCTGTTGCATATTTCTGAAATCCACTGGGACAATAATGGCCTTGTATCGCTCACCTCAGTCAACAAAGAATGTTATGCAACACATTTTCAGACCTGCAGGATCTGTACACAACAAAATTTGAATGTGATAAAAATGTGTGTTTGATTCATTCCTTTACACAAGAACCCCTGACAGCCCTATATTGCTCACCTGAATGCAATCCCTAAAGCAGGATTGCAATGATTGTTCTATAGTATTCACTCATAGTACTGCTGCTTTTCATAAAACTCCATAAAAAAGGAGTCTCGTTTCTTGATGGGATTAGCTTGCATTAACGCTTTCAGTGTTTTTATCAGCAATCAGTTTATTTGATCACAGCGTTTTTCTATTAAAATTCAGTGTTTATCAAGCTTGTGAGCGCCAAATTACAGGGATCGCACAGATTGAGATCACATTGACAATGATAAAATGATAAAATCATGTATGCGGAGCTCATGTGTGATGGAACTGTTTGTTGAATCAGTTTAACACCAGTTTCAACCATTTTTACAGACTGACAGTTTACCAAACTATCGTTCATCGGAAGAACCAGTACTAGACTCCTATCCTCCGTAAGAAACTGCAACTTCCTCTCATAAACAGGCAGGGCTCGAACCCTTGATCTGCATAATGCCAGTCTGTAAGTGAACTATATAGCAGCTTCTAAGAAAGTCAAAAATAAATACGAGAACAACAAAAAGTTACTTTCTTAAGGTACTTTTTATTAATGTATAAATGTCTTTAAACAACAGTTAATATAAAGAATAACGAGCTTAACTGGTAACTAACAATTTTAAATGCTATAGTATACAACTTGAAGGAGATAAAAATAACGATTATCCAAAAACTATTGTACCTACAGGTACTAAAAAACGCTTCTAATAATGATAAAAACAAAAATTTAGTAGTCTTTGTTCTATTTTACTACTTGACTGAACTTTTTTCAGTATAAACACCAGCCCCATCGGAGAGTGACACCAGTATGGAGCGTGCATAGTGTGGCCCCACCCCCACCCAAGTATTTAGTAAACAAAAGTAAATCTTAACCTGAAACGACAAATTTTACCCTCCATCGCCAAATATCACTTCACAATTGGTTACGATTTTAGTCTGTAATTTTACTATCACAGTCTGTGTTCTTCCATTCCACTCTTAACTACTATCAACTTAATAAGTTAGACGCCAATTCTCTTGCCCTTTAACTATTTTCACACGTGTTAAAGACACATGCATTTAGGGGCCTACTTTTCAGTCCTTGAGGGACCTACAGTGACTAAGTCTAAAACAAAGTCGCTTCGACAAGACTGTGTTTTCGATTGTGAAGATAGTAGTTAACTCTTGCGGCATTATTGTAACATTATACCTTTAAATGTTCAAACGCAAAAAAATATCGATATATCAATTCAAAATGATTGTCCAGGGTAAAAATTAAGAAAATATAATCGCGTGACAAAATTTTAATTGCAGATAACAATAGGCAAATATATAGAAAGTAACCTCTATTGATTTGAGAAAGCATATTAGGTTTTATCAGAAAAGAATCTTGTCCAATTTTTCATTTCCGCGGAATAAAATTAATGGAAACTGCAACGCTTTACCGTTTTTCATCGTCACGTGACTAAGGCTTCTCTGTCGTCTGGCAACAACTGCCATGTGTTTTATTTTCTAAGTTTTCTTGAATCTAACTATATCAACTAGAATCTATGACACCAATTACCTGTTGGATGACCAATGGGATTCTTTCAAAGGAATTCAATGATACGAAACTTTTTAATTCATACATATGTATATTATGTTACGAAATTTCATTTATTTGATTGAATAAATGTAGGATATGTCTCTGAATACATTAATGAAATTTCAAGTTTTGTAGATTGTAACATAAAGGTATGCAATGTACCTTTAAGTTATTACCTACCTAATTTATACAAAGATACCGTGTATCTATTGATATTCCGTTGCCAATATAAATAAAATATCACCCAAACAAAAATAAATCAACCAATGAAAAATGTTAATTTCTTGTGTATATATTGTAGAGCTCATTTTACGTGGTAAAAACATTGAATCTGAAAGACTGGTTTAAAGTCTGTGTGGGTAGGAAAGATATGACGACCGGAAGCTAGCTCCTCTTCCCGCCTTATTTCGAGCATTGTCATATGACCGGATATGTCTGTCATATTTAAAGTCCATATCGTCCTCGAACGAATATTCACTATCTCGGTCTGCAGACAGAGGTCGGAAAGTGTTGTAGGCCGCCACAGAGGAGGCCAGTTTGTTTCTAGCGGCCAAGAGTACGTCTTCTGTTGACGGTGTGGGGGGACTGTTGACTCCACGTACTTCGGATGGTAGGTCGGTACCGAAGCTGTTTCCATTGGCAGTGTCTCGTACTGGCAGTTCTGTGAAACCTGAAATTGACGATCACCTTCATCATTCAAGTAAGATGTTTTAAAAACAACTACATGTCATGATTTTCAGTAATATACAAATGTATCATGGTTGCAACGCTTTGAAGCTATCAGAAAAATGCAGTTCCCTCATGTTATAACTGTTTCTGCCTAAAAGTAATGATGTATTACTTACTAATACAACTATTGTATCGAAGCAGTATAAAAAATACTAGCTTAAAAACTGCACAGCCCTCTCAGCTGGAAGAGCTTTTTATCAGAATCCTCGCCTAGAGGTGTCGCGGACCGCACTGACAGCATCAAGCCTGTTTATTATACTGGTTACATAAACTCGCAGAGTTAGTGGTTCATTTACTGAATGTTTCTTGTGACTGAAAAGAACTTTTCTTACTAGAATGCGCCGAATCAACATCTTTTTTCGGCGATGACGTCAGTTGTGGCGTCCCTGTTTTTGTTCTGCGCAAACGCTGAAGCTCGTCTTCCTGACGACATATTGTGTTCTTTGCCGACTCCAGCTCACTCTTCATTTTAGAACAGAGAGCAAGAGCACCCTTAGCGACAAAAGTGGCTGGGACAACCTGGGTATCGAACGCACGTTTAAGTGTCGCCTCGCCAAGCAGGTTGAAGTTGACTGTCTCCATCAACTCCGTGCGCTGATCTTCATTTAACTTTTCTTTTTCTGCAAAAAACAAAAACAAAACAGATGAACTTGCTACAGTTATAATTGTTAAGGTAATCTATGGCGCCAAACATAAAATATGACTACTTGCATTTATAATACAGTAAAACCTGTCTCATCCGGTACCTTGATGTAACGGAAAACTGCTTTACCCGCAAGTGAAAGAACGGCAACCTGTTTTAACCAGTAAGACCAAATGGCCGCGAGGGTTGTCGGACAAGACAGGTTTTACTGTATGCTGACCAATCAAAGCAGTGGTGGGGGAATCAAATAATCACCACAACGCAATGATAGCATCATAACCCAAGATATCAATTACCACCAATCATTACGATTTGAAAGGCATAGGAAAATTTATCCAACATAAGGACTAAATGTAATTAAGCCAACTCATTATGATATAGGAACTTTTTGTCATTTTAACAATTTCGGTAGAATAACTGTTTTGATACTTATAGAACTTTTTTCAAAGCCACACTGTTAGGCTGTCAGTTACACATTGTCGGATCTGTCGTACAGTCCGATACTCGTTACTATGATTTTAAATTTAGTGTCCCGCTGAAAGACGTCCAAGATTAAGAAGATAAAATCCGTTTTGTGCTGATATCGACACTTTAGTTTTGATTGTTTTATAACCGTTTTATAACTGAGGTCGTACCAATTTGCTGTCGGAATGTAGACTATTTTATTGACGATTCGTTGCATTTGCCACCAGACAATTAAACACGCCTTTAAATAATGCAAGTGCGCCAAAAAGTTAAAAACATGCAATATGGAATCATGCATGCGGCCAGGTCTACATTTCTGCACGTAGTTTGTACTTCATGTCACCTTTTGTCACAGTTTTGTTCAGACAAGTTTCGTTGCAAGGTTTTCTACGACCATTGTTGAGAGCATTTCAAGCCCCGCTCGTTTACGTTCAGCGCAACAAGTAAAATGTGCATTCGGAACATCTCTTGTTCTTTTCAGTACAGAACTAAGCAAAGACTTTTAAGCACTGCAGCTAAAATACAATGATAGCAGTTATGTTATCTCTAATCAGGATGCAGTGCTTGTCACTGAAAACTGCCTTCCCATCCCGTGTTTTTAAGCATGGTTTTAATGTCTTATTGTCCAGTGATTAAGGTCGCTGAACACACGAAGCTTTATTCGGTTTGAACCTTGTTAAGGACATGATTCTTGGTGACAGTACCTTGCGAAATAACGCAGCTTTTTACCAGGAACAGTTGTTTGGTTAACTGCTATTCATACATTAATATTCATTATTGGTGCAATACAATGTATTTAAAATCCATTCTTTTTGTGCAGCAACTTTAGGATAAGTTTACAGTAACGCGGCTAAAGAGTCCATTTTTGTTTTGTAAAACTATTATTTTTTTCATTGACTCAAACATTTTTGAGCCGCATGATCAATCTTAGCAATGGCTGTAAACTTTTGTGCCTGGTACGTCATTGTTATCTTAAATTGACTCTACCGTACTCGCTATATATTTGACCCTTGCAGTCTATTTGGGATGATGAGACAGTGACGTCACAAGTTTACAGCCATTGCATGAAAAGATATATAATGAGTGCAAAGAAAGATGTAGTCCTTGCATTAACTGACCAAATTAACACAATGATATTGGAATCTTCGACTACGTCACTGTCACATTATTCTAAAAGAACCGTACTTATCGCAGATTTTTCTGTCGTTTGCTTTATTGAACCAAACTCGGCTGATATAACTGTCATTTTGAAATTTTCCCAATACATGATTGTACCTTCATATATTCGTCGAACCATTAGACTTTATCTAAGGTAGACTTTTGTTTCATTGTTGACACATTCTTGATTCATTCATTCATCAAATGATTCGTTAATTTGTAATCGAGTTTTAATCGCAATATTGATTAACGGAACTGAAGACTAACTGATGAAATATCAAATCACACATTAATGGTTAATTGGTTGTAATTAATTACATTAACTGATAGAATAATTTGTAAAAAAAAGGAAGCATGTTTATTATAGACGCTGTTTAGATCTTTCGAGTTTCGTGAGAAAAAGAGTAGACTTTGAAAAACTGAATGGAAGGATTTAAAACATGGAAATAAGACTTATTAATTCGAAGATTAAGATATTAAACATGTAATGTTATTTTATTAGTGTGAGATTATGTACTTGATATGTCAATGTTATGTGAATACTTGCAGACGGTATTAAAGTGTACAAAACATTTAACAGCTGGTATATAGATCACACTTTTGCATTTTGTGCTTAACACGTCCTATCATATTGAGAAATGACGTACATATGGAACGCCAGGACAGCCTTAGGTACCAGTATTGTTTAGCATTCATTTTCTTACTCATTCACCGTAAAAACAAATTGGTATCAATTTTCTCTGATACCAAGTTCGTTTCTAGCGTTCAGCTTTCGGCAAAACACTTCGTACAGAATTTCCAGCAAAATCTAACACAAGAAAGCTGGGCTCTTTATTTACAGTCCCCAATAAACATTTTCTCTTAAACTTAAGGTTTAAACTTGACCATTTTATCGTACAACATTAACTCATACCCTGATGACGTCAGTTCATTATGCCTTTACGACAAGTGCAGATCATGATCGACCTTCATTTTCGTCCTGTCTGATCATGATCTGCACTATTCGCTATTCCGTCCAGAAAAAATTAAGCGAGCACCCCTTTGAACTAATGACACAATCTCGTTTGAATTGAAAAAAGGGTCAGTCAATTGAAAACATCCAGAAGTTAGGTTACAATTCATATTAGTAAAACACAGATGAAGCTATTATAACAGAATATATAGAGAAATAAATGGGATATTTGCTTCCAAGGTTTTCACACTTTGTCCCAAGACCACACACTTATTGCGACGTACTTCAACAATAATTCAGTATATTACCCTCGTTAAGACTACTCTACCAAAAATGTCGATATAAACTTTGACAATTTTTCGAAGGTCGTACATACCATTTACCCATACTAAGATAAAATACTCCCCTACAACAAAAAGAAATGTTTTAAACGTAAAACGAATTTATAAAACGTGCGTATTTGAATTAAAGGCATGGCATAACCAGCGTTAATGTTAAGCAACATGGTTTCAAATCTGTTAACATGCTTAGCGTAAGTTAGACATTACTTCATTATGTTATCAGAAGTATTTTTATATATACCAGAGTTTTCACCAAATAAGTCCTCGGAATTGTGCGAAATACTTATGATATTTAGATAGCTTACCAGCAGTCAGAACATATTCCAGTATCCCATATAAAGAGTCGTGAGATTTCCTGCAATCGGGTGGACCGGAAGTCACGAGGGTCTTGTATGTTTCGGCTGTAAGTACGCCCTTTCGCGCCATTTCATTCATATAGTTCTCAACTAACTGGCATGCTTTTTGTCCCTGGTTTGCGTCTCCATTACATGATTCTGATACAATATCTTTCAAAACAGACGGAGATATAATACACAGGTCGTCTGCTGAAAGACTATTTAACCGATCACCGGCGACCCTTACGAGAGTTCTTCGGCATTTACACCCGTGTAAGGTCGCGAACTTCAGAGCTTTTGTAACCCAGTCAGTTGTCACACAGTCCTCACTAAATGCTTCTTCAGGTAACTCATTCAAAATGGCATCGAAAATCTTCCCGGTATCGGACTTTTTCTTTGATTTTACACCAGTTTTTGTTTCTTTTCCAATGTCTAGGTCATGGTGTGACGACCTTGCACCTTTCGTACCGGTTTTCGAGTCAATTGTATCGCCTTTCTTTTGGTCAACGCTTTTTTCGTCTGCTTCCGTTTTCTCAATGTAGGATGATACATACTTCGTTACAATATCCGCTAAGATATGGTTTTTGACCCCTTTATGCCTTGCGAGAACTAGAAGTTTTACAAGCCAAGGCATCGGTAGGCCTAATAAAAGTCTTATGTTTTCGTCATTCTTGTCGGATCCTTTCTTTGAAAATGTAGGGCTGCTGAATTTTGTTGGTGGTTTGAGCCAACACTCCACGAGGGCATCGCTACACGTGGAGACAATTTCTGCTTTCTCGGCAACAGCAGAAGCAGTCGTACAAGACAGCAGTAAAGAAGCGATTGCTGAAGTTGATCTGCTCATTTTGGCTGAAGTTATTGTATCTTGTAGAAACTTATCAGAAACTTCAGCCAGGTTTCCTGATCCTGTCATCTGTAAAACTTCTGACGCACATCTTATATGTACCACATTAGTCTTGGTCAAATCCACTTTCATATTGTAACAGAAATCAGCCACAACACCAAAAGCCTCTGGTCCACCGGGAAACTCTTTCAGTTCAACACGGTTGCAGTCCGTTCCAGGGCTTTTAGCTAAGGCACAGAAAAAGTCTGACTTGGCATATAACGGGAATTTATGAAGTCTAAATTCCTTGTCGTCTACCACAACTGTGATATCAGACAACTCGCCGGTCTGCCGAAATTTGGAGAAATTCATGATTTCAAATTCAAAACTTAAGAAATATTTGTTTCCTTCTCTACTCAACCACGAAATGTTTTCAATAAATACAACTGTACCCAAGTCAAATCATATTCTGTCAAGTGAAAGAATTCTCTATCAAATGAAAGAAAAGTGTCACTTCATAAATTAGCTACATAATTATCCAACTCTTTGAATAGCTAAAATACTGAGTCACTTGCGGGGCTATTATTCCAGTTTTTGATATTATAAATGTATCTTCTGTTAAGCACTTTAACGTTAACTTTCCTTCTTAAGTATGGTAAAACTTATCTCGTTCAAGGTGAAACTTCTATGCAAATGTTTAAAAATATTTAACTATTTTATATGGGGATTTCAACATTTCTCCAATAGCCGATATTTATAAGATTCTACTCCGTCCTTTTGTCAATAAGACCTTGAATGTAAACACTGGCGACCCGGCACTTAATAACCAAGTCGATAGCAAAAACATTCCAATCCATAAGAGATCGGCTTATCATGACTGAAACGAGTGAAAGTATTCGCAAAATAACATCACAAATTATTGTAATATTCTCTTAAAATATCCTTCCGAACGGTAAATTTTTCAAAAGATATCCTGGCAGTATTTCATGAATTATAACTTCTTTGTCCGCAAAGATATTCCACAAGACATCCGACCGTATCCAAATATTTCCGTGGAGACAAAATTAAACAGGATCCGTTGCCATTTACGGTTTTAAAACTATCTGCATCGTTTACTTTGAAACCTCAGCGCTCATTAATAACACAATCATCAATAATTTAGTTCTTAAATTCCTGCGCGTGTTACAGTTTTGTAATCTTCAACAACCACCGACACATCAAAAAATAGTTTTGCTTTAATTTTTCATACATCCATTTTTAAGCCGAGTAACCCTAGCTATACCATCAATAAACTGTTAAAGGTGTATCTCTATGCGTTCAATACAAATTTAGCAGAGCTATATAAAATGTAAACGTATTATATTGACAAGCTATATTGGGGCCTACAATATAAAGCTCTTATCATGTTATATTGATAAGAGAGCCGCGATAAATTGTACCTGGTCTACGCAAACTAGTGGTATTTATTTTCAGGTTCAAACTCGACACTGCGATACTACGTTAGAGTTGAGGTTTTCCCGCTATAAACATTTATACCGTACTGGACGCTGGCTTGAGACCACACTAATTGATTTTCCACTACACAGATATTATTACCTGTTTCTGAATTAAACATTATATACTTTGTAAACATCATGTCGGTTTCTAAATTTTCAAATTGTATAAATTGTAATTGATTCGAAATCATAATAGATCGATATAAATAACAAGTATTCAAGCATTTGAATACCGTCACAAGTTATGTACATAATAAATAAAGCATTAACTACAATACAGTAAACTTCGTGTATAACGACACCGGATATAGCGAATTCCGGATATAAGGAACACACTTTTCTAGGCCCGATTTGTTTCTTCTTTATTTAATATGAAAATTATACAAAGGATATAACAAACTCCGGATATAAGGATCAAATGTAAATGGCCCCAGTGTGTTCGTTATACGGAGTTTACTTTATAACAATCATGCAACAGCGGCAGCAGTAGAGGTTGTAGTAACAGTGGCAGTTTAAGAAATTAGCAGTAGCAACAGAAATAGCAGTAGAAGTAGCAGAAGTAGTAGATGTGGTAGATACAGCTGATGCAATAGTCGCATCAGTAGTAGTAGTAATAATAATAGTTACAAAACAAAAGTTATAATCGTTGTGACGTGCAACTTGCGAGAAGAATAGCTCATTCCAGCACTGAATAGAATATAATTACCAATGTCAATGTAAAATTTAAAAGTATATGCCTGAAACTTAAACATGGACAGTATTGTTGTAATTGTGATGGTCGTTATGGTGGCCAGCTAAGGTACACCAAGTTGTTTCCATAAAATGTGGGAAGACATTTAATTGAAGACCGTTAACACATACGGTGTCCTTTACATTCAAAGTTTTATAGAAGACAAGACCAGCTGTTATTTTGCAGAACAGCTGTTTTTTGAAGCCATATACATCATTTACAAATGTTTACCAAAATATCAATTACAGTCAACAATGATCGGTATCTGTTTCTTCATAAATGATTCACCTTAAACATGTCATATCTTTCAGTATATCATAGACATCTAGCGTATATCTTGACAATGCTTCTATATCATGATGTATAACATTGTCCATAGAAATCCCTTCACAAAACAGACCAATAGAGGTTGACACATAATATGCCAATAGCCGTCTTGTAAAGCGTACATTTAAAAAGGGTTTTATTCACACCATCCGTGAGGTTTTGACTGAATAAAGATGGTTCAAACAATGTAACATACAACGCACAAACCAAGGTTCCGACCCCCAGGTTTTTATGACACGACATGGGAAATTGTTCCGGTGTATAGCTGACGACTGAAGATCAAACTGAATGTTTCAGAGGGTAGGTTAACAGAAGATGTCAGTGGACCTCCTGCACCTTACATTGTTTTGTACATAGTAGTACATTGGCTTTTAAAGTTAAAATATTACAAAGGTAGTAACTAATTAATTAGTCATTTATCTTAATAGCTAACATCCCCTGTACTCTACATTATTTCGTACATGAAAGAATATTGTCTCAAAAAAATCATTAGTTAATCATTTATCCGAATAGCACGTAGTCTGCACGTGTATACATGAATTTGAAACATCCGTAATTTGCATTTATTATCAAAGTCTTCTAAAAATGTCCTTTTTTTGTTACCAATAATATCATTTTTAAGACTAGAGTCATTTTCGTATTCAATGATTCGCGTATACAGTAACAACAGGTCCAATATCATAACCCTGCCGAGATACAAAAAATAATGATTTTCGCCATTTCTATTTTTTTTCTGAGATCACGTACCGTACCTTCCCAAATGACACCAGTACTGTTTTTTCCAGGAAGGGGACTCGAGAATGACTCGATAGCTACAAGCTTTCTTCACAATAGAGTTAAAATAAATTAGTATAAACCAAACTAATACTTTCACGATATATAGTACATGTACTAATAAATCATTGTACAAATCGAAATAGTGTACGTTTTGCTTTCGTTTGGTATCCCGATGTTCTGTGTTTTTTCCAATCACATAAAATTTACATAAATTTGTTGCAACTTCCGAGGGATATGAATGTCATGTTGTCTTTGACTTTTTGAAGGATAATTTGTGAAACTGAACTTAATTTGCCCCAATGCCACAAGTAAATTAGATGTCGACAAAGAGTACAATCTTCCCCAGGTAAAGAAAGGAAACCCTTGTCCAAAAAGCACAAACCGGTGTTGACTACATTCAGAGAAAGGACAGCGATAGTGACAAGTTTTTCTATTAACCTCGAGCTCACTGACCCTAGCAGCGAAGCTATAGCTGCTATTATAAACGATGAGACTGAATCAATTGTTCCAGGCATAGATGGCTTAAAAACTATGGTAAACTCAGCAATCCGATGGATCCATTTACTGTAATGTACTTTAAGGGGAAGTAAACCGCAAAGGCAAGCACTTGCTTTTACTAATGATTGTCGACCTTACTTTTGTTTGGCGGGAGGAAAGGGTACTGAAAAATTGAAAACCGAATTACACCAAGTACCGGTACATAGAAGTACTGGAAACGCATAAAACACCAGTAAATACAAATATGATATCTTTTAAGTTACACGGACAAGTCCGATTCTTTGGATAAGGTGGAATGACTGTTCACGAAATTTGAAAGCCTTCCATAATGAATTTAGGCGGGAATGAAATAAGCTGTACATATTCAAGCCACTAGAACACATTGCTAAAGCAGTGCAATTATTAAACGAGTTACATTTGTACATGGAACAATAATCGTGTAAGTGACGGAAGTTCGTGAAAGGGGGTTATATAAAAGACTGGACTTAAAAAAAACGTTTGATGCTCAGAAAATAACAATCAACAATAGTGTGGGTCAGTGCAGTTAACTCAAAATGAGATTTCCCAAATACTATGATGAAGATATGATGCATTTCAGTCACCCAGAAGGATTATTGAAGTTTTATTTTGCAGTTCGGAATGTTATTTATTTCCAACACAAGGACATAAGTTTAAATATATTCTCTTAAATGTATACTAGCGTGCCTAACTTTTTATAATAGCTTTCATGAGTTCTGCGTATATATCTAACTTGCGCAATACCTTTAATGTCTTCTGTGTCTGAATTTTCTAAATGGCTGCCATTAGTATTGACCAGTTGACTGTTTTAATTGTTATTTATTCATCATTGTTGACAGGGTCACGTTGAAAGTGCTTTAGAAATCCAGAGAAGTTACTAGACTCATTTCCGGACTGAGGGCGCCTGTCAAAGTGTACTTAGTCTTTTCGCGTCTTTGAAAGGGGGGTTATTTAGTATTGAGCGCGAAAATGTCGGGGAACAAGTAACACAGCATCCGCATCTTTTCTTGTCGCAGCAGAAATTTGATGGATGCATGCACTCATTTTTTAGACAATCACATCAAGTTCAGGTGCATGCGACTGAACTGCGTGTAAAAACACCTGTTAACGGGTAACGAGATTATACTTGAGGACAAACGTTAATTTATTAAAGAACAGCTCGAACTACGCTTACTATAGTGGCAAATCTCGTTTATTAGAATTCACAAACTTGTGGAATGTTCAGAGAATAAAACATCAATATGAAAGTTGAAATATCAATCACTTTGTTATCATTGCTGCCCTAATATTATTAATCATATTGTTTTAATTTGTTCATTCAACAGTTATAAATCGCGGTGGAAAAAAGCTATACTCTGTTTGAATAATAGAGGCGATAATCACTGTATAATATCCGTATAATGATAGTGTTTTATGGATTTAAAGATATTTGTATTCTAGCATCTGCTGTAGTGAAATTCATATATTGGAACAGGCTGATAACTGGTAAGTTAAAGTAACGAGTTTTATTACGCTTTGTATTTTCTTTATATAATTGTCGAAAAAAATTACACATTTAATTCTTTTTACATACATTATCTTTAGTCAAATTGTGAACTTTACAATTTGTACATTTATTCAAGTTTAAAATACATGTTGTTGTCACCTCAGGATGTAACATCCAAAGTGATTATGGGCTTTTAGATATGAAGGAATTATAAATATGTCACGGGAATATGGACTTTTTAACATGAAGAGTGAGTCTGAATTTCAGATATTGAGCTATAAATAGTATTTATTAATGTTTCCAACGGTTAAGTGACTTAATTTACCTATTACAAACCAAAATAATGACAAATGACCTTGTGCACTTATTGACAAAATCTTATAAAAGTATCTTTGTCATGTTTTGATTCTGGATATTAAGAATAATTTGTGTATGTCTCATACTTTTACCAATACATTATTGGCTTATTAACTTGGATTGCATAGGCACGATCACCTGATTATTTGTAAGTGGGATAGTGCTCATACTCGAAAAATCAAATTTATCTTTACTATTGAGCGATTCGGGAGAAAATCGCCCAGATATGTCGGAATCATGCTCCTTGCTTCTACATTCAATTCTGATATGACACAAACTAAATCTGTCATATCTTCCATTACCAAACTACTTAGCTGAACGTGGTTGGCTTTTGGCATTACATCTACCAGTCTTTTTTCATTTAACTCAATTGTTCGTGTTTCGATTCTCCAAGTTTTAAAGTTAGTATATAATTGTTGCAAACAAATAAGGTTTCAGAATTTTTTACAATTCATGCTGTTTTAATTGTTTTCCTATTTATTTTGTGAACTCAGATGCTATATGTATGTTTACGTGTTTCGTTACATCATAATTACTTTAAATTAACAATATCTTTAAAATGCATCTTATGCAGCTCTTCGGTGTTTGCACATTTTCACTACCTTAAGATTTAGTACTATCTAATTATTTCGCAGAGGACACCATTATTAAAATAGAAGTGGGCATTACAACGGCTCCTTTAAAATTTTACGGATACCTTTATAAAATTCATTATCAACTGTTGATTTCTTTTAAGATAATATCAAATGATTCCTCGCTATGCGCTGTACAAAAATGTAATATGTAAATATTTATATGATTGTTTTAGATATCATAAACTTTCTTGCAAATGTTTGTGTTTGTTTGTACAAGTAGATATGTTTGAAACTTGATGTAAGTATTATCAGAGAATCTTGCGACTAATGCCAAATATTTTTTTCCATATCTTTGGCTTCGTACCTGAAAAGACTGAAAGGAGAAATACAAATGCAAATAGTTTATTTCACTCAAGTGATGTAAATAAATGACAATATAAGGTAAACATAATGAATTATTTGTATAAATCGAGGCTGTTATAACACTTCTAATTGACGAGGGTTAATAAATTACATCAATATAATATTCAACAAAAGTATACTGTTATTGTGTACATTGAAAACCCGCTTTTCTATTATACAATGCAAAAATAAAGGGAGACAATAGAAAATATTAATGTAAGCGGTTGAAGAGAAATTCGGCATTGCAATATTAAGTTGTATTGAGACCTGAAGAGGTCGTACAATAAAGTCGAAACATGTTGTGCAAAATAGCGTTGTGATTTATTTTATTTCTTAGTATCAATATAATATGAAAACAGTTTTAGAAGAATGTGGGAGAGTAACCGCGTCACTGCTTTGTGTAAACTTTTTCTAGAAATTTTAGAACAAACAGATAATTTCTTAGATAAAACCACAGAACTTTCTATATTCTACTTTTTATGTATATTACTGTTAAAAATAAAAAGGATAGTAGGTCTTTTGTAGCACTTATTTTACAAAGATTTTTTTTCTTCTGTTGTATAACAAAAAAAATGAGGATTCTAAAAGGTAATGAAATTTATCGCCAATGCCGTTATTGCATTTTGGACAAATACGTTGATTTAAGGGAAATATATCTGTGATTTCTTGTTATGAATTTTACACAATGATTTATTTTTTTGTAGAATATAGTGAAACTACTTTTTGACTTTGCTTTGTATAAAGAAAACTAACTCTATCATAACAATTTACATTGAACATGTTTTGAAAGCATTTGATGTGTTTTATGCATCTAACTTGACATATAGCTGACTACTTTGAAGGGTAATATGACTTAACGGATAAAACACACGAGCATAACATGCTTGATATAATAAATTATTATTATAAGGCCCAATATCATGTTTACCCAAATTGTACTGTTACTTATTGCTGTGGAATTAATTTGTGTAAATATATACTTGTCTGTCAGTGGGTTAATACAAGGTTCTGCTACTTGTTACTCAATCCTTGCACTGGTAAATTAATTGCCTTTTCATGTATTCTATATTGTGTAGTTGATTAATTAATAGTTTGTCAATTAGAGGCAATGCAATTAATAATGTCGTGTTTCTTTGGATTTTTTTTCATATTAAAGTTAACTCCGTATATAACGACGCCATATAGCGAAATTCCAGATAGTAGGAACAATACTCTTATTGTTCGATTGTTTATTTTACTGAATATGAAAATTCTTTATGGATATAGCATATTCAAGATGTAGGGAACAAAAAATGGTCTCAGGGAGCAGTTCCGTTGTATACGGAATTTACTGTACATTATAAAAATAGAAAATAACGAGGAGTGCAGTATATGTTGATGACTTCCTGTTTCTATTTATGTGCGTTCAAGCAGCTTTTAAAAAACTTTATGCGCCATTCTAGATATACTTAAGATTACAAACGGCAGCACTTCGAATTATGTAATATAACTTTCCGTTGTTACGTTTTGTGAAAGTTGTTGCGCGTGAATTCTTACTATTTCATAGTAATAACAAGATTTAGCCCTGATAAATATGTGATGACTTTTTATATTAATTTAGATTTTCCTTGTTCTTATTCATTATGACTAATTATTAGAAGTCATGCAAATAACGATGAAGTTATTTTCTGACTAACTAGACTAATAAAGATGAGCTTTCGCGTTCACAGAAAGGTTTGTAATTAATGATTTTTACAAGATTAGCCAAAAGCCTTATTAACGTTAACCCTGAAATCTTAAATCAGGCTTTTAAAACCATATATCTAAATTAAACGAAGATCTTCTTGTTTACGTTTTGAGAAAAGAATGCATTTGAAATTTATAAAGTGACAGAAAGGTCATCATTTTGTCATTATTTTCTTTTATAATTTTGTACCCTTGAAATTTTGAACGAGTTAATCTTTCAAAGTGCTAAAATATTATACATGTATATGGATAAGATCCAAGAATACTTCAAAATAATCTGCCTCTAAGAAACGCTATTCACCTGATGCATAAGTAAATATTCAATCATTAGAGAGTAGCACTTCTGCAGTAAGACAAGCTAGGCGTTTCATTTCTCACAGGACATTTTTATTCCCGGCGTATTCATTATCTGTGAGTTAGACGAACCAGTGATGTATGAGAGGACATCACAAGACGGCATTAATAATAATTTGCAGAGAAACAGCCAAGTTTACATGTTACCATAGTAACAATAAAATGTAATTACCCGTTATGCACACAATTTTATCCAATTAACCTCGGACAAACGGTTGTGTAGAGTGATTAAACAGCACCATATTGATGTTCAATAATTCCTTTAAATGAATGGTAATGACCGTACAAACACAGTGCTGAAGTATAAGAAATCTAATTATAAGTGATCTGTCAAAAGTTTCGCTTCTTAACATCCTTTCACTGTAACGTTGTATACTAATGGATAATCGATTCACACGAGTTCAAACAGTCACAAGAATATAGATTTATCAGATATTGTCACATACGCAGTGGATTTCATAACATTACTTTTGATCCCTGGTATATTTGTGGACAATGCTGGAAATTATCTGTGCAAAGTTTCTAAATGTACCAAACGTCCTAACGTGTCTACATCTTCTAAGATTATGCTACTAGCACAATTTTTCATGTTCAAAGGCATACCTTACAACTAGTAGATAACTTTTTCAAACTGTTAAGACTTGGCTAATTGTACGCGAAACAATAAAATAATCATTTTTTTCAAGAAGAAAATATATCCAAAAAAATGTCTCCTTTGTGAGCAAAATGCCAGTGTAGCGATCTTTTATATTAAATCGCTATCCAAGTAAAAAGTATGAAATAATTGTTAATGAAGGATTTACGGTACTACAACAGGTCTTATTTCGTTAATTTTGTCGCAGTTGTGACTACAATTTTAGTCTGAAAATTTGTTCTTTGAAAATATGCGTTATTTACAGTTTTATGTTATTCTTAAATGAAGGTTGGTGAGAGTGCGTTTATTTTATGAAAAAGAACAGATATCTTACAGCCGAGAGGACGCGTCCAGACAAATGTAGTACTGGCAGAATAATGACTAGGGTATAAACAGGTCTTTATGACCTCTTTGATTATAGTTAGGGTTTCATGGAAAATAAATACGTTAGTTCATTTAAAAAGCCTTTATTAGCTAATACGCAGTTTCGACTAATGTGTGCACTGGTATATTAAAATGTTTGAAATAGCTTTCATGTATATATGATTTTTAGAGTTGTATCGTTGGTACCGGATAATCCATATGACCAACGCCCCCCGAAGAGTTTCGTTATTTCAGGTTTCGGGGGCAAGTGCAAGATACAGAACGCGTCCCGTTCATGAGACACCCCCTGGTTCTTTAACATGCCCGGTGTACATCACTGATACATTGGACCTCGGATTTAGGTCTCGTCCAAAAGACCATTAGTTATGTTAGTGGAGGCGCGGGGGATAGAACTTGCGATCCCCAGATTATCAGTCCAGCGCGTTAATCACTTAACCATTGATCCGCTCCCTAGCTTTCATGTCTTCTTGTGGGCGTATTTTAACTTTCATAATAACTGCCATGTCTTTTCTGTATCCGAAAATTTCTTCAGAGTTTCCATTAGCATTGACCAATTGACTGTTTTATTTGTTGCTATTTCATCATTGTGGACAGTGTTACAAAAAGTGCTTCCCGGCCAGAGAACGTCTGTCAAAATGTACACGCGTCTTTTATAGGCCAGTTAGTACTGAGCGCGAAAAGTACAGTAGTTAATGCATCCGTATCTCTCGTAGTCGGCGCATAAATATGGCCGACGCAGGCATCCATTTTGTTTTTGCTACACACACAGCAAAATTCAGGTGCATGTTTTAACCAAGCTGTTGGTGCAATTATCAATGGGTAATAGGATTTCATATAGTACAAGGACAGTAGTTTAAAAGAAAACCTCCAATTGCGCAAACTGCAGTGGTGAATCTCATTTATTGAAAGTAGAAGCTTGCGGGATTTTAGTGTATAAATTGCTCAATATGAAAGCTGCAATATCATTCCATTGGTTTTTATTGCTATTGAAATAACTTTTATGACTTGTTTTGAAAATCTTATCGCGCAACAGTTAATCAATTGCGGAGAGAAAATAAAAAATGGTTTTGCTAAATGGAGGCTATATAATCAGTCTGTAACATTTGCATAATTGTAGTGTTGCATGGATTAAGCTTTATTAATATGGCAATTTTTTGTTTTCTAGCATCTGTTTAGCATCACTTACATATTATTGTAGGAACACACTACTGGTGACTGGTAAGTTGAACGTACGAGTTTCATTTCGCTTTCTATCTATAAAATATATTTATATATATTCAATAAATATTGTAATTTACAATACAATTTTATTATATTTATTATCTTTGAACAAAATTATGATCTTTTTGATTATTATGTAGCTTCGTTTATAAATTATTCAGGGAAATACGATATACTTTGGTTGAAACTAGAATTATCAGATAATCAGAGTCACAATGCAAATGTTCAAGTAAGGTAGCAAGGCTGACAGACGGACAGGCAGACATACAGAGCTAAAGCAAAGCAAACACGCTGTTTCATTTAATATAATATCCATGCAAATTTCAAGTAAGGCAGGCAGGCAGACAGACGGACAGGCAGACATACAGAGCTAAAGCAGATTTGAAAGGATATACGAAGTGTAAATAACAAAGGGCAAAACACTTCTTCTGATATCTAGTAATTAACTTTGGTTCAAACATTTTTGAAGTAGCAGGAAATGTCAAAAGTGCTAGTCAGTCGCAATTTGTGAAAATACATGAAGCCTTTCCAAGTGTGATAAATGAATAATGAAATAACTTAAAAGAGGCTTTAAGATTGGTGAAGTATGTGATCTGAATAAAAGCGAAATGTTTCCCTGCTAAATACAGTAAAACTTCGATAACTCAAAGTCTCAAGGGCCCGAGTAAAATGCTCCAGCTATCGGATGTCTCGAGTTCTCCGAATTTTGGGCATTTTCGAGAATAAATATCTCTTACTACGAGTCTTATTAATAGACAACATTGGTTTCTCCATCTGTTATGGTCAGTCGTGTCGCCGTTCGTCTTTAATATGCACCAGTTTTGTTAATGACGTACCAAATTTACGTTGATGAATGTATTTAATGAAAAAAAACATGTTTCTGTGACCCGTATAAAATAACACTCGTTACATTTTTAAAGAAAACGTTTTACAAAAGCCTTCTACGATACCCGTTGTAATTTATTCCAGTCATGGAATTTTTTTTTGTTATTTAAGCTGTTTACAAATGTAATAAAAATATTAATTTGATTTCTTCAAACATGAGACTCGCAGACTGATTTTATCTATATTTTTGTCTAATCGAATCAAAAAAATTAATGGCTTTAGATGGAGACAATTAAAATGTGCGAATAATATTTTATACATTTGAGCCACTAAACGATATTTTATACATTTGAGCCACTAAACGCACAGTTGATCGGCATTAAACAAACACTCATTGACAATGAACAGTAGAAGTTTTGCTCGCGACGTGTCAAAATATATAGATGCGCCGGCGAAAGTGAACAGAATTATTTTATCAGCGACTTCGAATAGTCGAGAACCTTGAGTTTTCGAATTACCGATGCTAGAGTTATCCATGGTGAAATATGGCTGGCACCGACGAAAGAGGGTTGCTGCAGTTAACGAAGTTTTACTGTTTGCATGTTTTATTAAATCGTTAAAAATGAAGTACACAAAAGTAAATAAGTATAGCAATAATGCATAAAAAAGCAAAGCCTTTCTCTACCTTACTCAATTGACACCCTAGCACCTTCATAACTTCTCGTGATATTCAGACAGAATACATATACCATTTAAGACTCATTAAAGTTCGCTTTTCAAAACAAATTTGAGTACTATGCCCATGCTTAATAAAAACATTGTATTTAACTATAAAACACAAAGGTCAGACTTTTTATTGCAGAGAAGCAATGTACACTTGATTTAATAATAATTGTCATATAACTTACAGAACCTGTGTCTGTGTGGCATATCTGAATGTTACACACTTCATTTCGGTTTCTGTGACTTTAATTTTAACAGCAATGGTATTCAGGTCAGTAATATATGGCCAACATGGTCCTCTTACTTTAGCTCTTTTAACAACTGGAAAATCATGCTGAGTCCTATATATGATACATATACATTGTTTGTATGTCGCACACATTATGCGAGAATGGTTTCCATTCGTATTGTTAGGGAGTCAGTTTGCTAATGGAGCGAATACTCCTTTTTATTGTTAAAAATATATATTTCACACAAACTATAGTTAATAAATTGGAAGTTCTATTTGTCCTTTGTTTTTCCTTGAATAAGTTCTTTGCTATCAAAGTCCCTTGTTAATTGCAGAGATTTGTATGTTTCACAGATCTTTATACCTACATGAATGATACATGTTTAACAAGGGATTGCAGATGTTCTCTGTTGACTCGTATGAGACCACCATGGTCATTTGTTTTAGGAATCATTTTACACCGAACCTTCAGGAGTCGGGTATCTCTCAGTGCGAAGCATTAAAGTGTTGACATTCAGGAACTGATTCATCCTCATGTTGAATTATGCATATAATAAGACCACTTTTTACAGGGGTTTCTGGTCTCATTACAGAAATTTCAGTGACCAAGTTGTTTTCTCATTAAAAAGCAAAATGTTCATCTTGAATTAAATGTTTATCTAAACTTCATTTCTGTAAACTTCAGGGAGTAATTTGAACGTTTCCACTGGTACCACACAATGCACGTCCATTTCTTTTTACATTTAGGCTGATAATGGTAAAGGCTGTTCAAATTGGAGGTCAAGCAGCTGTTGTACCACCAGGCCCCTCGGAATTTCACTGCACAGTTAATATAGTGATTGTCATTGTCTCTGTCTTTCGTGGTGAATTTCATACCATTATGTAGACCATAGGCTGAATATGAGGTTAGTAGGGAATCTCCGGCATTACCACTGTAGCCTTCAACTTCAAGTTTGTATTCGGTCTCGGCTGGTCCAACCTTAAATTTTCTATATTTAGCAAAGGCTTGATTTCCTTCATGGTCTCCTAGTTCTACTCTAAGTTCATGTGTTTTTTCATTATCAGTCATCAAATTCAGGTATTTATTGCCTAACCAGAATTCTCTGTCTAAATCCCCGAATCCTTTCCTGTAGTCCTCCCAGTTGCGGTAAAAGTCTACGGATCCGTCTCGACGCCTTTGGAACACGGTCCATCCACCGCCATCTGTTGTCATGTCACAGTAAACAGAAACCTTTCTTTTAGGTCTTATTTCTATCTCATAAACACCACTAGACTGATTACCATGATTATATAAGTCCAAACATGACTTTTGCAGTTCTGCTGGGGTTTCAGGACAAGTAGTGGCATTAGTTTCAACTGAAGTAAAGATATCATTAGTACCTGATGAAACTGGACAAGAACAGTTATTCTTTTCAGCACCAGCTTCAGTGTAGTTGTCTCCTGAAGTGAAGAATGACGTTCCACGTTTTTCTGCCAGACTTGTAGACAAATTATTACTTACAACTACTTTCTCCAAACTTTGATTCTGAGTATGTTGTAGGAATTCAGTCATAACTTTTATTTCTTTCACATCATTTGTTATGTTATTAAGTTTTTCTGTTTCAGTTTCCTGTATAAATTCAAACTGGTTCTTCAAGCTTAGGACATTTTCTTCAATTTTCTGATCGTTTTCTTCAAGATGATGGAAATGTTCATTTGTCTTTTTATGATGTTGTTCGG